>JAMZAV010000108.1:0-1200000 GCA_024449915.1 Sweltsa coloradensis | reverse complement strand
TGTACGGTGTATTTAGAGATTGTCGCGCTCTCTATCGGCCAGGGGCGACGCTAGGATCTTACATAAGGGGGGGCGACTAGGGGGCGAGTACAATGGTTGGGGGGGCAAATCTTGTAAATCTAATCTCCCCCCCCCTCCTAGAACATCGTGCCACTCTGTGAAATACCCTGCACAGCGCGGTAAACAATAACGCGTCTGCTAGTCCCGTGTTAATCTGGGTATAGACTACTGACTGGACACCCTTAGAATTATTTTCTTTGTACGTCGCCCACGCAATACAGCTATTTTTATGACCCTGACTGTTTTTATGTTGTTCAAGTCCCTTATCCGTCGATAAAGCATTTTTCCAATTGGAAAAGCCATTAGTAATATATGAAAAATGCCGAAAAATGCCGGCACGCAAAACAAATACTGCGTTTTTGGTAGTGCTGGGTACTCAATACAAGGAGCCTACTGGCGATCCGGGAACTTCAACCTTATCGCTCGCGCGAAAACAAAACAAAAAACAAAACAAAGGAGCTGTCAAAGACAAACCAAAATTGTGCGTCTACGTCAAATAAAGAAATAAAGTAAATCAACAAAATCAACTTGACTAAAATATAGACAGAAAATATTTATGAATTTCACTCGCATTGCGTTTGCTAAATTATTGTCACAGTAAAAAAATAGGCCTAGTATAACACGTTGGTTGGGGGGGCGGCAGGGGGGCGGAGACGGTTCATGGGGGGGCGACCACCCCCCCTCGCGACCCCTCCCCCTAGCGTCACCCCTGCTATCGGCGTTATGGTGCGTTTACTGTCTCGCGTTGAGACATTTGAAGAAAGCGAAAATCGTGTCATGTTACAAAATTTTTGTAGACGCCAAATCGGAAATGTGAATAAATGTAAGTGATATTTAAATTATTCAAAAATAAAGCAAATTGGCAGAAGAACAATGAAAGAATATCTGTGCATCGGACAAGGCGCACTAATTACCGCCACTGGCTACCGGCCCGCTACCTTTGAGCCTTTCACCTTTTCTACCCTAATGTTATGATAATTTAAATAATAATTATTTAAAAGTAAAGTTTGTGGCAGCTAGTAAAGTGCAGGGTATAAAATTAATGTAAGCATCGTCTGTTTATTTAATATTATGCTTATTAGTTAGCAAAGCTATCACTAAATCTGATTCTAATACCGACTTAGACGGTTCAATGGTTCGTTCATGTTTCCTTGAATTGACAAAACATAATCAATCTGAAGGATGTATTGTTGTATTTTATTATCTTTACACGTTTTGTTATGTTTTGTCCTTGAATTCAAGGAAACTTGAACGCTCTGCTTACTAAGCATATTAAATAAACAGACGATTATTACATGTATACCCTGCACCTTACTAGCTGCCACAAACTTTACTTTTAAATTACAATTATTTACACAGATTTTTGTATTTATTCCTTTTTTATTACATTAAAACAAATAAATAGATACATTAGTACATAAATTTGTACTAAGACTTTATTGTATATCGTCAGCCAACACCCATAACTGATTTCACAGCGCTGGTTTTAGTAAAAATGTTATTTGTGGAATGTAAGCCAAACATTCGAAGTACCGTAGTCGAACAACTAACAAGCTAGTGTTATTGGATGAGCGTATAGCGAGCGTAGCGAGCGAAGCGAAGATTCCATTCTACTACACTGGAGAAAAAAATCCGGAATGTTTTTTTTTTTTCTTTCTTTCTTTCTTTCTTTTTTTTTGTATTTTTGTCCACACGATTCCGGCTAAACCGATACTCCGATTGCGATGAAATTTTATGGAGGCCTTTGAAATCTCTAAACTTAGAACTGCCACGTTTTTGAGCGCAATCGGAAAACTATTTCTCATGAAAATCGCAATTTTACGATTTTTTTCGATTTTTAAAACATTTCTTCGACTTATAACACCTATACTTTCTCCGATTTTGATGATGTTTGCACAGAACCTTTATTTTATGAATTAAGATATTCTTGTGAAATTTGAGCGCAATTGAAAAAATATTTATCATTAAAATCGAAATTTTACGTTTTTTTTTTTTTTAACAATTCTTTGACTTATAACACCTACATGCTTTATCCGATTGTAATGATTTTTTCGCAGAACTTTAATTTTATGAATTAATATATTAGTGTTAAATTTGAGCGCAATCGAGAAATTATTTCTTATAAAAATCGCAAATTTACGATTTTTTTTAACAATTACGATTAATTAAAAAATTAAAGTTAATTTTTTATTAAATTAAATTTAATTAAAAAAAAATTTAACTTAGTAATGATTTTTCCACAGAACAACAGAAAATTCGCATAACACATGGCAGCTCAATGCACCAATTACGCTCATCCAACAACGCGGCTGGACTTAAGCGTTTTCCTAGTGGATATCCATCCATACCATTATTATTAGCCTCTCTCATTCGTTGAGTGAAACAGTGTTATACATACTTATATGCTTAGTAAAGCCCATGATTAGGTAAAGCGATAATATCAAAACACAATAATCACAAATGAATAATAATAAATTGAATTGATGTGTTCTTGCCCCCCCCCCCCCCTACAAGTTGATTCATGCCAATATTGTTATGTCTGTCGTTCAAGGCGTAGGGGTTCACCTTCCACTTACCCGGTACCGTGAACGGTAACTCAAGATTCATCGATATATGAGCTTTTTACGACCGCAGACCGAACGCAAGTCAGCCGTCAGCGTATCACTATCAGCTACTGATATCTTCCGACAAGCACGGATACGGATACGGGAGTAGTACACAAAAGAAAAGAACTCGACGAGACTTGATCAGATTTACACAATTAATTTGACAAATTCACTGAATTCGCAGTGGTAGAAAAAAGTACATGGTCTGTTTGTAAACTCCAGCCGTCAGTAGGCCTACCCCTAATCGCTGAAGGTGAAAATATGAAATATTTTCGAATTTGCAACTTTCAAATGCTTAAAAACATGTATTAAATCGAAAATGACAATAGCATGGTAATAATTGGCTACGTAATCAAAATCGGAATCTCATGGGATGGGTGGGGGTGGGGTTAAAAACACTATTATTTATACTACAATATAATCTAACTTGAATGCAAATGTTCCCGGGTACTCAACACATGGCTCGCTCACTCGTCTAACAACGACTTTGGCGTTTCCCTAGTTGAAAATATCGTTCTCCATGCAGTGGCGTAGGAACTATTTTTTTAGTGGGGGGGTCACATTCAAGTTGACTACGAGGTTGGGTGGGCAAACCGGGGTCTGGGGCGAAGCCCCAGCCGCCGGAGGCTTTTTCGCCGCAGGCGAGATTTTTTTCAAAAGGTGCCCTTGATAGGTGGCCTAAAACACGTTTTCAGGCGAATTTTAACTATGAATAAGGGTTACATTTTGAAGCTAATATTGCATGAAGATTGATTACCTGACTGAAATCGGTCGACAGTCTGCTTGGGAGTGAAAACACTGCACACAACATGAATATTAGTCTAAAATCAGATGGCTATAGTCTAGTCTCGAAATCACGTCTCTTTATTACTGAATCTTTCTAAAAAATGTTAACAAAAACCTTCCTTTTTGTTTGCAAGCCCGACTGTAGTAAAATCCTAAAAATCACCCAACAAGCTATAAGTTAGCAAATGACACCCATACCTGGCTTGACCCCCCCACTGGGGGGGTCAAACCAACAAGTGGAGGGGGGAGTTTCCCCCCCATCCCCCCCGTTCCTACGCCCCTGTCTCCATGGCAGGCTGACAAAAGATTGTCACATTTTAAATTGTTATCTTGAGAAAGAGTTTGTCCTTCGTTGTCCCTTATCATACAGGTAACGTGCACCGTGCACAAATCTGGAAACTAGAGTTTTTAACGACTTCTAGTCTCTACAACGTGATAAAAGCTGATTGAAAGAACACATTAGATAACATAACCTAACTTTGGACAAAAGTGTCTCGGTGCAAGCAGTTACATGACAGCGACGTTAAATATGTCGATACGTGTAAAGATAAAGGCGAATGTGCTAAGAAAAGGTACAATAAACCAAACTACCTAGGCCCAGTGGCGAGCCCTTTTGAGATTGAGAATTGACATTTTTGTCTAATATTGTGTCGTTTTCATGCTTATGCAGCCCTAAGCTAGACTCCCCATGTCATGATTAGGATACTGCATAAAATTATGATGTTAGATGATCACATACCTGAAAGGTTCCAGCATTGTAAAATCATATTTACACATTATTTATCTCACAATTATCAGACAATTTAAAAAAACACTTGTTACTTCACTGAACACGACACTTATTTCGTATAGACCGCTTTCGAACAAGTGTTCATTTCGGCAACGCCGCCACGATTCTCAAGCCTACCCTGAGAAATTATATATGGCTGTGACTTACTTTCTCGACTAATCGATTTTCACCTTTCAAACAAAGAAACATGTCCAAAAACATCATGGCTGTCAAAACGAAGCCGGAACATGTCACTGCTGATGACTTTGAGTGGAACGTAGAGAACGAGGTGCAACTTTTCTTAGCAATGAATGGTCACAAACCTGTGGGTAAGTTTGCAATTGATTTTTCAATTCCCTACCTTAGCTGGGGTATAATATGCTTCGTCTCTTGGCCCGGGTCACTGGCTGGGCTGGGCTTGGCTTGTCTACCTAGCGGCCTACTAGGAAAGCCCAGGTTTTGCCCCAGGGGTTTTCGTTGCTCGCAAGCAAGCCTTCAATTCAAATACCACGCCGACATTTTGTTGTTTTATTTTTTCAATAGTAAGCTTGATTAGTCAAACTCTGATAGGCATAGGGCTTACACCTAAATGTTTGCACAGACCTAGGCTACTCGTTATTTTAAACATGGCAAGGCCATTTTTTCCTAGTTCGATGCTAGGCTAGGGCTAGGCCTCTAGGCCCTAGCTTGTAAGCATACTAGCCTATTTTCTTTTGAGAGGGTTGGCAATGCAGTAGTAGCTAGGCCCTACTCTACCCTACTGTATTGCCTTACCTCCAAGCGTACCTTACCTTGGTTGATTTGCTTTAAATCTCAATGTGTTATAGCCAAATAAATGGCACTTCTTCGGCTAGGGGGGTCCAACTTTTATGCACCTTGTTAACACTGCTATATTGCCTTGTTACTACTTATGTTAAACGTGTAGCCTACTTTCGTTAGGTTAGCCGAACTTTCCGCTGGCTACAGTGCGCCGCGCTAGTTCTAGGATATAATCGATAAGAGCGCACCCGAAATCCTTTCCGTTACAGTGTAGGCTATATAAAAGTTGGACCCCCCTAGCCGAAGAAGTACCAAATAAATTGGAATGTCCTAATGAGGAGCCCTTTCGTCGGCCATTATTTACTTAAGGGCCTAGGCCTAGTCCAGCAGACACAAGACCAACCAATGATCCGATAAATTCCGTCTCAGAGACTCATGACACTATTTGTTGAAATTCAGGCCGTGTCTCAATCTCGAAGCTCCAAGTATAGACCTAGGCCTATACTAGGCTAGCTAATATGTTAGTCAACTATTGTCGGGGAATAATTAGTTGCTAAATGCTAATCACTAAAGCTGTCCAATGTCCAAAGAACATGATGACTAGATGGTAGCGAAATCTGTTGGAGATCATTTACGTCTAGGGTTGCCAACCGTCCGGAATTCCTCCGGACAGTCAGGATTTCAACACATACGTCCGGATGGAGGAATTGACCCGTTCCGGACGTCACTTTGTCCGGAATTTGTAAAAAACACTAATGTTCACTACATATTAATAGAATTCGTGTATAATCGTCTAAAAGCATTATTATTCATCCTCTTAGTTTTCGATGTAGGCTAGAATCACTCGCAATATGTTTCAACTTTGTAATTTGTTCCCGATCTCTGCCATTCGGTTGCAATCAGCTGCTCTCTTTGTACTCAACCGCTGCCCGTACGCAGCGGGCGGCACAGGCACAAACACATTTTGTTTTGTCTGGACAGTCGGCATGGCACGTAGGCTACGATTTGAGCGGTGAACTGTGTACTTTTGCTTGCGATGTTCATTGTTTATGTTCTGTTCGCATTTTGAATTTTGTATTGCTAGGCCTAGCTATATCTAAATATCCTTGAATCATTACTAAAAGTATTCAACGCCTAAGATATTCATAATTAGGGAAGACGATGGGTACCCGGTTTGACATCTCTAGCCTAATGTTTTCTATCTGCTAGAAGCCAAAAGCTATCACCCATGGTGATAACTGAAATTATAAGCACATGGGAATAGAGATACTGCAGAGGCTGGCCTTTCCTTATCTTGTTACAATTATCTGAGCGCCAGCATTCCCACTTAAGCCCCCCCCCCCTCGCCCTGCGCCAACGCCTTGTGACAAGATATAAAGCAGATGCAAGGAACAGTAGGCCTAAGTGTTATCTTAATGCTGTTCTCTTTCGTGATTAGGAAATACTACTTCATCGGCACTTCATTGTTTATAGAACAGCATTACGTCTGAGATATTACGATAATTGATGAGCGCGTTTCTTCGCAGTTCATTAGACACCTCACCCGTTTTTTTGTACTACTACCTAGGTAACCCGCGGGTAATGTGGACGGGTACCCGGGTCGTAAAAAAGTCGGGTTTCGTCATCCCTATTCATAATTCACAACACTCTAATTTCTATAAGTTGATCCTGTGTTCCATACTTTCATAAAAAAAGATCTTTAGTTGAGTAAAATGGATGGTTGTAGTAAAAAAATTAGTGTTACCCCCCCCCCCAATCATATGAGGCTTTGTCCGGAATTCCATTCCTGTTAAGTTGGGAACCGGCGTCTACCATCTTTAGTAGGCCCTACCTAGTTAGCTAGTAGTCACCAATTCAACACTTTCGGTTCCTAACTGCTATTGACTAAAAGTGTAATGACTTCGAGCTTTGGAAGCCAACTTACTAGGGTACCTACGTCACTTCCGGCAAAATAGTACGGTACCTATACCTATACTATTTCGCCGACTAAGGAGCTTTGAGACACGGCTTCAAAGTTCACTCTGGCTTGTTTTAGACCAGTCTCGCTTAGGCCCTAGTAAGTTCGTAGACCCTAACACATAGGTAGGCATACCTATCAAAAATTACTGTTCAAGCCGTATCATTTCTCCTTATGCGGTTTGATAAACCGGAGGTTGTTGATGTTGTTTCTTCTCGCGCAGGTGACTGAGTAGACGGTGGCAGGCTTTTTTTTATCCCTTTCCTCTAGATTTTCATCTTCTTCCAGGTTCCCCTCTTGCATCAATCCTCTTCATTGCTACTTAAAGGTGGGATTTCAGTTGCGGAACGCGCAGCGTGGCGTGGCGCAGATCTAGTTTTTAGCCAATTAGCGGGCTCCTTTTCCGATCCGAGGATTCGATGGATTCAGATCCGTGACTTTGAAAATATTCAATATTTTGTCCGACGATATCCATGGTCCGCGCATGCAGCCAATAGAAATTCAGGAAATCTGATGTGTAAGAAGTGAACAACATAACCTAAATCCATGACATTTGTCCCGAATGAAGTGATACTTCATACAGAAAGACTTGATTCAAAAGGAAATGTTATGTTAGGGGCCTATATGTTTTATTTTAATTACCTAATGCAAAGTAATTTAAAAATTGCTTTTCCCATGTAATAAGTTATTGTGTGATTAAAATAAAAGGTAGGCCTATGAATATTTGGGAAATCTGCGGATGGCACCGCCATGGGTATCCACAGGTGAAATCAAAAAAAGTAAAAATCCGCGTCGCGCACATCCACAACTGAAATCACACCTTAACTCTCATTGGTTTTCTCTTGATCCTCATCCCTGCCTGGTTTATTCATAGGCAGTGATTTCAATTTCACAACAAAGCCTTTTAATTCCTTTTCCCCCACCACCCCCCCGGCCAGACCATTCCACTCAACTACTGTTCTGGCCAAACAAGAATACTGTACTTCCCCACGTCAGTTCCCCATGATCCCCTCTCACACTTCCACCCATGATCTCCTCTTGAAATGTAAATAGCCCTCCTAAAACCGTTATGAAGTACATGCGCTCTCAATACCCTGTACATTTTCCCCAGTCCTGTCTTCTTCTATCCTCCAGTTTCTCCCTATGCCTATGCCTAGTTGTAGACCTACCTAGGCCTACCTTCTACAGATATGCTATAACCTAACTGATGGTTTTGCCGTTTTATTATAGGCGTAACAAAGAATTTTCAAATGCTTTGCATCAAGGACAAGCTGGAGACCTCGGTGAATAAAGAATTCTACTCCAAAACAATATGGGAGCACTTGAATACTCTGTACGACTTGCAAGCTTTGGTAAGTGCCAGTTGATGCGTTATCAATTGTCATGTGGTAGGGCGTAACGTGTTAGATGTTGGTTGGTAATGTTGTAGGAAAAAGATGGATGTGTGTGGTGTTAATTAACATAGGGCTAGATTTAGTAGGCCAGCCCCCTCATGCACAAAGAGTAAGACTTGCGTCAGTAAATCGTCCGTCTGTTTTGCGGAATGGTCGTGGGGCTCGAAGCCTCTCCTCTGGTATTCTTTAGTTCCTGGTGCGAAGCACCTATAACTAAAAATCAGATGTGATGTGTGCCAGAGTTGGGCTATAGACAGCGTCGGTAAAGTTGCGAACACAAATATTGGCAAAGTTGGCGGAACTGTCTCCCGCGATAATGTTTGGAGATCAATAGAAACTAAATGCAAGCAAACCAGACCTAAATGACACAAATAAATTATTCTAGCACTTAGAGAGTAGGCCTATTTCCAGATAGAAAACTGCAATCATTTATTAAATTAAGTGTTTTGGCAGCCTGCAACGTATGTAGTGGTCAAAAGTCACAATATTTACTGTCCACTTTTGAGTAGTGGTTAACGAGAGGCATTTCTATTTCAAGGGTTGTGGTTGTGGGTTCAAATTTTATTCAATTTTTATAATCTTTTTCACATTTTCCCCTCTATTTCCACATTTCTTGCTTACTTTACTGTGTACCCTATGTTATGTTGGTACAAAATATTTAGTTGAATTATTCATTTTGTGATACAAAAAAGCGAGGGTCGACATTTGCGTCACATCCAGAGCAGCCACAACTTTACCGACGCATCTAGCGACTTGCGGACGTAAGTCTTCTAACGCAACTATCTACAAAGATAAAAAATGTATACGATTTTATAGCCCTATGATTTAACGTACTATATGGATTTGCCCAAGTCTTGCCATTTTTAACGAGATGCAACTTTACGCCGGTAAACCTTTGTGCATGAGGGGGCAGGCCTACACTGTGTTCTCCCCAGACAAATATTTTCACTGGTTATTTATAAAGCATTGCTAGGTTGTGTGGTTTACTGGTAGGCACATGATGGCCGAGTAGGCTGATTGGGGGCATATGAAAAGAAGAAAGAAGACATAAGAGGATGAGGTATTTAAGTAAGAATAACAAGTTGGTGTATTTTCGGAAAACAAAACCTGTTAAAAGCATGTTTATTTTATATAGTTTAAGTAGCCCTAAGTAGGCAGATATATTACAAGCTAGATGTAATCAGCACATTAGGCCCAATAGCAAAATTTCTTAATGAAGAGATTCTTACCTTTGGTAAATAGGCCTCCAGGTCACTAGTTAAAACTTAAAAGTCAATAAGCGTGCCGTACAAATCATTTTCAACATGCACTAGAATTCACCTAACTGCACACTTTAAATGGAACCTTGCAGTTACAAAAAATGTTATAATGTTCAAAATTCAAATACTCAGTCCCAAGGCCGCTACTTCCAACCTCGTTGCCGGCGCTCTGTAAAAATAATCCTAGAACTAGCCGGGCAGGAAGGTGGACCATCTCATCGATGGCAAGCCACTTGCTTTTCCCTTTGCCCCCAAGGTATCCATGCCTTCTACTGTCAGATATGCCCATTGTATGTGGGTGTGTGTGTGTGTGTGTGTGTGTGTGTGTGTGTCCTAGCGAGTCCAAGCTCACACACGCTCAGTTGCACCAAATGTGATTATTTATTTTAATATGTTGCAAACGACGCGCCACAATCATGTTGGTTATTAACACTGGCATAGCGGAGGGCCCGGGATGAAATAGATCGCATTTTATGAACATTTCAAATATGACAGCAAATCACTCAAAGTTGTATTTAAAATAACATGAAAAAATTTGCAGGGCCCCCCCCAAAAAAAACGGTAAAAAAACTGGACTAATAAAAATGTTGGAGAAGGTAAATCAGAAAATCACTCAAAGGTCTCATGAATATTCACAAAACTATCACTAAGTTATTGATATTATAGCCTAAGCCTACGTTATGAAGAAGACACTTTGAAATTTTCTAGGCAACCAACATTTAGGCCTATGTTTTTCTACAGCAAAATATTTTGTAGTCACTAGCAGCAATTCTAATAAGAGCTGTAGAGACGGTCGAGTCAGCCCCCTCCCCCCCTCATGATTCTTTAAAAATAAAATATTTTATATTATTCCATAATATTTTATTATTTCATTTTGCAAACAGCATAGCTCACAGCTTATATTACAATAGTATGTATAAAAACCCACCTTAGAAAGTATGATAATCACTAGGGGGTAGGGGAGGAAGTGAAGTTGTGTGTGGAGTTGTGGAGTAAAGTTGGATCGAGATGTGATTGTGTGCTTGGTGCCGCCTATAATTGAAAATAAGATCAAAAGTTAATATGTTGCCAGTATGCTGTGAATTGTAAGCTCGACATGACGTCAAAATAAATTGACGCACACAATTAACTACATTGTTTCGGTATTGCATTCAGCCCGCCACTTTTTTCTAAAACGCACCGAATGCACTCTAAAAATCTGATTTTCAAAAAATTTCAAAATTGCAAGAAAACATTGACATTTCTGGTGGCTGAACATATTCATTATAGAATAAAATTTAGCTTTTCAAGGATCAAGGGGGGGCGATCGCCCCTACCCCCCCTGGATCCGCCACTGGCTTGACCTGCATTGATAGACTAAGTTCGCTGCGCTCACTCGTAAAAAACTTAAATTGTCGTCATCTCTCATTGTTCCAACTGTACTGTCTACTGGTATGTTGTCTCTGCCTCAACTAATATAGAAGCCACATTTGTAATTAGCTAGAAAAGAGTTATAATCTAGCTACTCATAGCTGTGCTGTTTTAGCCTGGATCACTAACTTTTAAAAACTTGCTTTGCAAAAAATTTGCAGAGGTACGGCCTACCTAGCAATGCAATAGTACCCGTATCAATCATATTAATTTGTAATCAACATGGCTTCTGTTTCCAGGATGATAGTGAGCAGATACCGTTCCCCAATTCTGAATTGGACTTTGACCTTCCATACTCCGAATTTTCTTTCTTGATGGATGAAAAACCAACCGCCCCTTACGTAGCTCAAAACGAACCCATCTCTGAGCCAGAGACAGAGTCAGAGGTGAAACGGGAAGTGAAACGCGAGCTGCAGGTTTACAAGGGTATGAAAGACATCAAGAAGGAAAACAAGGAGGGTACGTCAAAAGAAGTTGCGAAAGTCGACCAGATCAAGGAGAAGTCAAGTGTGGAACAGGGCGTGCAACCATCTAGCACGGTGGTTTCCTCCAAGAAAGCCAGTTCCGGTACTCACGACAAGAAGAGCAACAAAGAGAAAGAGAGTAAAAAAGATTCAAAACCATCTACTCCCGTCTCAAAGTCCGCACCTTTGAGTGTCTTGAAATCGCCATCTTCATCTGGGCCTAAACCAGCAAGTACAAACGTCGCTAAATCTGCTACTCCTGCGGTAAAATCTCCAACAAGTTCTCCTTCAAAAGGAACAACTACGCCAGTTCCACGGTCTTCAACCACACCAGTTCCGAAATCTTCGTCAGTTCCCACTTCGAAGACTTCGTCTAATCCCGCCTCAAAATCCTCATCCACTCCTAGTTCAAAATCTTCATCCACTCCTGGTTCAAAATCCTCATCCACTCCTGGTTCAAAATCCTCATCTACCCCGAGTACAAAATCTTCATCCATCCCAAGTACAAAATCTTCATCAACTCCTTCAAAGTCTTCATCTACCCCCTCTTCAAAATCATCTTCCTTTCCCTCTTCAAAACGTTCATCATCTCCCTCACCCAAGTCCCCTCCTACATCTCCCAACATTTCCAAGTCGGGCCCACTAGGGCCTCGAGCCGCTGCGAACCTATCCGGTTCGAAATCCGCTTCGCATTCCGGACGCAGTTCAACTGACAAGGACTCGAGATCACCGTCGAAGCATCGAAATTCTTCTTCTAAAAGGGAAGCCAAAGAATCGAAGGCGGAATCAAAAAAGGATCGAGGGAGAGAACCACCATCAGTCGAGGAGGTCCCGAAACGGAACGCTACGAAGAGATCTCTGCCGACTCGTGGTTCCGTAACAGATTCCTTATCTACAAAGTCATCGAGTCCCATATCCACACCGACTCCACCACCAATCAAGAGAAGAAGAAATTAAGTCGGATTACTTTATGTATAATAATTATGAACCGTAAACTTCAACAGCAAATGAACGCAAAACATAGGATTCAATAAATTTGAAAATTGCATTGATCATGTTGTATTGTTGCATATTAGATTAGGTTGTTTTGACAGTAGTGGGGAACAAACTAGTCCCTAATCTTACCGTAGTGGAATTGAAATTTTGTATGCAATTTATTTCAAGGCTTACATTTTTTTCAGAATGAATGTGAATCTACAAATCTTTCACACCCTATTCTAATAGGCCCTACATAGCATTTGCTGCACATTTTTGCAGAGATAATGGTGAAATTCAGTCTTGTGTGATCCCACGTACCTACCCAACTTAAATCTTTACTTCCCCAAGACCAAACAATTGTACAGTGGAGGCTGAATGTTCAGTGTTTGATATTGTTGTATATCTGTAATATCCATGGGGACCTGGCTTGAAAAAAAATGTCCAGTCAAAGAAAATATGTTTTCCGCCATTTAAAAAAATTTAGCCTAGGCCTATCTGTTATGAAGTACAGTGAGTGGGCTTAGGTCGATCTAATGAATGATTTCAAACTTCTCTCTATATTGTAGTAGGTAGGCTATACCTATAAAAAGACATGGCCTATTAGTCTTTAGGCCAAACGTTTTATTGAACTTAAAAAACAAGTACAATTGGGCCTAGACAAGTAGGTAAGAATGTAAAAACTAAATGATAAAATCCTTTGGTACATATCAGTCTTAGTCTCATTCTTCTATATTCCAATAGGGAAATCACAATTATTTTTTATTCTATTGTATTCAGGGACAGTTTCTGATTACATAAATATAAAATTTCTGTTATTTAAAAAAAAATTTTCAGTCATAAAAGTGAGCTCAAGTTTTAGCGTAATAATGGCGGAAAAAAACAGTGCAATACGTCATAACCCTAACATGACCCTACAACCAATCACCGTGTGCTCATTGAAAAAACAGCATTTTTGATGATTAGGCTATCTTATAGAAGCACTTTTGAAATAAAATTTGTTTGTAGTATAATTAAGAAATACCAATAAACAATAATTTGTATAACAAGATAGGTACCGTATAACATTTGCACATTTGTGCATACATTTTTAATGATTAATGGTTTTATGATAACATTTATAAAGATTTTTGGATTAGGCTATTTGGATTAAGGACACGTCAACCGTTAGGTCAGTGTTGAATTCAGACTGTTCATCCCGGGGGGCTATTGAAGATCCCGGGGGTATTACTTTGGGGTCAAAGTACGGGGAGTTCGAGAGGCGAAGCCCCCCAACAATAGCGCCGCAGGCAAAATTTTTGAAAATCAGGTTTTTAAGAGTGCGTTTGGTGCGTTTTAGAAAAAAGTTGTGGTCTGAACGCAATACCAAAATAATGTAGTTTTTGTGTTTTGCTGACGCTAAAAGATCCCTAAAGTTACCTTCGAAATAATTAAAAACGATAATCGTTAGGCCAAAATCAATCATACTTTTCCAAACGGGTTAGAACAGTTATTTCCGAATGCTGAACGATTTTTGAAAATGTCTAATGAAGCAATTCTGTTTAGCCTAATCACAAGGAAAGATCAGATTGAACCTCATTTTCAGGTCCTGATCAAAATGGTTCCGAATATGTCACAGAAAAAGTAAATGCATTTAAACAAACATTACGTCTTGTTTCGATGCGACAACTACAAATGGATTAATAGGAATTCCTAAAACAAATGGTAACCATTGACTACCAATACATACAAATCTATCTTGCTCGTGAGTTGCTGCCGCACGTTTGTCAGTGCCCATTGATTACAATTAAACATGAACCTTAACAACCTACCAAGCATAATTCGACCACCCTTAAAACCGCAAATGAATTCAAACGAGATTAAAAAAAATAATGCAGTAAATAAATACCAATGTGCCGATCAAAACCGTTAGTTTATTGACCACTCAGCCAGTGGTGGGAATGAAGGGATGCAGTACACGGTAGGTATAACAAGGAAAACGGGTTGACCCTCTTTTACAGGATGCCTAGCATGTTACGAATAGTGTTTTCACATCGAAAAGTACACTGACCATTTACCCAACATACTCCATCTGTTCGACTGCGAGCCAACATACAAAAGAAGACATAATTTGGAATTCCCTAAACAGAAGTGGGAACCCTTTGAATGACCATACATTTACAAATCTAGTTCTTGACCTCGTGAGTTGCCCACACGTTTTTCGTAGGGTCTGCCTATTTGATTACAATTACAAACATAAACCTTAACAACCTTCAAAGCAATATGTTCGTGCCCTTTCAAAAACGGCAAAGTGACATTTAAAAAATGAAGGAATATATTATAGTGCATGTAGTCAATTTATTCCCGAGGGGGCTGGATTCAACACTGCGTTAGGTCATAATGCACCACTCTAGCCCTAGGGGGGGGGGGGGGGGAGCCCTTGCTGGTCAGAACCAGCCACGGGTAAGGGGAGGAAGGGGGTTTCTCACATCGCGGTCGTCATCGTCTTTGTGTCATCGTTCGTTGTGCCATTGTCATCGTCGCCGGGGGGTCGTCAAGGGAAGGGGGCAAGGTCCCCGACGAAAATATAAAGAAAATGCCAACAAGGAACTATTGTTTTAACACGAGGTGGTGAACGGCCGAGCAGCGAATTTTGCTTCATGATCTAGAAGACCGTGGTCAATTTCATTCATAACCAACAATGTCTTTAGGGTTATGACGTCACACGTCTTTTCACAATAAAAGCGCGAGAAATTGTTAAAGTAAAAATTTGTTCCTCTGTGGAATAGAAAGTATTTACTTTGGATTGTTATAAACTACCGCGATGGTGTTTTTAAGTGAATATCTACTAATTCTGTACACAAACGTTGATATCTAAAACTGGCGAGCCTTCCCTATTGCACAGTTTGTCCTACTACTTTCAACTTTGTAGGGTTGTTGTTTGATAATTAGGCTACAGTTAATGTCATGAATCACTTGGCATACTTGCGCGATACCCTCCCTAACCAAATAACCGTGGATCCAACTCCATTCAACAACTATACTGAGTGATTCTTTTCACTGATCACAATACCACGGGCATAGTTATAACATTTAAAGAAAACCTGGCAATCAGAACTTGACAAACTGCCAATTAAACCTCTCACTTTAGTTATGTTCCCCATGTTTGCAAACCTAAAACCTTTAGTGGCACCTTTAAGTTTTGATAGGCTAGATTTAAGAGAAGAGTAGTTTAAATATATCAGTAAGTAAATCTGACTAGGTAGCTCACTATCTTAGTAATAAATTCTATAGTGGTATCTATCATAAATACGTAAACCTCACTTTCAACATAGTTTTTAGATTTATATTGATGTTGTATTTATACTGTACTTGTTAATGTGTAGCGTACTATGCTTTTAGCTTTTGGCTTTAACTGACTTTGTGAGTTGTTAAAGCACAGCTTTTAATTTCTGTTTCATAGCAATAATTCTCTAATTACATGAAATGGAGTTTTTCTTCCCGTACCAGTAGAACATTTAGCAGTTTGTAACTAATAGGTGGCAAAGCTTTGTTAAGTGCTAGCTTCTATGTACGTAGTCTAGACTTAATTGTACCGTCAAGTACGTACTAATCTAGTTGTATTGCAAATTGCAAGTGTCGTAATTGTGTTAGTAGGTGTCTTTGTTGTATTATTAATATATTTGTAATGAATTTAATGATACGTGTATCTTTTACTCTATCGAGCCAAATTTTGGTCACTGACTAGCACCCTGTACATGGGGTAGGTTTTGCACACACATTTCAATTTATCTACTCATTTTCAAATTGAAAGTAGATAATATGCAGCTAATTCATTGATTATCAATTAGTCATTTGAAAATAATTCATAATTATCATTTGTAATCTTATGTTAATTATTTTCAAATGACCCCTTAAGATTAATGCTCTGCTAATTCTTTATTTTTTATGTTTTCTTTTAATTAGTTGATACATCAACATTTTTTATATTGTTTTATGGTAGTCATTTACTGATTATAAATTATTTCAACAGTCTTGTACTTTGCCACACATTATGTAGTTCTAATTACAAAATGCACAAATTAAGAATGGAGTAATTACATCTTTGTACTGAACAGTTTGCTAAACTAAGTTTATTTCTAAGATATGTTGTTAAAGTTAGTCCTAGATGTTGGTAGTACATAATTTTTCTTTTTAAAATAATATGTACTAACTACTAATGCATCTACATTATGTATAAGATTGTACATATTGTTCAACTAAGTACACATATTAAATTTACACATTTTTGATTATATAAAGTACCTAATGATTGTAATGTGAAGTTTATTAAATTAAATGTTTCTTGGAAGTGTTTTTACAACAAATAAGAATTTTGCTTTTAAACATCCGTTTATTATTTGATATACCTTGAATTAACCCCCTATCCAACATTAAATTGGGTTTTTAGTTCACACTCCCCTTTTCTTGGGCTTCGTATTTATTGCTTGCCAGCCAGGCCTGACACAACCACATCTTCAACATCTTCCTCAATCACCTCATCTGCTATCATATGTATGTGGGATCGCCTTCGCTGATCCATAGCATAATAGTATGGCTTTATGAAGATTTGAGTTCGAATCCCACGTAAGGCATATGTTTGAACTTTTTTGTTATAGTACTTCATTATAAATTTATGATCTATCATCACTCAGTCATCTCGAATAAGCCTTAGTGCATTAATATGCGACGTTAAGCAACAGAAATCCAGTCAAATCGTGTCTGTTCAATAGCTTGCTCCATTTTCTCATAACACTATAGTTTAAAATATGACATATTGTACTATATATTTTGGTCAATTTATGCACAAGAATAATTTGTATTCAAGTTGTTGCAACTAATGTGATATTTTGCAAAACATAAATTATATACATGATCTTAATTCTAAATGTATAGGATTCAGTTATTTGATCCAGGCTATTGATTGATTTAAATTCCTTCACAATACTTAAATTAGTATTCATCATTTTAAAAATCACAGTCCACAATTTAATGCAATCTACAATCAAGTAGAATGTTTTTGATACGTATAGAGTAGGTAATTTTTTCTTATGTTTTGTAAATTTTTATTAATTTCGGAATTATTAGAAAGAGAGCGCAGCTAACGAGCCTTGCAACGGAACTCAAATGGGACTTCATCTGTGACAGTGTATGTCTGTCAAGAATGGCCGAACCACTGCAATTTAGCGTTTCATGAATCAACGAATCATGTATACAACCATGCTTAATTGAGATTTAATTAAGTGAAATTTCACATCGTTTAAACCAAGGAGGAATGAATAATATGAGGAGACAGCATGCGCTATCTGTGGCTGTACAAATGAATGTGGCCGTTTTGAAAGTCTCCGATCGAGTTTTTCGCAGTATTTGCTGCTTTTTACATGCCGTCCAACATGGCGGCCACCAATTCCACTTCGACCGATCGATATATCAAGTCTCACTTGTCATTGCAGCTCGGAGAATTGCCTGCTTTGAGTGCGTTCGTAATTCGTTCCTTTTACAGGAGTTTTTGTCTTCTTGGTTTCACGTTTGCAAAGTTTGTTAGCACGTTATTAAAATCAAGTGATTCGACCAGGTTTCTCTCAATATTTGGCAACGATAAATTGGATAAACGACTTCTAACATGGTTGACCCTTGACTGTGCGTTTTTTTTATAGCCTTGAGCCTGCTGAACCTTCCTTCTTTCAGCCGACGCACTGCATACCGGTAATGTAAGAAAGATTTGATACAATAAGGTGGACAAATTTGGATAACACTTAACATGTCATTAGCTTGAATGATTTCTAATGCTGTGTCAATATTAAGCTTTTTGCCTTCTGCAGAAAGATGTTTGAAGAGTGGACTGGGCCTTTAATAATATCAAGGAACGCTTCATCTGAGGGCATTTCTGATAGTTTTTTTTTTTTAAATCGTGGGAATTAAACCTGTTATAGGGTGCAATATGCCCCGTGAACTAGGTATGTTGCGGATAGGACAAATGTGAAGGGATGTCAGAGGGCTGTTTAAGACTCCTCAATCCCTTGCATTCGCATTAACGACCGAGGAAAACCTCGGAAAAAACCTTCAGTCAGGATTGCCGGTCTCGACGGGATTTGAATCCTGGACCTCCCGAATCAGAGTCGAACGCTTAGTGCCAGAGCCAACACTTATTGGTTTTTCTGCTAGTTTGGCTTCGCATGACTTGATTAATCTAACTTGCCGTTGGAAGATTTATTTTTGAATTTAGAAGGTACTTTGACAGAGCAAATACTTTGTACAGCACTTTGTGCCTAAACAGAGCAGAACTTCAAACTCAAACTAGTCTACCTGTAGCAATGGAAGATGCTAATTTGGGACTTTGAAGTGGATCAATTCAAAGGCTTAGGGGGCGCCAGAACAAGAGGGCGAGGGGGGGCATACGCCACTGCTTGTGGTTAACGAGATCAGCAGACATGTTATTATGACCCAATAATGAGGCAAGAAGACCCCATGAAAAAGTTATCATGATCATAGTAGCCATTTGTCTGGTAGAGAGCAAACAAACGGACAAAAACAACCTTTTTTCTCATACTCATATAGCATAAGTCAAATTTAAAGTCTTGACTATGCTAATCCAAAAAGAAACCTCAAAATTATAGGAATTTGCTTCAATAAATCCTGTTGTCTACATATTAGGTACACATGTTGGCATACCCTACAATGTTCTGCTAGGTTTTCTTACATTCTCTAAACTTCTGCGTGACCAGAAGAGGACGTAGGAAAAAAAAACAGCATTTAACTTATAATCTCGTTTAATCCATAACATACAATTAATTTAAGCCCATTCAGTGACAAAACATTAATTTCACACTTTTTTTTACATAGGAAGTGCAATACAGAAATAAGTAAACCTGATACATGATATCTGGTTGAATAAGGGCAGTCATTACCCGATCTCGTGGTACATTTATCAATCTGAAGGTATGTTTGTTTGCAGACCTAGTGTGTAAACACTCCAAAGTGCGGGCTATCGGGCAAGTGTATGCTAGAGTTGTACACTGAAGCAAACAAACAAGCCTTTACACTTTCACAATAGTGTATGCGAACAAACGGACCTATTGTCTATTACAACTCAATAGGTTTTAGTTTTAGGAGGCAACTGTATAACAGCCCTTGGAAAACAATATATCTAAACCAGCAATCACTCAGCAATCACAATTTAAAATTAGCTATTGAAATACACCCAATGATTACATAGGAATTATGCTTTAAAATTACAATTTATACTCTTTTACTATTTTTAAAAGTAGAAAATAGATCAAGTTGAATATACAACAGTATTTTAAATGTGACAGCAAAAAATATATGATCGGTTAAAAAGGTGTATATACATTATTATGTAGAATGTCATATTATACTGTAGTGGAAACTAGAGCAAATTTCCACCTTATTCGAAGCTAATTGATAATTTCTTGTCAAAATAGAATAACCCTGTGTTACTAGGTAGGTATACATTTTCTTGACATACGTACATGACTATAAGTACAACTTGCAACAATACTATTCTTATTAAAGCAAAGACAATCAACAAAATAACATTATGCTATGAGCAATGCTAGTGCATTTTCATTAAATGTAAGCAATAATTATCAAATTCACACTTTTGTGCAACCACAACCATTCACAAGAACGAGCATTTTAAGTGTTCCCAAACCATTTTAGCACAGATAACAGAGTACAAGTTTCATTTACCTATTATGGTAGTTTCGATGATACTTGGCAGTCGTCACCATATCCTATTCATAGCGCAATTGGAAATTACTCAATATTAATTTTAGAACATTTACATAATAATATACATCCAATCTAGGTAGTTGTCACATCTTCTGTTCCAGAGATAATAATTACACTAATCCTTTCTAAAGCTTTTAAAACAGCAAATATAATATACTAGTATTTATTTTATTTACATAGGCAAATTTTAACTACAGTACAGGTGTAAGACTTTTGAGGGACAATGTGAGAAGTAGTGTACATGAAGGTTGAGCACTTTTATTCAAGAAGAGTACATATATACAGCATTGAAAACCAAAGTAGTGTTTCGATAGTAGTGTGTCGGTTTCAATAGATGGGCTATTTAATGAAGACTATGTAGGCTTGTATAGAACTACATTTTAGAAATAGATCAAGTAAGTGGTATGACCGCAAAAGTGTTCAAAACAGGAAGGTTGTCCAGATGGTAAAAAATCAGGATGATGGTAATAATTGGTTACATTCTAGAAGGGTAGATGGGTAGACTATTGTACAAAAAGGATATCATCCAATAAAGTATTATATTATGTATTGAAGTTGTTGGATGCTATGTTAGCAATAAATACACTATCAAAACGCGTGAATTTACTAAATACTGTCTCGGTTCATAAGATTAAGCCCCATATTGGCAATTACTAATGAAAATGTTTGCCAACAAAGGACCAACGCATCCACAAAAATAGCAGATACAGTAATTTAAACAAAAGTTGAAAAATACAAAAAAAAAAGAATTGTTGGTCTTGATCTAGTCTACTCCTTTGGTATAGGGAACCTAAGTTTTGAAGGCGGGAAGGAAATTGGTTCTCTCTGGTCTCAGCGCCCATAAGAATTAGCATAGTACGAAAATGTAACTCGCCGTATCTTTTGACTCGCGCAAAAGAAATCTAAACCAATAACATCACAAGATGCATAATTCTGTGAAGAAGATGATGGCATTCTACTTTGCTCGATGACGCTTCCTGAATTCAAACTATTATGAGTTAAATGGACCCATGTTTGCGCGCTGTCGCAAATGTACTCTGACTGAGCGGCAACCTAAGCGAGACGCAGCCACGTTGTGTGCAGCTGTGGCATCCTCGCATACCACGCGCCTGTCCATGGTTGCTAAATGTACTTTGCATTCAAGATTTTGTTGGCACATTAAAGGATATTTTATTAGTAATGTATAATCTAGTACAACCCAGTGACCTCACAGTAGCCACAAAGCAAGTCGGATACCAAATGTTATGCTGATGCCACGGACAAAATGTTTTTACGTGCTTTTTCATGAGCAGTTTGGAAGGTTTGGCAACAGTGTAAATGTAGAGTTCACTTCAACTCAAAACAAATGTCATTAATATTTGTGATAGAGCAGAGTTATGTATATCCACGCAAAGAGGAAAGATTATAGTTTCTTACAGTATGAATATAATTCCGGTCCGTGGTCGGGTTCTCGCGCTATCGCTTACGAAACATTTAGCACGGGTTAATCGCCTATACCTCGCTGACGGGAGAGAACCGGACAACGCCCACTTAGGTTCCCTATAAGAAGTTATGCCGGTGCACTTGGCTAGCATGTACGCGCATTGATACAAGATACTATACTAGTATAGGGTTTCAACTTCCGGAAGAACACAGAATTAATTATTTTAGCAAGAATACATCTTTCCTTGCATGTCGCATGCCAATGAAAGTTGAAACACACATGTTCATAATTTTAAATGTAATTCTCAGGAAATTATCTGCAAAGAGAACTTCATGCTCCTAACTGATTTCAGTGATTTGCAAAGGAAGACTAATTGTTTGTAATGAAACACGTCATGTGGTATAGAAAGAAACACAAAATTAATAAATTATTATAAAAACATTACATGTCCATGGTTTATAACCTGCCTGTTATGAACACTCAATGGAAGACAATAAAAATAAAACAAATGGGGGGGGGGAGGGAGGTATCATTAAATTGCAAGTTCTTTCACTCTCATGGTGCCTTCACCAAGAGCAGAGTCGATAAAGAAGTTTCCCCGTTGGGGAGGTCCTCCAACTCCCTATACCGGCCTGGGTTAAATAAAAAGTCGGTTTTTGGCGTTTGGAATCTAACGTTCCGCGCGACTCTGTGTGACGATTGATGGAACTACTTCAAAAAAAACTACGTCACTTTTCTACTAGTAGTTAACAGTCGATGACGAAAAATGGCGGACACGTCAAAATATTAAATACGATCGAATGTTGGCGAATGTTTTGGCATAAAGCAAACTCTCTTTATTAATGAGGATATTTCTGATTGAGTAGACCTAAGCTTAGGACCTAGGCCGACAATATGTATTGTTCAAGATTTCGATTTGAGTGCCTAGGGCGTACTTACGTCTGAAAACTGTATTGTGGCCTTGGGCCTAGACTAAACTTACGTCCGTAAGGCTTAAATAACCCATATCTCGATTAATTTCGCCCGAAAATGCCAGTGACGCCTGCGCAACACTTTATAGTTCAATAATAAATCAAAAGTAAATCGTTTTAAAAGGCTAGGGCCCTGGGCTAATATGATTGAAATAAAATTCTCGTCTGTTGTTTTGTTTATTGCATTGTCACTGCATATCGATAATCTACTGACCGTATTTAGCGTGCAGTGCTTTTATTAGTTTCACATTTGAGCCGCCCTCAGCGCGCAGAGCGTTAGATTCCGTTTTGACTTGGGAGTAAGGGGACCTCCCCAAAGGGGAAACTTCTTTATCGACTCTGCCAAGAGTCATCGGTGACCTGGAAATAAACCAGAAAACAAATGCTTTGCAAGTTTTGCCACGTTTTGTAATGCATACCGGTACCTAGAATGGGAAGTCAACCCACAACCAACTTCTATAGAAGCAATCTTTTAACAATATTTACCAGCACCAGTGTTCACTCCGATAAGAAGCAATACAATAAATAATACACCGTATCCATTGCATGGAAATTAACCTTACTAACATTCGGGATTAGCTTTTGTGACACCGTTTATTTACAAATTAATTAGTATATAATATTGAACACCGTGATGTAACAATATTGAATCGTTGAGATCATGAGATGTTAAACATATCGAGGTAGAGCCTCTAAAATCTTGACGAAAGTATGGATCTAATAAACTTGCATTAAGTTGTATACCTGGGGACAAACAAAACAAAAGTAAATCAAGGGTAAGACGGAAACCTTTTTTACACTCGCAACTCTTTTGCAATTCAATGAAGCTACTTAGAAATGTTTTGTTACATGTCTATAAAATATGTACGAGTATGTCACACAATCAAGTACATTTCAGCAACTGACAGACTAATGTTTTGCATAATCAAAGCCAAAACAATTTACAAGAATAGAATAGTAATAATTATAAATCAACCCATTTTTCTATTTGATCATTTAAAATTTAAAATATTAAATAACATAAAAAAATATAAAGGACAAATATGTATGTATGTATGACAATTGATCAAAACAATGTCCAGAACAAGATTAATTGAATAGAATGACCATTGACATAAATTTACTGGCAAAAATAATAATGTATACTGTATACAATTACATACGTACTACTATTTTCTAGATTTTCTGGCATAATGTACCGTACCCGTACGGTATTGACATAAGAAGTAACACATACCATACCAATAATAGTACCTACTACCATTGAATATTGATCCAAGTAAGACATTATCACAATGGCCCCAACTTACACTCTCTAGTATAAGTGCATTTAATATAAACTCTTAAGGTGATAAATATTAAATATGTACAGTAGCTATTAAATTAAATAATGGAATAAGCATGAAATAACTTCTTTGATTTTTAATTATAGTTAAAGATCTTTCAAAATGATATGGTGAAGCACAGACAAATAACACCAGATACACTCAAACCAAAATGGTACTACGTACCTACTATTTGACCAAATCCGACACACCATTCGCGTCGTACACACTTACGAAATGGGCTCATTTACTTATTGTATTTATCCACCCCAATCTTAGTTCTTACCTATTTTATTTTGTCATCCCAATCAACTAGCACATTTCTGTGTTCTATTCTGTACTAGTTTTTATCTCTTCTGATTTGACATGACTTGTTTGCATTGTCTCAAGCAAGCCGGTCAAAATTACTTTCAACACCTTAAAAGGATTTAACATTCGAGTACAATCTATAAATTATAGGCCTACTAGTATCATGTGATTTATATTGAGGTTTTAAATAAACATTTTCAGGTCTCGGCTCACACGATTGAAATGATTGCTGAGATCTGTCGAGATCCTACAACTTCTAAACACCCAAACTGGCAAACACACATCATGTTTCTTAGAAACCACCATTTCTAACCTTGCAATAAGATTACTAGAATAAAACATGCAGCAACACATTTCTGTTGGTATAAACTTAGGTCTACAGCTCCACCCAGCACCAAAATTATTCTCGATTGTATCGTTTATTATTACTAATTAGTTAAATAATCACAAATTATTTACATTTTCTTTGAAGATGGACAAATGGTTACTTCACTACGTATTTAGGTTCAGTGATTTGCCATCTGAAGGAAGCATTCTGAAATAAAATAAGGAATAAGCATTCAACTACTTTGTATCGATGATTTTCAAAATCACTTGAACCAGGTATTTCTATGGGGAAAGGGATTTAATTTAACCTGCCGACTCTTGTATGCCCAGCCGCCTCAAGAGTTTAGTGACCTTCTTAGACCTACTTTGTATCATAAGGCCATTCCTACAACAGTGGTGTACTCTTTTTCTACTTGCACTACATTGCAATGGAGTGCGTATGCAAAGTTCACGTTGCTTCACAATTTAAGTCAATTTTGGTCATGTAGGGTCTGTAATTTAATAGACTATAATTATGTAATCCATTTCATGAAATATTGATGAATGAGTGCTGAGCAAAGGTGTCAGACTGTCGCTTATACAATCCATCACCAAAACATATCCTATCACTAGAGCCCTAACAAAGTTTTAAATGAGAAAGGGACATATTAACTCCCCACACTTTCATCTACTATTTTTTTCATTTACAAAATCTTTAAGTCAAGTTTAACCATAATGGCATAATCCAAACATTTACATCTGTCAACGATGAATTGATGATTTCTACGACCATTAGTTT
Source organism: Sweltsa coloradensis (assembly GCA_024449915.1). Lineage (NCBI taxonomy): Eukaryota > Metazoa > Arthropoda > Insecta > Plecoptera > Chloroperlidae > Sweltsa > Sweltsa coloradensis. The sequence goes on along the minus strand of JAMZAV010000108.1, from coordinate 1,174,658 downwards.
AAGTTTCGCCCCCCAGCCGACTAATATCGGCCACTACTGTTCTTGACACCAAGAGAACATTTCTGCACATACAAAACTTACGTAGATATAATATTATATGTATTGATTTAGTGAATATGTTATTGTTAAAGGCTTTCATTTGATACATCTATTTATTTTACTGCCATAGGTTGGTTGCCAAGGTGTGTCCGGGGTTGGTTGGTGGGGGAAATGCACCGATGGCAGTGTTGTTCGTCGGCATCTGCATTCCCATCGGTGGATTCTGCTGAAACGCCATCATCCCTTGTGGCTGGCCACCGAGATTCATTCGTCCCATCTGTTGGGGCAGCTAAAACAACCAAGTTAACAAATTGACAGAGTTTACTCCAATCAACCTGTGATTTCTTCGCATAAATTGATTTGATCAATCCTCGCATGTCTATATGATAAGCATATGAGTGAACACTGTAGAAGGCTTACTTAAATAAATAAATAAATAATAAATCAATTGATCATTGATTATTGATGGAAATTATTTTGCAGCTTTGCTTCTGTATGTTTCAATTATTCAAAATAGGCTCTTGACTTATTGCCAGAGATTGTGTACACATATGTATTGTATGTGACATGTATCATTGAATAGAATTCATTTTAGCTTAAATTTAAAAATAGATGTTTTTAATCACAATTCTTTATTAGTCATTACTTCATTACTTGTACTGCCAACCTCTACACATAGTTCTCAAATTATTTTGCAATTCTGCTTTCGTGATAACTAGGGAGCGGATGTTCAGGACCTTTTAAAGTGAGAAAAAGGCAGGCAAATATTACCTTTAAAACACTAAAAAAGAACCTATTGAATTTAATCAAATTCTATTGTTTTCATTACTTTGGGTAATGTTTTATTACAGTTACACCAAAATATTTTCATGGAGAGGGGGGGGAGATAGTTTTGTCGATATATCAAACACAAGTTGAAAAATTAAAAACATAATTTTAACATTTTAATTTCATTTCACATTCAAGAAAAACGCCATCCCGATCTCCAAACATCTCTGACTCACCCCACGTTACACTTACAGTATTCGACAACAAACAAATCATTGCGTATGCTTGGCCCGATAATGTGACAAGCTCGACACTACACTCACACTCGCACGTTTTGCATCCGTTTTAGCAAATTATATCAAAATAGGTCAAATAGGTAAATGTCACAATAGTAGTACTTTAAATATGCCCAAAAAGGACCTTTACTCATGAAATGATGTAAATAGTAAATGGGCATTTTTTTAAGGCAAAGTAAAATGCATGTTTTTGGCATCCCTAACACTTGAAACATACTTATAACTATTTCCCAGGCATGTATTTACCAATAGAAAAAAATGAGATGTCCTGAACATCCTCTCCCTAGTGATAACCAGTGGCGTAGCTAGCAATTCAAAGGCCCGGGCGCAAGGATCTCTGATGGGCCCCTGTAGTTGCGTGGGCTACAAGGGGTCTGGGGCAAAGCCCCAGCCGGCGGAGGCGAAATTTTTTTTAGACCTTTTTTTGCTCAAGATAGCCTGTAGAGCGATCTGAGACAGAAACCGTCCCAACAACTATTTTTGGAATACCGGGACAGATTACACAAAAACGGGACGATCTTGTTAAAACTGGGACGTCTGGATACCCAATGACCCTATGTTTATAACGATGCATACAATGCAAACAACAATAATTAAGTGCCATCTTTGTCATATCGACAAATTAATTTCTAGTGTAATAAGACATTTTATATTTTAAAATTATTTTTATAATATTGTCTAACACATTTAGGACACCCTACATATAGTGGATATTCAGTCTCATTTGTAATTAATATCCCTATAACTGGACACACAATTATGAAAGAATAAATAATAATGGTCCAGACGAGTCACGAGGGAACTTCAGAACTGGTCTGCAAGGACCTTGTTTCAAAATAAATCTTATATCGTCCAACATTTAATTTGTCTCCAAAATTGGCTTTGTCTGTAGGATATTCATTGGTCCCCACAACCACAATGTGTGTACCGGTATTTTGTTCCAAACCTATTTCATTTTCACAATTTAGATGTCTCTCAGTCTCAGAGTTCGAGATTCCTGAATTAGAACTTTCGGAATTACAACTAGAAGTAGATGGCAGTGACTCACCAATTGTGTCTATAGTTCAGTCTTGGGGAGTAGCGCGCTACAAGTAGCGCGCTACATGTAGCATGCTACTTTTACGTGTAGTGGAGCCAGTAGCGCGCTACTTTATTAAGGGGGCATATTGTAGCGGTAGCATGCTACAATTTTTGTAGCGTTAGCGTGATATTTGCGCTACTTTCTAAGTTTCGGCGCCAGCAGTTCCAGTACCACGTAAAGTCAAAAGTCGGCACTGCAAACTAACTTGTAACGCCCGCCGCGCAACGTCAAGTGCTTGCCATGTAGACCGGCCCGTAATCTCATCTCGTCTCACTTGCACACCATCTCCCTCGCTCGCTCTCAGCGAGCCTCTCCCTCTCTCTCTGCGTCGTCCGAAGGATGCGAGCGATCGCCGATCTGTCACATCGTGTGAGCTGACTTTACCAAAATATTGCAGTGATTATTAAATTGCATGGAGCATCTTGAGTATGTAGGCCTATCCACGATAATTAGAAGTCGGATTATTGATTTAGAGCATAAGCCGCTCAATAATTACACCAATCGTCTGAATTGAATATTAAAATGAAGTGATTAGTGTCATATATCTCCCCTCCCTTGGGACATTCCGGGCTTTATCGCTATTGTACGGCACCAGTAGGCCTATTCCGAACTTTGTTTGTCGCATTCTTCTGCAGTGATTCCGCGAAAAACACGTCGTTGAAAATAAGAAATGCAATATGAATGTTGATCATTAGGCCTAGAATTCTTAAAAGACTAGGGCCTAGCCTAGCCTAAACGTTAAAAGAACGCCTTCTATCACAATGGAAACCGAAACTATGTGCTTTTGATGATAGATCACGATCGAGTTGACATAAAGGAAGTTAAAAATCATCGCGGCACGACGTCAAAAGGCTTTAAAAACGGGATAATGTGAGATCTCGACACCCCCCGATTAAACGTGAACATGTAGCGGAAAAGTAGCGCTCTATATTTCTTGTGTAGCGCGAATGTAGCGTCGCTACAACTCAAAAAAAGTAGCGAAAAAGTAGCGAAGCTACTTTTCGGGGCATATAGCGTTAGCGATAGCATGCTACTTTTTAAAAGTAGCGACCCCAACACTGCTATAGTTGCATTTGAATTACAAGTCGTGGCAACCAATTCACATGACAATGTGTTAATGGGCTCCACTTCTTTACCTTCAGCTTGTACAGCATTGCTAGGACTTTTAAAAAAACTATCAATTTTTGTTAGTTTTGAGGTTAATTCTAACTTTTCACGTCGTATTTTCCTTTTAGCAGCACCACTTAAATTGTCTTTTGACATGTTAATAATTCACTTAGTTATATACAAAGAAATTGATTTTAAAATGTATAGACTCTAGGGGAGGCCTAGAGTAATCGCCACTTGTAAATACGTATCGTATACATAGCACTGTTAAAAGTCACACACGCACACAAAGTCACAAGACACAAACATAACGATTGCGAGCCGTGGACAAACTGACAAGTAACAAGGCACATGTGAAGTCCAGACTGTTCACTTTAGTTTAGGGGTGGCCGGGCTCACAACAGCAGCACTCTCCACTAGCAATCGCTCGCTGTCTCGCTTCCACTTACGTTTACGCCACGAATACGATCTCACTCTCGCGCGCCGCTAGCGAAATGTCATTCTCGCCGGCCAGTATGCTCGCTGGCTAGCTCAAGTGAGCCTGGCCTATATCATATTTCTGTATGCGTCAGACAGAACGCTAGAAGTTTAAAGGCGGGGAAAAGATTCGCGTTTCAGTACAGTGCATTTTTTTTTTTTTTTCACTACCCATTGCAGCCCCATTAATTATTGTTGTATTATTATTATTATTATTATTATTATTATTATTATTATTATTATTTTTGGTGCCTCAGGGGGCCCCCTGAGGCCCCGGGCCCGGTCGAGCCCCTTTGCGCCATGGTTGCTACGCCCCTGGTGATAACATTGACCATCCTTACCTGTGACTGGGGAGTGTAGTGTTGGCTTGCGGCTAGGGCGGAGAAATCGCACATCAGGTCTTGATTGGGGTTTTGAAGTACTACATGCTCCTACAGGTGTACAAAACCAATGTGAATCATTCCAACTAAAGTCATTCTATTATGCATGAAAAATAAAATGCCAAAATGGAAATGTTAACAAAGAAAACATAAAATATACATGGCTACCTATTGGCCTATACGGTATAGGCCAATGGCCAACTGGCCAACTGGGTATAGGCTATACCCAGTAGCCAAATGAAAATGTGAATTTTTAAACTGTCATAAAACAAAATCAGAACATAAAAAAAAAAAATACAAAATATACCTACACTACCCTACCTAGTGATTGCAACACAAGTTTTCATTGCATAGGTGGAGGCCTATAATTAACATGCCAATCATGCAGCAAGTCATAGGCTAGGCTAGGTAGTCTTGAAAGATTTGAGGCACTTAAAGTTAACTTACGCCAAACTTGTCATTGTAAATTAAAATGTTCTATTTCTATCTACACGTTTGTTTAAACAATTATTATGGATGACGCTGAGATCGGGCGCTAGGGCTACCCAAATCCATCTAAGGTTGTGTATGAATAATATTTTGAGGCTAGATCCAGGTCCAAATTCAGGACAGAGTGAAAGTGTACACTCGATTTAGGTCCGCTTTAAAATGGCTGACAGTACAATGAGCAAAACAACAAATAAATGCCTTTTTGAATGAAGTTTTAAACATTTAACTTATTGTTTGTTTTTATCATGTACCGTATTTATTTAATTGTTTTTACTAGATGTACAAATAGTTTTTATTATGCAAATACTTTACAAAGGACTCTTGAATGCACACCTAACCCAACTTTAGGTAATGTTAACTTTGCCCGGCAGGTAGCTCTACTGTAGACTAGTACCAGCACTTTAACATTGAGTTGGACTTGAACCTAAACTTGGACTTGGACTATAGTTCAGACACACCCTAGGATTAAGATTTAAGAACTTCTTCGGGTACAATTTATTGTTAAATGAAACATCAACATACTAACTGCATAAGAGTCGTATTAATGGACAGTTCAAATTTCATCAATTTAATTTGCAGTCTTGGGAAGTTGTGCACTACTCGTAGCAGTAGCATGCTACTGTGACGGACTTAAAGACATGTGGCTCGTTGGTCTTGTGGTTAGCATCTCTGCTTCCAATGCAGAAGGTCCAGGGTTCGATTCCCGCTACAGGTAGAAGTATTTAACTTCTGATTTGGACTCTTAAGTCCATCAGTTCTTCGTTTAGGAATTTGTAAACGGTGACTTTGTAGCCGTCCTAGCATCGAGGCATATAATAAATTCAAAGTTGTTCTGAATCGGCCTTGTTGATTCTGGAGTTGATCGGCGGGTGTTCACACTGTCCATACCACTGATTGCTAAATTTCGTACGGGCGAGCTATTCAGGAAGACTAATCAATTATCGATCGTTTCGGGATCAAACGGCAACCCTAATTTAAACTTTGACGGACCCGAATCCAAGACCAGCTCAAACCTAATCCGTATTTTACTACCCGATGTCATCCTAACAATTGTAAATAAACTTTAAAATCATGCATCTAGCAAGCATCTATGCTGCAATGAGATAGGTATAGGCCTATCTACAATCTGCATATACCCTACAAGGCTATTATTACCGGGATGCCTACAGAGTGATGAATAGTGAATTACAGTTACCTAATCACTGGGATCTTGACAACGTACGGTAGAGCCTACTGGAGATTTTTTGCGGGGCGGCAGGTAAAATTCTTTATCTGCTCATCCATGTACTGGATAGCTTAATATGTCCAATATGTACTTGCATAATTAGAATTACTAATTAGCATGCAAAATTAAAAAGTCTCTCTTATATTCTTCAAATAACAATATCTTTTGATTTCTCTATGTGTAGGCCTACCACAAGGGGCAACGCAGGAATGGTCGGCCTTCTCACCTGAGTCATCTGTGGAAAGCTCTGCGTTGGGTTGGCACCCATGCTGAAGAAGGGATTGGAAGCGATGCCCGGCACCATGCCACCGGGTTGTGGCACCTGTCCGAACGGGCCGTTCTGCATCTGCGCGGGACCACCCATCATGCCGTTGGGCATTCCGAACGGCATTCCGGCAGGGGCCTGCGTGGGGAAACCACCTTGTGCTGGGTGCGTGTACACTCCACCTGGAAGACGAGAGAGATAGAGAGTAGGGGCTAGAAAGTAGAAACCTATCACAACTCACAAGGAAATCTTTGCATTTTTTTTTTTACAAGTTGGGTTATCAATTTCATCCTGGAAACTGTACATTATGGTAATTTAGACCAAATAAAAGGTTACATGCTACTTTTGAGAAAAAACTGTGAATGGGAGTAAAAAGATTAACTAGCCTACAGCAGCTGTCTAGGGCTGACTGACTTAAAAGTGACTTGTGACTAAAATTAAACGACTGCTTTACCAAGACACTAACAAACTAGCAGGTCTGACTTCCCCTTGAACCTAAAGATCAAAATGCAGAGCTCTGTAGACCTTCCTAGAGAAACTGAAAATGACATGCCCCAGTATTATTTGACCCATTCAGTGTGTGCGGCCACATATCTGAAGTACTGTATTTACCCGAATAGAATACGACCTCGAATTTAAGACGACCCCCTATTTTCAGGAAGTTGAAACTGGAAAAATCATATTCTCGAATTTAAGACAACCCCCAATTTCAGGAAGTTAAAACTGGAGAGAAGAATATTTATTGATTCAAATTTCAAACTATGCACGATTCACGACCATCACTTCACAGTCATAAGTAGGCTACGGATGACATCGATTCCAAAAATTTGTAATCGATTATTGTGACCTAAGAATCAATTCTCAAGAAAAAACTTTTTATTTGTATGCGCCGTTATTTTGGTGGTCTTTTTTTGGGTCGCCATTATTCCCGTGGTATTGTTCCTTGGAGCTCATGATGACGTTGCCCGCTTGCCCTGCACTATAGGCCTATGCCTCGAAAACATCGCCCACTGGATTCGAAAAACATCATACTCGCTATGATTTTCTTGATAAGATGACCCCAATTTTTTTAACAGTCAAAAATGGAAATAAATATCGCCTTAGGCCAATAATATACGTATCAATAATAAGGTACCAACTAAACTTTATCTCAAGATCAACCACTCAAAGGGAGACATAATTTACGAGTGATTTGCAATAGGTTGATATCTGGAGAAGGACCGTTCCGTTTAAACGTGGTTGGTTACTGTTTACTAGTACCTAGGGCTAGAGTTCTTTAAATGTGTACCGTAGTGTACCAACTCTATTAAATAAAATAGGGCATCATTGCAGGTGAGGCTTGCCAACAACACTATATAAAAAAAAGGAAAAGTTTAAATACCTAACCTAATGTCAGTAGGGGCCTACCTACATTTGAGTGTCAGCCTCATTGGTGCATAGTCTTACCTGGCATTCCGAATATGGGATTAGTATTAGCCTGCTGATTTTGCGCAGGCGCAGTCGAATACAGAGCTAGAATAGAGTCCTTGGTTAGTTGACGCTTCTCCTGGTTCGTCGGTGCTGGCTGATTGAAGAAACTCTCCTCCTCTGCTGAACGTCCTTTAGCGATGTCTGCATTTGTCTTGTCATTGGTTATAACGTCCGGCTGGGGGGCTGCGGGCGGCGCGCTCAAGAAACTACTGAAAATGTCTTCGCCATTACTTGAACTAGAAGGTAGGCCTGGTAACGACTTGGCAGAAGTGGGAGTATCTGAAATGTAAGAAATTCAAATACAGGTTACAATAATTATCAACCTCTTTTCACCAGCTTCATTGCCTTTTCAAAATGTAAAAAATATCAAATGTAAAAATTATTTTGGCCTACATCTAGGCCTAGCCAGTCTACACTGTTGTTTGACCATGCATGCCTCTAATAAATTATTTATGTAGGCCCTCCCTAGGCCTATTTTGAGTTCTTATTGTATTCTCACTATGTATTTAATATTTATTATTAGGCCTACTAGTTACAGCGTACACGCCATACGTTCATCATATTCTTTTAAATAAAAACTGATTTACTAACAGGACAATAGGCCCTACATGCGGTAATAAGTTCAAGTAGACTATATTATTTTCGACAACTTTGCGTCCTTCAAACCTTGCCAAGTCAAATCAATTTACCTAGACCAAGCAAATCTTGAGATCCAGATTTGGGAGAAGACTTATTTGCATCCATGTTAATGACAGGCGAAGATCGAAGAGAGGGTTTTGGACTCGAACTCTTGGGCTTCGGCAACAGTTGTGGCACCACCCCATCTGGCTTGCGGATCTGTTGTGTCTTTGCGTCCTTCTTGCGTTTCTTTTGCCTTTCAGCTTCCTCGTCTAACTCCTTGTCCCAGTTAATCTAGCAAAAGACAAATATAAGCCTTATTGAAGCTAGGCCCTAAGCAATATTGGCAATGCTTGAATGTTATGCTTTAGGGCTAGGCCAGGACTATATTTCAGGTACCGATACCAGTAACGTTTAGTGATGCATTATTTTACAAAGGAGTTTGAACAAATTGTGCCAACTGTTGAAAAAAAATATGATATTTAATTTAAATACTGTAATGTTGTTTTTTGTGGCAGGACTCTATTGGCTATCTTTTTTACTTTTGACATTGTAGTAAGACAGACATGCTATCGGCCATACTGTACCTGTCAGTAAAGGCAAAGAAAACCGAACTTCAAGGCTTGCCTGTAAGTTTAGGTATTATGGATAAGTAGGCCTATCTAAAGCAGACCTACAGTCGTTGATATGAATGAAATAGGGCAGGGCTTATCCTACTAGCTTTAAATATAGAGCGATCAAATACTTGACCCACTTTTGGTATAGGTTGTTGAACCCACTCCTTTGCAATGTACTTTTTGTGTTCATACTTGGCTCGTACAAAAGCCTCGAGCGAAGAATCAGTCTGTGGCCGACGGAAGTTGTCTGGAATGTTTGCTTCGTACACAGCTCGGGCTCGACTGTTTCCCATTTGTTGCAGGCTCTGCAATATAAATATATAAGTCTCCATAGTAAGATAGACACCTAGTACAATTTAAGGCACTTCTGTAGGCTACCGGTACTTGGCGGGTCCCAACTTTTTTTTTTTAATGAAAACATACACACCCGAAATCCTTTCCGTTACAAAACTACGTACTTTCGTTAGGTAAGCCGAACTTTCCGCTGGCTACAGTGCGCCGCGCTAGTTCTAGGATATTTTCGATAAGAGCGCACCCGAAATCCTTTCCGTTAGTGTATAACAGTTGGGATCCGCTAAGTACAGAAGTAGGCCTACCCAATTTAAAAGATCGCAGGCTACTGTACTCAATTACAAATGATATCAGATAGTTAGGGGGTTAATGGGGCTTAAGGGCACACAACATTAAAGTTGTTACTGTCGTCCGAAAGAATAATATTGTAGGCCTACTAATCGCACAGTTAGATCTGACATATTGAATTTAAAATCTAGGGCAAATGTTAAAGGTTTTATAGGGTTTTTTGTTAATAAAACCTTCAAATCCTTTCAAGGGTAAAGTTTCTATTTTTGACAAAACTCCTTTTTGGTTGGAAATCTTTTATTATTTAAAATAGAAACGTTTAAGAGGTAGGGGAGAGGGGGGGGACATTGGTACAGGGGGCACGTTGGTACAGTTTGAATTTTGCCACCCATGTTTAATTTTCAGCAGTGTATTATGAGTGATCTAGATGGCAGTGAGGAACTCTACCAGCTCTGAAAATCTGAGCCATTTCCATTGATAAATGGCTAAGTTATGATATAAATTGTATTTAGTGATGTGAAAAGTAAATAGTTGTGATAAACTTTGTAATGGTTGATAATAATGTTATTGTAGGTAATTCAAGCTATATTTTTTTATGGGATGACCGCAATTTATCTGATTATTTTTAAGCACATTGCTATGACGTACACCTAACCCAATTTTGGTGAATTTTATTTTCTAAAAAATACTAATGGGGCACTTTGGTACCAGCCTTGGGGGCACTCGGAAACAGGCCCTATGCACCATCTAGTTTAATAAAAAATCTATCTTTTTAGGCCAATGTTTCGTCATTTTAGGTCTAGATTAGTATTTAGTATAATATATAATTTAAAATGATTCTAGGTTGGGTATATAAGCTTTTTGTCTATTGTAGAAAACTTGATCTAGATATTCCACAAAATAGTTTAACGTTAGAATTTTAAGCACATACCAATAACTAGGGTACATGTGGACAAGTTATTAGAGTGGTACAAAACCAACTACATAGACTACCATAAAATAAAACCCTTGTAGCCTAAACTTGTAAATACTGACCAAAACATGTGTGTACCAAGGTGCACCCCTTCAGTCCAATGTGCCCGCCTATGGGTACATTGACATTTGTACTCAATTTCTATATGTGGATTATTTATTAGTATGGTCCACAACTGAAAGATGTCAGTACACATATCATAGTCTAAGGGTGTATTTCCTATTGCCAAAAACTCATTCCCAAATTTGCTTGTATATGTAAAAAATGAAATGATCCCTTCCAATGTCCCCCTCTTCCTCTAATATTTAGAGATTTTTTTGTTGATAAAACAGCAACAATCCACCAACACCAACAATCAAATCATTGACTGTATGACTAATTTTGCACTATTTTCTGGCCAACCGTACGACTATCCACGGGGAAGGTTATTAGTGTCCAAAGGTCCAGGCGAAAATTTTGAAAATCAGGTTTTTAGAGTGTGTTGTGCGTTCTAGAAAAAATAAGTGGGCTGAATGCAAAACCAAATTAATGGCTTTGTACAGATAACTATAAAACCTATATAAAAAAAGATTGAGTAGTGACTTGATCGACCATGTCACAACCATTGAATATGCATATCATTAGTTCGTTGATCTTGTTCCAACAATATTGGGTAATTGTCGAAATGTTGGTCTACTCTTCAAAAGTGAGAGCTGAGTGTACTAAGTTTTATTTCATTATAAATGTATTCAAATAATTTGAAATATGAGCATGTGGGTGTAAAATAATTAATATAAATATTTCGTTTTTATTTAGCCACAATGTGAGGTTGCATTCTAATAATTCATGAAAAAGGTGGTACACTGCGTATACCCACAAATAGGTGGTCGGTGTACCGCGCACATTACAAATTAAGCTGTCTTAATACTCTCATCCTTACATTAATTAAACCATTAACTAGTTTTTGAAAAAAAAGGCCTCAAATTTTTTTTCCCTGCTGGGCTAAGCTGGGGGGTGGGGGGCTGCGCCCCCCAGATCCCCCGTGTGGTGCAAGCTGAGTCCCCCCCCCTTTGAGAGGTCCTGGATCCGCCCCTGTACCTAGCTATGAACTTACAACAACTTGTTCAGGGGTCCATGTATCCAGATTGACAGATTTCACCTTGGAGATGTGCACACCAAGGTTTCTGTGAATTCCGGCACATCGAATACACAGAAATATACCAAGGTTCCATGACGCCCATCTCGGACCTGAATAAATAAACCAAATTACGACAGATTAGCATGCAAGTGCCAACATGACATTAGCTGAAGTCTAGGCTAGGGGCAGGCCTCCTAGCCTAGGCAGAAAGCTCTTACCTTTTGCATCGCAGTCTACACAATACTTATTATCTTCGTCGCGTAACATTTCCGTTAATAGGGCTTGACATTTATCCTGTATTTGTTTTACCCTATCCTTTTCAGCTTTAGTCGTCATTTTACCCTTCAAAAGACAATTTTTCCTATTTTGACGTGAGGCGTCAAACGAACTTCCCTTTTATTCAATAATGGCCTGCGGTCAACCCACCCAACACACAGCCCGCTATACGTGCGTACACCGGGTCCAAGGGCGGTGCACACTGGCGCCAACGTTTGAAAGTTATTTTCTAGCAGATACGATTTGGTGCGCGTTGATGGATGAAAAGCTGCAAAAAAAAAATAAAGTCTATTTTTTGCAACCCCCCCCCCCCCCCACTAACCTACTTTTAGTCAAAATTCGTCCCCTCCCCCAATAACCTACTTTTAGGCAAATTTAGTGTTTTTAATAGTGTTGGACCCCCCAACCAAACAAGTTCCGACTAATCGTTCCTATACGTACAATTTTTATGAGATAGGTTTCTTCGATTGTCCCCAAAATCATAACATATCTAAGTTAAGTGAATTCGAACGATCTCAAAAAGTTTCATCAAGATCAGAGTAGGCTAGCCGTTGCCCGATCACGGGCCAAATGTCACAAAAATATTGCATTAAAAATAAACAAAAATGGTAAAAGATATTCAGGAGAAATATTTCATCAATTGTACCCAAAAATTTGGCAGATCGAAGTTCAGAGATTTCGAAGGTCCCCTGAAAATTGCATCAAGATTGCATGGGCCATTTGCCCTGTAGAGAGCAAACAAACAATAAAAAAAAAAAACAACACTGAGGTATTTTTCTCAGGGTAAGTGAAATTGAAGTCTTTGCTTTGCTCATCCAATTAATATTATATCATTAGAAAACAATGAATTGAAAGGCTATAAAGGGTTATATACAGTGGTTAAAGTGGGGCGGTATGAGCCGGTATGCATACCGTTACTAAAATTACCGACGGTATGCCATACCGGGACTAATTTGTGATAGATTTTATGCACATTGTCGAGTTATGTTGAATAATATAAAATTAGTAAAATATAGGCATACGATCCGAAATACACCCCAATATTGGCAAACAAAAACAAACGTAGACCCGTTTTAAAGTGATTTATAAGTGTTTCTGTCAATACACCCTAACAAAAATCCCTGCGGGGCAAAAATGGGGGGCAGGGCCCCCCAGAATCCCCGGCGTCTCCGCTTCAATACTTTCTTCAGCATAAGTGCATACCGTTACTATTCCGAATCCACTTTAACCACTGGTTATATAATATTGTAGGAATATGCATGCACCAAGTATTGATTGAACTTTATGACAGCATTCTTATAATTCGTAATGCGTAGTTTTTTGTTTGTAAATAGAGTGGAGTGTGTTACAATTCAAGAACAATGTGAAGTATGTTTCACATTTTCACAAAGTTACTCATTTTATAGAATTTGACAAAATTACAATAGATAATTTTATTTTTTAATCAGCATTATTTATTATGTGTTGATAAAAAATATCAACAAGATTGATCTTCAATTTAGAATTAGGAAATTTATTTAGCAGTGGTAACATTTGGTTTATAAGATTAGAGTATACCTGGACCCAATTCAACCTTGCCAATGCTGACATCATGGGCGTGGAAACCATGACCAATCAGCCAGCTTCAATTTAAAATACTGATTGCTCATTGTCTACAATTCATACGTTGATCACTCGAGCATCTGCAAAATTGCTGCGGCCGCCGCCTACGTACAGGTCTATTATACAGCTACTTGTAATAAAAGAATGCATATTACGAAGGATATGCTTGATGCTCTAAACCTCTAGGTTTCCACTCTGTAGCATAATACATTTTTTGTAAGAATTTTGTTTTTGTAAAAAATTAAATGTGCTCATTATTTTGGATAATTTTTTTATGAAAAGCGGCGATAACCATAGTCATAAGTTATAAGCGACACAATGAACATGAACAAGTTTTCATTCAATCCTAGATATTTAGCTTGTTTGTAAATGATATTAAAATCCACCTGAATGTAAAGGTGTAAAGGTGCATGCAGACCGTTTTTTTTTGTAAAAAAAAAATGCCACTTCTGTTGGGTAACTTTTCAAGGATCAAAGTTTTTTTTTTTTTTAGAGGAACAAGAATGTGACCCTTTTCTTGGGTTTTGAGACAAATCATTCCGTGCTAGGACTTTGCCGGTCTTTGTACATGGTCAGAGTGTTTTTCTGGGATTTGGAGAAAAACTTTGAGAATTTAATAAAATCTATTCATTTATGTACCAGTTATCATTTCACTTTTACAATAATTTGCTATAAAAACTGGACAAGATTTACTAAATTATAATTGTCCAATTTCATTTACGCATTATGCTCAAAAAAAATATACAAATATTAATAACAGTTAAGCGCGTGACATATTATACAATGCAAATTATAAGGTGCAACGTTTATTTTATTTTATTAGCATTCCTTGCTTCTAAGTATTCTGCTTTTATTTTTGCTCGTTCTTCTGGCCATGGGAGTATAGGGTCCAATCCCTTTGCTCTTCTATCCGATTTGACTGTGTTCTGAAATGATAAGAGTTGCATAGCCTGAGAATTCATTTCATTTTAAAGAACAATACACTTTCTAGCCTATTGTATTAAATTATAAAATCGTCATTCCTAGCACAAACATAGCACTTATTTTATGAAAAAAATCTACAATATTTCAATATGCTGATAAATAGGACAGTTACCATTAACTACCATATCTAAAAAGGTGTATTTAATACTAGTGTTGTTTAAAAGTTGAAGTTCAAATGCCATTTCAATATTCTTGTTAGTCTTCACATTTAATGTGATGACATAACATATTTATGTAAAACGTAGACAATTGTTACTTAAAAACAAAAAAGAATTTTAAGACGATTTTACAAGTGAAGACAAGTCTTAGAAAATGCACTTTTTAAAACAAACAGCTTAGCCTAAGTCTATAGTGCAACGGTCAAACTAATCTCCCATCAGAGCGCCGAGTGATCAGGCTTTTTGACGGCAGTACACTATTGTTGTGGTGGGTGACAGATTTCCCACCATAGTGCAGAACAATCGACGTTTGGTCACCGCCATCGCCATGTGATGAAAGTTCGAATGGAACCACAATGTAAAGAGTCCTGTGCCCTAACCCCGATGATGCGATCCTGGCGGAGAATCCGAGACAGTCGTTTATCAACGGAGGCTGTCTCGCTCGCTTTGATGCGTCAGCTTGAGAGAGGCCGTACTCTTGGATGGTATGCCAACTTTACAACACTACGCCACATGGCGACCAGGACAACCTTTTTCACTAAATACTCCACCTACAAACCTTTAACGTGCTAATTTAAAATAAAACACTTTCAGAGGAAAAGTAACTTTCGTTTGAAATAGCGACGTTAAAGGTTGAATTGTTTTAATGGAAAAAAAACAGGGTGAAAGTTGGGCATACCATCCGAAAGAGTACCGAGAGGCCTAGCCCAATTGAGTCAATTCAAGTGTTTATTTATTTATTTATTAACGTCTATCCTATTCAGTTATAAAAACTGATTTACAAAGCGTTTGAGGCCAGCCGGCTACGTTAAATTCAAAGTCGAACCTTTAGTTTATGTAGTGATTAATGACACTAAAACATACAAACATCACGTTTAACACTGTTCTGAGAGAGTGGGTCTTCAAGCGAGCTTAGAACTCGCTTGGGGGAGGGCAAGGAAATCAGTGTCATGGGGGACAAGTGGCTACCACCAGGCGGACGGGCCCAATTGCGACCAGAAGAACATTGAAGATTGAATAGCTTAATAATTACATAGAAAATTTATGTTTAAAACTAGCGCGCAGCATATTTACCCAGAACTCCTTGCAGTTTTTGTAGTTTGCAAAGTAAATGTTACAAGTTTCTCTGTTGAAATTATTGTCATTTAAACACTTGTAAGACATTTGTTGCTCTTTAATGCATGGATTGTTATATTCACTGTTTAGCTGAGAAGTTCTTTTAATATTTTCTTCCCTTTCTTGTGGTGTGCGAGACTTTCCGAATCCCGCAGTATTTGTGTTCATTTTGACAGTCAGTAGCGTTGGTCACCCTGCGATTTCAGCTGTTCTGTGCGGAATGACAAACCGAACAGCACAAAATACTGTAGAGGATGTTGCGTTTGTTGTGTTTGCAGCACTGGTTTTAGCTACTTGGTCAAAATCACTCCTCTAGTTTTTCAATGTACTGGTTATTTTTAATAAAATTAGCATAAAACAAAATAAAAATAATCAATTAATAAATTTAATAGTATTTTTGTAAAACAATTTACAATCATGGAATTTGAAATATTTATAGTTGTTTATTGAATGTTTCAGCAGGTGCGCATGACGTCACACACTGGAATCATTTCGTTTGCGAGTGCGAGTGACGAGTAGAATGAAGTTGTAACGCGTCGCGGTAGCTAGTAAATTAATCGTGTGGTGTGTTTTCAGTGTTGTTTTTATTAATTATTATGACTTCTATATTCAGTGTAAGTGGTACGTGAAGTTTAAATGTTCCCGATATGTCGAAAAGTTCCAAAACGCAACTTAAAGTTGACAGCGACACCGTGGAGGTGAAGAGCAAGGTAAGCTGGGACAACTTCATAAAATGCCCGAGCGTAGGCCTAGGCCATAGGCCTTGGTAATAGAAGCTTAATTAAGTCTTTTTTCTTTTCACTAGCCTTATATGCCTTAGGTTAACGTAGATTGACTTTGTTTTCACCTTATTTAACACTGTAGGGCCTATTCTTGGTAAGCGAGGACTTGGGCCCGCCTAGACAGAGAAACAAGCTTATAGGCTTGGGGCATACAATACAATGCACTCACCAACTGTCAACAGGTGTAGGGTAGGCCTAGGGTAGGGCCTACCTAGGACAAGAGAGCCATGAGAGCTTGCTTGACAGCCTTATACCTAGGCTATAAGGCCAATGATAGAAAATGTAATTTTACCCCTGGACCATTAGGCCTAGGCCTAGGTCTAGCGACTTTCGTTTTGCTTGGGGAATGGTCTAGGCTAGGCTTAGGGCCTAGATACGTATATGCCTAGGCCAGAGCTAGCCTAGGCCTAGGGGGCTAGGCCTACCTGGATTTATGATCTGCTTCTGAATCTATGGCCTAGGTATGCTCGCCTAGGCCTAAGCCATGTTGAGGCTAGCTGTCCTGATTTGATGCCGTAACATTTTATAAGGCCTAGGTAGGACCTACTTTGTTGGGCTCTAGGCCTGAGGCTAGATGGCCATTCACTCTTGAATGTTTCAAAGATCCTCCCTACTGTACGCTAGGCCTAGGTAGCTTAGGCCTAGTTGACCATCCAGCCAGTGTGCAGGTTTTGCATTTCTACCTCTCTGTGTTTCCCCTCTTTCCTTGTAGGGCCTACCTACTGGTAATTTACATTGTTCTTGTTTTCCTTCTCACCATTGAGGCGAGAGTCTCCCATAGGCCTAGGCAAGAACTTAATTTTTATTTTACATTTTACTTTGGGGCCTTTAAGCGCTTCTCCCCCACCATTCAGTTCAGTTCAGTTCAGTTTATGTAGCAGTTTCATTACATGGCATTCCTTTCTAAGTCAATTCCATTCTTACCACTGTTCTGGCCAGAGGGTCTAAGCCTATCTATCGCCTGCCGTCTACCAACATTGTCGCCCATTTTTCCTACCATTTTAAGAATTGACAAGAATTAGTACTTACCAAATGCCAACCGTCTTCATGCCTTCATGCAGTCGTCAAAATATCAATTTCCACCTTATTCCAGGTCAAGGCCTAACACCTTTTCAGTTTTTACACTAGGGCCTACTGGTACCAGTGAATCCCCATAAAAATTTTGGAAAAAATCTAGTAGGCCCATCCCACCTAGGCTTAAGGCACAGGCTTACTGCCACATTTTTTCTTTCTTTTTTTCCATTTTTGTTAGGTTTGGTTACCTAAATTTTAGTTAGATTAAAGAAAAAATATGTCATTTTCTCATGTTTTACCAGATTTTGTTTTAAAATCCTTCCAGTTTGATGCCGAATTCCGGAGATTCGCGCTGTCACGGCATGAAACTGGAAAGTATGAAGAGTTTAAGAATTTGGTCGAACAGTTGCACCGCCTTGGGGATGTGCCTTTCCTTATATCGTACACGGACCCACGAGATGGAGACCTCTTGCCTATCAACAACGACGATAACTTAGGAAGAGCATTGTTAAATGCAAGACCTATGCTAAGAGTCATCATACAGAGAAAAGGTACCTACGTAACCTTAATTATTTGTAGTTCTTATCGACCACTGTTTCTCTTAAATATGTACACCGCGTAGCTCGTAGCAATTTTGCCAGGGATGGCATGGTGGGCTGGGGTCGAGACCTTAGGCCTATATTGCACAATGCCATGTTCCAAACTATTAGGCCTACTATTAGGCCTATTTGTATGTCAGGCCATCAAATTCCAACTCGCTACCTTCTCGTAGTTTGGCTCGTGATTAGGGGAGTTTTTCTCCCTGAAACTAATGGCGAGCTCTGGGTCGTTGTCGGGGAACTTTTCCCCTTCCCTTTGACTACCTCCCCGACGGCGACGACAATGACAACACGGACGGATGATGACACAGACGGAGACGACCACGACGTGGGGGAACCCCTGCCCGCCCCATACGCTTTTGGCTGGTTCTGACCCGCACAGGCCTGTCCACCCCTTGTCCCCCCGCGTCATCCCTTATCATCCCTTATGACCCTCCCTTTGTCTCGATTAGCCAAGTTGTATAAATATGAGACGTTAACAGGCGCGTAGGAAGGGGGGGGGGAATGGGGGGAGTTTCCCCCCCACTTTTTACCGTGACCCCCCCACTTCAGAATCTTAGAAATTCAGTCTCGCCGTAAATACGCACGGAAACAAATTCTGAATAACGAATTTTCAATTTTGAATTTCCCACTGTGATTCTTTTGTTTTTGTAAATGAGTAAAAAGTACATTATAATTGCCATAGGTAGCGTCGGGATGTTGTGACACGGTATTGCAGTCCGTATACTGGGGTACTGGGGTGTGTTTAACGAAGACTTGTTTGTGGCTGGTTAGTTTAAGTTATGACTTGACACTGACAGTGGAAGGAAGGAGAACCTCAGAATAATGAAGAAAATACCTTCAGCTCTTTTGAACTGGCTCAAAAGCCATGCATGGTCTATCTCTTAACTATTCCAACTTTATTTTTAGTTTTATAGTTTTTACTGTACAAAAAATACATTAATTTGGTATTGCATTCAGCACACGATTTTTTTCTAGAACGCACCAATCACACTCTAAAAACCTAATTTTCAAAATTTTCGTCTGCGGCGCTGTTGTTGGGGGGCTTCACCCCCCAAATCCCCCGTGCTTGGCAGCAGATTTGTTGTTCCCCCCCCACTCGAAAAGGAGTTCCTACGCGCCTGGACGTTAAGCAATATCCAATCAAATATTTGTATATCTAGGCCATCCTGCACAGGAAGTGGAAATACAATTGAGCAAGCATAAACCGTCTAGGTAACTGACATAATATCGATCCGAGCAGTTGGGGCAGCGGCAACCTTGGCCGGTGAAGCTAGAACTAGAAGCCACGCGTAGACAGCTGCATCCTAATCATATTCGTTCATTGTGGCACTGTCTTTGCTCTGTGCAGATTGGCGAACTAGGAAGTGTTTTGGGCCTATGACTTCAAAGAGGCCTAGAACGGCGGGACCATGGCAGGCCGTACGTGCATAAACCGGGTAACGCGCGTTCAAGTTGTTTTATGCTCGCGGCCCCTCAATTGCATTCATACCAACGCTGAAAAGTAACACGAACCCCAAAATAACTAATTTGGCTACACTAATAGGCCTATGATATTTCCTAAAATCAAAAGCTAAAAATTGTTCTATGGCATTAGCCTAAATTATTTTCTACCATATGGGAGAAAAAGTAAATTGAAAGGAATGGCTAATAGTAATTTAAGTCAGTTTGAAAAGTTGATTTTTGTTCTATTGGTAGGCCTATTGATAATTTAAATTTTCCCGCACAATTGCTGCCAATGTTGACGTTAATGTTTGTGATCATATATTTTCGTAATGTGTCGCAAACTCGCAATTGTTACACAATTTGTTTTAATCTTCCAGTTCATCTAGAAGTAGGCAGAAGTAGTTTCCACTTACGGAAGCAGTTTAAAACACTGAATATCGATAGGCCTAGTTTTAGAGAGCTGTCATGTCATGTTATTTCCTCACCAGTGGCCATAGTGCGAAGGTAGCCGGAAGACGACAGTGCTGCGATCCCTCGGCGGTAGCATTCTTAACTGACTGAAACCAACTAGGATTGCTACAATGTACCATAGGCCTACCATATTATGGTGTCGCTCAATAAACCATTGGTTGTCTGTTTTTTTTTTTTTTTTTTGCCTTGGCAAGACCACAATAATTTGCCTCGTTTTTTGGGTAGGCCTAACAAATAAATAAATAAATTGTATTTAGAGTTTACCCACTCAGTTATATAACTGATTTTCAGTGGGGGACTTTAAATCAAAGCGACCAAGCCAACCCTGTAGGCCCCGACGCAATCCACGAGTGAGCGATAACCAACCAAAGATCGATAATTTTAATAGGAAATATAACAATCGGTGGTATGGGCAGTGCGAACACCCGCGAATCAACGCCAGAATCAACGAGGCCGATTTAGAACAACTGTGAATTTATTATGTGCTTCGTTGCTAGGACGGCTCCAAAGTCCCCGTTTACAGACTCCTAAGACAAGAACTGATGGACTTAAGTCTAAATCAGAAGTTAAAAAACTTCTGACTTAAGCGGGAATCAAACCCTGGACCTTCTGCATTGGAAGCAGATACGCTAACCACAAGACCAACGAGCCACACAATTGTGTCCGTGTTCCAAAAACACCGTATAAAAATACACTCTAATTTTCATGGGGCGAATGTTACGAAAACAACAAAATTTTCAAGGTCATCCAGCTTCTTCTTCTTCAGGTTCTAGAACATGTGTCATCTTCTAAATTTGAATGACATCAGATAAAAGTTTAATAAATTAATTTATAAATAATACAGGTTAAATAGCCAAGTAGCCAGGGTGTTTTTGATTTAAATCAAACGATATATTTAATAAAAATCATTGATTTAAAGATGCACTTTTTCTTCATTTTACGCAACATACACGACGAGTTCTAACTGATTTAGGCAAAGTTTTCCTTAAAATACTTTTTGAATTGTATTTTCTGAAACGCTTGTGAAAGTATTTGATCCGCTCACCTACTTGACAAGTTTTGAAACTTTGGTATTAGGCCTATTGCTTTAAATCAATAAAAATCTGATTTAAATCGGAAAAAAATAGATTTTCATCAAAAAGCTGAAAATCAAATGAATCCGATTTAAATCAAATAAATCATTATTTTTTATTTTTTTAATAATAATATAAAAAAAATCACACAACTTGCCAAAAGTGTTCAAAATGCTTTCTTCCCTTTCTCGTTCGTGCAGAGCCCAGTTGTTTGTTCTGTGCTTTACCGGTTTGTTTGTTGACACGAGCGGGGAATGTCTCATTGTCTCGTCTAGAGGCAGCTCCCTACTTGTCATTCATAAGTGCTCGCATGCTTCATATCGTGCTACCTCTTAAGGCAGGAGGATTGCAGGCAATCACCTTAAGTTGCCTCTAGTTGACATTGCATCGGAGCTGGAGTAGCTAGCTTCTGATCTGGTGTGAAGACTCAAGGTTAAACCACATGGTTTATTCATGACTGAAAACACTTACATGGATGACTAACATAATAATGTCCATATGAAATAAACACTAAGAGTCAATAGAAGATATTTATTTAAATAAATTCATGGCGCTTGCTTACATCTGATAGGTAGGCCTATGTTTTGAAGGCGGTAACATTTTAAATATAGTAGGCTAGGTACCAACTACCAATCATACCTTTTAACACCATATCACATTTATGCAGTAGTTCATGTTCTTGAGATGTGGTGCTAGTGCTACTTCATTAGGCTAATGCTTTCCACTAGCTGGGTGGACAATAATGATACGTATGCCTAATGAAGTTTATGCAGGATTGCCCCAGCCATTGCTATAGGGCCCTAGATGGGAATTTCAGTGATCTTAGCTTTTAATTTGTCACTTAGATTAAAAACAAATTAGAATGAAGTTGGTTGCTATTACTGGGTAAATAAATAACATGAAATGTAATGAGTAACAGAAGTGGAAGTCTGGTATATATTGTTGAAAGATTTGCAGTGCAATTTTTTTAATGGGCTGGTATGTTAATTTGCCATTGGAATAATTTACTTGGGCCTAACTGTTGTCCACGTATAGTCACTAGCAATTTTTGCATTGAATTAATTGCTGACAACAAGCCCTGATTATTCTGGTAATTTAAATTTTTTGTAGCTTAGGGCCTACCTATCCTAGACCTTCATAACTTTCTTTAGGTTCAGTGTTGCTAAGTAGTGGCCCTATTTGTAGTATGTTAAATAATGCTATTTTTTTGCTTTCAAATAAAAGTAGCGACACAGTAGCAAGTAGCTTACTACCTACCTACCAGTATAAACAAGTGACTGTAGAGTGAAATCGACGCCACTCTAGCTTTGTAATAAAGCAACTTGAAACAATAATTGTTTAAACCGATCTGTCATAAGTTAATCAAATGCTATTTAAGATCAAATACCAGCAGGCCCGTCCAAACATAATTTTGTTGGGCATTTAATCTTATAGTGAACAAGTTTTATAGCATTATTGGAATGTACAAAATTACGCAAGTACCGTATACATGAACTCACTTTATACTTATACTTTAGAGGACTTATTCAAATAGCTGTGAAATTGGCACAAATTGTAGGACCATACTGCTGGATTAACTAAATAGCTAAAGCTACTTTTAAATTTTTGAGTAGTACCTCCAACATGCATGCTACTTTCAGTGGTAGCAAAAACATCATTGAAACGTAGGTACCATGATTAATTAGTGCAATGGTGCATGTTAAATTTGCTAAGCCCGTTGTTAAATTAGTGTGACTTGAGTGAATATGGAATATTGGAAATCAATTACCAAGCTGGCCTAACTAATAGAAGGCCTATGGTAGGACTGTTGTATTTTTTATGACAAGAAAGATGGAGTTAGTTTTAGTTAGGGCAATCAACACTAACAGTAGAGTTATAAGTGCCAAGATGGAATAAGGAACTAAATGTTCGAATTCACATATAGATTTTTACATTTTTTTCTTACATGAATCTCGAGAACATAAAAATATGTCTCTTGCTGAGATTACACACGAGTAAAAAAATTCATAGTCACATCAAAATCTGTAGGCCTACAGCTAAAATATATTTTTTTGGTTTATTTGGATTAAGGACGCGTCAACCGTTAAGTCATAATGCACCACTCTAGCCAAGGGGACATGGGGAGGAGGGGCCCATGCTGGTCAGACCCAGTCACGGAGAACGGGGGGTTCTCACGTGGCGGTCGTCATAGTTTTTGTCATCGTTCGTTGCGTCATTGCAGTGGCGTAGGAACTAATTTTTTAGTGGGGGGGTCACACTAAAGTTGACTACGAGGTTGGGTGGGCAAACCGGGGTCTGGGGTTAAGCCCCAGACCCCGGAAGCTATTTCGCCGTAGGCGAGATTTTTTTAAAAAGGTGCGCTTGATAGGTAGCCTAAAACACGTTTTCAGGCGAATTTTAATTATGAATAAGGGTTACATTTTGAAGCTAATATTGCATTGAAGATTGATTACCTGACTGAAATCGGTCGATAGTCTGCTTGGGAGTGAAAACACTGCACACAAAATATAATGAAAATTAGTCTAAAATCAGATAGCTAGTCTTTTCTCGCAAATCACGTCGTACTGAATCTTTCTAAAAAACCTTCCTTTTTGTTTGCAAGCCCGACTGTAGTAAAAAATCCTAAAAATCACCCAACAAGCTATTAGTTAGCAAATGACATAGCCAAGAAGTAGGGGGGGAGTTTCCCCCCATCCCCCCCCGTTCCTACGCCCCTGCGTCATTGTCATCGTTGTCGGGTGTCCCGACAACCATTGTCAGAGCTCGCCTCTAGATTCGGGGAGTTTCGGGGAGTAACAAACTCCCCTCTTTCTAGCTGAAATTTGCGAGGTGGACTTTTTTTCTTGAATCGCCTTGTACGATTAGCAGAGCCTCGCTCTGGGCCAATTCTACCCCGGGCCCAGACGGGGTAGATAAAATAGTAGTTCAAATATAATAACCTAGCAACATCATTATTTATTATGATTAATAAATACAACAAAATGAATTAAATATATATTCAAACACAGAACTCGTCAACTGAATAAAAACTGACTTTGAGAATGATGTTTGTGCTTGACATTCTCACATGTCCTTTACTAATATCATCACTGGAAACGTCGGAGAAACTGGATTTGACAAGTAGTCCATTTTCGACAGTGGATACGTAGATCGTAGCCTACGGCTTGACTTCTTCTCAAAACCAACCAAACATCCATCTCGTGTTTACGATTGTAACAGGAAAGTGACTAACTAATGTTTATAGCCCAAGGATTGTTGAGTTTACTTTTTACACGAGACACTTCCCGTGTCTTGTTCGGTTAGTCATCGGTCGACTTGTTGCTGCTGGTGAGTTAGATGACATGCGCGTTGAAGCACCACGACCTGTGAACAAGACATAACTAACACCCTAACCGGTAGAATTATAATCCCCGTCGTTTCGTCCGAGACATAACCAGCCTGCTTCTTCATTACTATTATCATGGGATTTCACCATACGATAATTCGGAGAGATTTCATTCATCCATTCATTCTTGACGCAGGTGGCCTCCTCAGTCGTTGAAGAAAAAAGAACATAATAATATTTCAAATCTTGTTTTTAGGCCGCACAAACAAACCGCGGTATCCATTATGTCCTAGTCCTCATTTCAATAATTTGTTATTCACGGAGGCTTATGGATATATGAGTATGAGAAGACGCTTGCTTTGCTTTCGAAATGTTTCAGAATAGTGTGTTGAAATGAGTTCCCTTGTCGATGTACACTACGCCTCGTCTCCCCTTTTTTGGCTTCCGGTCAGTAACAATATAGGGAGGGGTGGTGGTAATTGTAACGAACTGGTAGAGAGCAGTTTCGTTTTCAATATCGTCGTAGACATAACAAATCCAATTATTACCGGAAAGTGGACACGCCCACTTTTCAAACGAAATAACACCCACGACACGTGTCACGAGTCACGCCACGTGTGGTGTTCTGTAATAAATTCCAACACTTGGTCTCTGTTTGAATTGTTTTGGTTCGAGTCTAATGATTTATTATCGTAATTGACGAGATACGGGAAACGTTGTTGACATCTAACCAGCTGTGATATTGTAACCGCACACGCACATGCTCGTGTGGGTAGTGACTAGTGATTCCTCGTCATGGCGTTCTGATCGTAATTAGACTACGTCGTGGTTGTTACTGCACCGAGGAAATTGTTTTGTAATGATGAATTCAACACCTGTGGAATTGCCGAGAGTTTGTATGTTTGTTCGTTCTTGTAGTTGTAGGTAAAAGAGAAATTCGCCGTGGTATTGTCGTGTTTATGTGCAGTCAGTGAGCAGGTATAATAGGCTACCTATACACTGAAAGAGAAAAGCATGTCCGACTGTCGACATGTTGTTGCCACGCACTTCCTACTACGTACTATGGTGTACACTGTGCACTAATAGTGTACGCCTTACGGGGATTGGCACGGTCGTCGCTATTTCGTTTTGAATTTTAAATACGAGTCCACTACGGCACTACCTACTTCAACTTGAATTTGAAATGTTAGTGAACTATCTTTGCTCCTTCAAATTGTGAGTTTACGTTAACTGCAAGTTGGGTAACCTCCTAGTCCTACGGTCATCATGCAAAAGCTTTTTTTTTTTTTTACTAATTACTATGCATCATTGATTTTGTTTCTATAGTTCCTATGACGTTTTGTATCTTCGTAATTACCTTCGTTTTATGTGTGGCACATAAAGATAAGATATGAGTCACCTTACATGGCCAAGCATTTACGGTCAAAGAAGGAAAAAAATCGTAGACATAAGATAAGCCTACATGCCTGCTATGCTATTGGGTGTACTTCAGCAAGTTTAACAGGAGTCAACAGGTTTAATTTCTTGATTTAATTCGTCCGGGAAACTTCTTTATGTGGAAATGATAATATCTAATACAGTCCAGTTGCGAAAAATTACAAAATCCATCTGGACCGGAAATTGAACCCGGGTCTTCAGTCCCGCAGAGCAGTCGCTTATGCCTGTGGAAATCCTGGCAGGACCGGTGGCTGGGATCGAACCGTAAGCCTCCGGGTCGGAAGGAGACTCACTCATAACACGACTTTTTTGTTGGGGTGTGGCCCATGGGTAATTACCGTTGTACGAGCATGAATCCTTTGGGTTAAAACGTTCTGTCGGTTAAAAGTATCTGCCTAACCAATACTTTTCAGTTTTCTAATTGTAATTAATCGCAAAAGAATGCGGTGGAGTTTCCTCTCGCCTCAACCTCAACTCTACTCGACATGATAAAAGTGGAATCAATCTTGCTGAGGTTTGGCCTCGCGAGTGACTGACAATAATATCGTTCGTGACCTAGTGCGTGCGAGCAGAGCCGAGGATGAGTGTGCGTGTGTGTGCGTGTGTGTGCGAGTAAAAAGTGAGAAGATTTGACCCGGTTCACAAAGACTAGTCTCGAGCTCGACTCTCGAGGTACGAAGTGTGGTGTGTGGTTGATGGTTGTGGTAAGAGTGAGTGTTCTCCTTTGATGACAAGTCTGTAAAACCTGCAAATGTCTAGGATATTGTTCATATATTTATCTGCCAATCTGGGATTTCCTTCCTTCCCCCCCAAAAAATCTCTCAAAATTACCAAATTGAATCAAATCCATAAATATTTCGAAATTTGTGAAACTCAGTTTTAACCCCCCATCGCTGCCAATGATAACGTTATGGGGCAAAATCAGTTAACTTATTTTCTAGCTAGACAAATTTGCGACCCGGAAAAACACTGTTTTTAATCTGAAAAACCTGTAAACGTCGGGGAAATTGGTGACCTAAAACAAATCGACAACCTGTAGGCATTGTCGGTAAAGCATTATGCACGCGCATGGGATGCACACATCTTATTTATGATATTTTATGTTACCTTTACAATAGGCTACAATAAAATACACATATATTTGGAAGTAGTTTTTTACACATAGCTTTTATTTGACGCAATACATAATCGCACACGCCAATTTGATATCTATTATCAGCTAATCTATCTTCTTGATTTCTACAAGATGAAGTAATCACATTCTTTCGGTTTTCCCAGATTTTGTAGGTACTTCAGTAGGCCTACTGTGTACAATGGATGTCGTTCACAACAAAGATATAAGCATTATTTAATCGTAAGGTACACACAAATAAATTAAATCTTCAAGTTCAGACATCCATTTATGAATAATGGTTTGGCTGCCTGCGTAGGCCTAATGCTAATGGTGGACCGATGGAAGAAAGTATACAAGTAAACACATCATGTGATTGGACTGTCATTAACCAAACTAGTCAAATTTGCGGTTCAGCCAACTTCTTCAATCGTACCTACGCACACTTCAACGTCTTCAAGTGATAAATGTGAATTTCACAAGTGTTTCAAGTTTCAACTTTGCCCTTTGCGACGCAATTACTGGAACCACAGCTGTCCGCGATTGCTCATACGGGCTCAGGTGCGAAGCGTACGAGTCAAATGGACGTGGGTTCAAATAAATTGAAAAATTGCCCTTCATCCTCAATCATACATTGTGACACAAGCATCACACCTCTACTAATATAGTGTAATTAAGAGATTAACTATTGATAAGTCATTAAGTGTTTACTCATACTTCCTTGAGAGCTCTTGTAAAATGTCTTTCTCACCGGACCAAATATGGACGAAAAACAATTGAGATTTAATTAGGCTTGACCGGTCAGCGCCAGAGTGGCGGCTCTAAAACACTATTTTGTCACGTACAGGAAGACATAAACTATAAGTTTTACGACGCTTAGTCAGCCACAAGTTGTAACAAAGTCATGTATAGGACGTTCAGATTTCACTATAGTTCTTTTAAAATATCATCAAAATTTGAGTGATAACATGTCAACCAACTATAGTGTGGGTATTTGTTTTAAGTAAGGTGCACCCTACATGAAAGTTACGAACAGAGAGGCTCTTGGGAAATGGTGAGGTCATAGTGCGAATTTGTGAGAGGAGGGAGTTTTTGTCAGGACAGTCGCAGATACTCCACGGTCGCGAGAGCCCGTACCGGGAAGAGGTGTCGCGAAAGTGTTGTTGAACCTTCTGCATTTTACATGTGATCCATAGATCGCAATTTATAGGATGAAGCGTTGACTTAGTCCGTGGATTCAATAAAATCGATTCTCGACCTTGGCTATGGAACGGCTTTCCACAAGGATTCTTCATAGTTAGAGCCCAAGTGTTTTCATGATGCTGAATCTTGTGCCATACGAGATTGTTTGTCGACCATGACAAACCTGACCGGGATGCGTTCCAAGGACCTTGACGCCGGCAAGTAGCTGACCAATTCAACGACAGGAAGCGAGTCCTGCGCCCGTCTATTCCAACGCCACAGAAGTCTAGGACATCGACATGTATCATCATCATCATCGTCACACTTACCCTCCGTGCGACACATCAAACCCTCCCCATCGCATCGCAACCGAACCGTTTCAAATCAGCGAACTGGAGTACACAATAACCGATGAGTATCTAAAATAATATCTTGCCTAAATGTTTTGGCCAACTAACTAATTTTAATATTTTAGTTTTTAAGGGAACTCACCCACAGGGGTATCTAACCTGAGTCAGATCTGATCTAGGCAGGCAGGCTATTGTATTTCCTGTAATTGTTTGTTTTTGAATAACCTAAATATCAATTATATTTCTTAATTTCAATGGAATCCTAATACTTGTCATTTGGTAGTTTGAGAATCCCCTTCCTGATTCATTAGTTCATTAAACTGTATGATTTAATTGCTATTCCGTGCGAGACCGACTGAGCTGAGACCTTGGCAGGGCAGATCTAACATCTTCACAGGTTTGGTATTTTGTTTATTGTGTTATTTTGTTTGCTTGATTTTGTGTTGTCTTAATTAATTGTTCCCATCTCGATCAATTGCATAGGTAGTTTATTTGATTTAAATTGATAATGAGTTTGTAATTAAAGAGGCAGTTAGGAAAACTCGTAGGCTTCACATTTGGCGCCCAACGTGGGGCCGATTATTAACCGTCGACCGAGATAAGAGTGTGTATGAAGGCACGAATAATTACCAAACGCCCGAGATTAAAATGAATATGAGCTCAGGAAATGATGAGTTAACTGGGGGATTTTTAGTTTGTCGTCTATCTTGGAGTTTTGGGATTTTTCTTATCAGGAGGTTGTGTTTGTATTAAAATGTTGATTCACTTAGCAGAGGGTAGCATGGCTACAGCGAGTAGCATTATGAAGGAGTTGACCGGAGGAGTAGATCTAGGTATAGAAATTGAAGGGAGTGAGGACGACTTTCTCGGGGTACTAAAAATCATGGAAATGCTACTAACGCGTCAGGTCACGCGTAACGCCAGAGAAGCTGCGAGTATGACTGAGTTGGAGTGGGATAAGGATAGGAGTAGGAGAGAGTATCGGGATAGAAATGAGCAAGAAAATCAAATGCGTATCGAAAATAGAAGGATTCAGAGAGAACATCGGGAGAAGCGGGAAAAGATTGAGAAAGAAAACAAAAGAATTCAGGCTATTGAGGAAGAGGCTAAAATGGAGAGAATGATTCTGGAAGAAAGGGAGGCTAAAGTTGAGAAAGAAAATGTTAGAATTCCGGCAGAAAATCAGGATAAGAGTGAGATAGAAAATACAAGGATTCAGGCAGTTACCAAGGTTAGGATTGAGAAAGAAATGGGGGGATTAAAACAGGAAATGGCTACACAATTAGAAGAAGAACCAAAATCAAATGATGTTAAATTGGTAATTGAAGAGATAGAGGATACAAATGATAAGACAGAGTTTGAGGATAGTGGGGTGATAAATAATGACAGTGAACTGAATGCAGACAATGTGGAAAAGGTTGATAAAGATATGTTTGAGTATAATTATTGCTCGAAGATAATTGATATCGATAACAAGGGTGATAAGAATAATGAAAGTTTGATTGTTTACGGAGTCAATTGTGAAAAGGTGATTGACACGAAAGTGAAGGATGTCAGTAAGATGGAGGGGTCGTTGACAGTGAAAGAACCAAAGTTAGTTAAATCCGCATTCCAAGAAATAATAAAACCGGCGTTCATAAGGTTCAAGAGTAGGGCTAATCGAAACAAAAGCAGGAATAAAAAGTTATTTGGGAAAAAGTATCCTACAATGCGAGATAGTAAAGGTCGACGTGAAATAGGATGGCGAAATGATAGTTGCTTGGGCAAGAAAGTAAAATGTGGATTCGTTTGCAGACACAGGGACTGGACGGTGTTTAGAGGAGGAACATGCTAGGTTACCGGTTGTGTGATCTTACTGTTGACTGTTGACGAACAAGGAATGTCTATTACGGATTGATTTTGCATAAGTATTAAACATAAGGTGTTTAATGAATAAACAAGAGGTTTACATTGTAAAAGCCAGGGTATTGTTGTAATTGAATTTGTGTTAAGTTGAGTTTTGAATAAGATTTGGAATAGGATAATAAATCTAATAACTTGTGTTTATGGGTTGTAAAATCGTTTGACAAGTGGGAAGTAATGTCCTTATTTTACGACTTTGTTAATTGAAGAAGGGGGACTCTGAGTTTTGGTGCCCGTTCCACAAAGTGTCAGTTTGATTTTTACTGTTAGCTAAAATGTTTTATTACTTGGGGATGATTATGAGATAATGATTTTCAAGTTTGACCGAGTAGGGATTTAAGGAATACGAATACTGTTTTTGATAACTTCAATTAGGTACGTGTAGAGGAGATTTTGATTTGTTTATTTGAAGGAATTTTTCTGGGAATTTTTTAGAATTTTTCATTTTGTGTGTTATCTTGGGTGAGAATGTATAGGGATTGGAGGGGTGAAGCTAATGTTTCGGAATCAATTGTGTGGCACTTTAGGTAAATTGGCGTTTTGGTGTTACAATTTCAAAGCATTTGAGTTGATATCGCAACCAATCAGCATTGTTGAATTAGGAGGGGTGAAGATTTTTTGGATTTTAGGGGCTTGGCATGATATGAGATGCAAGCGATTTGGGCCAAGTGAGCCGTTGAGAGAAGTTGTGTTTGCGATAGGGGCGAGGTTTTGGTTCCGCCGGGGATTTTGGTTAAGTGGATACTTCGTGGGTTTTGGACCCCTCTCCAGTAAACAGCGTTTTGTTTCGATATCGGTAAGAATGTGTAAGAAATTGTATTCATTGATTCATTTGTCTGGAAGAAAACACTTGAGATTTTTAATATTATGGCTTTGTATTGTGAAGATAGAAGAAATATCAAGACGAGATAATATGCAAGATGAAGAAGTTATTTACGAAAGTCAAAATAGTAGAAAGAAGAATATTACGTTTTGGATTGTTGGAATTTTGGATTTTGGTGTTTACGAATTTGTGAAAAACGAAACGATCGATACGAAGGAGGCAATAGTCAAACGCAGGGAAGCAACGAGGTTTATCGGAAGCTAAACAGGTTTTCGGAAAACACGGTTACAGTTTCGCCAGGGCAATGTATTTTCGGTTAAAGTTGTGGTTAAAGTAGTGAATTTGAACTCGAGTGTAAAAATGTTGGCTGCTGTCTGAAGGAAGAATGTGTTTTGATGACGAAATATTTTCGAATTACCTCAGTAATATTTTTGGGACGCTGATTGATAGGGATTGTTAGAGTGATTGTTGTGCGCTTAATAAAATGATCCAAGAATGTATATTTGTTGAGGAGTTTTCCACGTCTAGTGCATTAGTGAAGTTGGAGCATACGGCAGTATTTTGAGTTTTGGATTTTGGGCTTCGTGGATTTTGGGGTCGAACGGACCGAGTTTAGTGGAACTGAGTTGAAGTTCGAGTTTTAAGTGGTTTTTGGTGACCTGGGTATTCTCCTATAGTAACTAGCCTAGAGTGTGGTATTGAGAAGTTGATGGGAACAGTTGCATGTCTTGTGAAATAAGTTTTAATTTGAAGTCGCCAACAAGTACTCTTGTCTTATCAGCAGGGGAAATAAGAGTATGAGATTTGTTGTTACAAGGGACTGAGAGGTATTTAAATTCGGAAATCGGATACAAAGAGAATTTAAGCTTGACAGTGTTCAATAAATGAATATGATAGTTTAGAGTCGTGAATCAGCGCTCTACTTGGAAAATAAGTGCCTTGGGTCAGAAGCTTTGTGTTATTTACTTTGAATTGTTGCAGTTTGTTGTTTGACGAGGTTATGAGCCGAGCTAGGTCTGGAGTTGTTAAAAATTATCGGTCGTTTCGACTAGGAACGAGTGTTCGTTTTCCTTTTTCTTGTGGGTCTTTGAGTCTGTTTATGTGTCAAGGTCGTTGTATGGCCAGCTGAGGATCAGCGTGGGTGTACACTTGAAAATAAGAGTGGAACGGGTTAGTCTTGGGTACAGTCGGCTCGCTCGGACGACAAGGGTTGTCAAACCAGGAAGTTAACTGGGTTCGGTCAAGAAGAACGTAATATTACGGTTTTTTTATTTTGTCAATATTAACTTTAATTTTGCTTGTTCACACTGAGAATACAGTGTATGCTATGCTTTAATTTTAGTTTTTGGTTGTTAGTTAGATTGTTGGCTGCTGTAGATGAGTTGTCACTTGGGAGTAGTGATAGACAAACAAGGCAGCAATGATTTTAGGTGTTAGTAATTTCAGAATAAACAGTTCTGATCTATATATTATATAATTTTACTTACTATGCTTATAAAATATTTTCCATTGAATTTTGTTTTGCCTTTTTTGTGTTTTAACATATGTAACCATAAAGCACTGTTCTTAAAACAATTGCATAACAATTGCTTTGAAGAACAGGGAGGGGTAAATGTGACACAAGCTCACACCTCTACTAATATAGGTAATTAAGAGATTAACTATTGATAAGTCATTAAGTGTTTACTCATACTTCCTTGAGAGCTCTTGTAAAATGTCTTTCTCACCAGACCAAATATGGACGAAAAACAATTGAGATTTAATTAGGCTTGAACGGTCAGCGCCAGAGTGGCGGCTCTAAAACACTATTTTGTCACGTACAGGAAGACATAAACTATAAGTTTTACGACGCTTAGTCAGCCACAAGTTGTAACAAAGTCATGTATAGGACGTTCAGATTTCACTATAGTTCTTTTAAAATATCATCAAAATTTGAGTGATAACATGTCAACCACTATAGTGTGGGTATTTGTTTTAAGTAAGGTGCACCCTACATGAAAGTTACGAACAGAGAGGCTCTTGGGAAATGGTGAGGTCATAGTGCGAATTTGTGAGAGGAGGGAGTTTTTGTCAGGACAGTCGCAGATACTCCACGGTCGCGAGAGCCCGTACCGGGAAGAGGTGTCGCGAAAGTGTTGTTGAACCTTCTGCATTTTACATGTGATCGATAGATCGCAATTTATAGGATGAAGCGTTGACTTAGTCCGTGGATTCAATAAAATCGATTCTCGACCTTGGCTATGGAACGGCTTTCCACAAGGATTCTTCATAGTTAGAGCCCAAGTGTTTTCATGATGCTGAATCTTGTGCCATACGAGATTGTTTGTCGACCATGACAAACCTGACCGGGATGCGTTCCAAGGACCTTGACGCCGGCAAGTAGCTGACCAATTCAACGACAGGAAGCGAGTCCTGCGCCCGTCTATTCCAACGCCACAGAAGTCTAGGACATCGACATGTATCATCATCATCATCGTCACACTTACCCTCCGTGCGACACATCAAACCCTCCCCATCGCATCGCAACCAAACCGTTTCAAATCAGCGAACTGGAGTACACAATAACCGATGAGTATCTAAAATAATATCTTGCCTAAATGTTTTGGCCAACTAACTAATTTTAATATTTTAGTTTTTAAGGGAACTCACCCACAGGGGTATCTAACCTGAGTCAGATCTGATCTAGGCAGGCAGGCTATTGTATTTCCTGTAATTGTTTGTTTTTGAATAACCTAAATATCAATTATATTTCTTAATTTCAATGGAATCCTAATACTTGTCATTTGGTAGTTTGAGAATCCCCTTCCTGATTCATTAGTTCATTAAACTGTATGATTTAATTGCTATTCCGTGCGAGACCGACTGAGCTGAGACCTTGGCAGGGCAGATCTAACATCTTCACAGGTTTGGTATTTTATGGTTTATTGTGTTATTTTGTTTACTTGATTTTGTGTTGTCTTATTTGATTGTTCCCATCTCGATCAATTGCATAGGTAGTTAATTTTATTTAAATTGATAATGAGTTTGTAAGTAAAGCGCCAGTTAGGAAAACTCGTAGGCTTCACAACATCACGCATTGCACGACCAGCTGTCCACAGGTGACTTGTTGCACGATTCCTAGCGTAGGTATGCTTAGGTATGTTTCAAGCACCGCCTCCTAGATGTTGCTCATGGCTCCTCGTAAGCAACATCTAGGAGGCAGTGGTTTCAAGACTCGTTGCGTCGTGTTATATGCGTCATTACCTGCGTGTGTCGTTTCATTGACGTCTTCTCGGAAGGAAGGTGTTTGTAATGATAATCTCGGCGCCTCTTCCCGAGGTATTTTGACAGTTCTTCTTCTACGTCACCGGCTGTGGTGATTAATTCCCATGGCACCTCTGGGCTAAACGGAGGTGTTAGTCACTCGTGAACGGCCTTGGAATGCGACGACTTAGTGGATATCCGGATGATTGTTCCGAGTTGGTTTAGTTTCGCTGTCTTGACATGACAAATAACATAAACTATCTTTTTTCTCGATTTGGATAGTCGGGAAACACTCCCGTAGGTGGGGTTATTAATATTTAATACATCCCCGATCGGGATGGATTTTTTAATTTCTGGATTGTATTAAATATAAACTATCTTATAACGACTTCGGTGGGTGGGATGTTATCTATTTCCGCTCGATATTATGTTTATTTCAGGGTACCGGGTATACGGTATCTTCTGCGTAGAAAACTGTCACGTTTAAAAAATTCGATGAGAGCGATTTTTATTAGAAACATTTTTATCGTTTTCTTATCTTGTTATTACACGGAATGCTAATGAAGACGATAAAGAGGATGAAGAACCTGAGCGCAGATAATATAGGTCTATTATTACACTTATCTGTGAGTGTAACCTGAGGTACCGAGCTTGGCATGGCGATAACGATTCCGATTATGCTTTGGTGGAAACATCCACGTACCCAACTAAATGTTGTTTGAATTAGAAGTAGATAAATACGCCTATACACACTAAACACTATAATGGTTTGGTCACGAGGCATTTTATTGGTACCTCGCTAGAAAACTCGACGTCTCTCCAATACCTTACTTTGTAAAGCCTGATTTAACGTTCAAGATTCATTGAATTAAAATTAAAGTACAAAATATAATTACATTTTTGACATATTTTTTTTGCAGTTTTTTTTACAGTTTTATAATTACATTTTTATTTCTATTTGTCATAGAATTCAAGGAATCGTTCACCACTGCCTTGCCCTTTATCAGTCGTACCACTCGTCAACTCGAATAGTGCAACGAATTAAATATTCCTCCAACGTCGATCTCCGAGCCATAAAAGTTCTCGTGCTCCTAACTAACTTTTACTACATATTGTTGTTTAGGTTTGGTTAGACAGATACAGAACTATGTGAACTTACCATAAGACCTTGGAGGTTTTCCCACGGCTATTATTCTCTAGGCTATTTGGCTCCAGGGCTTGGCGGATTCTAAGCTTCACTACTGTCACTACCTTACATGCTTAGTAATATAACCACGGTTTCGGTCTACTGGGGAAGGTGTGTAGTGTGGATATAAGCGATACTCTTGCAAATGTAACATAACATGTCGACCGAGGTTCGAACCCGGAAACTATTTGTATGGCTTACGTTTGGCTGGATAAATCGGCACCCCAATGCTTTGGCCATCCATTTTTTTTTTTAAATTAATTATTTATTTATTGACATTTTCTTTGTTATTGTGTGTATGTGAGCAACTACATTAAAGTCTTATTTAATTTCCATATTCAACTTGGAGCTTTGAGATAGAACCTTTAGCAACTCACTAAGAAATGCTACAATGAAGAAGCCAAGTCTCCTAGTCCTGTGGCATAGCATCGATCGTCGGTCATTAGTCATTACCTAGGCCTATGCACCTAAAATCCAAAATTTGTATTTTCAACTCTGTGAA
Organism: Sweltsa coloradensis; assembly: GCA_024449915.1. NCBI lineage: Eukaryota > Metazoa > Arthropoda > Insecta > Plecoptera > Chloroperlidae > Sweltsa > Sweltsa coloradensis. The sequence goes on along the minus strand of JAMZAV010000108.1, from coordinate 1,138,575 downwards.
TAGATTCTGTTTAAAATTGTGTTTCACGTCACCTTTTGGATACAAAAACATTCCACATTGACGTAATGACGAGGAAGTTTACATTTTAACAACTAAGCCTAATTAATAACCAGAAAGTTGAATTTGAACATTGTTCAGAAATTACAACAAAATTTAACATCCATTTACTCAACAGTCAACACCCAACAATAACAACAATGAAGGTTTTCAGTCCTGCAAAGTGTTTCTTGAGAGGTAGAAAGAAACACCTGACCACACTCGTAATAGACCGTTTAACTAATCTTCACGGTCTATCTGCTCTTTTGTGACTCACGGTCCCTGGGATACACAGTAAAACAATCTCATTGCGCCAAGGTCTCTCTTCACTCTTCAGACACCTTCTTTGCTTCAATGGGCCAGGTTACGTAACTCTGGTGGTAACTGCTTTATAATCGCTGATGCGTGGGACATGACGTCGGTACGAGGGCACTTCTGCAGAACAATTTGTAAATCACTTTTCTCGGCAAGGATTTTCTTGTAGTGCTGCTGGATTTGGAGATAACTGCTTCAAGAGAGTGTGAGTGTGCCTTGTTTGTCTTGAAGGTTTATTCCTGCTCCCGAATCCCATCGCAGAATGACCAGGGCTCAAATCGCGTTTCTTGCTGAGCTGGGAATGGGATTGACCTGAAATTCAAGAATAGTACATTTGTGGTACCTAGCTTACGTGTCTTTGACTCTTTGAAATCGTCTTTGAAGAGTAACGACATTACATTAGACCATTATTAACATAATTAACATAAGTAACATTATTAATTATTATAGAGAGAAAAACAATTTATTGGCTTCTGATCAACCATCGTTGGGTAACTGCAAGACTTCAAAATACATTGCAAAAATTAAATTTAGTAGGCCTACAGTTTTTACAAAATGGTTTCGTGAAATAATGTCCTCCATTGATCATCAGTTCTTGTAAGCTGAGTAGGCACTAGGATAGGATGCCAGTTAAAAATCCGGTGCATACTATAGATTTATTTATTTATTTATTTACGTTGGCTCATGGGAGCTCAAAGTTTGTATTGATAAACATGAATGCAGAAAAAAACCTTGTTGACAGTGCCGTTCGCCGCCTCTTCTTACTTGTTGTTTACACCTACCATCTCTGCACTCAACGAGCTGGAGTTTACTATACTGTCCACCCCGTTGTCTGCACTATTAGCTTATCATTCAAGTTCTTTGGCTTTGTTTTCATGGGTTAGTTTGCCACGTTCAAATGAAGTGTATATAAGTTTTCTTTCCAAGCGTTGCCTTACGTCGGTTACTGTGCACCTTCTGTGTATACATAGTTAATTTATTTGTTTGTACCAGTTGTACATTTTTTAACCTTGATACTTCTAGCTACCGTTATCAATAAACTAATTATTGTAGCTTTGTATATGAATGCTGCATTATACTCATTGTTACGTTATGTGTGAGATTACATCATTTAACATGTAATTTATGTTACTCTCTGTGCGATTGTTTGTAAACCAGAACTATTAGTGTCTAATGACGATTGATGTGTCCGTAATATCCCTCGTCTTCAGAGCGCGTATATTATTTTCCGGCCTTGGAAACAGTGCAGTAATTGTAAGATTGCATAGTCATTGCTGGCTCTAGTTAGGGGGTTGTTAAAACGTTAATTACAACCAGAAAGAAGAAGTGTTGGTCATCATTTTCTTTTTTCCTTCTAGTCCAAATTTAAAAAGTTAAGTATTGGGTGTGTTACTAAATAAAATTTAAGATGAAATATTAAAATGCTAATGTTTATACCAAGCACACACAGAAGGGACATAATTCACAATCAGAATCAGTATCACTCTGTAGCTACTGTCTGAACTACATGCAGGAGTAAATTGTAAATTGACCAAAGTTAGCAGAGGCAAACGGACTATTTTGTGACGCTCGACAACCCTAAGCAGGGCCGGTGTTTTTTTTTATTTAAATCAATTAATTTATTTAATAATTGATTTAAATCATCTGCTTTTCTCTCTTTGAGCACAACACAGAGTTTAACTGATTTTGCACTTTCCTCAAAAAATGTAATTAAATTTTCTGAAGCACTTGTGAAAGTATTTGATCCGCTCACTAACTTGGCAAATTTTGAAACACTGATATTGTTGATTTAAAATCGGAAAAAAATCTGATTTAAATCGAAACGTTGATTTATATCAAATATGGTTTTTTAAATATAAATTACAAAAATCACACACCCTGACCCCAAGCACCCCCAAGCATTGGTCTTCTGTGAAGACTGGAGCTCCACTAACTCAATGGTCTCACAGCCGGGCCTCATAAAGAAAAGCTTCCAACTTCACCATGGCAGAATATTAAGATTTCTAATTAATATATTCGTGGATGATGATTCGAATCCGAGTGTGTGTGAAAAGTAACACCATTGAGGCACAGACAGAGAAGGGATTTACTATCGGATTTCTTGTTCTTCCCACAATTGTGTTTCGCATTCGAAGCTTCTGGCATTCCTTATCGTGACGTAATGAATTATTCATCCGCCGCGGTCACCCATACGGAAACGGAAACAGAACCCACCGACGCAGTCGAGGTTGGCGATTACTATGTAATACGTGCGGTCGTTGAGAGATCTTGCGAGAGATAGGACGGTGCTTTTGTTGCAACAATAACTGCAACAATGCAGAGTTTAGGACGTCGTGGAATGTCACTTCGACCGTTTAGTTTATTTGAATTAAGGGCGCGTCAACGGTTAGGTCATAATGCGCCACTAGCCTAGGAGATGTTGGGAGGAGGGTCAATACTTGGTCGCGGTCTTGTAATTGTCGTCGGGCAGGTCGTCAAGTGAAGGGAAGGTGTCCGACGCGACGAAGAAGGAGCTCGCCTCTAGTTTCGTGGAGTAATATTCGCTTTCTACTAGCTGACGTTGGCGAGGTGAGCCACTTTTCTCTTGAATCGCCTTGTACGATTAGCAGAGGCCATGCTCGGGGGGCTAATTCGACCGCCGGCCCAGACGGGGGTATGGACGTCTGAAATGACACTTCGACCGTGCTTTTCTTTAGGCACATACACACTTATGCACGGATAACAGATTGCTTTGAGGTGCCAAAAGTGTAATAACTTGGGTTTTTATAAAGAACAAGGTTTCTTCAGTGCTACTGCATATTGATGTATTTTCTTTTTTTTACTGCGATGTTAATTCATTCGTCACTGAAAGCAACATTTTCATTTAAAATTATTAAATTGACAGTTTTTTACAGCGAGTACGATTGATTTAAAGTTATGTTGATAACTGCTATTTCCATGTTATTTGACAAGATTTGTTCGGTTTTAATGCTAGCCTGAATTTAAAATCTGCATTAGTATGTTACGGGTTTTGACACTGGTGAGTGGTGTCACTACGCCATGTCTTTCGGCACTGTTACAATCCAGTTATAAAATGCACCTAATTTGTGCCTAATTCGTCTTGCACGTATAACAAAGTTAGCTAGCTTCGTGCAAGTGTCATTGTTGTCTCCATGTTGGTTTCTATACCTCAATGTTGGCAAGTAGATTTCGCTGGATGCTTCGCAAATAGCAAGCAAGCAGTCTCCTTCCTGCTAGCGAACCCTTCTTTTATCAGCCTCTCCTCTCAATGTACCCAAACAATCTTCTGAACAACACACTTTCTACTTTTAAAATACGTTCGCCAATTAGGAAAAAAAATCTAAAAATAATTCAATAAATAAATACACACATTATTTACGAAGTGGGAAAGCAAGTCTAGTGTGAACTAACATCCAACAGGTTTACTTTAAATAAATATGTAATTAACGTTTAATTATTTGTATTAATATTTGATGTTATGTTCATAAACCGAGTGAAAGGTTTATTTCCTCGTTGTTCTGACTGCTGATTGTTCAAAACACTGCGTGAGCTTGAGCTATCATCCTAACTAATTATCATCTTAGCCAGTTTATAACTGAAGGTGAGCAACGTACAAACTTGTTCATACTTCATTCCGTTTAGAAATAATATCTTTGAGTAGGAAATTAGCACGAGTTCGTTGCGAAGATGTAATACAATGATTTATATCTGTGCCGATTTATCATTTCTATCTAAATTCCACACCGAGCATAAGTATGGTGTTCGTCGCATGTGGCTGCTCCATCCATTCTAGATTAATTACTACAGAGATTCTCCGTAGATGTGGGTAAATTGGGTCGAAGATCGCGATGGATCATTGGAGTATTGTGTTGTCGGGGGTCGATTATCGTCGGTTGTGACTTGGCGCAGAAGTTAATTACCTCACGTAATTGAGTGAGTACGTGCATGTCTAAACTACACGCTGCATTACGGCGATCAGAAGTGGGCGATTAATTGATTGCCCGTGTCAATCTGATAGGCTAATAGAACTCTTGATTGAATAGAACTTCCTTCCTTCCTATCGACGTAGTGTATGGTTAGGTTGGCTCAAGGTTCAAGTCCTAGAAGGGTCAAATAAGTTTTTTTATGCGATATATGAAAAATAAGTGGAGGTTTTGTCTGGGTTTAAATTTTAAAACCCTACTACAAAGCGTACACACAATAATTGCGTATTATGAAAAATCACATTTCCTATTAGCAAAATAGTGAGGTTCCCACCCTTACTTAGTGGCCGTTTGCATGGATATCATCTGACGTTGTTACTTTTTTGGTTTATTCATATCGGTGTCACTCCCTCATTCGAACGTTTCCAGAATGAATAAATATCTGTATAATAACCTTTAATAACTTCAGTACCGATAATGTTTGAGTTTTGTTGGAAATTGGAATCCATAGTAGGCCTATGTAAATTTGTCAAAGATTCTATTTGTACACACATTTCTATGTTACCTAACGGAGTGTTGAGTTGGATTGCATATTTTAGAAAAAAATCAATTTCGTGTTATAACTGGGAGCCGAATGAAGGTAATCAATGCGAGCGAATCTTATCTCATCACTATCGTCTCGATTAACATTGTTGCTCTAGATCTAACACTAGACTTGAGAGTGACACACGCCTTATCTATGTTGTCCACGTTTTACCGATCGGATGTAAGGTGGCGACTTTTACAAATAAACACCGACCATTAGCTCCTCGCCTGATATCAGAGCGGAACAAACTAGAGATGTAACCCGCCCCTCTACCCTCAGGCGTTCTGCTCCACGCTGCGGGGATGTCGGCGTTTCTGAGACACTAATTAAGAAAATTAATCTGTTTACTTAGCTCCATCTGGTATGGGGTGAGTAATGGACGACGCCACTAAATTATGATCTTGTCCATGAAAAATATACCGAGTGTGACAACGCCCCCGATCTGTTATATTTTCATGACAGTTTCAAAATTTTGGCATCGGATTCCGTCCCTATCGAGACGCTGAGTGGGTGTTTACCACATTGCTAAGATTCGAACCTTGAATGATAAATCCTTGATAAACAAAACAGTCCGGTTCACGGTCCGCGCGCATTTTATGAATGCGTTTCTAAAATTCGTTTCGGTCTCTCATTGTTTGTTATGTTTTCAATGTATATCCCGTCGGCCACTGATAATTCCTGGCCCATTACCGAGTTGCCGGACATCGAACCCCTAGCCTTCAGCGTAGAAAAACAACTTCCAACATTTACCGTCACCAGCAAAGTCGTACGTGAATGAACTGGTAAAATGGAGTACAGTGTGGCTGAGGAAAACAGTTCCTGGACCTTCAGTGAGAATGTTATGTAGCGAGAATCGAACCCTTAACACTTTGTAAGTTCAGTGACATCATACTAGTCTTCAGAGGCAGACGCAGGTATTTGCAGTAACACGAAAAATACTCGACGAAACACGAGATTTTGAACATATTTTAGATTTTCATCAGTATTGGCCTGGGCATATACCGTTTTTGAATTTAAAAAAATAAAACTTAGGCCTCCCAATACCATGTATTATATTTTCACCACAAATCATTACGATGTTGTGTCGTAACTTAGCACCCTCTTAGCCAAATTCCATACCCAAAATTCACAAAAGTATCCATGTGGGCGGAACAGACGGAGACCACTACATAAACAAAATAATATGTGATTCACCACTTTCGGGCATAACAGAAAACCCAAATTTGATATGATTCACCACAACTACGGAAATACCTACCTCTGCCAATTTATTTCTACAGACCAGTATCGGCTCCGTTTTATTCAATATTTGGTCGCCAAACGCGAAGTTGTTAAAACGAGTTGAAAAACCTCTGCGCTGAAACAATGTGTTTATTGCACTCGCCGCGTTGACCTTGAGCAGTGTTTAGCTAATAACACCCCTGGAGATAACCCGTCTAACTAGTAACCAGGCTCGGTAATTGTCCGGCTGCATGGTGGACAGGTTAACTAGAAGTCTAGTACGGGTAATTAGTTTTGTGGTGAACGTAATTCACAATGTGGTCGGGGAGTTTGTCAAGCCACGAGGGATATAGCTGTTGAGGTATGAATTCATCGAAACAATTTGCAGCTTTAAAAAAATGCAAAATATTTGACTTCGAATAAGGGAAAACAGCACTACGACTTTTTTGTTTAACCTTTCATAGGACAGTGGTATCTACTTTCCTGTTTCTACCTGTTTTTCTTGTTATTAACCCGTAGAAGTTTTTATCGGAAAATTGAAGTATTTTCAGAACGGATTCACAAAAAATTGTGTACGAAAACACTAACATACACAATATTCGGGAAAGTTCCGGACATTGCGCTTATTGTAGATTTGTTTGGTAATTGAAAATACAAATTATGGACATTGGCATAGGCTGTAAATGGGGATTGGGGGGGGGGGGGGGTTCCAAGGCCCCCGGGCGCCGGGCCCCCTGGATACGCCGCTGGATGGGTTACTTGGTCAGCTCCTGTCAAGTCTAACCCTACCCGACGTCTGGGCGCACTTGCCATCACCCGATCAGTCACCCGGTCTGGTGCTATCGGGTATCCGATCGCTTGCAATCACCTGATCCGGTTTGATATACAGACAGGTAGTCAGGCCAAGTTCGATGATATCAATATCATAAATCTTTCATGGTATCCAATATAAACAGTGATAACGATAACAACCTCGCGTATTAATAGACCACGTGATTCACAATCGCAAGACACCTGCCGCGATACTCTGCAATATTGCTACCGTATATTACATGCAGTCAAGCGAGTCAAATGTAATTACAACAACCGCATTTCAAAATAACCAATATCAATATAAGAAACTATTTTTGTTGTTATTCAAGCACCTTATAAAGGATAAAACCGGTTAATTATGAACAACAAAATCACATATACAATGTTATATGTTCGTCTTCAACTATATTGAGTTCTAGGACGTGATTCGGGAAGTCAGTGGTTCGATTCCCGCCATTGACAATCATGACTTCTATGCTTTTCGTAGTTTCTTTCAAGAGGACGGTCATGTCAAACATCTGTGGATTCATTATAAACTCCTCCCCAGTAATTATTATAATTATTATTCTTCAGATAGTAGTCGATGATCGATAAAATGATCACCAGTTTATTGATATATTTATCTGTTGAACTGTGTACTGTAATAAGTATATTTTTTATTGTAATTTTATTTATTTATTTAACGTCTATCTGATTTACAAAGGAGGACAACAATGTAATGTACTTTTATTGACGAATAATTCTAAGATTACCCTGCAAGGTTCGTGTTGATATCAGATTCCCTTTCATTGCCACCTGCGCCGTGCGGACTGCGGGTTCGGGCACAATGTAGAATGCACTTTTCTGTACACTCCACGCTGCTATTAGTTATTGTCTTGGCTTTATATGGTCGGGTCGGCTTCAAGATCGAGATGATTGCAGTGATTAATTGATAATGAAGATAAAGAAGGTCGTGCCTAGGGCCGTCCATCAGAATACGCGGCCTCTCAGTCCACTTTCATCTACTTTTACTTGGATCGTCGGGCCCTCAACGAAGTTTTTTTTTTCTTTACCGCTATCCAAGAAACGAGAAGTTAATATTTTGACAGGGAATCCAACACAAGAACTTTAGGCCTATTCATTTTTGGTTCCAACAAGCGCCGGGTACAGGTTTTTCCAGGTTTGTGGTTTTGGGGTTTAGAAATAACGGTTTGGGTGCATTTGGGTTCGAACTTCTAAAGTTATATTTAAATTTTATCTAGAGCAAAGAACTTTTTTCTTCCGAAATGTATTTTATTTTGCAATGCACAAACGTGTTCGTGTTTGGATTTGTAGCCGGCGTCTTGTTTGGGCTTGACACATTTCTGTTTTGTCTTTTTTTTTTTTTTTTTTTTAGAAAATTCGCGTTTGACTCTTGTATTTTATTTTCGTGCTACCTTGAGTAGACTTCCTATTTCAATGTCTCTCCTATTCGGTTATTAAAGCATATACAAAAAAATTCGCTCGAAAAAGTGGGTGTTCCCTGTTTTGGGTTTCTTTGAACTGGTCAACATTTCTCGACCCAGACGCGCGCACACACACGCACATTCACATCACATACGCGCACGCACGTGGGATTTCTCTCTGTCTGTCACTCCAGAGAAAGAATCAAGGCCGGCGATGTGAAAATCTCGACTCTTGTTTGGATCGGTGTCAACAGTCTCGTCTTCAACAGGTAGAGTGCGCTCGCGCTAAGGTGTGCTCAGCCATCCACGTGACGTCATCACTCGTAGTATTAGTAGCTTTAGGGCGCTTTAACAGCTTAGATTATTCGCGCCTCCAAGATAAAACAATTTCTATAATGTGAGTTACCACCACGTATACTTCTTCCCAAGGGGAGGAACGTAAGGGATGACGCGGGGGGACAAGGGGTAACAGGCCTGTGCTGGTCAGAACCAGCCACAAGCGTATGGGGAGGGCAGGGGTTCCCCCACGTCGTGGTCGCCTTCGTCTGTGTCATCGTCCGTCCTTGTTGTCATTGTCGTCGCCGTCGGAGAGGTAGTCAAAGGGAAATGGAAGGTTCCCCGACGACGACCCAGAGCTCGCCATTAGTTTGAGGGAGAAAAACTCCCCTAATCACGGGCCAAACCACGAGAAGGTTGCGAGTTGGACATGGACTGGTCAGAACCAGCCACAAGCGTATGGGGAGGGCTGGGGTTCCCCCACGTCGTGGTCGTCTTCGTCTGCGTCATCATCCGTCCGTGTTGTCATTGTCGTCGCCGTCGGGGAGGTAGTCAAAGGGAAGGGGAAAGTTTCCCGACGACGACCCAGAGCTCGCCATTAGTTTCAGGGAGTGAAATTCCTCTACTCACGGGCCATACCACGAGAAGGTTGCGAGTTGGACGTAGATGGCCCGTCTTCAAGAGCTAGAGTGGTGTCACCAAGTCAGGTTGTCGACAGTACCTACTCAAATCCATATAATTACGTTTTCTAGAATGTGGTGATTTCATTGACTCTTGGGTCGCGAATGAAAAGGATTCGGTCAGGTAGCGTCGAGTCGCCGTGGTCAACCTAGCTTGGGTTTGACTTCAGAGAGGCAGTGCCTTGATTCGGGAGGTCTTTGGTTCGATACTAACCACCAGCTTCCTAGGCTCCTAGTCATACCCTTACAAGGTTTGATTAGCTGATTGATTGAGAGATCGGAACAATTTCCATTCAATTATATACTTCTCCTGAACAGCCTACAACCTACCATAAAGCGGGCTGGCCTATACGCCACATTTTGTGCTCGCCACGTGCCATTATCGACCATCATCCAAATATATTCTCTCTTCAGTGTGTCGAGTAGTGCAGAACTAGTCTGTAATGTTTATTATCATCATAATAATATTCACGTACCTCGACAGCTATGGACAGTAGAGAATGGAGATATCGACGCTTAAAATATTCACAAACAGCTGTTGCTTCCATGGTTGCTTCCCATGTTACGGCTGTGGGTAATTAATATACCACGTTCATCACGGTTCAGCCTGCATCGTTTGAATAATGCTATTTTAAAGTAATTTAATGCTTTGAATGAGTTATGAGTTAGTGACTGACAAAGTGGTGCCTGGTGCTTGCGTGGAGGCAGGTCCATTTCTCAGAGATGTCGAACGCTGAAAGGAAAATTGATGTCACTATAAATTAGATCATCTTAATATATTAGAGTTTTCCTTTTCCTGAACTGCTTCATATGCAGGGTGGAAGGTAGGCTGACGATTTTTTTTAAAATTGCGCCCAAAAATGTTACTATTTAAATTCAACAAGTGCGAAATGGTCCTGAAAGCTTCAAAAGTACCTTACGTCAGGCCTTCCTAAAACCCGCAAATCAACCCTGCAGTTTTGGATTTGTGGTTTACATTACACCTCTTTGCTTATAGCATGACGCGCATCACAGAAATGGCGTCCCCTTATTGTATTGTATCGCTTCCATTTGAACCGACGCCCATTTCACACAATGGAGACAATTTCCTCGCATTTTCGTGTCCAGTGATTCGAGGCGCGTGAATGCTCAAGGCTGATTTGTCACGTTGTTTCCGTGAATTTCATTTTCATACTCGCCTCTTTGTTGTTTTTACTTTTAGTTGTTTGTCTCCAATATTGCGCATTTATAGTAATTTTACCTCATTTTGTCAGAAATGTGACGACATTGTTACAGGGGCGCCGGATTTTCTAAATTTTCAATGCTCTGGGCCAATTCTTACCGACTTATAGTTATATTCTTCTCCGACAAGCTTCGCTCCCTATTGTTGGGACGCCCGTGCCTGTTATCATCCAATCGTGCTAACTTTGCGAAATAAAATCATCACGTACGTTCCTTGTCGGTGACGCTCGATTAGCGAATGGGCTACAATAAGTTGTACAAAGACTATCGCCGGATCACGAGTGGACCCGTCCAATAAATAGGTTAATAACCGTCTGCTAGACACAACATAGCAAGAGCACGTCCGCCATGTTGATGTTTGTGGTCTGCCTGCCTATTATATTATATAGCCGCATGCAGATCGTGTCCCTAACAAACCACGCGCTGTTTGCTGCACCTGCGTCTGGTTCACGTGAACGATTACACATGCACATGCACGCACTTGTTCACGGTTCACTCACTCTGCGCATTGCTTATTCTTTCTTCACTTACAAAAAATGCAATTCTCTTAGTACAACTTTATTTTTAAAACAAAGCTCTGCCTTTAAATTAAGGTTGCCTTAAAGACACAGATAATTTAACAAAAATGAATTAATTTACATTTATACAAATTACGTTTAACAATAAGTAAAATTAGTTACAGATTATGAAAAAATGAAATGAAGTGAAAAATGAAGTGAGAAGTATGATTTGTGAAGTATAAAAATAACAAATACTAATTTATGCTTGTTAATTCTTGCTTTGGCCCTATAGATGATTTCTAAAAATCAAAATTAGTAATGCATTAGAGTAGACTTTTCACGAGTCCCTTTTTGACACAGAACACTGTAGTGACCTGGAGAATTTAGGGCCTCTGGACTGCGTTTTTCTTACGAAAGTTGTATTGTTTCAACGTGCGCGGTACCGGATACCAGATTATTTTATATATTTATTGATCTCTAACTACTGGTTTTAACCCACAAGTGTTAGGCAACTAAAAGTAAACAATTCAAAATACAATTCAAAACAATACAAATACGTTATACAAATCATTAAATACACGAACAAGTACTAAAAAATTGAATAACAAAAGTATATATAAAAAACGGTTCAAAGCCCAAGATGAATGGAGAAGAAAAAAATGAGGTTATAAAATACAAAACTGGTGAAAAGTTGATAGGTGACAAGAGTGAGGAATGATAAATGCCGTAGAAGTAAACACCACACATTCTTGTCGTACGTCGATCTCTTTTGGCATGGTATAGTGCCTGGTTCAGATAATTATGTCCCCTTATGAGTGAGGCTGGCCTCGCAGTCGCCTCCTGACCACCGGGGTCACCAAGAACATTACGTACCTGATGGGGATCGTCACGTGTGTGTGGTTTCTATCGTGCGACGTGACACGCACGGACGGACAGAAAAGTTGTTAACGTTGTAATTCTAAAATAAAAAAAATGGTTAACTTTGTTAATGTGATTGGGCCCCCGTCTGGGCCCGGGGTAGAATTGGCCCAGAGCATGGCTCTGCTAATCGTAAAAGGCGATTCAAGAGAAAAAGTCCACCTCGCAAACATCAGCTAGTAAGAGGGGAGTAGACTATATTACTCCCCGAAACTAGAGGCGAGCTCTGGCAATCGTCGTGGGGGACCTTGCCCCCTTCCCTTGACGATCTCCCCGACGACGATGACAATGACACAACAAACGATGACGACCGCGAGTCCGCTACGTGAGAAACCCCCCTTCCTCCCCTTACCCGTGGCTGGTTCTGACCAGCTCCCCTAAGTTAGAGTGGTGCATTGTGACCTAACGGTTGACGCGTCCTTAATCTAAATAAACCAAAAATAATGTGATTGTTAACATAATAACAACATTTCAAACCACAATTTTGGCTTGAACAAAACTTTTCACAAAGTTGGTGTTGTTTTTCTTCTGGTGTTTTTTGGCATTCAAGATTCAAACGAAGATGCACAAACACTTGCACAAATGATGGAATTGTAGGTCCATCATTAGCGAATGTTATTATTCTGCGTGCATGGATGGTGGACCCCCACTGGTAAATTCATTCTGCTCATTGTCAGGACAATTCCTATGTTCCGACTCTCGAAATTATCATTATCTCCTTGAGGTTGGATACTAATGCTTTAGTTCCCTGCAACTAAAGAAACGCCGCGATGCAAGCTGTTCACTTCTGCTTTCTAATGGTGGTTCTGCTGCATTGTTAAAATGCATGATTGTGGGTTGGTAATTGGGTACGTCCATCTATCTGTCTGTACAAAGCATGCACCTACTTCTAAATTTGGATGCATGTTTTCAGCAGGGAACACGTTTTTAATAAACTTGGGATGAATAAAACATGTTTCAAACACCAAATGGGTAACCTACTTTTACAACAATCCCCCCCCCCCCTCCCCAAATAAATAAATAACAATAAAATAATAATATATATATATTAATTATTATACTTAGGCCTATTATCCTATACTTCATCCTATAGTGTGAGTTGTGAGACCAGAAAGATGACTTGCATGAAGCTGGTTGATAATATTCTTTAGTTCCTTTTTGAATTTGTTACCAAAATCATTGTTATTAATACATTGTTGTTGTAATATTACTAGGCCTATTTCAAATTCTTGCTTACTGTAGTTCATTGTTGTGTCTGCATCTATGTAATTAGATTTATTAAGTTGTCATTTTTAAATCAGTTTTAACTGAATAGGATAGACAAAAAAAAACTTGAAAACGGACTCTGTACGAAATATTTCGTTGTAAACAGTTTTATGTAGACACCCCATTATTTATAGTCTGTCGAGTAGTGAGATCATTCCACGGATGTCTGTACTTAGTGTGTCAGTTCTGTAGAGAATGTTGCCTGTCCGTCTGTGTCACGATCTGCAGGGCGCGCCTGTCAATGTCAAAGTCACGAGAACGAGAGATTTCCTCACAACGTGACTGTACATTGCGATTGGTCACTATCACCTTGCAATGCAGATTTTGCAACCTTTCTAAAAGGAATTCTGCCATTTCGTTCACTTATTTAATTGTATACCTCTCTCAACGTGTTCTCACTTTTCAGTTTACATTGTATACCGTCTCCCATTATCCATCCATGGCAATTAGCGCAATTACCGGGAGATTGCTACATTTTAAATGTGTCTGTTTTGACTTATTTATACAATTAAATATTATATTATTATACAATTAAATTAATTTAAATCAGGGATCCGGCTTGGCTTGGCTCGGCTTGGCTTGATTGTATAAAGCCCGGTTTTTTAGACCAGTTGGCTGGCTTGGTTTGGCCCGGCTCGCTTTTGGAGACCGGTTGACTGGCTTGGTTTAGCCTGGCTTGCTTTCGAGCCCAGTTCACTGGCTTGGTTTAGCCCGGCTTGCTTTAAAGCCCAGTTCGCTGGCTTGGTTTAGCAGCCCGGCTTGCTTTTGACTTTGAGCTCAACTAAAACCTAAAACTTAGCTTGGTTTGCAAGATTGATTTAATAAATCGCGTCAAACCACAGGAGGCTTATCTCTAATGAAACTGCACCTGCAGGTCTAATCATGTACAGAACACGTATAATTCATGCAAAATTTACTCAAAAATTTTAAATTCATAGTTCCTGACTTTTTAAGGGTATTTATTTATTTACATTTTACAACATTGAGATATATTATTAATATGAATATTTAATTAGAAGAGTGGATCCCTACTTCATCATGAGAAGTGTGTAATATATTAAGATGAAACCACCACAGACAGTAAGCGGGAGATTGTCAAATTTTGTTGATACTGATTCTTGGAAGGAGATTTCAGTGACGACGGCATCTACCCGGTTTTGTTTATTGGATGAGCGAAGCGAAGACTTCAATTTCACTGACCCCCAAAAAATTTAGCTCGGGTGTTTTTTTTGTTTTTTTTTTTTTTTTTTTTTTTTGTCTGTTTGTTAACTCTCTACCAGGCAAACGGCATATCCGATCTTGATGAAAATTTGACAGGACCTTCGAAATCTCTGAACTTAGACCTGCCACGTTTTTGGGTACATGCATACACATATACATTCTCATGAATATCGTACTTTTACGATTTTTTTTCGATTTTTAGTGCGATATTTTCGTAACATTTGGGCCGATTCTGACCAAACGGGTGGGGCTTCAACGTTCATATTATACATGGACATTAAGGTTATGGTGATAAAGTACCTTTTGAAAGAAAAAGTTGACAAAGTTACCCAGAATCCATAGAAATAAAGCTTTTAATATAAGTTTTTAACGGTAAATAATAACAAATTGATAAGTAACAATAGAAACTTGACAACAATCACCTACAATGCGTGGGCAGCAAAACAAAGCAACAAAGCACTCGCAAAAGTAAAGATATCCCACGCAGTCTAAAAACTTTATAAAAAGCTCATCCATCAACGCGGCGGGACTTTAGCGTTTTCCTAGTTTAAGTGAATTTAATATGTACGTAACTGAGAGACAATTGAAGAATTGAATGCACAGTAATAAATCGGGTTATGTATGTTTGCTCTTTGCCATACACGTTCCGCACACTCAAAATAGAAGGCACCGCACTTTATTGGAGCTAGTGCTGTTGTTACTGACCTTGTCATCTTTATGATACTAGCCCCCCCCCCCCCCCCCCCACCCTGTTGCCCCTCAGGCTCCGACACGCACACAGGGAGTTGAATACGGCAGGGGCAGAGCCTTCTTTTGTAAAACCTTCAGGCTAGAATGCAGTTGTGGTTGGTAATTTAATCTAAACTTCTAATTTTAAAATCCAGCACAATAAAATAAATGTATGGATGTTATTTATTGATGTTATGTTTGGGTTTCGAAATGTTGTAAATACACATTGCCACTGTCTTTCTCCAAGTTTTTAGGACGCCAAAAATGAGGTCGAAACCAGCACGCACACAATCAAAGGCTTAACACAAATACGCCAAACAACCCTGACCCTTAGAAACCCTTCAGAAAAACAGAATTTCTAAAAGGCGGAAAGAGGACAGACACATAGGCCTATCCGTTTTACTCATTATTTATGGGTGATCATAAATTTTAGTTTAACCCTTTCACTGCATCACACTGATTGGTGCATGGTGGCAGGGTACTAAGAAGTAAGAATGCGTGAACAAGGGATCGACCCGAGCGCATCTGTGATCTTCCCTTTATGGGGTAAATTACAAGCCTCACTCATGGCATTAAAATATAGATACATCAGTGGCGTATCCAAGGGGCGGGGGAGGGGGGAACACCCACCCCCCACCCGCTTTGCCCAAAAAAGTGTGAAAGTGCACTTTAACGTTTCAATGGAGAATATAGAATAACTGTTTTATCGCAATACTAAAGGCAATTTATATTTTATACCATCTGACAAAAAGAGGATTTTAGTAGATATACAAATTTGGGCATTGTGATGCTTTAAAACGCACAGATTTTCATCAAAATGACCTTGAAGGAGAAAACTTTCAGATTAAAAACACGATTTTAGTAGATAAAATGATTGTAAATTTTTAAAACTTTCAAATTTAAAAACAGGATTTTTGGATGAGCAAAGCAAAGACTTCAATTTCACTGAACCCCAAAAAATTTAGCTCGGGTGTTTTTTTTATTTTTTTTATTTTTTTGTAGGCCTACTTCAGCCCGCCTTGGTTTAACCCAGATTAGGCTTGGTTTAGCTCAGCTTGGTTTGGCCCAGCTCAGCTTGGCTTAGTTCAGGCTTGCATTGAGTGCGGCTTGCTTTAGCCCGGCTTGGTTTAGCTCGGCTTGGGTGGCCCAGCTCAGCTTGGCTTAGTTTGGGCTTGCTTTGAGCCCGGCTTGGTTCAGCCCAGCTTGGTTTTAAAAAAAGCAAGTCGGATCCCTGATTTAAATACTATGTTTTGTCATCGAATTTCTAGTATGCCAAAAGCCAGCGGTTTAGCCGAGGTAGTTTAACCGGTTCCCACTACACAGAGAAAAATATTTACCAAACAATTAATGCTAACTTTATTTTGCTGTTCCAGCAATATTTTCGGTGAATTTAACAGAACAGGTATGCTGAAACAGCAATACAATTATTGCTAACTCTAAAATAAAGAATCCAGCATGATATTTCGCTGCAACAGCAGAATATTTTGCTAGTTGGTACTTAGCGAAACATTCTGCTCCTGCAGCAAAATATTATGCTAAATTTACCGAACGTTTTGCTGATTCGAATGTAGTGATATGTATTGCAAGCTACCTCGCGAGACCTGCGCGAGATTTGACGAGATAGCTTACAGTGCGCACGCCACGAGGAAGAAATAGCAAAGTGAAGCACCGAGCATCAAGCATGGCCGTTTACTTGCCAGTTACCTTACCTATGACTGTGAGGTTTAACAACAAAGTAGTTGCAAATAATAAAGGTATGTATAATACAACATGTGATTATATAGTACAATTATTATTATGTATGATACCTAATATGTACCGTGCTGATAAACTCAGAGAAATAGCTAATTACAAAATTACAACTTCGTTGCAGATAACGAGACAACAACGGAAGGCGGCAAGAGTACAGAAACTTTGAAGCAAACTATACAACCATTTGTGATTGTCGGAGGAAAAAAGGAACAATGCCGTCGTGTGTTTTCTTAATATTGAATAACTGTCGCGTGTATCTGTGTGAATTTGTTTGTGAAAATAATTATATTTTTATAACTTTGTGATCTTTTAATAAATTTGTTTTTGCCACGAACGAGCGACATCTTGTCTTAAGCCAGCAGAATGTTTTGCTGGGATTACAGAACATTATGCTGGTACAGCAGTATGTTTTGCTGAACCAGCATAACGCTCTGTAATTCCAGCAAAACTTTCTGCTGGACCAGCAGAACATTCTGTAATCCCAGCAAAACATTATGCTAACCTGCAGAATATTCTGCTATCCCAGCGAAACGTTTGGTAATTCCAGCAAAACATTATGCTGGCCAGCAGAACGTTATGTAAACCCAGCAAAACCATTTTCCTAAAGTAGCATAATGTTTTGTAAATATTAGCAATACTCGTTTGGTGTTTTCAGCAAAATGTTTTCTTGTCCATATAATAGCAAACGTTTTGCTGCTGGTGCAAAAGTTCTGGATTTCAGCAATAATTTTGTAAATATTTTCTCTGTGTAGAACACCGAAGTTAAGCAAACTCGGGCGTGGTCAGGGGTAGAGTGGGTGATCGCTATGTCCTGAGACACTTACGTATATCGCTGGTTAGAGCAGATGGAGGGTTCGAGAGCTAGTGTAACGGCTTCGTTCTCCTCGACGTCTGCTTGGCAGTCCGGGTTAGTGGAGAAACCTATATGACTGTCAAGGTTACACCGTCCTTTCGAATGGGACGTCGAGCCGTTGGTCCCCTTGGTACTTTTCAAAAGGAGTAGGCTACGTGCCGGTACCGGGTTTCCCCTACTCCCTTCTGTTCATACTTCCATCTATCACCACTCATCGTCTCGAATAGCCAAAGAGCATTAATATGAGACATCCAATCAATCAATCTTGTATGCGAAAACAATTACTGTAAAAGTTATACGTATACGCTTACAATTATTGTTAAACATATATTTGGATCCTAATGGCAAAAAAAGTAATTAGTATTCTTATCTTACGTTCGTACTGTGCGTCGAAGAGCGCCAGTATATATACAGGTGTCCCCCCCCCACTCCTCATTCAAGTGTGTCTGGCCTTAAATAATGAAATAATTATAATTCTCATTACCAACAAGTGGCCACCAGGTGTTGGATAATTCTGCGTGAAGAGTCGTTGTATAATTTATCGCAGTTAGCCCAATTTCTCGGTCGGATGAGCAGACAACTGCAACGCCCCAGTTTGTAAGGTGTCTGTTGGTGTAGGCTAGGCTCTCGGAGCAAGGCTGCGTAACAGATCCCGTGCAGATGGTGGATGAACCCTCACGTTTCAACTGCCCGGTTCGAATCCCGAGTGCCTTATTTTGCATAATTGCCCTCGAATAGCATTACACTAAGTGTAGAATAAATGACAATCGTCGATGTTTTCCCAATTTCCTAGCAGAGTATCGAGGTATTGTTTGGCTGGCTCATCCACACAATGACAACTTTAATGTCACCAACTAAAGAATAAAATATCTCACCATCATAATTCAAGCAGACATTCACCAGTAAATATTACGTATTTATTTTGTGTGTGTCCAATGTGGCAGTGAGAGCTGGAATATTACAAATTTTACTAAACGTGATTTTGCTAACTTGGGTTTAATTCTAGTTGGTAAAACGAGCCTTATGTGGTGACTGTTGCACGCAAACACCCGAAGTGTTCACCCCCTCCCTTCTGTTACGTCTTGTCCACTCATCGATCTCATGTCCCTAACATGGCTGAAACCTCGCAAGTACTTCACTAGTCCGTTGAGTTGACACCCCCCTCTCTCCGAGTCTCTGGACACACATCCTGCTGACAGGTTCACATAGTCGGGTGGAAGAATTCCAGGTATTCTCTCTGGATTGTAGGAATCAAATCTGTCACCTCCTGACTCCTGAGTTATTATTGCGCGTGCTAGGTCGGAGAGCTATTCATCTTTCGTTGTCTTGATTATCGTCGTCGTCCAAGCAAACTCTGACCACGTGGTTGGGGTTGGGTACAGGTCAGAGTCGTATCAGTGCATGAACACCAGGGGACGTGAGTTCGTATCTTGCTTAATATATATTGTTTTGGAGGCAGCTCCAGAATAAGATCGTGAATAAAACAATCCACTCTAATTCCACTCTCACTCGCACTCGCACACAGATGCACCCACTTACAAACTCACAAAATGTATATTAATTGCCTCACTCATTCTCAGCAAATCCTTCACCGATATATAATTATATAATATGTATATTTCTAATAGATAGGGTACCCATTTGTTATAGGCCTAGTAGGTTAACTGTAGTATATTGCTTGTATATATTGTTACTGTGTATAAAGTTGCTGTTAAATTTAACATTTAGATATTAAACTGGTGGTAAGGCACATTGTGTTATGGGGCCTTGCTCTACTCTTGCCACCAGCAATATGTTTGTATTTTGTAATACTGACATATTGAAAATAAATAATAAAAAAAATAAAAAATAATAAGGGTTGTGTGGCATCCAGCTTCTAATAGTTTGCTTATTTCTATGGTGATAACTGTTCGTACGTGTGCAATACCTGTAGCCTATCAGGTGTATTATTGCTAAAAAGCACCCTGGCGAAATGTGGATTTGATGATTTGATTTGACATGATGATCAGAACAGTAGTAAAGACTTCTTGAGTTTGCATTGCCGGGGAATTCCTTGATATGGTACACAGTTTAGTCATTTCATCAAATCAAATCATCAAAGTCATGGTAAAATAAAATTATAATCAAGGTATGGAGTCCTACACACAGCTGGTCCTCCAAAGAGTCAATTGTCATCAAGGCATGTTATTATCGACATCTCTTCTCCGACGTTAGAGAGGTGTTGCGAACAACAACTTGTAGCAAACACTTGTTGGTCTATGTATCGATACAGCCTTCACACGTTTCGACTGATCGCGTAACACACGGAACGCCCCCGATCACAACATTACGTGATGCTTGCGTGTCTGTCTGTCTGTCTGTCTGTCTGTCTGTCTGTCTGTCTGTCTGTCTGTCTCCAGCAGGCGCGTAGGAAGGGGGGGGGAATGGGGGGAGTTTCCCCCCCCACTTTTTACCGTGACCCCCCACTTCAGAATCTTAGAAATTCAGTCTCGCTGTAAATATGCACGGAAACAAATTCTGAATAACGAATTTTCAATTTTGAATTTCCCACTGTGATTCTTTTGTTTTTGTAAATGAGTAAAAAGTACATTATAATTGCCATAGGTAGCGTCGGGATGTTGTGACACGGTATTGCAGTCCGTATACTGGGGTAACTGGGGTGTGTTTTAACGAAGACTTGTTTGTGGCTGGTTAGTTTAAGTTATGACACTGACAGTGGAAGGAAGGGGAACCTCAGAATAATGAAGAAAATACCTTCAGCTCTTTTGAACTGGCTCAAAAGCCATGCATGGTCTATCTCTTAACTATTCCAACTTTATTTTTAGTTTTATAGTTTTTACTGTACAAAAAATACATTAATTTGGTATTGCATTCAGCACACGATTTTTTTCTAGAACGCACCAAACACACTCTAAAAACCTAATTTTCAAAATTTTCGCCTGCGGCGCTGTTGTTGGGGGGCTTCGCCCCCCAAACCCCCCGTGCTTGGCAGCAGATTTGTTGTCCCCCCCCACTCGAAAAGGAGTTCCTACGCGCCTGGTCTCCAGTGACAGTGACAGTCCCTTCCCCTGACTGTCCGGTGCTTTGTCTAGCAATGAACCTCACTGTCCATTCAACCACGAGCATATTATGCAATATAATTTATTGATTTACTTTGATTTTAACGATTTTAATCGTCATTATAGGAACATCATAACAAGAGACTTGTCCCGAAGTGTGTCAAATGTCCCAAAACCCAAAATGTACCTTGGTGTATGGACCCCAAGACATATTTGTAAATTGTATCGTTATTTTCGTCGTATTTTAAATTTAAACAAATTAAGCACGTGGTTTTACCGGGGATTGAACCCGAGACCTCCCTGGTAACAGCATCCGCCCGAACAGCGGAGGTCCCGGGTTCAAACCTCGGCGGAGCCAGTTTCTGATTTATGTTACGTGCAGCAATCACTGACGGAACAACATTCGATAAACATAGCATAATAATAAAATCTAAGTCTTAAATCATAAAGTTTTTCACCTATTTAGTTG
The DNA here is from genome assembly GCA_024449915.1 of Sweltsa coloradensis. NCBI lineage: Eukaryota > Metazoa > Arthropoda > Insecta > Plecoptera > Chloroperlidae > Sweltsa > Sweltsa coloradensis. Next base: position 1,117,313 of record JAMZAV010000108.1, on the reverse strand, counting down.
CAGTTGTGTGCACTTGCATTTTTGCTGCAATGAACTGTGTTGACTGTTGAGGCATAAGAACGCCCTCGAGTCATTCCTTTCTTTTGAAAGTTCCCCTTCTCTAATGACATAAAACTGTTTTAATGATCAATCAAGAAATTGTTATTGTTTTATGTCAATTAGTACTTTACCTTTCCCCGCCCCAAGTGTGGACAATATTGTGGAATCTTTAGGCCAGAGAGACCCTACCCTGGTTTTCCTATTGGAACTGCGTAATGCGAGACGTTACCAAACAACAGGTATAACCACGTGTTGTTGCTGCGAGAGAGACGCAAAGTGAAGGAGGGGATATTATTGTTAGTTCATGCACGTGCCCCGTTCAAGGCTAGGAGAGACAGACCTCGCGCGGGCCTGTGTTCGATTCCCGGTCAGTGCCTCCCCCAAGTATAATCTAATCTAATCATTGTGATATAATACAATTCCCTAGATAGTTTTGTTTCAATAAAACTTGAAATAATATGCACAGTTAAAGAAAGATTTTTTAAATTTCTTGAATTGCGATAAAAAAAAGTCTCCATACATTTTATTGACCAGGGTTGCCGTTGGCTGGACGAACCCCGCGTGCCATGGTTGAGCCACATTTGTGGTTAAGTTTATTGATACAGATTTATTTATTTAACGTCTATCCTATTCTGTTATAAAACTGATTTACAAAGGATGGTCCCTCATTCAGTGGCGCTTACAGGAGGGAGGGGTGAGGGGGGCAATCGCCCTCCTCCACGTCCGACACCAACTTTGATTTTGTACATCACCTTCACCATACATGTAGTTTTAGATTTTAAAAGTGTGTTATGATTTTAAAAGTTGCAACTTGCAAAGAAACTCCCCCCACCCATCCTATTCAGTTATAAAACTGATTTACAAAGGATGGTCCCCATTCAATTGCCCTCCTCCACGTCCGACACCAACTTTGATTGTTGTACATCACCTTCACCATACATGTAGTTCTAGATTTTAAACGTGTGTTATGATTTTAAAAGTTTCAACTTGCAAAGAAACTCCCCCCCCCATAAGTGAGAGCTAGATCCGCCCCTGCCCGCATCGCCTAACGATTAAAACAACAACATTCTTCTCAATACTATGAAACATTGACGTAATCGGCGACCCTGAGGCATCACAGTAAATACCTATCGATCACGTGATACACCCCTTGTAGTGATCACCAATGAGAATCAATCCAATAGAGAGTACCCGGGCTCCTTCTGCCGACTGAATGAAACTGCAAACCACGCGTGTGGTCATCTCGCGAGGTGGTCGTGGACGATAGTCTCAATCGGAGGCGAAGTTTTGTGGAGAAACCGTCTCTCGTAAAATATACACACGCGTATTGTAGAACGGTAGAACGTCCGGTTGGGCGCGCTGTAATTATAGAAAGCCACGGAATTGTATGTTTTAGTCGGGTTTACGAGGAGGCTCACGCCCCCTTTTTACTCGTCAAACATGTCAACAATGACAGTTGATTGTTGTGACACGCCCATTTGACGATGTGCGAGGATTGAGATCTTGATCCATGCCCGAGTCGGGATTCGAACCTGAAGCTCTGGTTTTACTATAATCGGACGTGTAGATGACCAAGGTAGAGGTATCTCGTAGTGGAAGGGCCTACAAGGCCCGGCGGATAAAGGTCCCGAGTGTGTTGAGTTGGAGAAACATGAGAAGAGAAGAAGATTTACTGCTTTCTTGTAGGGTATCGAACCCATAACTGCGTTACCTCCTCCCTCCACTAGACAAAATTGAAATTGAAACTTTTTTTTCATTTTTTTGCGTCTCTTCCTTGGCTTTGTCATCTCATCGGGTTTCTCGGAAACAGTAGATTTGTAATGTAAATCATATTTTTGGTTTGGCGATGCAGAAGGTCCCAGGTTCAGATCCCGGTTCAGGCATGTTGGGAAGATGGTTCATCGCGTGTTAAAATTTCTGCGGAAAATAATCAGAATTGAATTTCAAGTACAACTTCTCAACGCAAGAATGCGCTAGTGCAAACCCGCCAGTCACATCACTACCTAGCGGATATCCCGTGCACTACGCTTTCCAGCTCCTTCCCCTACTTTGCTGCCTGCAACAGCCTGGGGGCAGACCGTAGCCCATCTCACTCGCACTGGTGCCCCTCCGCCGTAAGAACCTTTCTGTCTCTTTTAGGGCCCCGTCGGCAACCCACGGCAACACTGTGAACGGTTGTCTTGCTACCCGCCGATAGTTTTGAACAGACGACCAATACAAACCCAGTGCCTGTCCTTTTTTGGGCCAAATAGCATCATTTGGAAATAGCTCCTAGTCGAGATGTGATACGATATGAACTATGAATAGAGAACACATGGTTCATGGGAGGCTATCAAACTTTTGATAGCCTATGCGCCTGAGCGTTTATTGTAGATTATGTGCAGTTCCTCTGCCTACCTTCTGTCCTCTGCCATACAATCAAAGATTAGGTAATCATGTTGATACAATCTATGTAAATCGTAATACAGAGCAGGGTCTTTTTTAACATTGTTGTGTTCATGTTAATACTTTAATTAAAAAACGCAATAAAAAATATGATGTGCAAGTACAACACCGCCGATACCGCACAACAATTCCCGAATATTTTAAACTCAGACATTAAAAATATAGCCCGACTGTGAATCAAACCCAGTATACCCGGGTCTCCGCCGGACACAGCATCTAAAATTTTAAAATTATCTTTCCCTGGGTGGTCTACTCTAGAGAGGTCAAGTCAAGTCATGTTAGGTCAAGTGGCCGAGACCTGAGTTCGATTCTAAAGATGTGTCACAACGTCAGATAGAAATGTCATTATTAAACAAAAAACATAGAAACGCCCCAATTATTATTGATTGATTATTCAAATAACTGTAATAGGTAGGTACGTTTGCGGTAGTCGGCGCCCACTTTTTTTAAAGTCGGGGGGTGTCCAAATAAGTTACCTGAAATATTAATCAAGTTTTTTTCATACTTTTTCCGGGCGCACTATTTAGGAGTAAAATACATGCACGTTTGCTCTTGACAACTAGTCCGTACATTATATTAATATTCAAAAAAATTCATTCACATTTTTGGGAAGATCTGTGCAATGTCGGTGCAAGTGAATAACATATTACATTATTACTTCATCAGCTTTTTCATACTACACACAAAAAATACATTTTTTTTCATACATTATACATTATTACATTGATTTCTACTTATTATTTATAATTTTACGATTGCGATGGTAATCAAATATATATTTTATACACACGGATTTAAATTGATGTGTATAACATAGGGATGTCAAAGTCCCGAAAGCTTGTATTTTACACTAAGGCGATGTTACAACAAAAATGTTAAAAAGGTTTTTTCCCATCTCGATCTATTTCACGTTAGGCTACAGGCAAAGATTACTACCATCTTTTGGCAAAGACAATACACGGCATATTAACCCCCCCCCCCCCCCCCCCCCCCCCACTGGGCCCCGCGTGGCGTCCTTGTGATTATAGTGGTCGCATAAACAATGCCTTGTGCTACTCTCTCGTCTTCAGGATTGTCTTTGGTTCATTCATTCATCATTCATTGTCGGGGTTTTCCGAGGGCTTTACACCTTCTTTCAAAATGTAGTGTCCGATATTTATTATTACTGACATGAGTGATATTCACAAGAAGGCTTAATGGGGCTAGGGTTTTAGACTCACGCACACACACATGTCACATTGAGATTGTTGAACGTTCTGTTCGCGCGGGTTGGAAGAAGATATTGGCGAACATGGCTTGACCTTCAGCGAACTATTTTTGACTATCGGTTACACTCGAGACAAAACAGATGCGCCGAATTTCGTAATGGAGCGCAGGACATGAAATAATGTGCTACGAGTGGTCGTAATGACGTTTGACTGTAGGCCTACGAGTTTGCGATGACTCAATGCTGCCTGCCGTGTGAAGAAGGGAGGGGTGTTGAAATTGGAGACTACTCGCGCTAATTACTGGTTTTTTGGAAAACAGTTCTGTTTGGGCCCCACACACGATAAACATCGTTTACTGATTACGGGGAATAGGTAAACGTGCACACGATCCCTCCCGATATAACATTGTTTATGACATCATGCTTACGTATTGATTGGGATAGGCTTGCCACAAAAGTACATGAAATAATATATTCAAAAAGAGTTATTTTTTTTATTATTAATTTTGCATCCTGATTCCTGACACCGAATGGGAGTAGAGTAGAGAGTGGGACATGATAACCTTCTTTTCCAAAAAGAAAAAATGCACGAAAATCTAATATGAATCCCTGAAATTATATTCCCGGGTATTTCTAAAACAAATAATATTTCTTTGGATTAGTTTCTACGATAATAAAAATAATAAATAATTTTCTTCGAAAAAATTTCCCCTTGCCACTTTGCAATAATAAACCCCCCCCAAAGATGACAGAACGCATAACGATGCGATCAAGCGACCAAATCCCAACTTGCATCTGCCAAAACTCTAGAAATCATTTAAAGGGATGTTTTGGGGTTAGACGTGAGCTGAGTCACTGTCCCCTGAGTAGTGACCGGCATCGGGGGTCATATTTAAATCGGATAGATGACGGTTTAGGGACGGGATACTCACCAACGTAACATTCCTGTATTGGGTTTTTCTTCCCTTTAAAAGAAAATTGTTGTAGGATCCCGACGTTGCTTTTCCCAAAAAAAAGAGTAGAAATCTTGATTTTTCAAATCTAAAACTGCCCCATCCCTGGGACGAAATTTAGAGGGGCAATGCCCCCCTTGCCCCCCCCCTATTCCGACGCCATGGCTCGTGTCGTCGGACTAAAATACTCCCCTAAAAAACTAGGTTAACCCCCCCCCCCCCCCCCCCGCGCACGCCCATGGACCGTCACTTTTCTGTCTGTCCCAAACAATTGACAGAAATAAGGAGAGATAAATAAAAAATCTAGTGGCATTTAAGCGTAGCATTGAATCAGTATTATCAGCTTTTTTCACTGATAGCAAAGAAGGATTTCCTTCACTGCCGACTCTGTAGGCCTGAACGGAACGTCCGATACCGGGTACTAGATTGTGTGAGTGGATCGTTTCAGGTATCCAGTAAAAAGTAACAATCATTCTCTGTGCCAGCAGGAAAATAATCAGTCTCATATCTCCTCAAAGTAATTATTTATTGAAGTGGGTTGACAGTTGAAACTCTAAAAAAATGTTACTAGGCCCTATCAAATATGCATATAATTTAGTAATTACGATACGTTTTTTATTATAGGGACCCCAAAAAGGGAAAGTAGGTTGTGGTTGGGGGGGGGGGGGGCATGAAGTGCGTTGCCGTGGTCACTAGCCCCTACCCCGCGGCGCTTCGCCATTCATACTGAAATTATAAATTTTATAAATCATAAATAGGGAATTTGTGTGGAAATCGTTTGAATTCATACCGTACTGAAAATTATGAATTATAAGTATCCACGTTTTTCTCTGGCACTTGCAAAAAATACCCTTATTACAAATAATTTTCAATATGAATTCAAACGATTTTCACACCAATTCCGAGGGGTCCTTTTGCTCCTCCGGGGCCATCACAAAGTCGGCCCCAAACGTCTCCCATTTGTTTGTAGGACTTGAAAGGGTTGTTGTACCGGTTGTACGGCCCGGTAGAATAACGAGTACAACTTCCATAATATACAACAAGAACGCACAAACAATAATCATTAAAACTTATCGATATAAAATTAGCTCGACAACAAGTGCTATTGATACTATTACAACCAATACAACTTACAGTTATTTTTGTTAATGCGATCAAAAACATGAGATGCTAATTAGCTACTTTACATATTATTATAGCCGTACGGTCGTACGCATCTATACTCTGAATTAGTTCTATAACCCCTTGTGCAATGACCAGTTTTGCACATAATATGTCTCGTCGTTCGAATGGACTAAATTAAGAATGACGAATTATTTCTTAAATTGTTTATTTATTTGTTATTGAAATTAATGCGTCTGTTATTTTTTGCGTGTAGGTCTATAATATATAGGTCTATAATATTATTATGTTATTGTATATTCCGTTCCGAATTCCGAGCAGTGGGGATATGGCCGGTTGGAGGTGGAGCGTTCCCCCCCCCCCTTCCCCGAATAAGATTCTGACTCTAGCACTTTTATGCTTTTTTAATAATATAGTATTAGCCTATTTTTGAAAGTTTCAAATCCACACTTTTGCCTCTTTCGGCGACAATTAGCGCTAACGGCTGAAAATTTCAAACAGACCCTGTACTGGTTTTGCAAAACCGCCCCAGATAGATCCGCGAAGAGCAAGCAAATCTCTGAACTGAACCAAGCATATTCGTAGGGAGAAAAATAAGCCAGCCTGCCAACCCTAAGGTGGTGGGTCGGTCACGATCGGCCTTCTAACTCTAAGGAATGTTGCGGCTGACTTGGCAACAACGCTCTACCCCTCGACGCACTAGCTCATCTGAGAGTGGTGGGGGTGCCCGACAGTTCGTGCAGACTCGGCAACGGTACCGAGGTTGTCCGAAACTCATTTCAGAAGTTTGAGAAGAGAGCGCTCTCGCGCTGAGACGTTGTACTAGTGCTCGGACTTAGAAAAAATACTCTCAAAACGCGCAGACGAATTCCCATAAGGATGAACCATCTTCCCCACATGACTAATCTTTGACGATAGTCTCAATCGGAGGCGAAGTTTTGTGGAGAAACCGTCTCTCGTACACACACGTATTGTAGAACGTCCGGTTGGGCGCGCTGTAATTATAGAAAGCCACGGAATTGTATGTTTTAGTCGGATTCACGAGGAGGCTCACGCCCCCTTTTTACTCGTCAAACATGTCAACAATGACAGTTGATTGTTGTGATACGCCCACTTGACGATGTGCGAGGATTGAGATCTTGATCCATGCCCGAGTCGTGATTCGAACCTGAAGCTCTGGTTTTACTATAATCGGACGTGTAGATGACCAAGGTAGAGGTATCTCGTAGTGGAAGGGCCTACAAGGCCCGTTGAGTTGGAGAAACATGAGAAGAGAAGAAGATTTACTGCTTTCTTGTAGGGTATCGAACCCATAACTGCGTTACCTCCTCCCTCCACTCGACAACATTGAAATTGAAACTTTTTTTTCATTTTTTTGCGTCTCTTCCTTGGCTTTGTCATCTCATCGGGTTTCTCGGAAACAGTAGATTTGTAATGTAAATCATATTTTGGTTTGGCGATGCAGAAGGTCCCAGATTCCGATCCCGGTTCAGGCAAAGGTGTTTTAGTACTCGAAACTGGTCGTGTCTCTCGTCGTTGCGCTTGCCTTGCCATGTTCACATAATATTCACGTTCACTTTAGTTCAGAAGTAACAACACAATGACATCAACTAGTTGTGTGAAAGTAGGAAAGAAACACCTAAGTATGTTATTTTAATTTATCTGCGATAATAAAAATTTACATACCGTTTTATTAGTTGGAGGTTGGAGTGAAATTTGGTAACAATTAACTGAACCATAAAATAATGTGTGAGGTAACTTCGACATTCTACAAGCTTGGCTAATTGACCGTCAAATTGTAATAATCTGTTGTAAATACGAAATTTGCTCGTTATTTTAGCGAGTATTTCAGACACATTCCTATTTGTACGGCCGACATACTCAACTCACACATTTCCTAAACTTTCGGTATTCTGAAGCTGACACCGTGTACTCTATTATCTGTGCTGACACACTTCTAGTTTGTCAATTCAAGCGTATGTCGAGACAAGTATCAAAAATAGTTTTTATCGGCGGACAGACATATAAAATTTCATATACGTGTTATGGAATGAAAACAGAAATTAAAAGTTCCATAGTAGAGTAATAATCTGAAAAGTGAAAATGTAAACAGAAAAACGTGACGAGTGAAGATTTTGTTAAAGTAAAACAGTCCAAAATTTGTAATTTTGGTAGTTTGTTTTTGGCAAATCAACCAACAATGAAATCGGTTATCTTTGTTTGACATGAGTAATACAACATGATCAGACTTGGTATTTTGATAAGATGTCAAATGAGTTATGTGTTTATTATGATATAGGTCCCATCAGCGTGTCAATATTATGAAATACGACGTCAAATGACGTATAAGTAACTAACTAAAACATGTGATTATGAGTAACAAGATAATAAAATAAAGTTCTGATAAAAACCTTTCAGTGTCGTTTTAGAAAAGCTCAATGTATGAAAGTTGAGCCAGCATCAAGAGAATGTTGGGGAGACCAACCGATGATTGTGCGACGTACGGTATGAGTGTGCTCATGATTTGCTATTTACATGCTGACGTGCTTCACAGAATTCCGTGAATAATGCGAAAGTGTTGGCTAGACTACTGCAACAATCCGTCGAGCTTTCATATTGCATACCTAGTCAAGATAATACATCATCGTCGACATGAATAATTAGTGGTGTTGCATATTTTCCTAAATAGCTACTTTTAGTACTTGCTATTTGCTAACATCCTTGATTCGAGTCTTGATCATTGAGGTATTTCTTATATTTCTAGGGTAGCCGTCGATTATTTGAGTTGTACTCGATTAGTGGATAATCGATCAATTATTTATATTAGATTGTAATTCTAAAACTTCCTTCCAAAACATCTCATACATGAATTCCCATGGAGTGGGTGACACTTTTCGTTGTATTTTATGAGTGACGGACGCAAACTTTGTAATTTCGTAAACACCGAATGTCAATCTATCGTCAAGCCTAGCTATTTCTGTCACCACGGCCGAACGTGAGGTCGAACCCACGACTATCAATATCATCTTCGGCCGTGCATAAGGAATGCAGTCGTCTCTATGGACATGGTGAGAGGATCTAGGAAGTGGTTCGGAACTGTAACAAATCCGACTATTTGTCAGTGGAGTAAACCAGTTGAAGTCCTTGATTGAAGCTATGTTCCAACTGTTCTCAACGCACATAGACCACATGGCCTCACGTACTATGGTGGTTTTCACTGGAACCTACTCGAATAATGCTAAGCGAGACCGAGACGATGTAATATGAAGACTTAACATAAGCTGGAGCTCGAACCTGGTATGCCTAGTAGTGTGTCTACAGGGTTTATCCCTGCTTCCAATGCGCTAGGTCCTGGGATCTAATCCTGGTCCAGGCAAACATTTCTTTAACTTCTGAAACTGAATTTTTAACACATCACTGTCTGTTACTATTGAACCTTCCTTGAACCTTCGTACATCAGCTGTATAAAAACAAATTTGCTTATTGAAAATCAGTTCTTGTAAATGAGTGCAGGGGACCCTAGATTTAAAAAAAAACTTCATCTGATCACAATAATAATTAATTAATTAAACCAATAAAATACCCCCACAACAATTAATACTATTTCTAACCCTAAGATTTGACAAGTTCCATCATGTTCCACTTTTCATCCGTCTGGACAGGGCGTGGAGAATGGGTTTTAAAACATGGCCCAAAACATGTTTTATCTCGTAGGAGATGCTTTTCTTCCATAAGTAATAACTTGGAATTGGATACCTGACCAAGCAGCTCTGGCCCTGGGGCCCAACCCACCCTAATAATGTCTGGCGTTCTGTCTAGACCCCATCGTCCAGGGATGTTCAAACTTCTGCGTCCAATGTCCACCACCAATGTGCCACCAATGCCCATTTGTAACATTTTAAAATTAGAAAATATTCACTCCACCTCCAAACACTCCACCTCGGCCGAGAAAAGTCTTGAAAATGTAGAAATATAATATCGTATTTTCTTCGTATTAGTACTGCATTGTGACTTTGGAGCCGTCCTAGCAACGAAGCACATAATAAATTCAGAGTTATTCTGAATCGGCCTTGTTGATTCTGGCGTTGATCCGCGGGTGTTCGCACTGTCCATACCACTGATTGCTATATTTCCTATTAAAAATATCGATCTTTGGTTGGTTATCGCTCACTCGTCGACTGCGTCGGGGCCTACAGGGTTGGCTTAGTCGCTTTGATTTACTGTCCCCCACTGAAAAATATAACTGAGTGGGTAGACTATAAATACAATTTAAAAAAAATTTAAATCGACATTTATCACTGTTAGAAAAGTTGGCCCGCGCTCATCCAAAACCGCCTTAATTTTCTCTGTCGTGGGCACCATTTGACTCGTGGTCCACACTTTGAACACCCCTGCTATAATAAAGAAACATCTTCAGGCAATCACCTTTCCTAATATACTTTACAAATGGAAAACATTCGAAGAATTCCAAGGTAGATTTACAATCCAGTATGCTCGATCGCATTGATATTTTGAGAATTTTGTATTGAATGAATTGAATTTATAGCGACTGGCCAATGGAGTGGAATAGAGGGACAGACAAATCGGAATCCCCAAAAATGCTTATTTCGTTTGTGGCGGCGTTTTTACAGATTTTACCGGCAATCGGAACAAAAATCAAAGATAAGTTGAAACTCAAAATCGCATTTTTTGAGATAGCTTTTATAGAAATCTCTTGAAGATCTCTTTTCGAAACTCAACCATGACTGTCGAATGCTACCTACCTTCGGAGGAGTTGTAATCAAACTTTGTTGCACGAGGCAATATTTTCCGTGTGCCCACTGAAAAAGAAATAACTTACTCCGATAAGTTAATAGGTATCTGTTTTCTCTAATGAGTAATGAATGGCACCACCATACAAACGAAATTTTCCTTTGCGTTTTTTAGAAACTGTCAAACAAACATTTCGATCACATTACGTTCTCTCAACCCATGTCATCGACTATCTTCAATACTAGTTTACAATAATGTTCGAGTGAGCATTTTAGATCGCAGCCCATTAGGCAGGCACTCGGTTCGTCTGTGCAGCTGTCTCGCCTTCTGCTTGCTCCAGAGCACTTGTCCACAACACAAGTGCATTAGGAGCAGGATAACGAACACTCATCAAGTGCAGGGGTGGACAAAACTCACTTCACTTCTTGACATTAACGAATCCATATTGTCATTCTTAAATGCCATGGATGTATAGCTTTTGCTACATATAGATAATAACATTATGAAATAGTCATTATTCAGTTGACTGTGTTTCAAAAGTTTGTTATATTTATTACCCCCGTCTGGGCCCGGGATAGAATTTATTTAGCCCAGAGCATGGCTCTGTTACTTCTAAAAGGCGAAAAAAGAGGAAAAGTCCATCTCGCAAACATCAGCTAGTATGTAAGGGAGTATTTTATTTACTCCCTGAAACTAGAGACGAGCTCTGGAGTCTGGCATCGTCGTCGGGGACCTTGCTCCCTTCCCCCCTTCCCTCGACGACCTCCTCGACGACGATGACGACCATGGCAACACGAACGATGACATAGACAATGACGACCGTCGACCGCGACATGAGAATCCCCCCTTTCCTCCCCCTACCCGTGGCTGGTTCTGACCAACATGGGACTTTCCTCCTCACATCCCCTAGGCTAGAGTGTCCTTCATTCTCATCTCAGTCATCACATCACAGTCACACATAGGTCTAATTACACTTTAAAATGAAAAGAGTAAAAAGAAAAAAAACACTCATTTCTACTTGGTTTGCCCTACTCTTCAACTGAATGGTACAAAACCAAGCCAGAATTGAGTGGTTTTTTTAGTTTTCACCCACTCGTGAGAATTTGTTCGCTCTTTTTTTTTAGTAATAGATTAATGCAATTTTTTTATTCGAGACGAGTGCGTCTAGTGGTGATAGATGAGTGTGAAGAACAAAACAATAAACCATACCTTATGCGGGATTCGAACCCACGTCCTTGTAGTGTTATCCTACACTAGATACACAGGCTATTGACATCTCCCGGCGTCTGTTATTATATGACAGACACCTGTTACATCAGTCCTTGGTGTTGGATAATGGCTGTGAACCCAGGACAATTGTCTCCACTGTTGCTAGTGAAACTGGAATACACGCACTCGGTCATTATCTCCTTGTTGACAAGATATTGTACGAGTGCCACTCGTAATCTCGGCTGGGAATATCTTGCGGGGTCAAGGAGGGTCTTCAACTTGGTGTTACCTAACACACCTCTGCTCTGTATCTCTTAGCCTATCTGCTGAAGACTGAAATGCGGGCTTGCATTCCGCGATTGTACATTAGCGGGGGTGGCATGGTGGATTGTTAATAATATAATGTAATAGATAAACGTTATCTCCATGAATTTCCAGAGTAGGTATTGACAGTTGAATTGGACATTTAATTTTCTCTGCCTTAGGTAACAAGCGTGATTTTGGAGATTTTGTTACTTAGGGTATAGATCTTTGTTATTATTGTTATTTATTACATTATAGACCCCTGTATGTATGGATAACTTTTCTGTTTTAACACTTGGATAATACAGACGACGACGACGACGACGACGTGAGAAACTAGTGCGCTTCAACCGGTTAGGTCATATTGCGCCGCCTGTGATACTGAAAGTTGATGAGAGAATGGTCATTTAATCAACCTGGCACCTCCACCAAGGAGACAAATACTGGCGGAATTTTATTTGTGTATCCTTTGACAACTGTTCGCTATACTATTGTTAGTTATTGCTTTCGGCATTTTGTTTGCTTTTGCATTTGACTGCTAGGCAATGACTTAACTCAAGACCCTGTACTCCTACCCGAGTTGTTTTTTTTAGCTATCTTCACACGCCGCCCCGAAAGATTTACAATCTTGAAACTCGATATATGACCTGATATGTGGTGGTCCATGACCTACCAAAAATAATCAGCCCGATCCGATAACCCGTTCTGTGTTAAAAAAGTGACTCAAAATCGTTGAAAACCTTCCGGCTGGCTGGGTGGCTATCTAATTCTTGGGGAGAGGAATAAGAGAAAAAACTCTATCTATCGTTTAACTTAGGCCTACCTATTTCCTCCCACTCTTTTCATTTTCATATAAATACTCTTTCTTTGGAGTTGAAAGACTCACTGTCAATGCCATTACATTATCCCCTCTCCTTCCCAGTTCCCAGCACATTCCTCAACGCATTCCTCAACACACTTTAAGACCAGAGGTACCAAGACCAAGTCCCCTGAGGTTGGGTATTGGCAGCACAGTTTTGTTATAGTTGGTTTCATCAAACATTTTTTCTGTGTGAATGCCCACTGTAGGGTACACGTGGTATTTTACCTGGTGTGACCCTCTGAACCTGTGACTTCCTGAATAAGTCTTGCATTTAAGCAACATTCTACCTCTCATGCTCCACTCCATTCCAAGTGTACCACTGTCGGGGTTATTCATGCGATTTATTAAAGCCACAAAATCAATATCCAATGAGCGCACCCCAAATAATTATCAAATGCGTTTTAATGGATTTTTGTCAACCTGCAACCTGGTACATTAATTGGCTGCTTTCCATGGTGGATCCCTTGATGACCAAAAATATGCCCGAAAATTGGTGTCATTTAGTGTTGTTTCTGCCACCAGAAAATAATATATTCCTGATCTAATTTGAGTGTTTTTTTCTGATTCCAGGAGACAGTTTAGAGGAGCTAAATGGATACGGAACGTTTAAACCAAGGAACCTTATCTCGTCGATACTAGGGACTCCGGGTCGGCCGAAGTCTCACCTGTGCATCTCAAATCCCCATGACTTCCGACAGGTGAATATACTCAATACGTTGGTAATAGTAGTGCAACTTAGATTTGAGTGTATGTCTAGCTTACCGATTTTTTTTAAATTTTAAAGGATAAACATCCCACCTTAATTTTCTCTACACTCTTTTTGTAGCCAGTCCAATGTCATCACATTGTTTTCAGCATTTATGCTTCCGTTCAGCTATCTCAAATGTTTGTTTGACAAAGGTCTAAAATGTAATTTTTCTTCATTTGGATCGATGGTACAAACGCATTAGTTTTGAATGTCACAACAGATTTAACAACACAACAACAAACACTTTAAAGTGCTTTAAAGTACACTATTTTGTTCCTGTCTGCCGCATTTTTAGAAAACATCGTACAGTATTCTGATGTATAGAAATACGGAAATAGATGTTACCCCCATTGTAGTCCCGAAGAAACCATTGGGACCTGTCCATGTCATTAGCGGGCTCAGAGACATGGTGGTGTTATATCCCCCCTCCCCCCCCAAGTTAACTGACAACGTTAAAAAATGAAGCCAATTTTATAAAAATAAATGTTAAAAGTTAAAAAAAGGAAGTATTTATTGTATCCATTTTCTCCCTTGTTAATTCTCTTGTGCCTGTGAGCCAGCGGTTTAGCCGAGGTCGTTTAGCCTGTTCCCACTCGAACGCCAAAGTTAAGCAACCTTCGGGCATGTTCAGGGGTAGTAGAGTGTGTGACCGCTCTGCCCTGAAACACACGTATACCGCTGGTTAGAGCAGATGGAGGGTTCGAGAGCTATTGTAACGGCTTCGTTCTCCTCGACGTCTGCTCGGCAGTCCGGGTTAGTGAAGGAACCTATATGACTGTCAAGGTTACACCGTCCTTTCCGATGGGACGTAAAGCCGTTGGTCCCCTTGGTTCTTTTTGAAAGGAGTAGGCTACGTGCCGGTACCGTGTTTCCCCTCCTCCCTTCTATTCATCCTTCATCCTCATCTATCACCACTCATCGTCTCGAATAGCCTTAGTCCTTAGTGCATAAATATGAGACGTTAGCAATACAAATCACCTTGTGCCTGTGCAGGTGTCCGCTATCATCGACGTGGGCATCGTCCCCGAGACGTGTCGCCGAGTGAGGCTGCTGAAACATGGCTCGGACAAACCCCTCGGCTTCTACATCCGAGACGGCACCAGCGTCCGGGTGACGCCTGCCGGCCTGGAGAAGGTGGCCGGCATCTTCATCTCCAGGCTGGTGCCGGGCGGACTGGCCGAGAGCACGGGACTCTTGGCTGTCAACGACGAGGTGCTGGAGGTCAACGGGATAGAGGTGGCCGGCAAGACGCTGGACCAGGTGGGTGGACTTGGTTTTACGTATTTGAAAACAATAAATTATTTCTCGATTAGTTTTTTGGGAATTGTTAAAAACAACAGAGCTAAATTTTGCAAACAGCTGACATGAGGTTGTTCCATGTGCTGCCCTGACCTCAATTTTCATAGTACGGAACTAAAATTTGGAGGGCTTATTTAGAAAGATATGGCGGTTCATTTAAACCGATTTCAACGAAAAGGGCACCAAGCCTATGTGCCCTTTTTCTATCCACCGCCTCAATTTAAAAAAAAGTTATTGAAATGATGGAACTGAAGTTATTTAAAATTACAATTCAGAAATTTTAACCCCAGTCGGGATGGAGTTTTTAATATCCGAATTGTATTAATTATTAACAATTCCGCCTACAGGAGTGTTTCCCTAATAACCAAATCGAGAAATAAACCCTCGCTCATACCTGTGTTAGGTTAGGTTTGTTAGTCAGTTCAAAAGCAACAGATATTTGTTGCAGTACTTTTCCATCCATTCAGATCTATAATGCATCTACAATTCAGAAGTTAAAAAGTTAGGTCGGGTAAGTACTAAGGCCTACCTGGATATTGGAGAACCAGATTCGAGAACAGTCGGAAAATCTAACTACATTTAACCTAGTCGATTTCCGAAGTAAACGAACTTGTTGTATTTTTTTTGTAGTTAGAAGATTCATAGGCCAAATTTTAAAAACATATTTAGTCAAAAATCTTACTTAATAATACAATTTAATCAGATTATTCGTAAATTACACCAATAAACCTGATGATGGAATTGAAATATTTTTGCCTTTCAATTGTATTTCAATAGTTGCAATCGTACACTGTAGATTTGTTTATGAGAAGTTCCACTTGTAAAAGGTTAAACAATTATTATTAGCTTGGGTTTCAGTGAGACATGGCGCCATTGGCTGTTTGTTACTCTACCATGTTGTCCCAGCACGAATTTTGATCAAGTGACATGAGAACATGTAGGCCTTATTTAGCCAGGAAAAATTAACAATCTAGGCCTACTTACCAAGTAGCGTTGTTTGGCAGTATGACTCTGTAGACAAGAAGCCCATAGGGATGGGAGTGGGACATTGTACACGTGTAAATGTGTACACATTGTGTAGGCTACACTGTACACGTTTACTGTTTCTCTAACAACAATAGTAAACGCATGTAATATGTTGTGTGCGACTGACCACTACTGTCCAAAAGTTTGCACCTGAGGTCTACCCACCCCCTGTTTTTACTGGGATTGTTGTTGCACACTAGGCAATCTTCCTAGGTTGGACACTAGGGACTAGCTGGACTAAACACCTAAACTGGACATTTTCCGAAAAATTATTTCCCAGAAATTTCCGGAAATGTTTTTTTGGATTTTTTTTTAAGAGGCAGTGCACTCTTTATCTTGGGGGCATTCAGCTCGAACTATTAGTAGATTAGTGCAAAATTTGTTAAAAATGATTGTAAATTAAAAAAACTGAAAATTTTTGCTCTTTCATTTGACATTCTTAAAAAAATATTTTAAATCTAGTTGTAACTATGTACCTCAGGGGCCAGGGCTATCCCATTATCTGCCAATCCTTTAAATTGAGGTTTTTATATAGCCTTTAGAGTTTAGACAGCCCTGGCGCCTTAAGTTACCATTTAATTTTTTCCCCCGGAAATTTTACATCACTACACACTACTAAACATGATATAGGGTCCTACACACTTTTTAAGCTATCCAAAAACGTACGTGTGTTTTGTGTACACGCAGTCACGCACTGATAGCCAAGAGTGTACTTGTATGGGAAAGTACACGCTTTTTCCCAGCCCTAAAGTCTGGACCGGTCCTCCTGAAACTGACTGGATGTTGTTCTTCAAGGTGACTGACATGATGGTGGCCAACAGCTCAAACCTGATCATTACGGTAAAACCCGCAAACCAGCGTACGCTAGCAACTCCGCGACGAGGTTCCTTCTCGCGCAACAGCCAACTGTCTTCGGGCTCAACGCAGTCCGCAGCCACGACGACCGGCTCGGACGAGGACCGGTTCGACCAGGACGAGATCGTAGACCTCACCGGTGTAACGCTCGATGACTCCACCACCTCGCCGACTAAAGACGACGGCATCCTCCATCTGTAGTCGCGAGGGCTTTCGGATTCGCGGTGTTGATTTGATCATTATGTAAACGTTACTATTGTAGGGCAGCGTATCGAAATCAAATCTTATAGGCCTGTGCGAATAGCGGATCTTTAGTTCAGATCGAATTTCGCATAATGGGTCTTGCGAATACTATCGAATATTGTGTGGAGCGATATGGACCGAGGCGGTTTGGAAATTAGGTGCGCATTTTTAAATTTATGTTTTTTTACATTCGGCCTACAATACTGTACAAGGTTACTATGTGAAGAAATGTAAAAAATCTTTGAAGAATAGATCTTCTTGGCAAGAGAAATCAATGTTGCTTATCACATAATTTGTTTTTTCAAATTTTGAATCAAATATGTTGATTAATATTATTTTAAGATTGAATATTTGCACAGGCCTAAAATACAGCCAACGTGTGGGGCCGACAGCATTTTCAACAAATATAGTTTCGGAATGACAACGTATCTTGAGGTTCACATATTTATAGTTGGTCTTCACAGAAACATAACTTTTGTAGAGTGACTTATCTGAATCAAATCTAGCTATCTTAACTTATGAGGCCGATGGCATTTTATCTTATATTTGTAATTACATCGATGAGGCCTTGATAGACTTGTCGTAGGGATTTACATTTTACACAGTATTTTTTTTTTGTATAAATTCGATCGTCACTACTCGCTACGTTACTTTTGTAATGCAGCTCATTTAATGAAATCTAGCCACCCTAGTTTTGGGGTTAACACATTCTACATTTATAATAGTAGTTGCGGACTAAAAACGTATTGCGAGGGCTTTGATACCTTCTTTTCCTTGGAATTTATATTGTATTTTGTTGTGAATTGAACCATAAAAATGTCCACTTCTGTAGCAGTTCATCTAAATCCAAGTTAGCCACATTACGTGGAGGGTGATGCTTACCTAGTTTATATTACGTATTTCTTGTGAATATTAGTTTGATGTTTTTGAGAAGTTGTGTTGTAGGTGTTTTAGTATTTTATTCTTGTTTTCACACAAGCGTAGTTGTTCCTTCCCCATGTTGTACAGAATCAAATAATCAAAACAGATAAAAACCGTGATGTGCTAAAGGAGTCTGCAGATAAAATATGTTAATCATGTTACGTTCAAAGATGTTACTGGAGTGTAGACTCGGTGCTCTGCGTATTTTCTGGGTCCGTGGGAATTTTTCTAGTATATTTTTTTCCTGTTGATAACCGCAAGATATTCACAATCTGGAATAGGTTTGTTTGCGTGGAACGTAGTCTCGTGACCCCCATGATAAATCGGTCACAGTATGAATTCCAGATCAGACCAACTATTTATCAAAGCCTTCAAAGAATTACAATTTTTTATAATTATGTTGCTTATGAAAGAAGACTGGTACATTTAAAGTTGTAATCAAGTGTTGTATCATAATAGAGTTTGTGTGTAGACCTACTTCATTTTTATCAAGTGCACGCTTTACAATAAAAATATCAAAATTATTGACAAAAGTCAAGCAATTAAATCTGTCTAAATACGTACTGTGTTCATATCGATTTACTGGCAGTTACCTATATAATTTGAGATCAACTCCAAATCTTGCAAAATATATACAATTACATACTATACTATATGTATTCAAAACTAAAAGCCTATTGACATTGCCATGTCAAAAACCATGTTTTGACTTCACAAAACATACGTTAACAGTTAACAGTTAACACTTAACAGTAAACACACTTAGGCCTTGATCATATAATTTATCTTGCATTGAAATTGATGTAGGTATTATATTTACAAATTTATCATGATACAATAATTCTAGAATTTCAACTTGCCACAAAACGTCCAAGCCTTTTGGCTTTATCATATCAATGTATGATCGTGAATATGTAAGACACATCTACATCGGTATTATTATTACGTATTGAAATTACTGTAATTGTATTAACTGATTCGTTCATTCAACCCACCCACTAACAATAACATATTTGCGTATTTCATTATAAGTTTTCTCGTATATCAAGAACATGTTACTTATTATAGTTATTATTTCATTGGCTTTAGAGCTTCACCTTGTATCTAGCATGTTGACCGGGGAATCCGTTAAAGACCATCTTTAGCATTTAGTATTGTTAATTTAAGGTGCTGTCATTCCAGTTTAGTTCTACGTTTTAAACCATTTGTTGGTTTTTGCCCTCGTCCAATGGGCAGCACTTGTAAATTGTAATGCAAGTGTCAGTCGTCATATTAGTATTTAAAAGAATACCCATTGTATTGGGAAAAGCACTTTTTAATGGAGTACGCTAGACAAAAAGTGATCGCAATGGACTCTTTGTTTGTTGGTTCTGAGTGGTCGACCAGAATTAGGGATGACGACGGTTAATCATTAACTGAACGAGGAAAGGGAGGCCTCTCTACTGGAAAACGAGAAAATGCATGATAATTATGGCTTAGTAAGCCATAGATGCAGGCATGTGAAAAGAAGAAAGAACAGTGTAAATTTTTTGTAACCACTTATGCAAACTTTGAAAAATTGTTGCAAGTTGTTGCGCTGCGCAACAGTGGGAGAATAAAGACTACCCCGTGGCAAGTCTGTGCGCCGAGCCTCGTTTGTCGCGATCATTTGCTCGTTTTGACGTCTTCAATGTTTATCGAAATTATCGATCAGACCTACCAGTATTTACGAAGTATTTTTAATTTTGTAATTTTAAGTTCTCACTTCTCATAGAATTGATTATTTTGAAAATTAAGAGTCTCCATTCTGCTACAAGCCTACAATGTCAAAACCACTATCACAAAGAATTTGCAATTATAATTATTCGATTATGTTCGTTGCTTTTGCTGCTAAATGCGCAAAGACCTTCACTTACATCAGTGTAGTGTGTTTTTGTAGTCGATAACATTGTCTAGTTTTATTTGTTGTGCACTGGAGATGATGGTTATTATTGAGAGCCTGACCAGCTAGCTGTCTACACTCTCCCAATCAAGCATCAACTTACAGGCGTGCATGAGCCAGTAATGCCATTGGTGGCTGGAGTCGAACACGACTGGATTCCACTGTTGTGCTCCTACTTTATGGCGGAAGAACATTTATGCTCGTAATTCATAAATTTACGCATTCTTCAAAATTAACAGATTAAAAGTCGTTCTTTTACAATTGGTTAAACCACTTGAGAAAATCTTTAACCGTCGTCGTCACTACCCAGAATGTAACATTGCCAATCCGTCCCTAGCTTGGATGATAATGGTGGTTTTAAAATGGGAGGCCTGAAACTGTGTATTGAAGATATGGGACCTAGATACTAGTTGTAGTGTACAGAATTTTGTAGTATTTTGATTGGTCGTCAAAGAAATGTTGTGTAAAGAAAAGTCAATCGCGGTCCCACATGACCGATTTGTAAAGCCGAAAGGGCAAGTTCATATCAAATCAAGGACACTTCCACCATAGTGACTAGATAATTTCAATAAAACAGTGCCTACATTGCTAGCATTGTGGATATGATTCTGAAAGATTGTCAGAAAGTTCACTAATAATGAATTGTATCTAGTTACATAGTATGAACTTTTCTGTAGCTTAAGTCTTAAGTGATAAACCATGCCTAACTGTTCTGTATGGTATGAACACTGAACAGTATGTTCAATGTTATATAAGTTCTACAATTTTGTATGCAAATCAAGTATAAATTGTAAGTACGTAAGTAAGCGAAATGCATTGTAAAAAAAAAAAATGCCATTTCTGGGTACTTGGGATATTGGATTGATGAAATCTAAACATTTTAATGAATTTGCCAGTAATGTAGTTTGAATGGATGATTGTCTCTGTGAATATTGTTAGGTATGAAATCAATTAAATGTCTATCCATATTTTTATAGATGACATACAGACAGAATTTTCATGTCTGATTTTTTAATTTTAAAGATATATTGGAAGTATTATCACTGTTGCAATATTTTTAACTGAAAATAGTACTTAATGCATAATATACTTAAAAATTAAAGTAGAATCAATGTTATGTATAAATACAAAGTATTATACTATTAATAAATAGGTACATAATATTATATTACCTTATTTGTATAATGTGCATTTTAAAGCCAGGTGCAGTGTATGTAAGCCTAGTTGATTTTTTATCATAAATGTAAAAAGTGAACCAGATTAAATCAGGCAACTATTACTTTACTCTAGAAGATAACAATAACTTTTTCACAACCTTTAGAGCAGGTTCTAACTTCTTATGCGGCTGTAGTACATTGTGATAGGATAGATAAGAGGAAAACGGAGCCGGGTTCTGCTCAACCCTGAAAAAAGTATCAAAATTTGATCTCCATCAAAGAGAGAATTAGTAGTGTGTATGTAGAGTTATTCTAAAAACTGTTAACATCTAATCATCTTAATTTACAAAGTGATGTCAGTTTTTCTCTTTACGTTATACTGTACATTCCGCGCCGTAACAATTTGGTCCGTCCTGTTGATTATCTACAATAATCTACTGTACTATAATAACCAATTGCCTTGAGAGAATATTCTGAAGGTTACTTACCTAGTTTACTAAAACAAAGTCACGGATGAAAAGACCAACACAACATGTAAAATGGCAATCGTAACATTCCATGTGCTTAATGTTATTACAGAAACTTTATCGTGATTTGTGATAGTCTGTATTGTAATTGTTGATTGGAATGGTGAATGATGGTAAATCATCTCGGTATTACTAGCACATACGATTAGGGCGCTGGTTCGAAGCGTATGGCTCTACGAGGGTGTGGCCGTGTGGGTTTGAATCCCACTTAAGGGATGGTTTTTACTTTTTTAACGGTCGACGTTCGACATAGTGCATTAATTTAATAGAGACATTAAACAACAAAAATCATCATCATCTCGATACTACTATTAATGGAGAAAGGTAGAAAATGTGCACATTAGATTGTTGCGTGTGCTATCTGAATCATCCTTGTATTGTGAATTTGGAAGCACTTTCCATTTCCAAAAAGGGTCTTTTTAGTTAAAATATATCTCCAGATTGTGTCCAAAGTGCGTAGTACCGGCACGTATCGTAATCTTTTATCTGTGGTACCGTTACATAACAAAATCCATATGTCTCATTCTAGCCAATAACTGCAACCAATGCTGACATGTTTCACTTTTTGTCGGGAGGAAAAAAATGATATAGGCCGAGTCCCATCATCATCGATTATTTGTTTCTGTAATAATATTAAATAAAGTTAAATACAGGCGTACTGTAGCCTATATTACGTATAATCAATAATCATTCCATATCACTGACCAAATATTATGAATTCTGAAATTGTATGTGATGTATGAATGAAATGAAGCCGGCAGCTTGTGTACATTAATAATAATTCTATATTTTTTCTCCTCAATAATGCAAAGTGATCACAATACAGTGGTGATTACATAATTAATTTTTATAAAATAAAAATCATGTTACATAATATGTTTGTTAATTTATTAATTTAATAATCCCTTCACATTCCTTTACTTACTATTCCATTGTTGTTAAAAATTTCAATTGTCTTGATAAAGAGTTCGAGTGTATATAATTAAATTAGTAATTAATTAGTACATATGCCTAATAATGAACTCCCATTCTAGGTCTCGCATAGTTCAGCTTTATTCGAGATCTGCACAGTCATCTGGTGGAACCGGTAGCACGCTTCTTTATTTATTTACAGATCATAATGTGGTGGTAGCGAGAGAACATGATTTATGCTACTCAATACCTTTAAGTTCCAGTACCACAGAAAAAGTCAAGTTGTTGCTGCAAAACCATTTTTGCCCGACGCGAATGTTTGAAGTCTCGCTGCCATTTACTCACTTGCACACATATTGTTTGATGTCCACATCTCTCCATTGAATAGTGATGAATGCCCAAGTTGTTGGGTCACCATCTTATTTTCCACAAACATTTCTAATTCGCAAATTCACTGAATACAGTAATTTATTTGTTGAATGTTACGACTACGAGTAATGAATGACCACAATAAACTGATTTAATAATTTTTTATTTTACAGGGTTCAGGAACAACAACAACTCTAATGGTACGGTACACAAATATATATGTTAAATTGATTCAGTTTGTACTAAGTACATTAAATTGCTACATTGAATTGTTAGAAGATGTAGATGAAGGTGTCATACAGTTTCCATCCGGATATCTCTTCCGGAAAGCCTGGATCAGCTCTGGATCTACTAATCGAACACCGTCCACCTGGTTACCCAAAGTAATCCTGAAAGAAACACAAGTTGAATAATTAATTTAATATTCATTATTCAGCTGGGTCGGAATCCGTATTTTACTACCCAATCCAATATTATCGTTTTTTAATTTATATGTTCATAGTCTACACTCTACCTTTAATTCAAATTCAAAGGGACCCTAAATTTCATTTCCCGACTTGAATCAAACAACTTTGAATTTAAAATTTTAATAAATTCATACTAGGCCTACATCACTAGTTTCAATAAACAAGGGTTGACTCTACATAGTGAACATCCAAATACTGTCCCAACAAACACAGACAAACTGTGTACATTGTACCGTAAATGACTAGTATTTGCTAATCTCATCCAGACAAAGGAAAACATGGTACGTAGAGTGAGAATGTAGGGTACACATACCAGTTGGGCTGGACGTTGTGGAGCCTTCCAAAGAGTTCAATCTTTCTCGTTCCCGGCGAGAGTCGTTCGATGATTCCGTAGATCTCGTCCGGTTTGTGACTCGTCGCTCGGACTTCCGCCACGATCACGTCACAGTCCAAGCCGCGGTTCAAGTTGTCGGGGCTCCCCTTCATCCCGACCTTCAGGAACAACGAAAAGGAACTTTTATAATTTACTAACCTTGTTAATAAATAATAAATAATAATGTAATTTTTATGCTATAAAAACATGCATCACCTATATAAAATAATACCTAGGTACTTCAACTTTCCAACTTTCCTTAACTTTTCCTTAATAATGCTTAGTGATTGCAACACAATTGGTGATTACATCAATTAATTTTATAAAATATAAATCAAATCATGTGTTACTTATATCGGTTAATTTTCTAATTAGAAAATCCCACCGTTTCCTTGGTTCATAATTCCTATGTGTTGAATGTAGAAATGAATCTCTTGATAAGAATTTTGACTTTTGAGCGAATCTAAAATAATCCCACAATCTAACATTTCCTCACAAGATCAAAGAACACTAACAGTGGACTTTCAGTTTATAAACTAGGGATTACTTAACGTTTCCTCCCCCTCTCACCAGGCAGTGCTCCTTGCCGTGGTTCAGCCAATGACCGGTCCTTCCCGTCCGTATGATTCTCTGCAGCTGATTCGTCTTTACCCAGATAATCTCGTCCACTCGTTCATAGCCCCACAGCTTCAGGCATTCTCTGCCCAACTCCATGGCTCTGCAGACAAATTGTGCTGGAAGTTAGCATTAACTTGTGTAGTTAGTAGTTACCTAATAACAGGAGAGGACTATATATTTTGGCTTGTTTTATTGATTTTACTTGTTATGAATTCATGATTTAATTATTAATTAGGTAGTTCGGCCTACTAGGTAACTAATTAGTATTTCTCTATTTGTTTAGTCGGGAAACACTCCCGTAGGTGTAATTGGTATTATTTACTACAATTCAGAAATTGTTGGTTGGGGCGGACTTTTTTAATTACTGAATTGTAGTAAATAAAAACTAATTAGTAGTCTGTAAGTCAAATACCAATTTCACCTTGTTTCGACTACCATTATTGAGTACAATAAAATTACAAAATGTATTTTTTTTAAATAACTTTATTGGGCTTTGTTGATAATACTATACATTAATAATTTACACATCAAGAACATTGGTGAATAATGTGTGAAAGAGTGACAGCTAAATACTTTTTTAACTACCGGTAACTACGACCAATTCTATGGTTTCAGGATCATTAGAACTTGATCAAACATCGGAAATTGTATGGCCTTGTTAACGACTACAACAGCCAATTAATAAGTCTGTCTACACAGTGATTATGATATGTGGACGTTGCTTGTACCTTCCGGTAACCCACAGGAATATGAGTCCATCGTCTTGTAGGGTTGGTATCCCCAACTGTCTCATCTCATCATCTGACATCGTTCCGTACGGCAGCTCCATGTGAATATCCCATGGAGGGTCTGCCATGATCACGGCAAACTTGCCTAGAATCAAACGCATTTTGAGTGGATGAGTGAGGTATTGATGAGAAAATAACTGGCTACATTCAAGTTGCTTGCATGAGGTCTGACAGGAATATTGTTGTGGTGTTGTTTTCCTGTGTTTGCATTTACATTATTATGTCATCATGCTTCTACCCGCCCAGTAGAGATATGCCTCCTTTTCGTTATTGTCCATGTCCAATTGTTATTTTGTCAATCGCCTCCTTTAATTTAGCACATTGAAGTAGGTGGCGTCTGTCCTATAACTCCGTTGTTACATAATCTGCATACATCCGATTCAATCGATTCATTATTCGTAATCGTAAGTGAGGCGGAAGACGAGCTATTTTACCGACGTCCTGATAGTTGAAATGTATAGGCCTACTGTAGTAGAGCCAATGGCAATACAGTACTGTATATTAATTTGTTGAATTTTAACAATACTGACATATGCCACAGAGACATGGACCTTGGGACACAAAGCAGAAAGCCGGATTGTGGCAGCAGAAATGAAATTCTTGAGGAGTGTACTGGGGGTGACAAAAAACGACACGAGGAGGAGGTAGTGTTATTATAAGGGAAAAACTATGTGTTGAAAGTGTGCATATAAGGTTGGAGAGAGAACGTCTACGTTGGTTTGGGCATATGAAAAGAATGGATCCGGCTAGGATACCAAGAAGAGAGTTTGAAAAACAAGAAGGGTTTAAGAAGAAAGTGGGCAGACCGAGAGATAAGTGGGTGGAGCAGATTAAAGACAGTGTTGAGAAGAGAGGAATGGCATGGAACGAAGTGGAAGCAGGAAGACTGTGGGAAAACCGGGAGAGATGGAGGGAGCTATTAAACAGACCTCTGGTAGTGGAGGAGGCGAGCGAGGAAGAAGCTGAGGACGTGGTTGTGTCAGGCCTGGCTAGCCGACAATGAAGATGTTAGCCCAAGAAACGGAGTAGTATGATACTGCTCCCCCCAACCTGATTTAATGTTGGAATAGGGGTCAAGATATATATATCACCAGTCAGCTTAATTAATTAAAAAATATATTGTTCATGTATTGATCTACTAGGGATGTAATTACTAATTTAATTAGATGGAAGAACAATCTTTGATTAATTAATGATTATTGAACCTTGCCATTTTTGTTGTCATGTGATAAAACAAACCATGAAGCTACTTACGACTAGACCTAACATGTATGTTCTAGAAGAACTTGACTACGAGATATGGTATCTTGTAAATTGTAATTTTTAAAACTGATTTTTGCTTTGTGTTTATTTTAGGTGTGTGTAGTCTTACCAAGCACAGCCATGTCTAGAAACCGCAGATCGCATTGTACCCACTGAGGCGGATATAAAATAGTGGAATCTTGTCCTCGAATTGATTCCCCAACTTCCGCCTTCCCAGATGAATCTTTGGGGAACTGGACTGTTGGCCCATCTACCTCATAGTGCACGTACCTGAAAACAATAACGAATAAATACTTAGTCATACAATTGTGTGAGAAATATTGCCATGGTTTGACTGTATGTAATTTCTAGATAGGTAGGCCTACTCAATTTTAGGGTTGCAGTTTAATTATCTGTTGATCATTAAACAATGTAGGTAGCCCTTTTTTCCGAGTAGTCCTATCAATCATATTGAAAGTTGAAACACGGACATTAACGACCTAAAATGTAAAAAGGTGATATTTACTTGTCCGTTTCTTAGAGTCGCACGTATTAACCACGTTTTACGTATAATAAATTTAATTTAAATTTTGAACTCTTTATAAAAGCACAATATTTACAAATACCCCAACTTGTTTTTTAATCATTACTTTTCAGATCTAGAAAACCTTGCTACGACCAGGAGCTGTTCTAAAATTAACGAACACAAAAAAGTAGTGGTATTCTACCTAGGCCCTACCTACTTCTGAGTTATGTAGGCATCTTCTTTCTAAAGGTCAACTCACTTGCAGGTGTCCATGTGGAAACACGTATTGAGGAAAGAACAATCGCCCAGCGATTCGTCTGTGTGCTTTTGTATAATCTTCTTGAAGTGAAGTTTCTTACACGGCTGCGATGTTGCAACTTTGCTGCACTCGTTCTTTGTACCATGTGGACAGAACTCCATTACCTGAGCACCTGAATACAATGAAATAAAGGGCAATTAGTTTTATTTTATTGCTTTTCCGGTGTGAAGTCAAGGTGATCACGCATGACTCACGACTTTCCTCGTGATTTTGCCTGAACGTGAATGCTTTGATTAGGTAGGCTTATCGTGAATTTGGGTGATAATATAACATAACAGTCACGCTTGTATCGTGAACAAGTGACCGTGTGTGACACTAAATGCTCCAGTGAGGAACCCGGTGAGTGAGCCCTTCTCATCCCCGAGGCCAGGCCACCCTCCTCTTATCTTGCCTTGAGTCGCACCCTGCCCTAAAATTCAGCCATTGAATACAAGGACGAGAGAGTAATAACTAATAAATCAACAATCTCTTTAATTTACTGACTGCAAATCACTTGTATTCATCTCTAGTTAATTATTTGTTCATGCTCTCTTGAGAGGAGCAAGTGATGACAGGATGTCTGGATTGTCTGCCATATGTCAATGCGAACATGACCAGGTTGGTGGCGATCGGATTAGAAGGGCTGAAGGGCTCCTCAAAATACCAACAATAGATTAATCAGTAGTGCACATGATTGCTTGATAACAAAAGTAGTTGGCGTGAGTGTGCGTGGGTGAGTAGAGCCACTTGACAAATATTACATGATCGAGCGTGAGTTAAATAAAAATTATGTTAGGCCTATTCGTGCGTGAACAGAAAATGAGTTATGTGACGTAAGTGAAAAATTGATCACGCGACCACCTCTAATGTGAAGCTTCATTTTAAATATTCATTGTATTATAATTTAATTTTAGGCCTCTGATTTAAAACATACCGTATTTACTCGCTTATAGGCCGCCCTCTAGTAAAGGCCGCACCCTTATTTTGACCACTCAGATTTTAAAGATTTGGAATGGATATAAATACTATTGATAAATGGCTTCACATAATGGCCGCACCCCACTTTTTGAACTTGACAATTTCAAATATACCCGAGGCCTATACTCGCATAAATACTGTAGTCAATGGATAGGTTAGTTGAAAACTGTGATGCCTTTAGCTGTTAAAATTGTTTATGGAATTTAGTATTAACTGTATTACCTAGGTTGCATACATTTCATTAACTAAAGAATTACTGGATGACTCACCTAATTGACTAGATTCAGCATGATCACATTGCACAAGTCAAATGTGGAAATTTCAGAACGTGTATTACTGTATTAGGTACCAAATTATTACTACGTATTACGTAATGTACATTACCTCCTTGAGACCGAAATCGTTCCGCCAACGATCGTTCCTTTGCCGTCGGTTTACTTAGAAGGTCCAGGATTTCTTCGCCAACCTTTTTGTTCTCCTTTTCTCGAATTGTTGGCATCGATAGGAGAGACTAAAACAAAACTCAATAAATTATATTTGACATTAGGCCTACATTGCATTACCATACATTGATTTCGATGAGGTGAATTTGCTGTCAACAATTTTCACAAGAATTGGTCCTACTTAGGGCCTATAGTTGTTTTACTTTTAACCAATTTTTCTGGTTTAAAGTGAAATTATTTACCATGTTTAAATTAACAATTTTGGTCATAAGCAGCAGAAAACTATTCATATGCCCCTTTCACATTGTGTGACCTCTTCTCCAAGACAATTGCAAGGCTACATGTTACATTTATATTTTATATTACTGTATTGTGCCGAATATAGGCCAACCCTGAATATAAGCCATTAGCCAACCCCCTAACTTATCTTGTTGAAATATTAAAAAACATATGCAAATATTAGCTGGCGAGGGACTTGGGACTTAAAATAACGAAAAAAGGGTAGGCTAGGCTTATATTGAGGACAATACGGTACTATATTATTCCGTTTACAATAAAAATTAAATCATCTTTCATGAATCATGATTCATGAACACGATGTCAACTTTTCACATTTTAAACATGTGATGTGGTCGAGTTTTATTTGAACGGATTCAAACAAAAGCCGGCCTAAGTTACACATACCCGGTAGTCAAAATAACTTAGGCTAATGACATTCCCCTCACCATTATATCTGTAGCTTTAGGATCCTTCTTCTCCTTGGTTTTCTTGCCATCTTCCTTGACAACGTTCTGAGTTTTCACCATCTTGGATGTGGACTCTCCTTCCACGTCGCCTTCTGCCTTGCGCTTGCTCGACCCCTCCGCCACCACCGCCACCCCTCTCTCCCCTCCAAGGTCGTTCACCATCGCAACCAGCTTGTTGTGTTCGGCAGACACCACCTCGAGATGACTCACCCCATCTTTGCTGTCGTCCTTGAGGCTAGACGGAGAAATCGGAAGGTGAACGGGAGGTGATTTGCAATCGGAGGCAATAGGGCCTATCTATCTATGTATGCAATATTCTCTTCAATAATCTTAAAAAAAATCCAAATCATTAAGGCCTACTACCGTAAGTTTGTCCTAAAAAAGTACTAGGGCCTAGCTGGAGAAATCATTTTATTCCCTTGATGTATTTCTAAACACCTTTCCTTCATTTTCAAAATGTAGGCCTATTAGTATTTGTATTTTGTTTACTAAAGCATTGTTCATAATTTATTCTAATCTAAGGCATAAGGTGTAACGTTTTGTATTGCCATGCATATGTTTCAATTGGTGTGTTCTCAACTGGTACTAAGTCGTAAGGCATAAGGTGTAAGACATAACGAATTGGCAAAATCCAATTCTTAGGACGAGGCCTTACGACGAGACAATCAGAATTCAGAACAGTGAGCTTTGTGTGAGAAAAGAGAGAAAATTTTCTAATATGTAGGCTGTTGTAAACGACTCGCATTTAATACAATTTACGCCTTGCTCCTTAAAATTTGCACCTTACGTCTTAGAACTAATTGTGAACGATGCTTAATGTATTGATATTTTATATTATGTTTTTAACTTGTATTTCAAAATGTTTGTAATGTAGCCTATATCCTATGTTTACCATGTAGGCCTATACGTATTGTAATTTGTATATGTCATTGGGTTTTAATGAAATAAAATAATCAAAACCGGCAAGAACAAAAATAAGACCATGTACTAAACCATGTACTAAATTGTTAATATATTTTTGAGTATGGAATTACACCATTGTGATTCCAAGAAACACCACAATTTAAACAAGACTAATAACAAAATTGTGAACATCTTACACAATTATTTTCACAATAAATAAAATAAAAGTAGGCCTACTGATAGGTGCCAAAAAATTTGCATAAAAATTATATTTCAAAATGAATATCTACCGTAGGTATCACTTGGAAACTCATGTTTTAGGTAATCAGACTAAATCAATCAAACATAATCACCAAATAAGTTGTTGAGTAGCAAATTTCTGCAACAGGTTTGCGACCACCTCATGTAGCGAGTTCTTTGCCAGATCTTTCTCCACGGATGCGGCTAACTCCCTGGAACTCGTTGGCAGGGCGAGCGACACTTTGCACAGACATCGTAGTAAGCAGCTCTCTATTTCGGGATCTGCGCTGTAGTCTGTCATCATTGCACAAAGCTGTACTAATGACAAATGGTGAGTATTTACATTGTGATTCCATCAGGTGACCTTCATCTAAAGTCTACAGTAGTGAATACATGATATCTAGAGGTAACTTGAAATCAGTTTAGGCCTCACTTACAAATAAGTTGTGAGTGAATTTACACGACCACCTACATGTATTGGTCCTCACGGACTCCCTAACCGTGAAGGCAGGTATTTAAGTGTATAGACACGCTGTCGTTCACTTGTATCACACTCACAAATGATACTAGAGGTCTATATTACAATAAGTCCGAGTTTAAGTTGCTAATGCAACTAATCATGAGGTGTGCACTAGGAGATGCTCAAGATCCATGCTTCTACTCATAGGCCTACACCTTTTGAAGAAAATAATGTCAATACAATACAGGTGAACTATAAAAGTAGCCCTACCTAACATGTTATTTCCATCAATAACGATCCACCTAACAGTGGAGAATAGGCATGGCTTAGTTTATTTAATTAGTGCTGTAGTAGCAGCTGTAGGTTAATAAAGTGTAACAGCTAATTCAATTGATTAAGTAGGAGAGGGCCTATAAAATTCCACCAAAAGTAAAACCAGTTAAACCTTTAAGCTAAGCATACAAATTATAATACCATACCTTTGGTCTGTGCAGTGGGAGACGGAACGCTCGATGTACTTCCCTCTGCAGTCAGAGTCTTGGTTTTTGAAAGTGGTAAAGCATTTCCATCTGAAGAGATAATATTGTTTTATTTCAAGGTTTCAATAAAAATAAGACACTAGGTACCTACATCAGAAACCTAGATGCTTTTTAAATACCATAGGCTTTCTTTAGAGTAGGTAGGTAGAGAAAATGTTAAAAACAACCAAAATATAAACATAGAAGATTTTAATGAGCATCAAGTTATGAGAAAGTTAAGCCTGACGCAATCGACGAGTGAGCGATATAATAACCAACCAAAGATCGATATTTTTTAATTGGAAATATAGGCCTAGCAATCAGTGGTATGGATAGTAGTAGTAGTATAATCTTCTTTTTAGCAGCTAGACTCTGCTATTTTTTTTCTGGTTGTACATAACTTGATATTTCTTCTTTAGACAAGTGGAAACTTAATTTGCACCCATTGTTGTATAGCACTTTTGAAGTTTGTTTTTTTACCCACCAACATTTTTAGATTCTTAGGTAACTCATTGAATTTTTTTAATCCATTTACAAACAGGGATTTTTGCCCATAGCACTTATTTTGATTAGGCATGTAAAAATCTTGAGCAGATCTAGTATGATGATCATGCAAATCATTATTGTGTTTGTAGAATTCTGAGAAGTATGAGTACTCTTGGTTGCACATCACTTCATGAATGAAACATAAAACTTTGTAGTTGATTAATTGTTCAACACTAAGCCACTGAAGTTGCTCGAGCATGTCCATTCTGTGTGTAAAGCGGCTGTCACACGATTGAGAAAATCGCGCGAGTTGGCTCGCGCGAGTTTATTACCATCCTTGTCACACGACAGTCAATGAAGGTAACAACAACGCCACCTATTGGTGTTCACTGGTCACGTGTTATGGTAGTGGGTTCTGATTGGCTCTCGCTACCTCGACTTGCTAGGAAGTTGAACAAGCTGGACATTTTTCGTAGCGAGCGCGAGCTCGCGCTCGCTGGCTCACCGTCTGACGGGGAGGCGGTGAGTTCCATGTAATCAAGTGTAGGCCTACTCCCAGAGAGTTACTCGCGCGAGCCAACTCGCGCGATTTTCTCAATCGTGTGACAGCCGCTTTAGTCTGTGACATTGAAGAGTTGCCCTCATGCCTTTGTTTTGAAGTTTTTGGAGAATATCAAGGTCACTTTTATTTATGTCCATAAGAATGGTAGGACAATAGTGGAAATGTGGAGCTACAATGGTGTTATAAACTAGTCGACGCACCCACTTTGACAATTTCCAACAATTTCTTCGCATAAACCCAATTTTTGTAGCAAGTTTCTTGGAGATGTAACTGATATGTTCTTTGAAATTAAGTAAATAGTCTACCATGACTCCTAAGTACCTACTTAAAATGGTCTTGAAAAACAAAATTTTTTCCTTCGATGTTTACTTTGCTGATATTATTTTTCAGTAGTTGGTCTCTCATTACAGCTGAGCTAGTTATCAGTATGCAATTTGTTTTATCTGGGTGACATTTCAATTTATTAGCTTTAAAAAATGTCATGATGATTTGCAGATCATAATTTAACATTTGTATTGCTTTGTTTAGTTTGTCAGAGATGATATACACAAGGGTATCATCGGCATACATCACCACTATACAGTTTGTGACGAAATTTCCTATATCATTTATATAAATGATATAGAGCAAGGCTGCTAGTACTGAACCCTGCTGAACACCAATATTATTTTGTATAGGGTCTGATAATTCGCCATCAATATTTACAACTTGTGTTCTGTCTTGCATATAGTTTTCAAGCCACTTCAGAGCATCTCCCGTAACTCCATAGTGCTTGAGTTTTTGTATAAGGATTGGCCTTGATACTGTCTCAAAAGCACGTTGTAGGTCCAATGATACGGCTACAACAAATTTCATTTCTTATCATTAAGTGAATTTCTCCATTGAGAGAAAATCCACTGCAACGCAGTTTCTGTTGATCGGTGTCTTCAAAAACCAAATTGTTTCACATAGAGTAACAGATTTTCTTCAAAGTAATCAGATAGCTGTTCATGTATCCAAATTTCTAAAATCTTCTCGTAAATAGGTAAAATATTGATAGGTCTAATGTCTTTAGGCAGTTTTGGATTATCTATCTTTGGTATTCCAATTATTGTTGATTTTTTCCAGCTTGATGGAACTTTATTTGTTGTTATTGATGCATTAATAATTAATTAATAATTAATAGTGCGAACACCCGCGGATCAACGCCTACATAACCTACATTTAGGGTGTCTACAATAGCCCGGCATAGCTTCCCATTACAGTTACCGGGCAATGTTAAATCATAGCCAAGATTCCCGTTATCGTTGCAGGTCCTCGTTCCCGGGCTGTTGTATTGTTCTATTGTTGTTGTTCTAGATAGGCCTGCCTATGAGGGAATTACACATTATTGTTGGATGCCCGAGTCCTCGGCCCCTACCAGAACTTACCAAGACCCAGTGAACCACCGGATTGATTTAAAATATCTTGGCGTTCTTTCTTCCGTTTCTGCAGTTTTTCACGGAGACTGTTTCGCTTACTCTTAATTGCTTGAATCTCCTCCCAAGCGTCTGACATATTGAAATTAAAATGCCCTGACGAACTGTAATTTATAATGTGGAAGTAGCCTACAAAGCTGAAACATACATAATTGAGAAGATGTAGGCGTTTGTTGGTAGAAACTGTCAACAAAATTAAAAAAGTTAGGTTAGGGCACTCACCCTTCTTTATTGTATGGGAAGGCTAGCCCTAGACCTACCTTAGGCTTCTTCCGAATTAAGATAATTTTTAAAATTAGAGTGATTAAATTTTCTACTATTCATATCATTCGAATGCAAATAAATAACTAACATAAGACCATTTTAACAAAGCCATTACCCAAACAAACTACCAATTGAGTAAAGGTTGGTGACACTGTAACACAGTAGACAGATGTGTGTTTTGGTACAACTGCAAACGATATTTCGGAGCTTATATCACTGTGTTTTGTATTGGTTTTCAGCTGATTTGTCAACTCAAGTAATTTTGTCAAGAGTTTCGTCTTTAGATAGTAATTAGCCTAGGCCTATCATTGTCAATGTCACTCTGCATAAGCCTTTATCAGTGCTGATCATTCGAATTAATTGGCAAAGCAACAAGATGTCGTCGACTGGAAACCCAAGGCCTATTTCAATTCCGGTAAACCTTCCCTTGGTAACCTTGTCTGAAGAAAATATCCTGTTCCCTGGGGATCGAGCGAGAATAAATATCACCTCGGCGAATGCAAAGTAAGTCTTGCAATTTCAACTTAAAAATTTCCTGGAAATTACCAACAGTAGGCCTAGGCCTAGGCCTAGGCCTAGCTAGGGCACAGTCTTGGGTCTGGCCCATGGCTAGTTTCTCCTTAAAAACTTCCTTGATTTGCCTAGGCCATAGAGAAATAACCGCCTAGGCTAGTAGGCTAGGCCTAGACCTAACGGTACTTCTGTAGGTACTGACCTAACCTAGGCTTTGAGCCATAGGTCTAGGTTTAGGGGAACTTGTTCGGTTCATGGGCCTCAAAAAACAACTTGTTTTTTAACCCCTTAACTGTGGAATTTATTTTCAGAAGTTGTTCTTCCTCTGTGTATTAATTTTAAGGTAAAATAACCTTATTTATACTTGAGTTGAAACTATCATTACATCGGCCTACTTTGCCATTTTTGCAATTAGGGGCCTATCTCAATTTTTTTTTTTTGGTTCATCACTGTAATTAATTAAATTAGGTAGGTATTCAGTTCACCCTCCAAACTATATCTGAATCTAAAATAACCGACATGTTCTGGATATATAAACAACCCTTACGCGACGCCACTATGCACAGATGAAGCAACAGGCTCCTATTCCTGTTAGGATAGCCTCGAAAAATCGATCATCTACCACCAACATAACAGAACGAAAATCACAAGAATGAAGACCTCTGCAGCTGGCGATAAAACGCGTATATATACAACATGCACAGACACACGAAGTGGGA
Source organism: Sweltsa coloradensis (assembly GCA_024449915.1). Lineage (NCBI taxonomy): Eukaryota > Metazoa > Arthropoda > Insecta > Plecoptera > Chloroperlidae > Sweltsa > Sweltsa coloradensis. Next base: position 1,081,842 of record JAMZAV010000108.1, on the reverse strand, counting down.
AGTGGGAAATAATTTGTTTCATATGTCCATACCATCTCAACCTTGTCCTTCCTATCCTGTCACTTAACTTCTCTACACCTAGCATTCTCTAATGTCCATGTTTCTTATTCTCTATCCCTTCTCGTCTTGCCCACTGTGCTCCTCAGGAATCTCATCTCTGCCGCCTGCATCTGACTCTCCTCTCGATTTTCCATTTTGTCCAGGTTTCTGCTGCATACGTAAGAATCGGTATGAAATAAACATTTCTGGCTAGGATCGGGGCCGTCCTCTTGACAATTTAACTGTGATTTTGAACTTTGTCCAGTCATGCACAATGCTGTTTAATAGATTTTAAACTGTTTTCCAGGAACTTCAAGTTGGTGAAGAACCGACTTCTCTCAGATGGTGATTCTACATCATTTGATGTCTCCGATATCAATTCGTCTCGGAGTCCAATCATTGGATTCATGCCAAGACCATTGCCAAAAGAAAATGGAGATTTGGTAAGTAGCATTGTGGCCATGTTAACGGTATACTTTTGAACTAGATTAGATTAGATTAACTTTATTAAGTTCAGTTTTGAGTTCATCAACTCGGTTACCAAACATTTACAACAATAACCACATATTCTGCACAAATGCAGGGCACTGACAAGAGTCAACAACAACCTTGGTATTTTCTTATGCGCTCTTTGAATTCAGAGACATTTCTAGGCAATGGATTTATAACTCTTTCATCCAAACCATTCCAACTCTTGGTCACAGAACCAAGAAAGGAGTGTTTACCTACATCCGTGTTACATTTGTGAACAAATATCTTCATACTATGATCTTTTCTACCTCTAAATGGTGCAAAAATAATCTTTTTATTTAGGTCATCCCAAGCCGGTTGACCTGTAAATACTTTGTAAAAAGCACACAGTTTAGCATTTATTCTACGTTCATGTAATGATTCCCATCCTAGATCTACCATCATTTCACTTGGACTATGTCTCCTTCCATATTTACCTAGTACCTTTCTAATTGCTTTTCTTTGCACCATCTCTATAGCATCAGTATGTATTTTTGAGTGTGGGTCCCACACTAACCCAGCATACTCTAAACAAGGTCTAACAATTTCAATGTATGCTTTCTCCTTTACCTTTTCACTACATCCTCTCAAGTTTCTCATCACAAAATTTGTTTGTTTAGTTATACTCGAACAGAAATGAACTATCTTAAACGCATATTTCCTCTAAAGAGATGACTTTGATCACATTTCTCCCCCAAACCCCCTTGTTTTCATCCCTTCTCCCCCTTTATACCTTCCCTGACAAATTTGAAATTCCTTGTTTTTTCATTAAAAAATTGGAAACCTTAGGCTGACATGGGTAATTCCTACCTAGTTAAGACAGTTTAAACTTGAATTACCCACTGAAAATTTACTGATTAGGATGATGCCAAATATGCTAGTCCTGTAAATTATTTATTTAATAAATAAATTATAATAATTGTGCACATTTCAGGACACGCAGTCGATGTCCCTCGTAGGCACTGCTGCCGTCGTGACTCAAGTAACGGCTGTTGGTTGGCCTCAGCCGACCTTCACCCTCATGGTCACTAGTTTGAGCCGGATTCGCGTCGAGAAACTGGTTATGGAAGAACCTTATCCGGTTGCCGTGGTTTCCGTCCCCGTTGAGAACCAGTGTAAGTTGCACGCATTGTAGTGATGATTAGAATAGAATAGAATAGAATAGAATAGAATAGAATAGGTCTTTATTGGCAAAGTTAAGCTCATCGCTTTTTTTCAACTTAACCATACACTGCAAGTAACAGATTCGAATAAAAAGGTATGAGTTTACAAATAGGAAAAAGTAATTTAGTATCTAGGATATAGTAGGTTTACCAGTAGGCCTACATGTACAACAAAATATAATTTTACATAAATACCATCTTGCAGTGACAGTCTTCAAATATCATCATACATATCCAGTCTTGGGGTCGCTACTTTTTAAAAGTAGCATGCTATCGCTAACGCTACATGCCCCGAAAAAGTAGCTTCGCTACTTTTTCGCTACTTTTTTTCAGATGTAGCGAAGCTACATTCGCGCTACTCACGAAATATAGCGCGCTACTTTTCCGCTACATGTTCCCGTTTAACCAGGGGTCGTCGAGATCCCAAATTATCCCGTTTTTAAAGCCTTTTGACGTCGTGCCGCGATGATTTTTAACTCCATTTATATCAACTCGATCGTGATCTATCATCAAAAGCACATAGTTTTCGGTTTTCCATTGTGATAGAAGGCGTTCTTTTAACGTAGGCTAGGCTAGGCCCTAGTCTAGGCCTAATGATCAACATTCATATTGCATTTCTTATTTTCAAGAACGTGTTTTTCGCGGAATCACTGCAGAAGAATGCGACAAACAAGGTTCGGAATAGGCTTACTGGTGCCGTACAATAGCGATATAGCCTGGAATGTCCCAAGGGAGGAGGGATATATGACACTAATCACTTCATTTTAATATGCAATTCAGACGATTGGCGTAATTATTGAGCGGCTTATGCTCTTAATCAATAATACGACTTCTAATTATCGTGGATACATCTTTGTTTACGACCCTGAAATAGCACTCAAGATGCACCACGCAATCTAATCACTGCAATATTTTGGTAAAGTCAGCTCAACCGATGTGACAGATCGGCGATCGCTCGCATCTTTCGGACGACGCATTGAGAGAGAGAGAGAAAGAGAGAGAGAGAGCGAGCGAGAGCGAGGGAGGGAGATGGTGTGGAAGTGAGACGAGATTACGGGCCGGTCTACACGGCGAGCATGACGTGGCGCGGCGGGCGTTACAAGTTAGTTTGCAGTGCCGACTTTTGACTTTACGTGGTACTGGGACTGCTGGCCCCGGAACTTAAAAAGTAGCGCAAATATCACGCTAACGCTACAAAAATTGTAGCATGCTACCGCTACAATATGCCCCCTTAATAAAGTAGCGCGCTACTGGCTCCGCTACATGTAAAAGTAGCATGCTACATGTAGCGCGCTACTTGTAGCGCGCTTCTCCCCAAGACTGTACATATCACATATCAATACATATCAATATGAGGATCATATCATTTACAAGTTACAACCAATACTAAAAAAATTAATATACGTAAGTTATAGCATATAAAATATGCAAAATATGTCATAACTTGCTAAAATCTAGAGTTTTGATGATTTCATTTAAAGGCACCGCAAGTCTGTCGTCAACCGTCAGGCTCTTTTTTTTTTCTTTCTTGTGCAAAGTTGGCCTCTTTAGCCATTCTTCTGTTTTGCTATCCAATATAAGACTGCCTCCTTTTCTATCCTGCTCAGTTCATCGGGCAGGGAGTCAATGTCACTCTTGAGGGTGGCGCATCTAAAGAGATGTGCTCTGTCACGGTCTTCTAAATTACAAAGTTTACAGGTGGCCGGTTTGTTGGTAATATTAAAACGGTGCAGGTGGTGTTGCAAGACGTCGTGACCGGTTGCAAGCCGGAAATGATGCGCCATTCCCTTCTAACCAAGGTGGGTGTGGGAGGTATGCCTTTGCTGGACACTAGCAGCCACAGATGGGCAGGGGTAGGTTCTTAAGTAGGAATGGGAAGGTCAAACGTTTAGCGGTCGAGTAGAGGTCATTAAATTTTTTTCGAGGTCACTAAATTATAAGGGCTACCAAAAATATAGAAATTTTATTGTAAAAGGTCCTTTAAGGACTGGTATGCAAGTAATTAAAAACCGCATCTGGTGGTGTTATGTTTTTATGCAGCTCACACTGCACAGCGACTTAGTCTTACAACTCAACTCAAAATTATCGAGTTATTAATACATTGTTGTTGGTTTTTTCTCCCCCCCCCCCCTCCCCCTTCCCCTAACCAGAAACATGTAATGAACATTGTTCTCCGCAAAGCGGCTAAGGGTGACAATGATGATGTTTTCAATTGGGGGCACACTTTTAGCGATCTGCTTCACCCCCTTTGCCAACAGAATGTGATGTTCTCAAGTTCCGACCACACCCGATGTTGTTTGCAAGGACAATTTACATTTTGACTGAACAAACCATTTTAATAGTTATAGTAGCTTACTGTTATTCTATTTTGCAGATTTTGGCACAAAAGAGCTGGAAGCAGCTGCTGGCTCATTCCGTTCCCAGATCTATAAAAGTTTCAATCTTACAAATCTGTCATCGGATGCTGCAGGTTATTACGTTTTGAAATTGAAGGTATGTATTCCTTAAAGTCAAGAAGTCCCCATGAGGCATGAAGATATGAGCATTGCATGAGACATTATTAACTGACTATAGGCTTAGGCCTACTGAGATTTTGTACCAAAATAATACAGAGGATATTTTTTCAATATCGATATACAGCTATTTTTACGTTATCATATCATGATATGATAATTTCAAAAGTAATATCGATATCACAATATGTATCAATTTTTCAACCGCAAAAATGACAGTTTCATACGCAACCCCAATTGCAAGTCTTATTTTCGGTGCTTGATATTGATTGGATATTAATTAAGTCGGGTAGGCCTACCCAAAATTACGAAATTTAAATTTTCAAATATGCAAGTGAAAAAAAGAAAACAAGTCACAATTATTTCTTTATTAGGCTATATTCTTCACCGACGACTGACGAGTCGTCTCTTTCCAACACGAATTCCAATTGATATTCAATAACCTTAGCATGTCGACAGTCTCTGGTGCCAGAGATGCTTGTTTCCTATTTCTTGTAACGATATGTCCAGCTGTTAAAAACTCACTTTGGGAAGGAACTGATGGTGCCGGAATGTATAAATATCTCTGCCATTCATTAGGTTGGATGGAAGAAAAAGCCTAGTTGGCCTTAATCCCACCTAGAAAATAAAAAACATTTCTCTCTCTCTGTCTCTCTGAATGGAAGATAAGGTTTAACTAGCCTTAATCCCACCTTGAAATAAAGACCTAAATCAATCAATCAATCTCTGTCTCTATCTTCTATTATACTTATCTGTTGTTTCAGAATATGGTCGCCTCTACCCCCGACGCAGATCTACCAGATATGTTCCCCTTGATGTACACTTGCTCTTACGCAGAGAAATTGCAACTGCTGGGCACTTTTGACCTCCTGGAGAGGTACAAACTGGTGAAGTTGTTTTTGGCAAGCATGCCTAAAGGTGAGAACTGTGATCCGTTGCCTAAGCAATGTGCGTCCCTGCTGTTGGTTAGGCTATATCAATTAGCACAGCATAAGATGCATATGAATTATGGATTTTGGAACTCTAAATTGGAAGAGGATTGTGCTCGCCTTATGAGAAAAATATAATACTGTATTTGTGTTTAAAGCGCATAGGCCGCAGGTACGGTTTATTCAATTTCATAAGTATCAAATTAAAAAAGTGTGGTACGACCACTATGTGCAGACGTTTGTCTATAGTATTTTTAAGATGAAAAATATGAGGTGTTAATAACTAATGGTTTCATAAAAAGTCCCGACTACTTGTGTAGGCCTACCAAAATCTTAATTTTTCTCCCATAATGCTTTGCATTCGATAAACATGGCACTGTGATTCTGGAATCTATTGAAGAGGGATTCTTATATTTATCTGTGAACTTTGTCCCAGGAATTGACCTACAGAAGAATCGCCCATCGTACATTGTGAGGATCGTGAATAAGGACGGACAGGGCACAATCACTAGCAAGAGCTTGCTAAGTGCGCTCAACATACAACATCCGCTCAGCGTGCAACGGTTGAAGGGGAACGGGCCGCACGACCTTGAAGAGGATTCTCTTCTCGAGCTTTACAACAAACTAAAGTAAGCTCGACTCTAACTGTATGTTGGTTTGTGTTGGTTTAACCAAGGACATCATCCTTAATGAGACGTACATCAAAGTCCTATAAAAATAGCATTTTCAGTTCATAGTAGCATTGATACAAAAATTGCATTCATTACCATATAAACTTCCGCATTTATTTTTATTTGCTGTGTTTGACTAATGCAGTCAGTGGTCATCTTCCTTTTTCTGTGTGATCAAGACGGTTGAAACGTCTCATGTTTTCTATGTTCTGCAGCTTCCATCACTTCTGGAAGGTAAGCTGTTGGATCCTATCCTAAAGCGGCTGTCACACAATTGAGAAAATCGCGCGAGTTTATTACCATCCTTGTCACACGACAGACAATGAAGGTAACAATAACGCCACCTATTGGTGTTCACTGGTCACGTGTTACGGTAGTGGGTTCTGATTGGCTCTCGCTACCTCGACTCGCTAGGAAGTTGAACAAGCTGGACATTTTTCGTGGCGAGCGCAAGCTCGCGCGAATTGGCTCACCGTCTGACGGGGAGGCGGTGAGTTCCATGTAAATAAGTGCAGGCCTACTCCTAGAGAGTTACTCGCGCGAGCTAACTCGCGCGATTTTCTCAATCGTCTGACAGGCGCTTTACACTCATTAACTGGTAATGGCGATAGAAACACGCACATTTCACTTTGCGACTTTTATTTAACAACAAGTACATGCCTCTGATAATATTTTTGCCAACAATCCTGCTCTACTTATATATCTCTCTCTCTGTCTTTCCAGAGATGCTCAGATGCCGCCTCACGCATGGAAAGTGGCCTCCAAGGACTTTCAACGTTTGAAGCGACTGACGCCACAGAGCGCAGAACTCCCCATTCTGCGGGCGTACCTAGACCTCATGAGTGATCTACCGTGGTCGAAATCTTCCTCGGAGACTCTGGACATCAATAAAGCTCAACAGGTAGGCTCTGGCTAAGACAACATTAGGAGATTGATGTATGTCCTGTCCCAGTCTTTATTATTTTATTTATGCATTCCTAGCCAGTGAACACTTCTCTGACTCAAGCACATATAAAATAAAATTATATAGCCTACTTTATTTTATTTTATTTTATTTTAAACATTAGTAGACTTACACGTAGGCGCATGGAGATAGACCATCTTCTCTAAAAAAATTAAGTCCTACTAAGTGTTTTTATTTCCCATTCAATTCAAACGCAGTATCATTTATAATTCAGATAGTGTACTTTTTTGGGACCAAATAAAAAAATCTCATTTTCTAGTAATAACATTCAAAAATAGGCTTCATTTTTACCTGCAATATTATATTGTATTGAATAATCAATATCATTGATTCCATTGAACATCTCTAATTGCAATGGACAATAATTATACTGAAAGAGCTACTTAATTTGTGTCATCACTATTGTTCACATGCGCTGACAGGACCTGGACGCTGACCACTACGCGATGGAGAAACTGAAGAAGCGAGTGTTGGAGTACCTGGCCGTGCGTCAGCTCAAGAACTCATTGCGAGGGCCGATCCTTTGCTTCGTGGGACCGCCAGGCGTTGGCAAGACGAGCATCGGGCGGTCCATTGCGCACACGCTCAACAGGGAATTCCACCGGTAGGGGGCATTTATAATATAGGCTTTTCAGCATAGTTTCTTTGAGTGAATATTGAATAACAAACTTTAGATTATTTTTTTCTGGTCCATAATCGATATCCCTATATCAATATATTGAGCATTTTTTGTCCTCTTTGTATTTAAAAAAGACAATAATAAATATATATTAGGCCTAAATATATAATTATTTTCCAAATCAATCGATACTAATCAACTGGGTCTTACAGGATCGATTTTTAATACTATTATTTATATTATATAATTATTGATAAAATCAATTACTGTATTTATGCGAGTATAGGCCTCGGGTATATTTGAAATTATCAAGTTCAAAAAGTGGGGTGCGGCCATTATGTGAAGCAATTTGTCAATAGTATTTATAGCCAACTCTTTAAAAACTGAGTGGTCAAAATAAGGGTGCGGCCATTACTCGAGGGCGGCCTATAATCGAGTAAATACGGTATACTGCTTATTCGAAGATTAGATTTTTGACAATTTTCTGTTTGTTTTGCAATTTCACAAAGTCTAGGCTATACAATTTTGATTTTTTTTTAAAAATTTTTACATTAAGAAAATGTTACCGATGCCTATTATACAGTAGGCCTAGTTATTTTCTATTTGTCCATATTGTATCCAAATTCAAAATATTGATATCGTTGCCCAGCCTTGGGTGAAATTAAAATTTCTACTGAAATGGTATTGTCTAATGGAGAATGAGTTGTCTTCTCTGTGTCCAGTATCTCTCTGGGAGGCATCTGCAACACGTCTGACATCCGCGGTCACAGGCGTACGTACATCGGAGCGATGCCGGGCCGCATCATCCAGGGGATGAAGACCGTGGGCGTCAACAATCCCATCATCCTCTTGGATGAGGTGGACAAACTGGTAAGCTTCCTATATTGACCTTGACTTGAACCTTCACCTTCCACTAAAAGAGTCTTGGGTGCGGACGCCCAGCATCTAGAATACGGTACTTTCGTACTTATCGGATTACATGAAGGGAAAAGTTGGTTAACAATGTCAATAGAACCTAAATTCATCAACTATTCATCAACTGAAACCCTGTGAGTCAAAAATGAAAAAATTAATTTGAAAACTAGGGACAAACAACATCCACAAAACAACATTTCTCATACAGCATGTCCAAAAATATAAAAATAAAATATGTTTGAGGTAAGATTTTCTGTTACTTTGCTCCCCAGTTATAAATAGGTACACCGTTGATCATAAGTAAATCAAGGGGTCTGGAAGATACCTACCGTTATCGACCTTGCTTGTGAATATTCGGTTTGTTCTGGTGTCGTTAAATTCACAGCGCTATCACTCGCTGACGTCGTCTAACAGGCCGTGAGGAAACATGGTGGCCCTATTTTAAGTAGCTTTTGGCCTATTGTGACTTTTAAATAGTACTGGGCCCAGCACGTAGTTAATACTAACACAAGGTTTGTATATATTATTGGATTCACCAAACACAGAAATCAATTAGGGCCAGTTTTTCAAGTGACATAAATAGGGCCGTCCACACTTTGACAATCTTAATGTGACTTTTAAAGCTGCCTAATCCAAAATTTGCCGAGTTAGTGTCGGTGGTGTCAGTAAAAGATTACCCTTGATTTACTTCTGAGAGTCTGCTGTCACTAGTCAATTAGTCTGCCTTATAATAAGATGTTGGAGGGTTTTGACGACTCATTCCTCAGGCCTTTGTGCTGGGCTTCATGTTCTCTATTCTTTTCGCAACCTGTTATTTCTTCTCCAATCTAAATAAACTAACGAGTAGATTATATTTGGATGTCAATGTTTTCCCCCAGCAAGCGGGCGTACAAGGAGACCCAGGTGCTGCCCTGTTGGAAGTCCTAGATCCGGAGCAGAATCACACGTTCCACGACCACTACCTGAACGTTCCGTTCGACCTGTCGCAAGCCATGTTCATCGCGACCGCTAACTCTGTGAAGACCATCCCTCGAGCCCTACTGGACAGGATGGAGGTGGGTACCCCTGACCGTTGTCTCAACCATCATAAATACATGTTTTTGTTGGGTTAACATAATTTTCTAATGGCCAAGGCTTAAGATTTTTCTTTAAGGATTTGTGTTATCAAGAATTTATCTGATTTAGTAAGAATTTTTTGTGCATATTTATTTATAAAACTTGTAAGTGTACTATTGCAACCTGTCTTTTAAATATTGATCACTCTTTTGCCATTTTTTACTCATTGATGGCATTAGTGTGGACAGGGTTTATATGAAATAATTTCAATTAAAAGTCCCTTCCCAAAATCAGTTGTAACTTATAGATCTACCACCACCACAGAAGCCCTAGCCAATCCAAGTACTGGAATGCAGGTGATTCAGCGTATATGCGTGTAGGCAACCTCTAGTTATTGCTAGATAAAGAAAAGAAGAGGTGGGAAGCGGCGATGGCAAGGTGCGGTCGTACGCCGAGGCTTATTCAGGAGACGTGTTCCTCACGGCTGCCGGCGTGAATTAAGCCATATGGCGCTCTCATGTACGGCACACACCTAAACCAGAGAATGAACTCGGCCTGGAGGGGCACACTTAATGGTGTAACACAGTGGTCTTGGTACATTTATAGTGGGGACTCTAAACTAAACACAAATGTATTTACTAGGTAATTTAATTCAAATGCAATGTGCATGAGTAACATTGAGTGCTGGTAAAACATCGTGAGACTTCGGAAGGATAACATTATTAATTAATTAATAATTAATTTACTATAGTGTACTGTCCTGTGGGCCATCACATAGGCCTAAACATGTATTGAAATATTTTTAATTCACCCCCTATAAACTGTATGTAGGCCCTACTACTTAGAATGTAAATTTAAATTAAAAAAAAAATTTTTTTGCTTGGCCCTTGAGAAACATCCTATTGAAGTTTGATTGTACATATTTGTTTCTGTCGTAGGCTACCGAGGTTTGCATCCTAACACAGTATGTTTTGTTGCAGGTGATAGAGGTGGAGGGCTATACGCACGAGGAGAAGCTACACATAGCCCTGAGGCATCTCATACCCAAGCAAATCCAACAGCATGGGTTGGACCATGACCTCATTGAAATACCAGCTGACACGGTTCAAACACTGAGTGAGTCGTTTTTTACATACTATTAATTTACTAAACGATAAATAAGCGAATGACCCGCACAAAGAATTCTAATTAGCGGTCGATTATGAATTAGATTTTTGGCTTAGAGATTTTTACGTCTGGTGAAACTGTGACTGTGTAGGCCTACTAGGATTAACATTGAAGCTGATACATCTAACATCCTAACAAAACTTTCACTATGTCACTGCAAACACTTGTTTAGTGTTTCTGTTTACTAAAAGTAGTAGGATAACTAAAAAGTAAAAACAATGTTGATTGATTGATTGATTGCTGTTTATTGTACATAGATCCCTAGAGAATAACATAAATGTACATTCATGGATATTATACATTGTCAAACATATGATCTACAAAATACACAATGATTATGTTGCTAAAATAATGAATAATAAAACATTGTGGTAACTCCAGATTTAACTACAGAACTCATCAATTGAATAAAATGCCTTATCAATAAGAAATGTTTTTAATTTGCTTTTAAAGCAGTCGTCACTGGTATTAATTGTTTTCAACTCCATGGGCAGGTTGTTGTAGAGCCGCCTTCCACAACTTCTGGGTTCCTGAGACCAGCTGTAGTAGTTCTTACTGATTCAAGATGCAGGTCACCCCGATGCCTAGTATCATACCCATGAAAGTCAGAATTCTTTTTAAAGTTAGCTAAATCTTTGCGAACATGTATAACTGATTCGTAAATGTAAAGACCAGCAAGGGTTAGTAAGCCGAGCTCGGGAAATAGTAGTCTGCACGAATGCCGTTTACCAACACCCACTAGAGTACGCACCGCTCGCTTCTGTATCAAGAAGATACTGGTGAAAACTCTCTTGCTAGAGGAGCCCCATAGTATAATACCGTAACGTAAAAGAGACTCAAAATATGCAGAATAAACAATCTTAGCAGAACTAAGGCCAATACGCTGTCTGATAATTCTAATAGCAAAGCAGGCTTTACTTAGCTTCTTAATAAGGTTGTCAGCTTGCGAGTCCCACTTAAGTGTTGAGGCTATGGTAAGTCCAAGGGAAGCTACAGTTTCAGCCTCGGGCAACAAGTGCCCCTCGAAGTGTAGATTCAGCTTGCTGACATTACTGGCATTACTGGGGTTGAGACTAAAGAGTGTAGTTGTAGTCTTCTCTGCATTCATCGCAAGCTGATTTTCGTAAAGCCATGCAGCTTCCTGGTCCAGTTCTTTTTGCGCGGCTTTGATGACTTCAGTGATGTATTTCCCCCAGCAAACGTAAGTAAAGTCATCTGCGTACATATAGACTTCACACCTCGGAGTACACGGTTGTAGATCATTCACATAAACAAGGAAGAATGTTGGCCCAAGTACAGTGCCTTGTGGTACCCCGGTAGTGGTCTTCATCCAAGATGATCTAACCAATTTGGTCCTTCCGTCATCCGAATCTCTGACTTGTACCGACTGTTCTCTACCCTCCAGGTAGGACGCAACCCATTTTACAATATAGTCTGGAAAGCCCAATGCTCCAAACTTACCAACAAGCCTATTGTGGTTCACGCAGTCAAAGGCTTTTGACATGTCACAGAATACGGCCAGTGCAGAGTCCCCAGCGTCGATGGTTTCGCTTCAAACAAACTACTACAAACAACTACTAAATTTTTGCATGAATTTGACCAATTTTTCTAATAATTTTAAGTGCAACAAAAAGTTATTTGAAGAAAAAAATCGTAGTTTATGAACACTGTAGGCCCCTACACTTAATTGTAATTAATAAATTGAAATTAGTCATTTCAGGTAGGCCTACGTAATGTAGCCTAATGATTATTTTGTAAAAGTTAATGCTTAATAATATTTAACCTATTAATTTAGGCCTATTATATTTATTGATCAAACCGTTTTTTACGTGTGTATCTCATTCAGTTATAAAAAACTGTTTTTCAAAGGAGAACAACTAAATAAAACTTATTGTAAGTGGTATTACATCATTGTGTCTTTCTCCCCTCGTCACACAACATTGTCTCCTCGCCTTCCTTTAGTAAAGGGGTACACTCGCGAGGCGGGGGTACGCAGCCTGGAGCGCCGGTTGGGGGCTCTGTGCAGGGACGTCGCTGTGAAGGTGGCAGCCAAGATAAGCAGCGGAGACGCCACCGAACCTATCGTCATCAACTGCGAGATGCTGGAGGAAATACTCGGGGTGAGTGGTTGATTAAATAAAAAAATAAAAAATAATCCGTATTTAGAGTCGACCCACTCAGTTTTATAGGCCTAACTGATTTTCAGTGGGGGACTAAACTAAGTACAAGCCAACCTTTGTAGCCTAGACAAATCACATCAGTAGCGATACCAACCAAGATCATATTATAATAGTGAATTATTAGCAATCATGGATTGACGAGTGCGAACACCCGCGATCAATGCGACCTAAATCAACAAGGTGTCAAAGTAAGAACAACTTTGAATTTATTATGTGCCTCGATGCTAGGACGTTTCGAAAGTCACCGTTTACAAATTCCTAAGCCAAGAACTGATGGACTTAAGTCCAAACAGAACAACCTTGGAAATTACTACAAATTAGTACTAATTACCCTTTTGGTGGTATATTTACTGTCCGTTAGTGCAAAAGTAAGCACTATATGGAAAATGTGCTCTCATAATGACAATCACACATTCTTACTTGACATTTTGGTGCAAATCATAACCTTGATGAGACAGATTGCCGTGAGCTCCAATGTGATCCAGACTATGTTACTATTGCACCCTGTTTGCTTGAGCTCACCAACAGTGCTTTAAGGTTGATGTGTATGTTTCAGCGCTCCTATCTCGACATCACATGGTCTCGTCCTGTACCTGGGTAACGGTACGTGTTAGCTCGGAGCTCGTAGGGTGAAGTCCTCTTGGTCGAGGCCAGCAAGATGGAGGGGGATGGAGAACTACAGCTGACGGGTCAGCTAGGCAGCGTCATGAAGGAATCCGCCAACCTGGCCCTATCTTACCTGCGAGCCTCTGCCTACAAGGTGAGGATTATCAAGGTTGATATTCTACAATTTTCAGGTTATGTTTACATGGACAAGATCGTAAAAGTAGGTTGTTTTTGTCTTTTAATACTACAGTATTTACACGATTATAGGTCACGTTCGAGCAATGGTTACACCCCTATTTTGAGAGCACAAAATTTGTTTAAAAAGAAATATGAATATTTTTGACAAATTGTGTCACATAATGGTCACACTCCACATTTTGAACTTGATAATTCAAAATTTTAAACATCACTTAAATACAGAATTTTTTTAAACAAAAACTAATGAATTAAAATTTAAAACTATTGCTTGTAAGGAAGGAGTAGCCTTCTTTAGTAATCAAAATGTTTTCTGAAGAAAATAATGGGGTCCATACATCATATTAAAGCCTACTTTAAAATGAATTGACTCCTTGAAATAGTATTTGAAATGGAATCTGTTATCTGTGTCCAGTACGGACTAAACCTGGACAGCGACACCCTGTCTCACACGGACATCCACGTTCACTTCCTCGAGGGTGCTACGGCGAAGGAGGGTCCGTCTGCGGGTGTCGCGCTCATCGCCGTGTTAGTGTCGCTCTTCTCCAACCGACCGGTCGCGACCGACGTTGCCATGACCGGCGAGATCAGTCTCAAGGGGGCCGTGCTGCCGGTAAGACTTCTACTTGTGTTTTATTAGGTCTAGGCCTATGCAAATAGCCAAAATTCAAACAATTCTATGTAGGCCTACAAATGTTTTTGTTGCTTGATATTTGCTTCAAAGTTCGAATAGTCTACCTAATAGACTCCAAATTCCCCCCAAATGTTTTTAGTTATTTTTTTAAGATAATATGTTGACCATTTTGTTATTAATAAATAATAACGTTCTATTCCAGTCTTTCAAGGCTATTGTACCACCTCTGTCCAATAATTTGAAAGTTGAAGAAACATGGCTGAAAAGTTTAAAGAGGGTCTTACTTGAAACAGATTTTTTTTTGTTGGGGTGGGGTGGGGGGGGGGGGGACATAATCTCACTATCGGCCATTATGTGTTGTTTTTTGACAATAGTGTAGCCAGCACAGCTAGTGCAAAATTAAATTTTGTGAATTGGTTTTCTGGATATAGTTTCTTAACACCTTTAGCTACAACTTTAACTGTAAGGACAATTGATTCATTTAGTACTAGGGATGCACATCAATACTTTTTTCATTATCGATTATCAAAATGTTAATGTCATTATCGAATCGATATTATCGATAATAATATCGATATCACCCATAAAGCCTGTTTTGTTTTGACCTATAAGTGGAATCTCAAGTGTGGCAAGAGTAAGTCAAAACAAAACAATTTCGTTCCGTGTACTGCCTGGCTGCCTTCGATGTCATGCGTTTGTCTTACGTTATCGACTGATAGGTCAATTCCAAACATAAATCTCGAGTGTGACACCATCAGCCCAACCATTGTATGGCACAACGTGAGATAATCTCTGTCTTTATAGAGTTTAGTTCGTGTCACTATTGACGATTTTTTTATATTTCAATAATCGATAATGAATTTTGGTTATCGATTATCGAAATAATATCCATTATTGATTATTGATTGATAATATTGATTATCGTGTGCATCCCTATTTAGTACTCAAGTCAGTTTAACTAAAATTGCTGTTGGTTTTAGAGCTTGTTTGTCATACTTGTGGTAGGTTTTGAGTTTTAAATCATTTCATTCATTTCTAACAAAAATGGACAATTATTACCATTAACCCATAAAAAGTAATTGATCAACCATGTGATTGTCAATTTGCAAGATGTTTTTCCTTTGTGTTTTCCCCGACAGGTTGGCGGAGTGAGGGCGAAAGTGCTCGCCGCCCATCGCATGGGGATCAGAAGGATCATTCTTCCGGAGAAGAACGCCAAGGACCTGCGCAAGATATCCCAAGAGATACAGGTATATTAGTGGAACATTAGTGTTAGTTACTTCTGCAAATTAACAACGGATTATGAACAAATACTTTTTTGCATGTGAATTAGGGATGCACTATAATAAAATAAAAATTATTGATAATGGCGGTAAAAATAATGCCCATATGATTTATCAGAATAAATGCAATTCCATAATATTTTTAAGATTACACAGTAATTATCTGCAAATATATAAAGCACTATTATCTGTCTGGCAGATAAAGCACACGGATGCACTCGCAAAAGGTCCACGGTCTGCCTCGGTTTGCCTAATTTTGATTTAATAATCGATCCTCGTAAAAAAATACCGATATTTATTGATCGATTATTAATTGCACATGCGCGATTAATATTATTGATATTCAAATTCATATCAAACGGCACCCTGGTAAATATTATTAAGACGTTTAAATTAATTAAGACGTCGGTAATGAAGTTCAATTAGTGTGTTGCCGTGACACTCGTCACACATACTGGTATGTTTTCTTTCAGGACGAACTGACTTTCATCCTGGTATCGCACGTTGACGAGGTCATCCAGGCAGCGTTTGACGGCGGCTACCCGATCAACGTCAACCCCGACGACGTCGAACCCGTCATAAGTAGTAAACTCTAAACATTCCGGTATAGCAGTACAACGCACAACGAAGTGGAAATAGAGGCATGACTTCGTATCGCTTCACGGAGCGTTGGATGGCGACATCCAATAGTCAATACTCACCAATCACCATCAATAAAGGAACAGCATTTTACATTAAAAGAACAGGGATGGGCAAAAATATTGGTTCGATATTATCCGTCTCCCTGGTCTGTTGTTATGTGTATTCCTAAAAACAGAAGGGGCACTTTATAGAAAAAAAAAAATGGAATAGAAGAAATATGTGTCAAACCTTTATACCTTGTTTATATTACTAGTGTTCAACGCGGGTTGGAGGGTTACGCGGGTCAAGCTTATCGTTTGAACGGACGCGGGTTGCAACGACCGTTGAACTTACAATGCTAGTTTCAACCCGCATCGAACGCTAGTTATATCAGGAAAGGGTATTACTAAGCCACTAGTCAGATAATGTCATTCTGGGTGTTCGAATGAAGAACAAGACAATATCTGGATATTAATACGATATTTTTGTTTGTTTTTTTTTGTTTCGGTTAAACGTGAATGTTTAAACTAAGAAAAACATTGAGATGAATTGTTGGGTAGGGCTAATAAATAAAAATATATTTTATATTTTGTTTCTTGAACAGTAAACAAAATGTTCATATATTAATAATTATATGATTCTTTCTTTCATGATATTGATAATCGATACTGGTGTTTTGCCTATTCCTAAACTTGTAGCATATTCTGTTATGGTGAAGTGTGGTCATTATATCCACAAGTGGGTGCAAAAGCTTAATAATCTTAAAGGTGAAGCGATCTACGCCTACCAATATCGTTGGATGTTGATATCGATACCAAACATTACCATTCTAATAACATACTCTAAACATTCTTCCAATATTGCAATGAGCTCATCTGGCGTTTGGCTGTTATTAACTAATTAAGGTTTCTTTCTTACTTCAATGTATACAAGGTGGTTTTTATGTAGGCCTAGATGACTGACCAACTGTCAGTGTTCATTCTAGCTAGGAGGGTAATCTAATACATGTACACCCGGAGAAGTAAATCAAGGGCTGGGTATTGTAGATCCAACAATACCCCTTGATTTACTTCTGACGCCGGGTGTACATTACTGAGGAGTAGATGTGTTATGGATCAAGTAAGTGGGTAGGCTTATGTATTTATATTTTTAAGCATAGTCTGTTGCAAATTTCATCATTAATATAATTAATTACATATAATTATTTTTATTTTTATGCAATTATTACTATTTGGATTAAGCCAATTAACCTACAATAATTTGTAGATCAATTAGAAGCTACCAGTGTTAGTAGATAAGATTCAGAATGGTCGAACTTGGTGGTATAACTTATTATAAGTACTGTATTGTTTATTCATGGTGAATTAATGTGTGTCGGGAAAAGAAACTTGCCCATTTGTTCACTCCGCATTTATCCTCGAAAACAAATACAACATGGAGTGAAATGAAAGTGGAATCTGTTTGTATTTGTAGCACAACTAAGTTAAGTTTTAGTTTTACTTTTACCCACAAGTAATAATAAGTGGTGCATGTACAAATTTCAAATTTCTAACAAAAATCAGGTTCTAACGGACTGATCAATCATTGTTGAGCATAGACCTGCTAAGTACGTATTAAAAATTGTCAAAGTTGAAAAACCTGTGTTGAATTGATAACCTTGTCAAATTTTAATACATGCTTATTGCCTCGGGTATAAAATAAATAAAATAAATGTAAGGGTCCACATCATCATTCATTGGCATTTCCCCACTTCTGGCAGGGTCAGATTTTGCTTTATTTTCCATCTGTAGGGTAAACCCATTTCTTATGTTTCATGTGCAACAATACTAAAAGTTGTCAAAACTGTTGATTTAATATTACAACATTCAGAGTCAATTCATGATTAGTATTGATTAGTTAAGTCGTGTATGATAGAGAGAGAACGGTGAAAAAGTTATGGAGTAAAATAACTTACTAATTTTTTTAAAAACATCTTATGGTGTTGTTACTTAATAATTTTTATTAAAATTTGGTGTACTGGACACATCATCAATAAACAAACTCTTCGTTGTTTAATTTATGTTCATTAATATGTACCTCTCCTTCACCCGAGAGTCATTGCAGGAACATTATGTCAACAATCCCGCCAACCCCCAGGTATGTACGTAGAGGTATCACGAGGGAGCAACTCTCAAAATTAATTATTAGGTAGAGTGATTAAAGAGTACCAACAGCTAACCTCAAGGGATAAAAGGTAACGTTCAGGTATAACACGTCTTCTTTTTCTTCACTCACTTAGAAAACGTTTTGATATGTACTTGTATTTGCTGAATTCTATGCCACCATCGAGTAATGACCGTACCCTTACTTTGATCACTCAAATTTTAAAAGGATATGATTATGAATACTATTGAAAAATGGCTTCTCATAATAGCTACACCCCACTTTTTAAACCTGATAATTTTAAATATAGGCAATAGGCATAAATACTGTAGTAACAGTGTTTATCTTCATGTTCTACGTTATCTATCGTAGCCTTTCTACTCTACTCCAGGTAAGCTGTTAATTAATAGGAGGAATACCCTATAGTACCTATATCTTTAATCACTTTTCTGATCCAGCCTTTTGGCATTCTTTACACATACATATAATATGTAGTAATTAATTATAATTGAACTTGTGTACCAATTATTTCAGATTCATTCCAAGTCAGCTCAGTCAAAGTTCTCCGTTCATCCCACGGAGGGACCTATTCCAGACAGCATATTATGTGTAAATCCGTTAAGTCTGCATTTCTTGGACATGCTTTCCGTGAACGTTCCCAGTACCAGCCATCAATGGAAACACATTTCTTCTTGAATGTATGATCATTATGAAGGTATTATTAACCCTTGGGATATTTATGTACAGTTTAAAATTTTATAATTAAGTATGGCCATTATTGCTAGTAGTAACATGTGTATAGGCGCTCCACACTAAGAAAGGAGTTGCGCGCGCTTTTAACGGGTGAATTGTAGCCATTCAGCAGGCTCCAATTTAAAATAACGATCGCTGATTGGCCCGTCGAAAGCGCGCGCATCTCCCTTCTTAGCGTGGAGCGCCTATAGTAGGCCTAAGTAGTAACTGCTATGCAAGTTTTTTTTAGCACCATGTAACAAAGTTGGTTATGGTGTTTCTGTTAAGGGAAAGTTATAAATGTTCATTAAGACTTGCATATCCAGTTTTTATAACTGAACAGGATAAGACGACGTAGACAGTAGTATTAGATAGATACTAATTTTTTACTTTTGTATTGGCAAAGGAAATCTATAATTAAATAGTTATACATTTTGTTAATGTTGAAACTGGATTTTGGTGCTTAAAACTAGTATATTTTATAGTCTAGTACAGTGGTTCCCAAACTTTTCAGATAGTGTACCCCCTGAGCGGTTTGGATCCTACCACGTATCCCCACCTTCTAAAAACAAGAAACAGTAGAAATGACATACCTTTATTTTTATGTTGCTCCTCACTAATGGGAAGGATGTGCCTGTTTACGGGAACAAAGGGTTTTAAAGTCTGGCGTTATTGGTGACAATTTTAGTCGTAGATCTCTCTCAGCATTTAGTCGATTTCTGTATTTAGTTTTAAGCATTGTTAATGTTGAAAAAGCCGTTTCACAAAGGTACGTAGTGCAAAAAGGCATTAACAAAGTTAAAGCCTTGTTGGAAAGGAGTGCATGTTCCTCTTTCAAATGTAACCAAAAGTCGATCAATGGCATATGACTGTACTTTTCTTTTAACCCACCATTGTTTGCTATCTCCAACAGACCTTCACTCTCAAGAACTGTCACATTTTTCCTTTTCACACTGCCTGTTTTAAGCCATTGGTCCATTTTACGCTACCAACTTGTAAACTCACTATAAATACACATAAAAAAACAACCCTTCATCCTTCACTTGTGACGGCCTATTCACTTACTGTTTGCTTGCGGACAGGTTGCTAGTTAACGTTGCACTGATATGTGCACAGCGCGCCCCATCTACGATAAGATAAGCCCCACCCCCTTAGCAGGTGTCGATACGTCACTGCTGGGGCTTGTAGTCCAGTCAAGTGAGCGAGTCATTGTGCTGTTATGCGGAATCCAGTTGTGAAACTCAGAAGAATGTAATTATGCTTTTGTCCAGTGTAAATATTCTTCACAAATTAGTAGCTTTTAACAAATAAGCAAGGTTTATTATGAAGCAGTAAATGGCAATTTTTGGTTATCCTGGAATTTTTTGCGTACCCCCTGGAAACTCCCCCGTACCCCTGGGGGTACGCGTACCACAGTTTGGGAACCACTGGTCTAGTATACCAAGGAATGTGTGGTTATGGAAGTTTTTAGTTCGGTAGAGCAAATTGGAGAGAGAAGATTAAAGTGGTTCGGACATGCCAAAAGGATGGAAAGAGCAAGATTACCGAGAAGGATGATGGAATTGGAAATTCCAGGTGAGAGAAAGGGGTAGACCACAACAACAATGGCAGAATAGTGTGATAAAAGATGTGGACCAGCGAGGAGGAGACTGGAATGTGGTGGCAGGACAGAAGATGCAGAGGCCTATCTTCAATGCTGACCTAACCCAGAGTAGGCAACAGATAATGATGATTAAACAGTTAAATACATTTTACCAAACAGATTAGCATTGTATTTTCAACACTTTTTATTGGTTCCCATATCATACAGTATTCAGAGTTTGAACAGGAATAGTGAAAGGCAATGTAGTTTACCTTCAGCACAAGATGTGTAAAAT
Source organism: Sweltsa coloradensis (assembly GCA_024449915.1). NCBI lineage: Eukaryota > Metazoa > Arthropoda > Insecta > Plecoptera > Chloroperlidae > Sweltsa > Sweltsa coloradensis. The sequence goes on along the minus strand of JAMZAV010000108.1, from coordinate 1,061,026 downwards.
GAAATTAGGCTACCTACGTTATTTAGATAGGCATGATCCCCGTTGAATGTCCATCAATCAAACTCGATTTAACCTCCCAAACTTATTGGCAAGTACAGCAACTAACAATAACAATACTACCACTAGGCACTAACTAACAATACTGATGAACATCAATTACAAACAGGCCTAATTACATTTAAATTTTAATAACAGGGTTTTGCAATAGGACTACTTTTACTTGCTATGCAGACGTATTACCTAGGTAGGACTACATAATAATTAATAATGATTAGATTGATTACTCCTGTAGTTGAGGTTGGAATCATCTTGTTTTCAAGTCATTTAGCTAACTATGCAGTAGACAAATATATTTGCAACAGTAAGGTCAAATCAATAATTATCTATAAACTACTTTTTATCTGGCCTTGCTGACCGGATAGAGAAAATGTATTTAGTATTTAATTTTGAAACTAGTCTAAGATTAGATTATTCCCAAGTTCATATGAGCAAGTATGAGTACCGGTGGGTGGCAGTACACATGATGCCTTTTCTTCATGTTTGCTATTGTTGCCGGCTGCATCATTGAAGCTATACTTGCTCCAACGAAAGAATGCAGATGCTTTGTAGTGGTGAGGGTTGTATGAATGGGTGGTAAATGGAATGTCGCCTTTGTAAATGAAAGAGAAATATCTTTACCAACGCAAGCAAAAATTATCTGTGCTAGATCATAGAGTTCCTGTGTGCTAGACCCACGCTGAGCTAGCGTTAATAGAGTTGACAAAGTTGTTATGTTGGGAAAACAATTTCGAGCCATCTGCATTCTTTCGTTGGGACCACTAGGGCCTATAGTGATACACACACCACACCTTCAGATGAGATTAACATTACCAGTTTCCAGATGTTTAATTTATTATCTATATGAATGCCTGCACAGTGCACTCTATTTTAAAAACTTGTAACATAGTTTTAAATAAACCTGTGGCCTATATCTCCATAATATTAAATACTACTTAGGAATTGAGATTGATTTGTCCTAGCTCACTGTCTTTACTCCTAGTACTCGTATTTGTATCACAGGATTGTTATTGAATCTTTACAAAGTAGCACAGTTATTGATCTTGGATAGTTGATGCATAATTAAAAAAATACATTTTAGCATAGGGTAGTAAGCCCTATTGTTCTATTTACATTTAGTTATTGAATCACTTTATGCTTTCACAATAGTAAAATATTATGGTGATTTTTTTTTAAGATCGTAGGGTATTCGTATTCTTTGCGGATCACTCAGTGCGGACTCAGTTTGAATTGTTCCACTCGGTCCTGTAACATAAGTTAATACAGATTGTTTTAGGTGAAGCAAATAATTTCCATCAGCTATTTGGTATGCGTGTATGCTCGTATGAGGGGTACCCTCTACTCCAATTTAAAAGTACCCGGTAGGCCTAATTGGAGCTCAACATACAGTAGTAGTTGTTGAATAAATTTGCATACCTGTACGCATGTCAAATAGTTTAAACTTTAAAGGCAGGCTTAAACTGAGAAATATTTTAATGAGTTATAGAAATGATCACAAAATTGCTTAAATCTAGAACAAAACAAGTATGACACGATTCCACCTGCTTGCTTGCTCCTGCTGCTCGGCCAGAATCAACAAGGCTTTGTGTCGAACTGAGAGTACTGAGACCTTTAATCAAGTAGGCCTAAACATCATTTGAACATGCCTAAATAATAAAGGGTATTCACCTCAAAAACCAGTTTAATGTGGCCACAAACTTGTTCCAGATCCTCAATCCCTCGCCTAAGAATTTCGATAGCTCTCGGTCCGCTGGTTTGAATACGGAAATGCATTTTAGACTCATTGGGATGTGGGACCGTGTAGCCACAGAAGATGACATCGGGACTAGAAACAAATGCATAAACATTAAATAGGCTAATAATTGATTATTTTTTATTTTTAAACAGTTGGCTGCATTTGGGGTTGACCAGGAATTTGGGAAGGTAGGCCCAGCTACTACCAAGCTGATTCTGCATGAATCTGTTTTATATAGGTACAAAATTCCCAATTTGTTTCAGAATAGGTCTGTCTATATGTTCGAAGGTGTCACAATGACACTACGAGACGAAAAAAGATTAATGTTTCAACATTGGGCAAGTAGAACTACCCAACTATATGAATGTCGGGATAACCAGGTAGCCATAAGCCTACAAGTAGGCCAGGAACCAATCAACGACAGTAGGCCTACACAGTAGCTTGAACAAGGTAGTTCTGATAACAGCTGTATGGGTACCGGTACTTTACTAATCGGAGAAAGCACACATACGCATTAAATTCCATTTTTAGAAATAATGGCCCACACTCAAGTTTACCTAGACTTTGTGGGCTTCTCAAATGAATACGTAATAAAATGTCTACTTTAACTTGTACGGTATTTGAGAATAAAAGCACATCTGAAACACTCAGCATATAGCCTACCTATGCTATGGTAGGCCTACATGTTGTGTGGAGTTCGATTCAAGGTTCTTAGGTAGGCCTATCGCATGAAGCATGGAATTTATGTGCGAAGCGCTAGGGTATTCGTTGTAAAATGGACGCAGAGTGATTCTTCACTTAACCGAAGGTTCTTGTGCCTTACGCCTAGCCTACTTCTGGGTTGGCCTAAACCTATGCCTACAATGTAGCCTAGCTGAGGCTCCTACATCGGCCAAGCAACCAATCAGTAAAAGGATAGGCCTAGGCCAAACTTAGTTACAGGACCCACAGGGCGATTCTCTAAGGGCGCGTTAAAAAAATTAACAATACCATCTATTTTTAAACCAGGTGGCGTATTTATCACATTTAATGCGGACCTTAGAAAATCGCCCTGCTGCGACTGACAGAAAGGCAACAATGCCACCTGCTTAGGCTTATTATTCAAAAGGCAAGTGGGCTAGGCTACCATAGTAGGAACACAGCTAATGCGGTACTTCTTCGGTTGGGGCGGTCCAACTATCTAAAAAAAAAACACTCCTTGTTTCTTAAAATACTGTATACCTAGCCTACAAAACCTTTAACGTCGCTATTGTAAATATAAAGTACTTTCAACGCAACAGGACTTTCGTTTGAAATCGCGACGTTAAAGGTTTTGAAGGTTATTTTTGTTGTTGGTTGTTGTGTAGATAGTTGGATCGCCCCAACCGAAGGAGTGCCGCTAATGCTAGGTAGGTTGCCTAGGGGCTATTCCCGTTACAGTATTATTTTGACTAAAGGCATCCGATAGCGCTTAGCCGTACCAGTGTCTTTAAAGCTCAAACTAAACACTCTTCCAGCTTCTTAGAGCTCATTTTATAAGACATGACAGTGCAAACAGGATAGATCCTAGGCCTAGGCCTAGGCTACTGGTTAAGCCTAGGCTAGGCCTATTATTTGGGAGAAGTAAGACTGTTATCTACTTACTATCTTGTCACTATAGATCGCAACGCATTTCCAAATGTGTGGCCTTCGTCATTAAAAACGAATGTTCGATTTTGTTCCGAGTTGTCTTCCTCAGCCAACTAAAATTACATTAAATAAATACAATTAGGGTTACTTTAGTAAAGCGGACCAATATCGGTCTTAAAAACCCACTGATTAAAACTTAGGCCAACTTACTTCTGCAATCAAATGCATCGTCTCGAATACTTTACAAGCTGTGTAGGACACTGTCACATGCACCTTGTTGTGGAGACGTAAGATGATTTTGAGGTTAGGCCCGTAGTCGATCTTTTTCTTCTTTCACTTCCACGTGTTGCACCGCCGTCTGGACCTTTACGTATCCAAACGGCGGTGGGCAGGTTCCGAACTATTTTTTTCGCGCTCATGTACCTTTTTCAGTGGTTGGTATGCCTAGTTTTGTTTGAAAGACCACGTGTGTGATTGCACCATGGATTGCACTTGCAGCAATGCAGCTAGGGTTATCTAGAGTTCATAGATAAATTAATTACTTTAGATGCTTAAGTATTTTCAGTGAGGATCATTATCCTTCAGAAGAAGCAATACCAGACGCGAAATGGTTTGTAGACTTCCTTTTCCATAGCAAGCCAAATTATTTATTTGTGCGTTATTAAAATTTTAAGTTACCTGCATGTAAGGTGAATCTTCCCAAGTTCCCACAGATAATTTTTCTCTTGATTGAGGTTGAGGTGCAAACCCCCTATTTCCATTCAGGGGAGGTCTGTGTGAAGGCTGAAGGTATACCAAAAATGTGATTTTCCAATTTCATCAAATTATATAATGCCTATTTCTATGTAAAATGCAACAAATTTGAAAGAAATAATTGAATCACTAGATGCAGAAACCCCACAAGTCACTAATTGGGGCATATCGACTTTGGTCCAAAAATTTGTTCTTTTAGGGTCCCTCTACCTTTTCACGTAGAAACACCACAAATCCATATGCTCCAAGGGTATTATGTATGGGTTGGATTGTTGACTTATTTGCAGAAACCACACAAGTCCTGGACTTGTGGGGTTTCTGTCAGAAGCCTGTGGAATCTCAAGAAGGCTGTGGAGTCAGTCACAGCTGTTGTTTACACACTTGACATAATGGCAGATTTACAGCAAGATGTTATTAAAGTGAAGCGAAAAAAAGGTGTTATTACTAGTTCATCTGCTAGTATTTTTTATTTAGTATTTTTTTTCTAGTAATTTTTTCAATTTTTTTTTAACAATTTTTTAAAAAATTTAAAATTATATGCAATTTGTGTATGATTAAAAAAAACTGGTGTATTGTGCACATATGCAACCATTGATGGAATGATACCAAATACATTCCTGCTGAAAAGCACTAACTTTGCGGAGTTAGCATTGCCCGATAAAGAGGCTTATGTAGAAGGGCAGGTGCCAATCAATGTTAAAAAAATTCAGGATATAAAAAACTTACGCAATACATACCTGAGGAGTATATGTACTTCTACAATGATTTGTTTACTTGGTCTACGCTAGACAAAGATTCTGTAGAGAATTTGGATGAAGAAGACTAGCCATTAAGCTCTACATACCACTATAAACAATCTTAGCCTACTAAAGTTGACATGTTAGAACATGCCAACTGGCATGTGTTGTTGTTGTTCTTTGAATTTAACTTTCTTAATTTAACTTACATTAAAAGACTATGTTTAAATACAATTTTCTTCTATTTTCTTAAAAAAATATACAATAAAAAGGGCTTAGATTCAGAAACGCCATAAGTCCGTCACATACAATGATTAATTGATCAACAATTAAAAATTTTTAAAAATGTATATATGTCAAAAAATTATTGCAAAATAGGTCTTCTTAAGATAACTGCTTGTTGGAAGTCATAAAATATAAAACCGTTTGTAATGGATAGTTTTTTGTGATTATCTCAGAACTATGTATCAAGGACTTGTGGGGTTTCTGAATCTAGCGATTCAATTGGACTGCCCGTTTATGTTTTGTGATTTTTTAAAAATATATAAGGTTGTGAGTTTACTTTCTCATCAGATTCATACAATATCGCTAAAAAATAACTAGCTTCCCTAAAAAAATTCCACTTAAAAAAAAAATATATATAATAGGTAGGCCTATGCCTATATCTTTAAATGTGTGGCTGATGCTGAGGATCCAGATGACCTGTCATTTTATGGAGCTGGCTGTTTTTAACAACATTTTATCAGAATACAATCAGGTAAAGCTGTTGTAACTTTTAAAAATACAATCAGGTAAAGCCTGTAAAAATTGGCACATATGCGGGCCATTCCCCCTTTTCTCAGTATCTATTTGACCAATTTGAATAAAATTTTCAGGATATGTCAATCATAGCAGTTTACAAGACCCCTAGCAGAATAAAGTAATTTGAATGGATAACGACCGGTAGTTTTCAAAACAATGAAATTTGTTTGGTAAAAAAAAAAAATGCAACAAAAGCTTTAATTTTTTTAAAGTGTAATTTTTAATCTAGGCTGTTAAGTCTGCTAGGGTTATTACAAAACATAATACTTAATAACTCGCAAATGAATTTAGAAATAAACCAATTATTGGTTTATTAGATAACGGGGCACGAAGTAACCAAATTTAACATTGTAGGTATATCCCATAGACCTTCCCTTAAAAACAGTCTGGAAAATCCACGACTCCACGTTATCATTAAAGCACCCCCAGTAAACAATAATATGACCATTAGAGGTCGGCACTACCTACATCACATCTCACGGACAAAGTGTTCCGATGAGAATAGAGATAGAGGGTCTAGTAGTTACGAGGATAAATAGTGGGGGGGGGGGGCGATAGGCCCGGGGAGACAAGAATGTGATGGTAACCTCCCACCCCCTTTAGTTGGAAATAGTGCTCGATATTTGTTAATTTATACGGTGAACTTTATTAATTTGTTCCGTCTGCATAGAATATTTTCGTAAGACGGTGCTTACCGTTTAAAATATCGTGATCAATCATCAAATCATCAATCAAGTGCCAACACAATGGGAATTTCACGAGTTAGAATTCATGGTTTGGGTTTTCCATAGATAATAACAAGAAAGTGAATTATATTAGTAGCCGTTTAGCTAGCAATCACAAGAAACCTGAGCGCATATACTTTTCCCGTGCTAGCTTAAAAAAAACATTGACCCGGCACCTCCACCATTACTAAAAGACATAATTTTAAAGGTATTCAAAAAATGTATAAATATATGCCTAATTTGGTTAAACTAGTTATAAAATATAAATTAACGGATTAAAAGAAAAAAATGGGTTCATCATCACCATGAAACAATTGTGAAACGTGGTTATTTTAAAGCTAGGCCCCTTTGAGGAAAATCTCCCACAAGAAATAACATTGTGAAGGTCTTAAGAACACATGACCTTGTAGTGTTTTGGTCAGAAAATATATTGGTCATTTTTGACGTTCCTGTCTATCTTTTGAATGTTTTGTTTTGTAATTTGGGCACGTGATTTAAGTCAAAATAATGGTTAAAAAAATACTGTGTGGTGTGATTTCGGGATGCATATTTTGCACAGTTTCAAGATATATTTTACAACTCTCTTTGGAAAACAAAACAAGCTACCTCAAACCGATTTAAGAAATTTGTCATAACACAACTTTTCACAAATTAAAGCTTTGAGATTATTGTTAAATCATGTCATTTTGTTAAATATTATGATTTTATGGTAATCAATCCAGAAATTTAAAAAAAAACATATCAGTGGAGTATAGAACCCCAGTCTCCCAATTGCCTGTCGGGTCTCTAGAATATGTGGTAAAAATGAGAATTTTGGGGTAATAGCCCAACATTTTCCGTAAGACACAAGTCCACCCAAGGTCAATAATTACATGTTCCTCGAGAGGTTTTTGGTTTATTTATATTAAGGGCGCGTCAACCGTTAGGTCCCAATCAAAGATACAATACGCTTCGTTTGGGGTCATAATGATCCACTATAGCCTAGTATAGTAGGGGATATAAGAGGAGGAAAATCACATGCTGGTCAGAACCAGCCACGGGTAGGGGAAGGGAAGGGGTTTTTCTCAAGTCGTAGTCGTCATCGTCTTTATCATCGTTCTTGTTGTCATGGTCGTCGTCGTCGTCGTGGAGGTGGTTAAGGGAAGGAAGTGATATCCCGACGACAACCGCCAGAGCTCGCCTCTGGTTTTGGGGTGTAATATACTACCCTACTTACTAGCTAATGTTTGCGAGATGGACTTTGAATATCTTCTTGGCTTTTTTCGATTATCTAAGAGGTGATTCAAGAATGGTGTTTGCTTTCGCATTTAATTTGCTTTCTGACTGAGGAAAACCCTTCTTCGTCTGAATTGTCAGTGGCATACTGACCAATAATATAAATCGCTCTAGCCTAGAACGTGGAGGACAGACCTGTGCTCAACAGATCTAGCCACAGGCAAAGGGGAGGGTGTCCTCACGTTTTTGTCATCATTCGATCATAGTAGATCAGACGTCAATAATCTTTACCAAGGATAGCCTACTATAATACACTTCGATGCTTACGACCAAGTGTGTTAATTTCATTATGACAGACAAAAAAAGAAAAATATTACTAGTTTTTGGTTTATTTGGATTAAGAAGGCGTCAACCGTTAGGTCATAATGCACTACTCTAACCCTGGGGGGAGGGGCCTGTGCTGGTCAGAACCAGCCACGGGTAAGGGGAGGAAAGGGGGTTCTCACGTCGCGGTCGTCATAGTCTTTGTCATCGTTCGTGGTGTCATTGTCGTCGTAGTCAAGGGGTCGTCAAGGGAAGGGGGCAAGGTCCTCGACGACGATTGCCAGAGCTCGCCTCTAGATTCGGGGAGTAATATAATACTCCGCTCTTACTAGCTGATGTTTGAGAGGTGGACTTTTTCTCTTGAATCGCCTTTTACGATTAGCAGAGCCATGCTCTGGGCCAATTCTACCCCGGGCCCAGACGGGGAATATTACTAGGCAATCATGATCTTCGATTTCTTACCGCACCAACAATGTTTTAGCTACTTTGTGGACTTTGAGTGTGTGGGCCTAAATCATCCATAGATGTTTACCGGTACTCCAAACCAATTCTTTAACTTGATCTGTGGTTGGATTGAAGAGTTCAGAATCTGAGACATTTGAGTCACGAATTTTTTTATCACATGTTTCTTTAATTGCTTATAATAATATAATTAATAAATTATTATTTAAGTATTTGCGTTACATGGAGCAATAAATATACCAATTATCAAATGTTGCAATGTTTTATTTCAGTATGTTATAATTTTGAAATATCCAAATAGCAGTGGTTTATATTGCCTGATGATAGCGCAGAATGAAAATCATTGGCATTTAACAATTTCATTTTGACAACCTGTACATTTTGTTACACAGTATGAAGTTTAAAATCTAAACAACAAATTTTAGAAAGGTACGTTTTCACATGATTATGTTGCTCATGCTAACAATTATATTCATAATTTTAATCTCATCCTTGGAAAAATGATAAATTTCACCGTTTTACTGGAGCTCTATTGACATGGTTACCAGAAGTTTCTTTTAAATATTTCGCTTTACGTAGTTTGTCCCCCTGCGTCTCCTCTTCCTTGAGTTTCGGTTTCGGGTTGTTGGCAGCCATGAGTTTCGACGTGATGTACGCTAGCTTCTTGGATCGCAGTTGGTACGGGTTGACGTGTCTCATGGCGCCCGTGCTGGGCGTGCGCGCGCTCGTTTCACCCGAGGTGCCTGCCACACTACTCATGACATTGGCCACAGCTGGAGCCTGGCGGGGATCGTATTGTTGTAGGCCTGCCGGCACCTTTCTCAGCCGGCCCATCACAACTGGTTTCTGCGCAGGCGCGGCCGCTGCCACCATCTTAACCGGTTGACACGCGTACGCACTCCTTGAGGCGACGCCATTTTTCATGATCGGCGGCAACGCCACGGGTTGCTGTCGTTCTGTGCGCTGCGGACGTTCCGCGCGTCGTGCCGAATGCAAAGCGCAGCGATGCCGAAGAATGGACGAGTCGTCTTTCGGTCTCAATGCAGCGCGCGAATGTGATGTTGTCTTTTCAGCGATGCTGTAAATGCCGTACTTGTGGTATGGCATTCTGTCCATGTCACCGTGAAGTTTTTGTCTAGGGAAAGGGAATAGCCTAATAAATAATAAAATAATTTTTAATAATTTTTGTGGGAAGCCTGCCCAGGGTTGCAATTCATGCCCCTCTTCAGGTGTCTAACTAGGTATGTTGCGGATAGGAAAATTGTGAAGGGATGTCCGAGGGCTGTTTAAGAGGACTCAATCCCTTGCATTCTCATTAACGACTGAGGAAAACCTCGAAAAAACCTTGAGTCAGGATTGCCGGTCTCGACGGGATTTGAACCCGGGACCTCCCGAATTAGTGTCAAGAGCTTATCGCTTAAGTCAACACTGTCGGTATTTTAGTCAACCATTAGGAAATTTTGTGCCGCGTTAACCCAGGAAATGTGTGATGCCTGATGCATGAGCGATGAACAAGTCCTGTGGGGTGCAGGGCTTACGTCTATAAATAAAAGCCAGTGGGCGGGATTGAACCTAGGCATACTTCGGAATCGGGCCATTGGGTGCTCCTGCTATACCACTGACCTCCTATCTAGCCATGCCTAACAAGCTGTAGCCCATACCTGATCAAAAATCACACTGTCAAAATGTAATCAAAATGGAAGACCTATTATTTCCCGATCTTTTTACAAATGGTTGTAAATGTTGATCATCTTAACAAATTAGAATTAAGTGTTGGTTTATGTGTGTAATCTTTCTCATTGAAACCATTGAACACTGAGTATGGTGTGAGGTGAGTGGGGAGGATGGGAAGAAGTGAAATGGTTAGAAAACCGCAGCTGGCCTGACAACAGCGGGAAACGGCGATGGAAGATGAATTGATGATATAAAAACAATGGAATATGAGTATGATTGATTGAATGTAAAGGCCGACTCCTCCCGACTTTACCTGTACTTGTCCCCTTCCATCCAGAGTTCGTCCTCCAGGTCCTCCAGCCACGACTGTTGCCTCCCTATCCACTGCGCCCGGGCGACAGATCCCATCCAGCGATCATTCTGCCCGAGCGATCCACTTCCTTGGGCCGGCCGCCTAGCCGTGATTATGTGCTTCAATCATGAAATCGAACCTATCAGGATGCCGTCGGCCATGAGCCACACATGAATTACATGGGTAATGCAGAAAGTGAAAAATCCTATTCAATAAGATACAAAACAGTAACAGATTTCAGGCCATTGGCATTAATAATTTACTAGCTGAAGCCGAGTGTATTATGCACGTTGACGTTAATGTTGTACATTTAGATGTTGTGTTTATATTTTGTGTTACTGCCGAACGCCTTTCGCGGCGAAAATTTGGTGTATCTATCAAACTCATATACAATAATTTTTTCAAAAACATCAAACCACTACACAACAAGATAACAAGAAACCTTCCATAAAAAAAAATAACGTAATATGTTCAACTTACAGGTGATAATGTCAAACGGTTGTCGATACAATTCATTGGTGAGTCCTCTTTGAGCACCGATCACCATTGAGGATTACACAAATGGATAGCATAGAAACCTTCCCCGTTAAAAAATACATATATGTGCCAAGTTTCATGGAGATCGGACGAATGGTGTAGTAATGCATAAAGGACAAACACACAGACAGACAGACAAACATACATTCGTTTTTATTGAAATAGATAGGTAGCTTACGCGTCGCGCGTTGCTGCGATCCCAGAAGAAACCTTCCCCGTGAAAAAATACATATATGTGCCAAGTTTCATGGAGATCGGATGATTGGTGTAGTCTATATGTATAAAAACGAATGTATCCTCTTTGCAGGCACCGATCACCTCGTGGAGGATAGCATAGAAACCTTCCCCGTGAAAAAATACATACATGTGTCAAGTTTCATAGAGATCGGATGAGTGGTGTAGAAATGCATAAAGGACAAACAGACATAGATTCGCATTGGAATATATTTTTTATATTTTTTTTTGTCTAACTATTGATGGTTGTCTACCACGTCTTACTGCTTAACATATTATACATACAATAGTAGTCGGTTAGAAGCACTGTTTGTAGGATTGCCCGCTGTAGGGTATGTGACTGTGACTCTCTTCAGGTGACTATTATTATTATTTTAACAGTTATATTACTACAATTGGTTTAGTCTGTTATAAGCGTAGGGTATAGTTTGTAAAGGAATGTCCAGGGGGTGTTTTAAGAGGACTCAATCCTTTGCATTCGCAGGGGAAAACTGGGGGAAATCTTTCAGTCGGGGTTGACGATCTCGACGGGATTCGAACTCGGGACCTGCTCGCTGTCTATGCTAGTCGGTCCTGTCGAATCCCTCCCATCACTCCCAACCTACCTTACAGTGTACGGCAATGGGTCCTGTTGTCTCCTCACATATAGTCAGGAATTTCTGCAGGATGATTGATGACGGAATCCCTCCATCTATGTAGTACAGGTCGAAGTGCTTAATGCCAACCATCTCGAAGGTGCTGCACAAACATTGTAATTTATGTTTTATTATTATTTATTTTTGTATTGCAAGTATAAGTAAGTATTAGTGTATGTAAGTATTTCTCGATTTGGTTAGTCGGGAAACACTCCCGTAGGTGTATTTTTTTTCTTTCTACAATTTACAAATAAAAACAATATGTAAGTATTGCAGTGGAATTGTAAGTGTCAAAGTAATGGCAAGTGGAAATATTAAAAAGGCGATAAACATCAGAATACAAGAGACCATTAACTTCTATCAGTGTGTGGAAGGTTGATACGGAAATACCTATTCGTGTAAGATGACACTACATGAAACCTATTTCATATCGATCCTTACGTATGCAGCAGAAACCTGGACAATGGGAGATCGAGAGGAGAGTCAGATGCAGGCGGCAGAGATGAGATTCCTGAGGAGCACAGTGGGCAAGACGAGAAGGGATAGAATAAGAAACACGGACATTAGAGAAATGCTGGTTCAGGGTTGTTGACAAGTGACATGATGGGAACTGCGATGGTATGGATGTATAAAATTAATGAGGGAAGATAGGCTGCCCAAGAGAATGTATGAAATAATATAATAAGGAGGAAAGAGAGTTTTGAGTTTATTTGGATTAAAGGTGCGTCAACCGTTAGGTCATAATGCGCCTCTTGCCTAGGGGATATGGGTAGGAAAATCAAATGCTGGTCAGAACTAGAAACGGGTAGGGGAGGAAAGGGGGGGTTCTCATGTCGCGGTCGTCATCGTCTTTGTCATCGTGGGTCATTGTAGTCGTCGTCGGGGAGGTCGTCAAGGAAAAGGGGAGGTGTCCCCGACGACGATTGCCAGAGCTCGCCTTCTACTATAGCTGATGTTTGGAGGTGGACTTTTTCTCTTGAATCGCCTTTTACGATTAGCATGCTTTGGGCCAATTCTACCGCGGGCCCAGACGGGGGGGGGGGGGACGAAGAAGAAGATGGGGAAGGCTAAGGAAGAGATGGCCTTTGTGTTGTGATGTTTATCCCTTTTTTTAATATTTCCATTTCCCATTACTTCACTTGCTAGATAGCTAAAAAAAACTATCCTCCACATTCAGGGTTTCTTCTCGTTGGTCTTGTTGTTAGCGTATCTGCTTCCAATGCAGAAGGTCCAGGGTTCGATTCCCACCAAAGTCAGAAGTTTTTTAACTTCTGATTTGGAAAGTCCATCAGTTCGTGTCTTAGGCGTCCTTGTAAACGGTGACTTTGGGCCGTCCTAGCAACGAAGCACATAATAAATTCAGAGTTGTTCTGAATCGGCCTTGTTGATTCTGGCGTTGATCCGCGGGTGTTCGCACTGTCCATACCACTCACTGATTGCTATATTTCCTATTAAAAACATCGATCTTTGGTTGGTTATCGCTCACTCGTCGATTGCGTCGGGGCCTACAGGGTAGGCTTAGGCGCTTTGTTTTACTGTCCCCCACTGAAAATCAGTTATATAACTGAGTGGGTAGACTCTAAATACAATTTTTATTTAATGTTAATCTGTGCTTGATAATTCCCTGCGTCCCCTTCTCCTGGCAGAGTTTCAACCTTACTCTTTATCACACCTAATTTCATACCCGCTTCTCCGATGTTGCCTGTTCCACAAGTCCTTATCTCAAGAGTACCTCCTCATCGGACCATGCCACCAAGTCATCGGCAAACAACAAACCTCAGACTGCAAAATGTCAATCATAATCCATCCTCAGCGGGGCGCTCACGGCTCACCTCACACAATGAGATACCATGCAATTTCCCACTCTCTTTGTAGAGAGTTGTAAACGTTGATCATCTCAACGAATTGGGATTTGTGTCATCCTTTCTTCTGAATGAAATGACCGAGCAGTGAGCAAGGTGCGAGGTGAGCGCTCTGCAGGGTATAAAACAATTGACATTTTTGTCTTGAACAAAAGTAGGCCTTTGTATTGTATGCTCTAGGCCTATATTATTAGCTTGACAGCTATTTTACATCCTACTTACATTTATTTTCTATTTATTTAATATCCACTCACGACATTTACTTTTAAACATTCCAACTCTTTTGGTCACTCTCAAATCTCCTGGTATTTTTGCCATCGTTTTGAATTTACAGTTTCCTAAGCACATATTATCATCATTGAGTATTATTGCCTCTTGCACTCCTTGCACCAATTTTGTAAACCTTATTTACGCAATCAAATTTTCCTAATAAATAACTTGGCAACATGATAGATTATTATTATTATTATTACCTGATAGATTATTGATCCACAAAAACAAAATTCAAAGTAGGGTGTGTGCCTGTGTTGTAGATGTAGACCATAAACCTGGTCCATAACGAGAAGTGTTCACTTATTATTCTTAAGTACCCCACTTTTCCCCTATTTTTTAATAGGTAGTATAATTGATATGGCCCTAAAATTTAACTCATTATAATATCTAGCTATATATAATAGTATGCCTAAATATTTATATAAGTTAACCATTTCAAATTAATTGAAATACCTTGACCATTATTACATACATAATTTACATATTTACCAACCCCTAGAAGCATACTTTTAGATTAAGGACTTCTTCTGTGAGTTAACATATTGGTGACGTCCTTTTGATTTGACGTGGACCCTAGTGGTGTTGGTCGGCTTTAATTTAATGTCCCTTACTGAAAAAGTTCCGTGACTGAGTGGGTAGACCAATTATTTTCAACATACGTATCTATAGTAGGCTAGATTCCTAGTCACCAATACGTCCGTACAGGCGCGAGCGAAGCAAATTGTAGCGGAAATCTGACCAATTCAAGATGGCGAATTGGCGTTTCAATTTAAGCTTGACATTATGTTTTAGATGCGATCCGATTAAGTATTTTTCTGGATTGTTTTGATATGATTTTATAGCTTGTGCTGCATGGGAATGCACAAACAGAAACAATAAGAAGTTAGGCCTATTGCATAAGAGAATTTATTGTAATCATTTGCAATGGCTAATATGCTCACCTGTCAACCTGACAGCCATCTTGAAAAATATTTGGGCTACAAATCGCTACAACCTAATTTAACATACAAACTGACCTGCTCAAGATGGCTTCTGATTGTCACGCCAGTGGACCATTGACTGGGGAGCCTACTATAGCTGTTAAATATCATTGGGGTAGACTCTACATAGGCCTACAAATTTATTTATTTCCTCCAAACAAACCCTGGACATACCTTACCTATGCGCGTCGTACTCACGCTTCGAGAGCCGGATCACGGCAGCCACGTTATTCTTCAGGAAGTAGTCGAAGTAGTCTTCCGGTCGTCTGTGATGGGTCGGTCCCGGGTGAGAGATGGGGCCGCAGAAGGCGATGAACTTCTGAGGGATGATCCAGTTCAGGTCGCCGTTCTCCATCTTTGAATAGAATTCGAACTCTTCGAGGCAGAAGTCGTTGAATCGCACGAAGCCCATTTGAATCGCCCTGTTGACATTGCGATAGAGGAGGCTGAAGGGTCTAGTCTGGGATAGAGAGGTGCCAAATACTAATCCAGTATTTGATTTAGGCTAGGCTTACCAAATAAGTCAAGAATATTTCGAACCTGTCTCCAAACATACCTATACTATGCTACGCAAGCTAAAACATTGCCCCATATCCTTGAGGCCTACTGGTATTGGATAAGCGATCCCCCACCCCCACTCTCATTCCCAATTCCTGAATTTGATTGTGGATAGGGCGCAATACTAATTGCAACAAATCTTCTCAAAGGCTTTTAAGCTATGAACATGGCGGGAACAACCTGCCAAAGACCATAATGCTTAAAAATTACGCCCTCTCCATTAACATTAGTAAGGGTTAGATCCGCCCCTGCTTTAGAATGAGCAAGTTGCCCTGACTGGGTAGGTAGGGCTTATCCCACGAAAATGTTTGCTCAACCCTACCTGTGCAAGTCTTCCAGACATTCCACAAGTCTCAACTGGTACGAAGAGTTCCCTAGGGAGGCGTCCTGGAACGGTTTGAACGGCACCCCATTCTCGCTGAGTAGCGCCCTGTAAGCCTCCTTGGGCGTCTTGTGCAGGTAGATGATAGCGAAGGAGGCTATGAGGTACGCCGCATTCGCCCTCTTCTGGGGGTTGGTCGTCGTGTAATGTATAATCCTCGACAGCGCAGGACAATCCAACTTGGCGCGAAGTTTGACGCAGTAACGATAGAGCTCGCCGAGGTGCAGGGGCCCGAAGTCGTTGTAGTAGTTGACGTAGACGAACTCCTTGTCGATGTTGAAGAAGTGGGAGCCGGGACACGAACACGGCTCCTTCGCGTTACCAATAGTGGCGAAGTAGAGTCTATCCTTGATGAACTCACTCAGTTTGACCGTCTCCCCGTTGACCCGGATGATGTTGCTGCCATATTGATTTTTGTTCATTATACAATACTCTTTTTTTAGAACTTTGTTATTTGGATGTGACATTGAAAATTGTTTGTACGCTATGGTTGAATATTTACGTTGACATTGCGATCGAAAACATGTAGAGTTTTTTTGTATCAAATAGAAAATTGTTGTTGCCAATACGTCCGAAAAAGGACGATCGAAATACACAAACTCAAAATGCTTTTCGTTGTCAAGGAATAAAAATGGCGGGTGAAATGAAAACATTGTTCAAAACGTGGCTTTATATTTTTTAATTAAATATCTACAAGGCACTGTCTACTTGCTGAGTTTCGGCCAAACTTCACCGTAATTCTAGATGGACTTTGATTGGTGCTGATGGTTAGCTGAGCTAGTTATGGCTTAGGAATAATAGTAAACGGTGACTTTGGAGCCGTCCTATCAACGAGGCATAATATAATACTATAAATACAAATCATTGGACTTTCCACTGTTATTAATATCTTTATTTAAAATGTGATATTTCGACTCCTTTACAGGAGTCTTTATCAAAACATTGTATTTTTATGTGATATTAATAACTGTGGAAGTCCAATGATTTGTATTTATAACGTTACTACCTGTTATATAGTTTCATTTTTAATAATAATATAATACATTCTAAGATTGTTCCGAATCAGTCTTGTTGATTCTGGCTCTGTCCGCGGGTGGAATCGTGTCCATTTTAATTGATATGTGTTTCCTACTTAAATATATGCCGCGGTCTCTAGTTGGTCTTTGTTCGCTCGTCGATGGTGTCAACGCCTACAGGGTTGGCTTGGTCTGCTTTAAATTTAATGAACCCCACTGAAAATCAGTTATGTGACTGAATGAGTAGACTCAAATAGGATTTTTTAAATGGATGAGCGAAGCGAAGACTTTAATTTCACTGACCCCCCAAAAAATTAGCTCTGGTTTTTTTCCGTCTATTAGCTCGCTCTTTACCGGGCAAACGGCATATGCAATCCTGATGAAAATTTGAGGGGATTTTCGAAATCTCTGAACTTCGACTTGCCACGTTTTTGGGTAAAATCGATCAAATATTTATTATTTACTACAATTCAGAAATTAAAAAAGCCCGCCCCAACCGGGAATCGAACCACGGATCTCCCGCATTCCAGACAGGCGTCTGTCGTCGTCGGTTGGGGCGGACTTTTTTAATTTCTGAATTGTAGTAAAGAAAAACAATTACACCTACGGGAGTGTTTCCCGACTAACCAAATCGAGAGATCAAAAAATATTTCTTATGATTATCGTACTTTTACGATTTTTTAAAATTTTAATGAGATATTTTCGTGATATTTTGCCCGCAACCGGGAAAACGGCTACCCCGATCTTGATGAAACAATACGGGAACGTTTATAAAGACTGAAATATATGAAATATATTTATGATTTTCGAAACATGTGAAGAAATATTTCTCATAGAAATCGTACTTTTACGATTTTCCCCCGATTTTTAATACGATATTTTCGTGATATTTGGTCCAATAATCAACCATAAAAGCTCATCCATCAACGCGACTGGAGAAAGCGTTAGCGAATCGGCCTAGTCTACTCTAAATACCATTGCTGTTATGCAAGGTCAGTCTCCTTGCGACCGCCGCTCCTCTCGCTCGCCAGGTCGTTGGATGGGATCCAAATACGTTATTATTTTCTCACTCCCAAACTGCTATTATTTATTTGGCAGTCACTTTTCTGTCCGTCTGTGCGCGAGTCACGTCACACGACAAAAACAGAACAAGACCTCCGATGGGCATGAGTTTTGTTGTTGTCTTTGGCCAGTCTTTTTCAGGAACTTTTGTGGGAACGCGTTCCTTTTCTTAGATCAGGAACTTGTAACGTCAAAGTTACTATTTCGTGGGAACTTGGATCGAATTTAACCTTCCTTTATAAGTTACTTTCGCCGTCGTAATCCCGTCGAATTCCAGTACTTGGTATTGTAAACTGGTGCATGAAAAATATCAATGTGATATGTTGTGTTTTCGAAAATGGCGCCACCCTCGTCAGATGGCCTGGGACTCGCTTTAAAAAATAAACACTCCTCCTATCATATTTATTATTGTTTAAATCAGTGATGATATAAGGAACGTGAAAGGAACTATGTTCCTTTTGAGGAACGAGGAACGTTTCAGTTCCTTTTTTATTGAAAAGGAACGAGGAACGTCTCAGTTCCTTTTTAGGTAGAAGTAACTTAACCTTTGAAAGTTCCTTTTTTTGGGGGAACGTGCCCAAGACTGTCTTTGGCCTTCATCAAGGATGATACAGAGTTATTTGTCGACTCTGGGGTGAGTCATCCAAACTTCACACATAAATACCCGGCACCTCCACCAACCACGAGACTTGAATTTAACGTTTTTTTTATATTTTCTATATCCCCCTTCTTCTCGGCACATCTACATACAAGATTTGAACAATGGAAAGGAACGTATTATTCTGTTATTTATTTGTTTATTTATTTAACGTCTATCCTACTTAGTTATAAAGACTGATTTACAACATTGATAAATCCCATCAACAACATAAGAAAGAGAGAGAGCAATTAATTTTTAATTATGTGATTGTAATTATGTATAATAATGTTAAATAGTAGGCTACTGTTCAGTTATATTTGTAAGTAAATTTTTTAAATGTGATGCCAATATTATGTATTATTCTATTTCACACTAGGTATTTCATTATAAGTACTTTAGAATAATACTTCGATATTACTCAAGAACGTCATTATGAAGAGACTGAATTAACAAACTATCTTTATTTCATGAAAGGTTCTCACGGAACTGGAAGAACATGTTGCGCCCAAAAAATCGTCCACTCAATGTATTACATTCCTTGGCTTTAATATTCCTTTTCCTATATAAATCATGAAACAAGTACTGTGATAAATGATAATAAACAAAATGACGCATTATATAATATAAGTACTTGGAAAACTTATTGTCCCAAGCACTCGTACACAGAAGTACGTGTACTCAAGAGTCAAATCCCTTCCAGGACTTGACTCCACCCCAGTTTCACAGCATTTCTCGGGATCACCCCACAATCGGGGCTACCCTTTCTAGATAGAATTAAAAGAGCAAAAGTTTGTCTACGACAAAGTCAGAAAGTAAAACAGGGTAACGTCAAATATCTATGGTGCACGATCAAGCGTAGATGCTAACTCAGAATTTTAACGCTACAGATTGATTTATAATTTACAGCACTGAGCTGATTGATTTAAAATATGTGCTGTAGGTGGATACATAATATAAAGTGATAATATTAATGAAAGTGGAATGAGTTAATAGATTGTTTATCTAGTTTGTGCAACAATCGGAACTCTCTGCATTACCTCTACCTGTTGACAGCGTCGAGTACTAGCGCTCGCTTGGCGCGGGTTTCAAACCCCTCTAAGTGGACTGAAGAGAGAAAACTGTTGTACGCACCAGCCGCATTATGTGCTACAACCGACAACCTTAGATCCCCTGTATGGTCTAAGACTACAAACCTCTATATTTTTATGCATTGTATGTTATTTGAACTATCCCAAAACAAAAAGAGTTTCCTTATTTATTTTGTTTCTGCCATTCTTTCCTCCCTTGCTTATTTTCTTAGTAGTTTAGAATGTTTTGACCTGCTTATTTCTTGGTATATTTTGAAGTTTTCTTAGACTCCAGACTCTTTGAGAAATATTTGTCAGACGCCATTTTTTTTATTTTTAGAAAGAAAGTAATTGCACTTTCATTATCTATCTAGATTATTATTACTATTATAATAATATAATATAATAATAATATGATTATTATTGATTCATAGCAGTTGTCGAAAAAGTTAATAATAATAATAATAATAATAATAATAATAATAATAATAATAATTTTTATTATTATTATTATTATAATTATAAACACTTTATTGATTCATAGCCGTTGCCGTAAAAGTTTGCCCCGACTGGGGTTCGAACCCAGAACCTCCGGCTTAACGTGCCATAACTCTACCAATTGAGCCACCGGGATAGCAGAACAATCCTTTACTAAACTGCTAGTTGTTGTGAATGTTGACATCCATGACATAAATCCAACAGAAGACTGCAATGTAGCTGTCAAATCTGAAAGATTACTTTTGGGCCCCCTAGACCCTTGGGCTCCCTCACGATCGCGGTCCCCGTTGTCCCACAGTTACGCCACTGGTTCAGTGCCCGCTACCGGCAATCAACAGATGCGAAAATGAAACACTTGCTAGACGCTAACTTCATGATCATTGTAATCAGTCATGTACTGAGATATCTCGCGTAAGCCTTCTACACCGGGGAACCCCAGCAGTGTGCACTTGTCCAAGCAATCTTCCAAGAGGCGAGCTCTGATTGGCCGGACACTAATCTAAGCCTTTATCCAGCGTCTTCGGTACATTGCGTCACTTTACCACTTCCCCAAACCAAACATTCTTCGTCTGTCTTGACATTCTCCAGCCAGAGCTTTTGCTACCCACTTCGCGACAACATCACTAACGGTTTGTTTCGTTCGTTCGAATATATTAGTAGGGCCTACTTTTTTTATTTTGAAAGTGTTGATTACCGTGTCAAAGACATTCTTTGCGACGAGAAATACAGTATTTTGATCTCCACTAAAATTTTGGTTAGTCCAAAATATTTTTTGATTTTATAGTTGTTAGGCCTGAGTACCGTTATAAAATAAAATCAACAGCGTTATAAGACGATTGAAATCTTTGATAACTCCATTGAGTACATATTATAACACCGTTGCATCGAGTGATACCTTGAGATTACAATGTGGGTTATTGTCGGCCTTGCGGGGGTTACTTGCGGGGGTAAAACCACCCTTGCCAACGGTCTAGCCGAGACCCTACCTCCCGGCTCTACGACTATCATAAGCCTGGATGACTATTTCCTCCCCAAGGAAGACCCGCGTCAAGTGTGGCTTCCAGAGCTGAAGTTGATCAACTGGGAGAGAACCCACAGCATCAACGTGGAGAGACTGATGAAGGATATCAAGGGTAAGTCGGCAATCTTTAATATAATAGCTGGGGCTACAGGGTTGGGTCGACCAGCCAAGGGGGGCCAATGGCCCAAAATATGGCTTGCCCCCCCCCCACCCCCCGCGCCGTCAAATGCCTGCCGCACGCGTTATATTACTTATCAAATCACAAATGCATTTTTGGTAATTTCTTATGATAACGTCCCTAAGTAGGCCACAGGCTGTGCTAGTAGGCGTAAATGTATGAATGGGCGATAGTTTTGATTTTAGTTTAAAACAACCCACACATAACAAAAACTTGTAAAAAAACAGCCAAACCTTTACACACTCAAAAGAAATTAGATCTAAAAAAGGACCAAGCTCATCTACCCTTCCACATTTGCGCATTCTTAATTCATAAACGTACAGTACGTACAGTAACAACATCCTCGAAATGCTTGGCAAAATAGAATTTGCAACTATTAATTTAAACGTAATAGTTCATCCAAATTCTTTTTTTCTAATTAATTTTAGCGTAATGGTCATGCAAATTCTATTTTGCCAAGCTTTTCAATGATGTTGATACGGGAGGGTAGATGAGCTTGGCCCTTTTGTAGATCTCTTTTCTTTTGAGTGTGTAAGGTTTGGCTGTATTTTTACAAGTTTTTGTTATGTGTGTGATCTCATTTCTTTTTCAAGTTCCATTGCAAAATTATTTGTTAAAATATAATAATTTTATCAAAGTTGATTTAATTTCTATGGTATTACCAGTTAACAATAGGATGTAGGCCTAAAATATCTAGTGGTCCAAAGCCTTGCTTTTTGTAAACAATGTAGTCGATCATTGTCAAGTAACTATAGTTACTTGTTGATTATATTCTTGTGTAAGGCTTATATTGAAACTATTATTTGGAAGCCTTCCAGCAAACTTTTATCAACTTTTTCTTTCAAAAGACCCTATATCACTATTACCTTAATGTCCATCTAAAATATGAACGTTGTAGCCCCACCAGTTTGGTCAGAATCGCGGGCCGATTGAAACTGACGAATTAGACCGTAGCAGTATAGCTAGCAGTTGCAGTAGCTAACATCCTTAAAGTGATTTTGAGCATGTTTCAAGCCATTTTTTCACCAAGAAGGAATGGTCGTACCCCAACCAAATTTGGCATGTGTTGTCAGGTACTTAAATCCCCTTGATTTTGATAGTTTTTAAGATCACATCACGTTTCATGACGGCTGGGTGACACCTCGAAATCACCCCAACTCGGCTTGCTGTATAAGGATTGAGTGTGTAGCGCACCGCGGCTTGGCTGCGGCGCCCTAACGGGCACCTATATATACTTTTTTTTAAAATTGAACTCTCACAAAGATGCAATCACGGGGCAAAGCCCTGTCAAGTTCCAATGTTTGAGATCTGGGGTAGTGGGGGAGGGTTGGGGGTGGGAACGGTGAATTTTGAGGTTCTACATCTTGCCCCCTCAGTCTATTATTACCTTGCCCCTGCTCTGCCCCCCCATTGATTTTTCTCTGGCGCCGCCATTGGATCTAGCCCTGATACATGGGGAGGGCGGTGATTTTTCCCCAAGATTTTCATTATAAAACGAAAACGCACTTGGAAGCAGTAGCGTATCTAGGGGGGGGGGAGTGAGTTCGGTTTTGCAAAACCAGTACCGGGTCTGTTTGAAAGTTTCAGCCGTTGTAGTTATGCTGCTAGTTGATTTGCTTTGGGGGCCGGATACCAATTGGGAGTTAGGTCATATGTACAGATACGTTTCTTTCAAGTTTTAGGTTTTTGACGTTACAAAAGCGGGTTGCGGGTAGTTCTAGTAAGACGTCTACAACAGACGTCGACCGGACCAGTAGTGATGTCGAAACGGGGCCCACCACGCGTTATATACCCCCATGTGGAGCCCGCGCCGACGAATTTTACTAAAAATAATGTTTCTTGATACCGATCGAGAACTAGTTTAGCAATGAATTCCAGTGTTTTATGTGCCTATTGAATATTGAATTGAAATGTTATTATTCATAATTTACCAAGAAACCTACCACTTTTTTGGGTTTTCATAGAAGAGAAAAAATAGATGCTACAAAACGCTACATTTGACAAAATTAATGCTAAATATTCTAAATTTAAATGCTAAAAAGTAAAAACCGTATCTCTTGTCTTAGGTAACAGTCGTATTTCTGTACTGCGTAGGGGCTAATTTTCAAGAATATAGAAAAGAACAGACCAGCTGCTTACTGGTGTCTGGTTGGTCATGGGCATGGCTGATGGATGCACGGAGTAAAGAGTTATGTTTTGCGGGTAAGAATTAAAAAAATGCGTAAGACTCGGGGCTGGATTCAAGTACATTTTAAACTTCGAACGTCGTCATTTCGTCATTATAATATTTGTGATTCCTTGGGATATGTCTTGAAGTTTGTATGAGTCAAGTAACCATGCAGGGGGGAGATAGTCAACTCTCAATCGCCTTTCTGATGTGTAATGTCTAATCTTGTCAGATAGTAATAGTTATTTTTCACGGTAGGGCCTAACTAATGTTAAGATATAAAAATTAATTAGGAGGATAATATCTACAAAAATAGCTCCATTTCCCAGAATACTTTATATCGATCGTAACTAAATTGATTATAGTAACTTAACTATTGTGAAATAAATTAGATCTCATTATCAAAGACATAAATTGCATGGCAGAATCATGTGAAGGAATGTACATCTGTACAATGCTGAAGTACGATAATATGTGGAGGTTTTGGATGGAGACATTGCGGCGGTGGGAGGGGGGTGGGGGTGGTTGCAAATGTTGCACTCACTGTGATAACGGCGGGAAGGGTCATGCACTGAGATGCTCTGCTAATCAAAGAGATCATTATGGCTCACAGATTATTCTCTACAGGAGCAACAAAAATAAAAGAAACTAATTTCTAGACCGATCTTTGAAGCATACTTATTAAATAGTAAATACGTTTATGAGAAACAATTAGCAACAATAAAATAGTGTTGAGTATTATAAAAAATAAGTGCGAAATCACGGTGTAAAAACATAACGAAAGACTAAAAAAAACATTGTTTTCTCTTAAGTCCAAAATTTTGTTACTAATTAACCCCATTTCCTCTTCCAGAGATCGTGTCCAAGGAGGCTAACAACAACCAAGTCCTCTTAAAGGGCCCCCGCCCCCATCTTCTTGATAGACGCGCCCACAACTTTGGCTCTCCCAAAATCCCCGCAAGTGGCCGGTTCTATGGTGTCCACCTTCAAGCAATACTGTCAAAACAGCAAGGAGTAACGAATGTTGTGGCGTCGGCGTAGCCAGCCCTACAAGAAGCCGAACAAGACCGGGCTACTTCAAGCGGGTGTGGCCCACGTATCAGGAGCACATTAAGCAGGTGGATGGACAAGTATCAGGATGTCAGGATGTTGTCGGGGATGGCTGGACGGGACGAGCTCGTAGACAGAGTGAGGGCGGAGATCGCGGAGGAGCACGATCCAACACTGAATTAACTTTATTTAAACACGACCGGACTTTTCTGATGGACTAAACTAAAAAGATAAAATTCCACTAAATGGCATTTCTTTCATCTTCTGGCTATTATGCATATTATGGCATTC
Source organism: Sweltsa coloradensis (assembly GCA_024449915.1). Taxonomy (NCBI): domain Eukaryota; kingdom Metazoa; phylum Arthropoda; class Insecta; order Plecoptera; family Chloroperlidae; genus Sweltsa; species Sweltsa coloradensis. Next base: position 1,036,132 of record JAMZAV010000108.1, on the reverse strand, counting down.
GCATTCAATTCCAGGTAAACACTCTTTAATTTTACTCAAATTTTAATGTAGATAATGTGGGCGAATATATATGCACATAATGTAAAATTTCATTAAAATATTATTGTAAAGCATTGCCCCCCCCCCTCCCCCAATCGATGTATTATGTGAACCTGGTAGCAAAACTGAATTGGCCCTGCCATTCTGTACCCCCTCGTGCCCCTCCTCCCACCCCAGTGTTAACTTTTGCTATGTCACATGATGCCCTCAGTATACCACCGTGCAGTTATCACAATCTGTGCTCACCCTTTCCTAAATTGTGAATTAATTTACAGGAATGTCCAGAATGTCCTCCATTTTGAATGATTAAGAATACTTGTTTTCCGTAATGACACCGACAGAATATAAAAATGTGTAAATGTTTTCATCCTATGCAGCTTTATTATTACGCCTCGAGTCCTTTTGGGTGCACTGGGCGTTTTGGAAAACTGATTCGTAAAATAACTTTTTTTATGTATTCCACATAAAGATGACTACCATATTATATATTTACAAAACTACGTTATATTGCTTTGTTTTCAATGTTTAATTTAGAAAGTAAAATAGTTTTTATAACTTAGATGCCACATTTTTAATTGCAACATGTAATTTTCAGTTTTAATTTGTTTCTTGTAATAAATAAAGACAAAAATAAAAAGAACGTTATTTGATTAATTTGCACAGAAATAATTGTTAGGATGACTATAATCTAGAAACCTCCCTTTTTAAAGTATGAATTATGTTAATTCCGATTCCGTCAAGTGAGATTAATAAAGCAGGAAAGAGTTTATCAAAATTTTCCTGCTATTCCCTACTTTGGGAATGATCAATGGCCGAGGAAACCTGGAACTATAGAGTCAGAATTGTTGGTGGTGGGCATTGAACTGGTGACCTTCTGGATTAGAGTCTCATGTGGGCGCATGGGCTCTCACTTAATTAGGTACAAAATCAATTTTCAGATTCAAAATAGCCCTGACCAAAACCCCAACTCAAAACCCCCTACGTTTCGTGTTGTCCCATAACTCCGTGAAATATTCGGCAATGTAATTTAGGCTAATCTCCCCCCCTCCTTCCTGCGCACCCTGGGTGTGACGCTATAGTTGGGTGGAATTGTATGAGATGATCTCTATTCTATCATTCACTATTTGACTGCTGAAAACATTTGACAAGTGTTAGTCAGGATTGCCAGGGCCCAGGATGAATCAACAATAACCCGAATCAGAGCGTATTGTACAGCATGCGTTCGACAAAACTTGATTTGTTCCAATATTACAAAACACTCTCAAGAAAATATTTAAGATTCTTGACTGGTATTTAGTGCTTACTATTTTACTTCCGCCAGATGTGTCCAACCCATTTACCACCCAGCTCCTTGGTGACGAGTGACGACTCTTTTTATTTTTTGCTGATAATTACGTTTTAATTTCGTTATCTACTCGAGCTTCTAAGAAATGTTATAACTGCATAATTCTGTTTATTTATCAAACTCCCATTAGTTTTAAGTGCATGATTGAGCAGAGCCAAGCAATGCGCATATCAAGAAGGGAGTGGCGTTTGGTACAGCTGGTACAGATGACCCACACATGAGAGCTACAGCCACGGGCTACAGCTGCGGTAACAACTTTATATGTTCAATTTCATTACTCGGAAAACATGCCCGTAGGTGTATTTGTTCATTTTTAAAACAATCCAAAATTTAAAAAACGGTCGGATAGATTTTGTAATTTTTGGATTGTATTAAAAATGATCACTGATGTTACAAGTTGTTTAAACTTGGGCAACGGACATTTATAGGGAATTTTATTCTTCCATAGTATTACCAAATATTAGTTTTACCTGGTATCGTGTGATCCTCACAAAAAATTTTAATTTCTCGTGAGAAACCTGACCAGGGTGCAATGCAGTGGCGTAGCTAGAAATCCACGGGCCCCCGGGCTACAGCGAGCTGGAGGGCCCCTGTCATTGACGCCTATAAATGTTATTTGGTATTAGGCAATTTTTTTCAAATTTAAGTATTATTGATACCAACTCACCGAGTCTCGGTACTCTCATTCGCCTTTTTTTTTAGTTTTGAAAAGGACCGTTCTGAACTAGTAACAGTAACTGGTATTCGACGATATGGAAAGCTTATTGACCCGGAAGAAATAGAATACGATCACACACTTAAAAACAATTAACCAAGGTCACTTACATAAAAACAATTGCGAATTGTGTTCGTATTCTAGTAACTGGTATTGTTAGGAACAACATCAATGCCGTGCAACTACAAACATCAGGAAAACTAGTGGACAATGCCGCGTTTTCAACAATTGAAGTTTGCAACTTCTTTTACAGGCGTAAGATTAGCAATCTCGCTTTTTAAACAGCTAGCTACGTCGCGGAAGTTTTTTGTAACTTTTTTCTGCTTCTTGCATTATTACGTCATCGTCATTCTGTTGCCGTAACAAGTGTTTGGGACTGTAGAACACTGAACTTGTCAACGATTTCGTTGTAAGTTTTTGGTTAATAATGTCAAAAGAGGCATAAAAACGGTAATCCTGAATCACGATTCACCATTTGAACAAGCCGTGTAGAACCCAGCGCCCGTCTCGTCATCCAATGTCACGACGAAGTGTTACTTTTGAGTAAAAAGCTAGTTATTTTAGGAATTTTTCGTTGTTTTTCTATTTCCTCGATTTTCTTTTTACGCTTTTTGACTTTATTAAAATATAAAATTGGAGCTTTTGCGACGACCATGATTAGCAAGAGAGAATCACAAACTGACTAAAAATATGGACATGTATTCTAAAGGGGGTTGAAGTGTGGGGACTGCGGACTGTGCAGTCGTGAACAATAAGGTTTCCTAAAAAATTAGGCAAATTCTGTCAACAGCGGATTATTGACAGGATGTAGTCATCAACATCAAGAAATGACTGTTGGCCGCCAGGGCTACGGCAAGGGAGGGCCCCATGTAAAACAAGGTAAAGATAACTCGCAATTTTTCATAATTTTCACAATTTTCGTAATTCCCTTATACTTTTTCTAAAATTTTTTTACTCTTTTTGTAATTTTTTTACTCAGTATACGGGGCCCGGTTCCGATACTCAGGTCATACTCAGGTTTTTCGAATTCAAGCTTATCTCGAAACCGGGGCCCTCTAGACACCGGGCCCCCGGGCTTCGCCCGGGCTGCCCGGGCTATTCCTACGCCACTGGTGCAATGCATGCCTCCTCTGTAGGTTTCTAATTAAGTATATTGGAATTAGGACATTTTTTCGTGAAGGCTGTTTAACAGGACTCAATTCCTTGCATTAAAAGAAAACGGAAAAACTATCAGCCAGGATTGTCTGTAGCGGGATTCGAACCCGTGACCTCCCGAATAAGAGTCCCACGCGTTACCATGAGCCACCGCTTTCGGTAATTTGCCTACTCACGTGTCCAAGGTCTGTTAAACAATATTTGTGAAGTGCACAGACTTCCTACGTAAGACAGTTTAAAAAAAAACTAGGAATATGATATTTCCAATTCCAGCATAAAAGTTTCGTTCCAAGATTATTTTAATAAAAATGTTTCTATGACTGAAATGAATGCTTTGACTAAGGGAAACCATAAAACGTTTCAGTCAGGGTTGCCAGTGACGAGAATCAAACCAAAGGCGCTTTGCCAAACTATATGTTTAAAGCCAAACTCTGTAAAAAAATAAACAGTGGACTCTATGCGCCAATTTATAATTCAATTAATGGCTTTTTGAGGATTTTTAATAATAATATTTTTTTAAATGAGATGTTAGGAAAATCAAATAAAATCAAGTCGAACTCATATAACCGATAATTACTTGTTTAAGATTATGAAAATAATAACTATTGGAGTTCTTTGCCAAACTACGTTTAAAGTCAAAACTCTTAAACGGTGGACACTATGTGCCAATTTTATTCAACTAATGGAACCTTTTTGAGGATTTTGGGTGTACATTTCTGCACAGTTTCAAGACAAGATGTTATAAACGGTAATTTTTTAGTGAGATGTTAGGAAAATCAAGTCATGAAAATCAAGTCGAACTCATATAACCGATAATTTAATAATTACTATTTTAATAACTAGAAAAAGGCTTAAGTCCCGCCGCGTTGTTGGATTGGTGCATTGAGCTGCCATGTGTTATGCGGATTTTCTGTTGTTCTGTGAAAAATGCATTACTAAGTCGAATTAAAAAAAAAAATTCAATTAAACAACAAAATAACTTAAATTTTAAATTTTTCAATTACTAATCGTAATTTTTAAAAAAGAAAAAAATTGCGGTTTTCATAAGAAATAATTATTCGATTGTGCTCAAATTTAACACGAATATATTAATTCATAAAATTAAGGTCCTGTGAAAAAATCATTACAATAGGATAAAGAATGTAGGTGTTATTAGTCAAAGAACTGTTTTAAAAAAGAAAAAAAACGTAAAATTTTGATATTCATGAAAAATAATTTTTCGATTGCGCTCAAATTTCACACGAATATTTTAATTCATAACATTAAGGTTCTGTGAAAAAATCATTAAAATCGGATAAAGCATATAGGTGTTATAAGTCGAAGACATTTTTTTTAAATCGAAAAAAATCGTAACATTGCGATTTTAATAAGAAGTATTTTTTTGATTGCGCTCAAAAATGTGGCAGTTCTAAGTTCAGAGATTTCGAAGGTCTCCAGAAAATTTCATTGCATTTGGAGTATCGGTTTAGCCGGAACCGTGTTAACAGACACACAAAAATACAAAAAAAAGAAAAAAAAACATTCCGGATTTTTTTCTCCAGTGTAGTGAAATGGAATCTTCGCTTCGCTCGCTACGCTCATCCAATAACTAGGAAGCTTCGCAAACGCTTTTTCAGGCGCGTTGTTGGATGAGCGTAATTTTTTTTCTACGAAAAAAGCGTAAAATTGTGATTTTCATGAGAAATTATTTTTCGATTGCGCTCAAATTTCACACTAGTATATAAATTTAAAAAATAAAGGTTCTGTATAAAAATCGTTACAATCGAATAAAGCATGTAGGTGTTACTTATAAGTCAAAGAAATGTAAAATAAAAAAAATAAAAAAACGTAAAATTGCGATTTTCTTAAAAAATTATTTTTTGATTGCGCTTAAATTTCACACGAATATATTAATCTATGATATTAAGGTTCTGTGAAAAAATCATTACAATCGGATAAAGCATGTAGGTGTTTATAAGTCAAAGAATGTTTAAACAAAATCGAGAAAATCGTAAAATTGTGATTTTCATGAAAAATTATTTTTCGATTGCGCTCAAATTTCACACGAATATATAAATTCATAAAATAAAGGTTCTGTGAAAAAATCATTACATTCGGATAAAGCATGTAGGTGTTATAAGTCGAAGAATTTTTTTTAAATCGAAAAAAATCGTAAAATTGCGATTTTCATGAGAAATAATTTTTCGATTGTGCTCAAAAACGTGGCAGTTCTTGGTTCAGAGATTTCGAAGGCCTCCATAAAATTTCATCGCAATTGGAGTATCGGTTTAGCCGGAATCGTGTTAACAAACACACAACAATACAAACAGAAAGAAAAAAAACAAAACATTCCGGATTTTTTTCTCCAGTGTAGTGAAATGGAATCTTCGCTTCGCTCGCTACGCTCATCCAACTAACACATTCAAACAAGTCAGTTAACCTTATATTTTCCATAATTTCAAAGTGTCTCGATTGCTATAAAATTTAATTGCCACTTTCACAGAAATACCACCGTATTGGCCCTGCATTCCAGAGTTGTGTCCTTATCCCGTATCCCATGATGATTTTTGTTGCTTAACGTCCCATATTAATGCACTAAGGCTATTCGAGTCGATGAGTGGTGATAGATGACTACGAAGAACGATGACAAAAAAGGAAAATCCATGCCTTGTGCGGGATTCGAACCCACGTCCTCGTAGAGCTCTAAGCTTCGGACTAGCGCCCTATTCGAACACAACCAAACACAAATAACATATTGATGACCTCAAATCCGTTATCTGTGACCCAACTATCGTCTCGATTAGCGTCGTTGTCCAATAAAATAACATCGACAAAATTCATCTTCAGCCCAGCGTAGATATCACAAAGAGATGTCGATATCCCCTGGAGAGAGCACCACACTTCAATAATTCACTTGCCTGACCAATTAAGTTCTTAAAATCGCCACTAGAATGCTCGGCGTTTTTTTCTTGTCTCTGTTTGGGTTTTTACGTTATACCGATTTATCCTGGTCCGCTCTGCTCCTAAAACCCCGGGGACAAACATTCTAACAGGCCGCAGCATTCAAACAACGTTCCATTTCCAACCAACGGACAATCTTGATTACATCTTTATACTCCTCTATACAAATTTCCATCAGCGATCTCCCCTTCACTAACTTCTTTTTCAACCTGTCTTTAATTATCTGTGCACTTTCCCCCTAGCAGGGGGTCTGAGGGCAGGGAGGGTGAATGGATGGATTATACACGGGGATGAGAGCGAGTGCAAAAAGTTTGGGACGGGGGCAGGGGGAATCTTTTTTAACTATTTTTTAGCCTCGTTTACCTATCTTTGATCTGGTCATGTAAGCTGGGTAGGCAAATTTTTGGGGCCCTACGGAAAAAAAGCTTTAAACTTAACGTTTTTTTTGAAGGCTCCCCGTTTTGACTCAAGTTGTTTTCAAAATGTGGTTTTTTAAATTTGAGGGCGAAAAACCGACAATTATGTAATTTTTACCGTTTAATTTTTTTACAACTTTTCCCAAAATTCAAATCGTGAAGACGTTACATATGTTTTTTTGCTCAATCCCGTTTTAGGTTGGTTCCCCTTTTAAGGGTCTTGGTTCTTCCCAAAAAATTATGGAAAGTTTTTTTAAAAATGGTTTTTAACATGCAAAATAGTTATTTTTTTTTTTAAATTAAAAAAAAATTGGCTCCGAACACGTCTGGCCCCTGGGTACACCTCCTAGGGACCCGTTGTTTTCCTGTCCCTTTTCGACTCATATTCCCCATTCTTCCCCTTTATCCACGATTATCTTTGTGGGTGTTGGCCTCGGCGGAAATGCGTACTATGATTTTAGAGGGCCCGGGGTTTAAATTTCCCCTCGAGACCCGGCATCCTGACTGAAGGTTTGTCAGTTTCGCAAATGAAAGGGTTGAGTCTTTAAACGCCCTCGGACATCCCTTCACAATTGTTCTTTTCCGCAAAAACCCATTAACCGTTTTTTAGGGTTATAGAACTATGGTCCGATTTTCAATGTTAGTTTATCTTTTTTAAGTAAAAACTTTCAAATTTTCTTGCCCCTTTAACTAACTTTAAACACCGGCTAAGGGGCGTCATTCCACCCTGGGGATTTTTTCCCCCCAAGGTAAATTTCTTGTCTTTTTTAGGGATGAACCCCAAAAACATTAGCCTCCCCCGGGGACATGTTATTATACCAATTTCTTATTGGCAAGAATAACTTAAAAATGTTATACATTTTTTTAAACATTTCAAATCTATTCATTTTGCGCTATTATGTTAACAAATCTTATTCTCTTTGTTTCAGTTTCCTTGACAACCGTGGCAAGTTTTGGGCATCAGTGACGTCACTCGGCGGTGCAAACAGGTAAAACACTTGTCCCCCTCCTGTTTAAAATCGAGACGTAGATAAAAAGAAAACCCTTTTTAATTCCCCAATTTGTGTGGGGAGTAAAACTATCGCCCTCAATTAACCAAAAGGCCCTCACTAGTGACATAGAGTTTAAAAACAACCCCTCACAATAATGAGAATCATCATTTTTGAAGAAGGGTGCCCCCCTGTAGGGTATACAAATCAGATTTAACAGGTGTGACTCTTCTGCTGGTGACTATAACCAAAGATTAGTCATGCTATAACTAGATATATTGCGGATAGGCAATTTTGAAAGGGGGTTCTATGGGTTATTTGTTTTAATTTTCCTTTGTCAACCCTTTAGTTTTAAAAAAAAAATTTTTTAAAAAAAAGTCGAAATATCACCCAAAAAATGATAAAAACAGATTATGTCCCCTAAACATTATTTTTAAAGAATAAATACCTGTTCTACTAGTTTCATTTATCTAAGGAGTCAATCCCTTGCATTCGCATTAACAACTGAGGAAAACCTCGAAAAAAATCTTCAGTCAGGATTGCCGGTCTCGACGGGATTCGAACCCGGGAAAGCTTCGTCCGTGGCACTTAAGAAGACATCTAATGCAGTGCAATCACCGACAGATGTACTCTTACTCGGGAGGTCGCTGGTTTGATACCCGCCACCGACAGTCCTGACTGATGGTTGTTTGTAGTATTTTTTGCAAGGGATTGAGGCTTCTAACCATTTCGTTACCAGTGTAGCCATAATGGCAACATAATGTTCAAATTTGTTTGCAGATAAATTTTTGGTTTTTCAGTTGACCCCATTTTTTCTTGTTAAATAAAAAGTAAATACATTTTCCACCCGATTCAATGGGACAAATAGTGGCCCTTTTAGGAAAGATTAAAAATACATCTGCTAAAAAGGTTAAAAACGCGATAAATGTGGTTAGTCCCGGAAAAAAATCCAGTACTGCTGTTATTTGTGATACACAAAATCTTAACTATGAAAAATTTTCAGAAAAACAAGTTGTCGGAATGCACTTCAAAAATTAATTTCAACCAAAAATAAAGATTTTATTCAAAATCCATAATTTCAAGAAAATTGCTTAAAAATCATGTTAAAAATAAAAACAATACCAAAATTCTTAGAAAAAAAACGTAATTTTAATTGGTTTATAAATTTTGATGTTAATTTAGACAAACTAATCTACTCTAAAATATCGTGGGAATTAAGAGAGTTCCTACGTCACCTTTGTTATTTGAGATGTGCCTGGAGTAGGCCTATGGATACATCTCAAACTGACAATTTCGTTACGGCTATTTTAAATTTCCAGAAAAATATTGCAAAATTAGGCAGCGAATCTTCCCCGTTCGTCTGACCGTCCGTTTGTGAGTGTGTCACGTCTCACGATAAAAATATAAAACCGAACATGACCTTCGATTGAGATTCATTTTTATTGCCGCAGCCCTTCAACAGGGACAAAACAAAATGTTGTTGGTAAACCTGAGGGTCACCGGGTCAAGAGTCGGGCATATCTCTTGACCCGGCACCTCCACCAAAGCTCCATAATTCGGGTTCTCCGTTACTCCTGCTTGTCCAGGGTAATCATTACACAATCAATACCGTCATCTTTAATTTATTAAGCTACTTTAACGATAATTCACATTCTTAATGTGGCCACACTGTTTCAATTCAAAGAATTATTAGTTTTTCCATTAGATGATGATGTTTATTCTCGTCTAACTTCTGGAAATCTTAATCTCCTTAATAGATTGAATAAATTCACAACACAACAACTATGCATTAAAATACACAAACACACGAACAATAACCACGGTCAGAAATAAAAACCACTTAAATGCGTAAATTTTCGGAAGCATCTACTTCCTTCCAAGGACGCGAGGGTCTAAGAGTCTTGGGTTTTTAATTAACTATACATTAAATAATTTGAGATGTGTTTTTGGAATTTGTAACAAAGAAGAAACATATTTATTTTTAAATATCGTACCTGGACGTTCCTTCAAAATTCCATGTGCTCGTATTGATGTTTTTAAATTTTCCCCCATTAACCGAATTCAAGACACATCAACCACATGAAACTTCAATTTTTAAAGCAGCTGTTTATGCCAGTTTACCAACATGACTCATCACTCTTGTCATCTAATTAATTTTTCACCAGTTTTGTATTTTATAACCACATTTTTTCTTCATTCATCTTGGGCTTTTAGCAGTTTTTTTTAATATTTATTCTTTTGTTACTCAATTTTTTCTTGTTTGTACTTGTTGTAAAATCTTAATTTTATAGTACTTAATTTTTATAGTGTTCATATTGATTTGTATAGGTAACGTATTTGTATTATTTTGAATTGTATATTTTTTAATTATATAATAATATATATAATAATAATCAGCACGCGCATACTGTGCACGTGTTTAGGTGGTGGGAGTGTTGTCAAACCGACAGTTTCGCCAGGAAGGTTGCCGACCCCTGACGAAGTGACCTGTGGTCTGTGATGTGTGTTTTAACACAACAATGAACTCATAACGTTCAATTTATTTTATTGGTGTCCATTTATTGATGCCGTTACATAACCTGCAGTAACACACTAAAATGTGATTTTATTACCGATAGGGGTAGGCCATGCGTTACAAGCGGGACTGAAGGTGTTTGCCATATTTGCATCAGTCAAAAGGCAAAGTCTGAGTTTCGGAACTAAAATAGGCACTGTATTTATTTACATCCATGTTTGCCATTTTCTTGGCTTAAAAGTCAAGTGGATGTAATAGGTAATATTAGTTGTGAAGACGAAATAATCAGATGAAGATGAAAATATGTATTATGTCTGTGTGACAGGAACTCTAAAATCACTAAATTTGTATTTATACTACGGACCAGTGGCCAATGTGACAATAATGCCCACTTGAATGCCTACACTACAGTAACTGAAAACAGAGTGACTTATGTGACGGCAAAATGTTGGGACTTAAAATTTTGGTTTCTACCTTTTTTCTACCTTAACAATGTGAAGTTCGTGATTTTTTAAAAGAATTTTACAGCTATTTAATATTTTTTACCTTGATCTTCTAGGAAAAATGTTATTTTGAATTCAAAATTGATATCTTTTAAAAAAAAAAATTTTATTTTCAAAAATGAGATTTTTGGCATTTTTTTAAACATTTTTTTACACGTTCAAATTGGATCTCCTACAGGCAAACAAAATATCCGGGACATTTCGGAAATTTGTGTATTTTTGTGTTTTTATATACAATTCGATTTTTGAACCATTACAAAAATCGTTCTAATCATTAGAATTTAGTAAGGAAAAATTCTACCAATTCAGAACAAAACAAAGAGCAGCTTTTTACCCGGTTAATTGTGTAGATTTTGAAAAGTCTGCCCTATAAAGGGTAAACATGTTATGTTACGTGACAATTTATGTTACTTTAAGTGAGTTGACTCGCAATACAAATTATCTTGTAGTTTAATTCATCCTTAGAATTGCCTCATTTCAACCAAATATGTTGCTACCTTGGTTAAAACAAGTCGTCCTTAAGATTTACAGTAATAATTCTTTAGTCTTTGTAATCCTCAGTGTTACTGATTTATTCACAAAAACTGTGAGCATCTTATTCTGAGTAATTATAAATTTGCATAGATAATTGTTTGACATCAATTAAATCTATTATATTTATTTATAGTGTGTGCGGTACCTTTGCAACGTGAACATCAAAATCCTAAAATGCAGTATATTATACAGATTCAACGTAGTTATTAAAAATAATATTTTTGTAATAAGCAGCATTATTAGGATGAGCATCTATACTGAAAGTTACCCATGCACAGATTATTAAAACAATTATTTTTTAAACCGGAACGCATCAAATATAACCTTAAATTGCAGTGAGATGCACATTTGTGCAGTTTAACGATCGTATTTGCATGATCGTCTGTGGCTGGTGGGAACCCGGCCCAGTTTAGCTCTTCTTCGTTAGGTTGGCAGTATGGGAATTCGGAAGTTTAGGTGCTGACTGCTTTACGAGTCCATTGTTGTGGTAACAATTTGAAAACTTGAAGATATTATGTTCAATTAATTCAAATGGTGTGTCCAATAAAGTGTGCAAATATACTGACATAACATGCTAACTTTACGGTCTTAGTAAAGACTTTACATGGGAAGTAATGCTACAGTGTTGCCTTGTTTTAAGGAGCCGACAAGGTGGATAAGTGGGAATAACTGAATTAGATAGATATTAATTAGTTAAAGAAATACATTTTGAAACGGAACTCGAATTCCCACTACTGGTTAGTTGGTATTATTTATTTTGCAAATTAGCTTATATATTTATAGTTGTTAGTTTTTTTTTCAATAGTTGAAATTATCGCCACTTTTATGGGTATAAAAAATAAACCGTTTCTATACCCTACACGAATATGTATAGTATGATGTGTTCAAAGTTGTCAATTAATTTTTTTTTTTTTACATAATCCAGGATTTATGAATTCCGACAACTTTGCATGTTATTCTTTCTTCCTACTTTTAACCTTTCTAACAATCAGTCAGGTCAGGTCGTAGGCTTAAGTAGAACTTCACTCAGTTTTTCCATTTTCTAAAATATGCAACTTTGTAAAAATATAGTAAATGGAATTGAAACCAGGCTCTATTAGAACATAACAATTTTTTCAAAATTTTCTGATCGGTCACACGGCATATATTGCATCTTCCAAATAGTTTCAAACTGCAATTACATATCATCTGGCACATAGCGTTCAACGTTGGTAGTTGTGTTTCTGAGAGATAAAAGTTCAACTGTTTTTCTTCAGTTTATAGAAGAGAAAAAATTGGATTTTTCAAAACCGTGTCCCATACGAATTTTTTCCGTTTGCCGGTGTTATCCAAAAAAACTCGTATAGAACATACCAAAGTGTAAAATCAAATGTTTTCTCTTTTTTTAACTGAAGAAAAACAGTCAAACATTGATCTCACAAAACACAACCATCTGCGTTGAACGATGTGCTAGACCTAATTACATTTTGAAATTATACCGTGTGCCCCCCATCAGAAAAATTTGAAAAAAATTGTTTAGATATTTTATTTTTGCTAGGTTTCAATTTCATTCTTCATATTTTTAAATAGTTGTATATATTTTAGAGAATGGAAAAACAGGGTGGAACAGTCTACTTTTAAAGGAATGTATAGTTATTAGTTAGTTAGTTTTATTGTATTTTACTTGTCCCGTGACAGGACAGGTATGCCAGTGAAGGAATGTATCAAAATAAGTGTGTAATCATTATTTACAACATAAACCTATAGATAGGTTCTACAAATTATATACATTCTTTGAAATAATGCGTACGTATTATATTAATAACTAAAACGAATACGAAACGTTCCCACGAGTGTGACAAGGTCATTGCCAAGGTCGCGTCATCAGATGATGGTCCAGTCTTGACGGATGTCCTGTCTCCCCAGCATTCCTTGCAATCTCCTCCGCGCATCCAAGGACTGGAACCTGTTTCTCGGCTCCCACATAAATCAAGAGGATAATCATGCACTAGTCCCCGTGCAGCATCCATTATACAATCATTATCACAAGAGTAATTAGTACTAGATGCATCGTGAGTGATGCAAGGTAGGCTGATTAGCTCACAGAGGACAACAGAATGAGTAAGCAAAATTATACCCAGTAAGTTTAATATTAATTTAAACAATTATTTTAATTATTTCTGTAAAGTGGTTGTGATGTTGTTGTTGTTGTCTTCAATACTCGACTACAGCAATGAAACAATTCAACTGGAGGACAAACTAACCAGGTCAAAGGTTGTCCAATAGAACAACACACTATAAAACATGGCAAATTTTTTAACTTCTGAATTGTATTAAATAATAACAATTCCACCTACGGGAGTTTTTCCCGATTAACCAAATCGGGAAAAGAAACTTATAGGAATTGAAAAGTGAATAATGAAACCATGAATTCAATCTTTCTAATGAAACTACCCAAAAGATAAAATTTAAGACAAAAAATTTGGAACTATTGATTAGTTTTCGTGGCCACGACTTCTTACATTTTCATAAATTTGCAATGATGTTTGTTAAATTCACGTTTTAAAATGAATGAGTTATTTTGCTTATAGTATGAGTAGGGAACTCATCAGATTGCTACACCCGGTGTGACCATATTGAGTTTACAAACTCTGCATGGTAAGCAGGGACTCAGCCACTGGACCCCAAGTATGACTCGGAAACAAACTTCTGTCAGGATTCCCGGTAGCGGGGATCGAACTGGATACCTCCTCAATGCGATTCTCGCGTGTATGCGATATTAGACTACCTCTATCGGTTTCAGAAATGTATTCTCACCTAGCTATACTAAGTGACAACAGTCGATCGACAGCGACAAGTGACAATAGTCGAAACGACAACTTTAATGACAATGTGAAGCATCTGACTGCGGCTATACAAACTTGTTATAAGCTGTGTATTGGCAACAAATTACTCATATTTTATTTTAAAAGCCGTCTGACAATGTTTCCTGAACGTAATAAACAACTACATATACAGCAAAATATAATAAGTAATTACTATTTAATTAGGTATGATACAAATTCTAGGAGGCAGTTCTCACTTGCTCTTCTACTAAAGTTGTCGTTGCGGTTGACTATTGTCGCTGTCATTTTTCAGTAAATAGACCCTGAGCCAGTGGCGTATCCGAGAGGGGGGAGGGACACCCCCTTTTTGCAAAAAAATAGTGTGAAAGTGCACTTAAACGTTTCAATGGAGAATATAGAATGACTGTATTATCGCAATACTAAAGGCAAATTACCATCTGACCAAAAGAGGATTTTAGTAGATACAAAGTTGGTTATTGTGATGCTTTAAAACGTTACAGATTTTCACCAAAATGACCTTGAAAGAGAAAATAAAACAGGATTTAAAAGTTGGTGATGCTTTAAAAGGCACAGATTTTCACCAACATGACCTTGAAGGAGAAATTTCTTTAATTGGTCAACCCCCCCCTTTACGAATTCCTGTATACGCCACTGACCCCACTCTAGTCCCATTAACGCCATCAGCTGATCCTCTCACACTTAGTAATAATTATTCTTAACATGTTTAACTTTATTAGGTCCTAGTGTAGTTTGATCTAATTGGCCGACACCCAATAACGCTTGGTCAAGTCTTTCCCAGTCACGACTATCTACATTGGTAGCGGTGGGAACAAGTTTGTTGGTTTCGGCTTTGTTTGAGTGGTTTCAGGCACCTTCGTGATTATGGAAATTTAAAAAATTCTTTTTTAATTTTGGAATGTCCCCCTTCGGCCAAAACCATGGTTGAAAAAAGGCTGTTTTTTAAATTCAAAGGAACAACCACAAAAGTTGCATTAATTTTTTGGTTTATTTTTGGAAAGGGGGGGGGGGGGGGGGGCATAGTCCTACTCATATCCCCTTAGAGTTGGGGAAACGAAAACCCAAGACAAACCACGGGGTGGAACCCCCCTTTACTCCCCTACCCTAGCTGGTTCGGGAACCACCCTGAAATTTCCCCAAATACTCATATCCCCTAGATTGGGAGACGACGAAAACAAAAAGCCACGGGGTAAGAACTCCCCTTTACCCCCCCTACCCATGGGTGGTTCAACCAGCATGAGATTCTCCTTCTCATACCCCCTAAGTGGTGAGACAAAGAAAACAAGACGACCACGGGGTTTAAAACCCCAACTTTTTTCCCCCTCCCCCATAGCGGGTTTCTAAACCGCTGACTTTTCCTACTAAATACCCCCTAGAGGGGTTTGAGAGGAGCCCAACAAGACGACCACGAGGTAAAACCACCACTTTGCCCCCCGTTTACCCTAGCTGGTTCTGCCCAAACATGAGATTCTCCTACTAAATACCCCCTAGAGTGGTGAACGACGCAAAAACAAGACGACCACAAATTTGGGAACCCCCTTTACACCCGAAAACCCAAAAGCTGGTTCGGGCCCAGCATGGTCTCCTAATCATATCCCCTAGAGTGGGGAGACGACGACAAAAAAACAAGACGCCCAAACGAGATGAAAAACCCCCCTTTACCCCCCCTCCCCCACGGGTTTTTCCCTGACCACATGAAATTCTCCTACCCCATTTTCCCCTAGAGTGGTGAAACGACGACCAAACCCCACAGGGGGAGAACCCCCCTTTTACACCCGGTTCCCCATAGCGGGTTTTCGGACCAGCATGAGATTCTCCTACTCATACCCCTGAGGGGTGAGAGGGACGCCCAAAAAACGAGACGACCACGAGGGGGGAAAAACCCCCCTTTTTACCCCCGATCCCCATAGCTGGTTCTGCCCGGGCATGGTTTCCCCTATTTCATATCCCCTAGATTTGTGAGACGACGCAACAAAAAGGACGCCCACGGGTTTGAGAACTCCCTTTACACCCATACCCATAGCGGGTTTTCGCCCAGCATGAGTTTCTCAACCATACCCCCTAATTTTGGTGAGCGACGAAAAACAAGACGACCAAAGGTGAGAACCCCCCTTTTTACACCCGATCCCCAAAAAGGGGTTTTCTGCCAGCATGAGAAAAATCCTACTCTTTATCCCCCTAAAAGGGTGAGCCCGACGACAACAACAAGACGACCACGAGGGGGAGAACTCCACTTTGATCCCCTACCCAAGCTGGTTCTGCCCAGCAGGAATTTATCCTATTTCATATCCCCAAGGGGTTTGAAAACGAGAAAAACAAAAACGCCACAGGTGAAGAACCCCCCTTTACTCCACCTACCCATCGGGTTTCTGCCAGCATGGGGATTCTCCTACCCCAAAATCCCCTAGGGGGTGAGACGACGACAAAAACCAAGACGCCCAACAAAGGTGAGAACCCACTTACACCCGATACCCATAGTTTGGTTCTGCCCAGATGAGATTCTCCTACCCATACCCCCCTAGGTGGTGAACGACGCAACAAGAGGGAACCACGAGGTGAGAAACTCTATTTTACTCCCCCTACCCAAAGCTGGTTCGGGCCCCGCATAAATTTTTATCCTACTCATATCCCCTAGGTGGGGGGAGACGACGACAACAACAAGACACCACGAGGTGAGAACCCCCCTTTTACCCCGATACCCTAGTTTGGTTCTGCCCACATGAGATTTCCTACTAAATTTTCCCCTAGAGTGGTGAGACGAGGACGACAACAAGACCACCACGAGGTGAGAAACTCCACTTTACCCCCCCTCCCCAGGGCGGGTTTGACCACATAATTCTCCTACTCATACCCCTAAAGTGGTGAGACGACGAAAACAACAAAAAGGCCCAGGAGGTGAGAATCCCCTTTACACCCGATACCCATAGGGGTTTCCCGGGGGGGACCAGCATGAGATTCCCCCTTACTCATACCCCCTGATGGTGAGACACGACAACAAAAAAGACGACCCAAAAGGTGAGAACCCCCCTTTTAAAACCCCGTCCCCAAAATAGCTGGTTCTGACCGCATGAATTCCCCTACTCATATCCCCTAGAGTGGTGAAAACAAACGACAACAAAAAGACGCCACGAGGTGGAACCCCCCTTTACACCCGTTACCCAAAAAGCGGGTTTAAACCCGCAGGGAATTCTCCTACTCATTCCCTAGAGGGGTGAGACGACGACAACAAGACGACCACGAGTGAAAAACTCCATTTTAAACACCCGATACCCTAGTGGTTTTTGACCAGCATGAGTTTCCCTCCTACCCCAACCCCCTAGAGTGGTGCGACGACGACAACAACAAGACGACCACGGGGTGAAAAACCCCACTTTACCCTTTATACCCAAAAGCGGGTTTTCGGGACCAGCATAAATTCCCCCTATTTCTTTATCCCTGAGTGGTGAGACACGACAACAAAAAAAACGACCACGAGGTGAGAACCCCTTTCCCACCAAAACCCATAGCTGGTTTTTGACCAGCATAAATTTTCCCCTACTCATACCCCTGGGAGGGGTGAGAAGACGACAACAAAAAAGACGACCCCAGGTAAAAAACCCCCCTTTACCCCCACTCCCCTGGGGGGGTTTTCTGACCAGCATGAGATTCTCCACTCATACCCCCTAAAAGTGGTGAGACCCGAAAAAAACAAGAACCAGGGGTTTGAAAACCCTCCCCTTTACCCCGATCCCCTAGCTGGTTCTAAACCAGCATGAGTTTACCCTTCTCATTCCCCTAGAGGGGGAGCCCACAAACAAAAAAAGCGACCACGAGGTGAAAACCCCCCTTTTACTCCCCCCAAAACCCATAGCTGGTTTGACCCCCAGCAGGGAGATTCTCCTACTATATCCCTAAGGGGTGAGACACGACAACCAAGACCCCAGAGGTGAGATTCCACTTTTACACCCAATCCCATAGCTGGTTCTGACCGCTGAGTTATCCACTCATATCCCCTGAGGGGGAGACGACGACAACAACAAGACGCCCCACGAGGTGAGAACCCCCCTTTACCCCCCCGATACCCAAAATTTTGGTTTTCCGGCCCAGCATGAGTTTTCTCCTACCCTTCCCCCTAGGGGGTTGAGACGACAAACAAAACAAGACACCACGAGGTGGGGAACTCCCCATATCCCCTACCCATGGGCGGGTTTTTCGCCCAAACATGAGATTATCCTACTCATACCCCCTTAGAGGGTGAAGGGAGACAACAACAAAAAACCCGGGGGCCACGGGTGAAAACCCCCCCTTTTACACCCGATACCCATGCGGGTTTTCTGACCAGCATGAGATTCTCCAAACCCCATATCCCCTAAGGGGTTTTGAGACGACGACAACAACAAAAACGACCACGAGGTGAAAAACCCCCCTTTTTCACCC
Organism: Sweltsa coloradensis; assembly: GCA_024449915.1. Lineage (NCBI taxonomy): Eukaryota > Metazoa > Arthropoda > Insecta > Plecoptera > Chloroperlidae > Sweltsa > Sweltsa coloradensis. The sequence goes on along the minus strand of JAMZAV010000108.1, from coordinate 1,017,722 downwards.
GTACCCATAGGGGGTTTTGCCCACAGGGAGTTTTCTTTACTCATTTTTCCCCTAGAGTGGTGAAAACCAACGCCCAAAAACCCAAACCCCCACGAGGTGAAAAACCCCCCTTTCCCCCCCAAAACCCATAGCTGGTTCTGACCAGCATGAGATTTTTCCTTTACCATTCCCCGAGTGGTGAGACGACGACGAAAACAAACACCACAAAGGTAAACCCACTTTAAAACCCATACCCTAGCTGGTTTGACCGGGATGAGTTTTCTCCTACTCATATCCCTGAGTGGTGAGACGACGACAACAAAAAAGACACCCCCGGGGTGAAAAATCCCCTTTCCCCCCCCTTTCCCATAGCGGGTTTTCTGCCAGCATGAATTTTTCCTTCTCATTTTCCCCCTAGATGGTGAGACGAGGGCCCAACAACAAGAGGGCCCCACGAGGTGAAACCCTCCATTTTAAAACCCTTTACCCATAGGGGTTCTTACCAGCATGGGGTTTTTTTTCCCTCCTACTCTTTACCCCTTTTAGAGGGGGTGAGACGACAAAAACAAGACGCCCAAAACGAGGTGAGAACCCCCCTTTTTACTCCCCTACCCATAGCTGGTTCTAAACCAGCATGAGATTCCCCTTCCCTCATACCCCCTAGATTTGGTGAGCCCACGAAAACAAGACGCCCCACGAGGTGAAAAACCTCCTTTACCCCCCCGTACCCATAGGGGTTTGGGGGACCACATGGATTCTCCTTCTCATCCCCCCTGGGAGTGGTGGGGACAAAGACAAAAAGACAAACCACAGGTGATAACCCCCCTTTTACACCCCATACCCATAGCGGGTTTTTACCAGCATGAGTTCTCCTACTCATATCCCAAAGATTTGGGAGCCCGCCCCACAACAAAAAAGACGACAGGGAGGTGAAAACTCCCCTTTCCCAACCCCCTTTACCCCCCATACCCTGGTTCTACCACGAGATTCTCCTACTCTATCCCCTAGATGGTGAGAGACGAAAAACAACAAGACGACCACGGGGTTGAAAAAACCCCCCTTTACTCCCCGTCCCCCATACCCTGGTTCTGACCAGTTGGTTCTCCAACTCATATCCCCAGATTTGGTGTGACAAACGACAACAAACGCCCCACGGGGGTGAAACCCCCCTTTTAATTTCCCCCTACCCATAGCGGGTTCTGCCCCGGGCATGGGGATTCTCCTTCTCATATCTCCAGAGTGGTGAAACGACGACAACAAGACGACCACAAGGTGAAAAACTCCCCTTTACTCCCCTACCCATAGCGGGTTTCTGCCCAGCATGAGTTTTCTCCTACTCATATCCCCTGATGGTGTACAAACGAAAAAAACAGACGCCCACGAGGTGGGGAAACTCCACTTTACACCCGAAAACCCATAGTTGGTTTTCTGACCAGCAGGGAGAATCTCCTACTCTACCCCCAGAGGGGGGAGACAACGAAACAACAAAGGGAACCCCGGGGTGGATCTCCCCCTTTAAAACCCTTTACCCTTTAGCGGGTTTTGACCAGCATGAATTCCCCCACTCATACCCCCTTTAGAGTGTGGGGACGACGTAAAAAACAAACCCCACGAGGTAGAACTCCCCTTACTCCCCGCCCCATAGCTGGTTTTTGACCAGCATGAGTTTTCTCCTCTCATCCCCCCAGAGTGGTGAGACGACGACAACAACAAGACGACCACGGGGGGAAAAACCCCACTTTACCCCCCGTCCCCAACTTTTTTCTGACCAGCTAGTTTCCCCTTTTACTAAATTCCCCTAGGGGGGTTGTACGACGACAACAAACGCCCACAGGTGGCACTCCACTTTACACCCTTCCCCAATAGCTGGTTCGGGCCCAGCTGAGTTTTTCCTACTCATATCCCCTGGGAGGGGTTTTGAGACGACGACAACAACAAGACACCACAGGTGAGAACTCCCCTTTACTCCCCCTACCAATAGTTTGGTTCTGCCAGCATGAGTTTCTCCTCTCATTTTTCCTCTAAGTAGTGAGACGACAAAAACCAAGACGACCACGAGGTGAGAACTCCCCTTTACAACCCGATATCTCATAGGTGGTTCGGACCAGCATGAGATTCTCCAAACTCATACCCCTAAGTGGTGGGGACGACAACAACAAGACGACCACGGGGGTGAAAAAACCCCCCCTTTTTACTCTCCCTCCCCCATAGGGGTTTTCCCTGCCCACATGAGATTTCTCCTACTAAAATTTCCCCTAGAGGGGTAGAGGAGAAAAAAAAGACGACCACGAGGTGAAAAAAACACCACTTTACACCCGTTTACCCCCATAGCGGGGTTCTGCCCGCATGAGTTTCCCCTTTACTCATATCCCCTGGGAGTGGGAGAAAAACGCCAAAAACAGACGACCACGGGGTGAAAAACCCCCCCTTTAAACCCGATACCCAAAAGCGGTTTAAACAGCATGAGATTCTCCTATTTCCTATCCCCTAGAGGGGTTTAAAGACGAAAACAACAAAAACGACCACGAGGTGGAACTCCCCTTTACACCCGATACCCATAGCTGGTTCTAAACCAGCTGAGTTTCTCCTATTCCATACCCCCTAGAGGGGTGAGACAAACGAAAAAAAGGGGACAAACCCACGAGGTGTTTAAATCCCCTTTTTTCCCCGTACCCATAGCGGGTTTTTCTGCCCAGCTGAGTTTCTCCTACTCATTTCCCCAGAGGGGGTGGGACGACGACAACAAGACGCCCACGGGGTAAAACCCTCCATTTTAATTCCCCGACCCATAGTGGTTCAAACCAGCATGAGATTCTCCAAATCATATCCCCTAGAGTGGTGAACGAAAACAAACAACAAGACGCCCACGAGGGGGAAAAACCCCCCTTTTAAAAAACCCGATCCCCTAGCGGGTTTTGGGACCACATGAGTTTTCTCCTCCTAAACCCCCTAGAGGGTGAGCCCACGAAAAACCAAAAAGACAAACCACGGGGTGAAAACCCCCCTTTACCCCCCGTACCCATAGGGGTTCTCCCAGCATGGTTTCTCCTACTCATATCCCCTAGAGTGGTGAAAACACGACAAAAACCCAAGACAAACCACGAGGTGATACCCCCCTTTTTACCCCCCCCTCCCCATAGCTGGTTCTGACCACTTTGGGGTTTTCCCCAAATATATCCCCTAGAGTGGTGAGACCCCGAAAACAACAAGACGACTACGAGGGGGATAACTCCCCTTTACTCCCGTCCCCCAATACGGGTTCGGACCAGCATGAGATTCTCCTACTCATTTTCCCTGGGGAGTGGTGAGCCCAGGGACAAAAAAACAAGCGACCCACGAGGTAAAAAAAATCCATTTTAACCCCCCCTACCCATAGCGGGTTTTCTGACCAGCATGAGATTCTCCAAACCCCAACACCCCCAAAGGGGGTTTTTTGTGACGACGAAACAAGCGCCCACGAGGTGAAAACTCCCCTTTTAAACCCCCCAAAACCCAAGCTTTTTCTGACCACATGAGATTCTCCTACTCATACCCCATAGAGTGGTGAGACGACAACAAACAACAAGACAACCACGATTTGAGAACTCCCCTTTACCCCCCTTACCCATAGTGGTTCGCCCAGCATGAGATTCCCCTACTCATATCCCCTGAGGGGTTTGAGACAAACGAAAAAAAGGGGACAAACCACGAGGAAGAACCCCCCTTTAACACCCCAAAACCCATACGGGTTCTGACCAGCATGAGTTTTCTCCTATCATACTCCTAAAAGGGGTTTAAAACCCGACGACAAAAAGGGACGACCACGGGGAAAAGAACTGCCCTTAAAAACCCCAACCCATAGTTTGGTTCTGCCCAGCATGAAAATTCTCCCCACTCATATCCCTAGATTTGGGAACGAGAAAACAAAAATACCACGGGGAAGAAAAACTGCCCTTAAAAAACCCCATCCCATAGCGGGTTCTTACCACATGGGGATTCTCCTACTCATTCCCCTAGGGGTGGGGGAACAAACGACAACAAGACAAACCACGAGGAGAGAACCCCCTTAACACCCCTACCCAAGTTTGGTTTTTAACCAGCATGAGTTTTTCTCCTACTTCATTCCTTTAGAGGGTGAGACGACGACAAAAACTACCACGAGGAGAGAATCCCTTTAAAAACCCCAAACCCATAGCGGGTTTCTGACCACATGGGGGTTTTTCTACCCCATATCCCCTAGAGTGGTGAGCCGACGACAACAAGACTCCCAACGAGGAGAGAACCCCCTTTAACACCCGATACCCAAAAGTGGTTCAAACCAAAATAGTTTTCTCCTATTTAACCCCCTGGTGGGAGACGACGACAACAACAAGACCCCAAAGAGGTGAAAACTCCCCTTTAAAACCCGATCCCCATAGCTGGTTCTGCCACCCGGATTCTCCTTTTCATATCCCCTAGATGGTGGACGCGAAAACCCAACAAGACGACCACGAGGGGGAACTCCCCTTTTACACCCGTTTACCCAAAACTGGTTTGACCACCCTAGATTATCCTACTCTATCTCCTAAGTGGTGAGCGACGACAACAAGACGACCACGAGGTGAGAACTCCACTTTACACCCGATACCCATAGCTGGGGGTTCTCCCCAGCATGAGTTTCTCCAAACTCATACCCACTAAGTGGGAGGACAACGGACAAAAAACAAGACGCCCACAGTGGGCCCCCACTATACACCTCCTCCCAAAAGGGGTTTTCGACCACCCATGAGATTCCCCCTACTCATACCCCCTAGGTGGTGGGGAACGCCCAAACAAACGACCCCGAGTTGAAAAACTCCCCTTTACTCCCCCTACCCAAAACGGGTTTCTGACCACCTGAGATTCTCCTACTCATACCCCCCTAGAGTGGTGGGGACGCCCGGAAAAACAAAAAGGGCCGACCACGAGGGGGAGAACTCCCCTTTACTCCCTAAATAAAAGCTGGTTTAAACCAGTATGAGTTTCCCTCCTCCTCATATCCCCAAGTGGTGAGACCCGCCCAAAAACAAGACGACCACGGGGTTGAGAACTCCCCCTTTAAAACCCGTCCCCAAGGCGGGTTCGGGACCAGCATGGGGATCCCCTACTCATATCCCCTAGAGTGGTGAGAAAGAAAACCCAAAAAAGACGCCCAAACGGGTGAGAACCCCCTTTTTAACACCCGATACCCTTTATTTGGTTCTGCCCAAGCATGAATTCCCCCATTTTCCCCTAGAGGGGTTTAGACGACAAACAACAAAAAGGACGACCACGGGGGTGAAAAACCCCCACTAACTCCCCCTACCCATGGGCTGGTTCAAACCAGCAGGGGTTTTCCCCTACTCATATCCCCTAGAGGGGGTGAGACGACGACAACAAGACGACACGAGGTGAGAATCCCAAAACCCCTCCCCCAAAACCCATAGTTTGGTTCTGACCAGCAGGGGGGTTTCTCCTACCCCAATCCCCTAGAGTGGTGAGACGCCCAAACAAAAAGAAGCCCACAGGTGAGAACTCCCCTTTTTTCCCCCCCCCCCTTAGGGGTTTTCTGACCACATAAATTTCTCCTAAATCATACCCCCTAAGTGGTGAGACAAAGAAACAAAGAGGGACCACGAGGTGGAACCCCCCTTTACTCCCCCTACCTATAGCGGGGTTCTGACCGAAATGGATTCTCCAAACTTCACCCCCCTAGAGTGGTGAAAAACGAACGAAAATAAGACACCCACGGGTGAGAACTCCCCTTTCCACACCCGATACCCATAGCTGGTTTCTGACCAGCATGAGACCCTCATTCATACCCCTAGATTTGGGGGAGGGACCCCCAAAAAGGGACGCCCAACGAGGTGAAAAAACTCCCCTTTACACCCGCCCCCCTAGGGGTTCTGACCTGCATGAGATTCTCCTATTTTTCATACCCCCTAGAGTGGGGAGACGCGACAAAACAAGACGACCACGAGGTGAAAAACTCCACTTTTTTCCCCCGCCCCAATAGCTGTTCTGACCAGCTTTAAAAGATTCTCCTACTCTTTCCCCCTAGAGTGGTGGGACAAACGACAACAAAAAGACACCACGAGGTGAGAACTCCACTATACCCCCCCTACCCATAGTTTGGTTTTGCCCAGAAATTGAAAATTCCCCTACTCATACCCCTGGGGGTGGTGGGGCCCGCGACAAAAAGGGACACACGAGGTGAGAAACCCCCCTTTACTCCCCAAAACCCTTTAGTTTGGTTTCCCTGACCAGCATGAGATTCTCCTACTCAAAATTTTCCCCCTAAGGGGTTGAACAGGGAAAACAAGACGACCACGGGGGTGGGGAATTTCCCCCTTTTTACCCCCCCTCCCCAAGCTGGTTCCCCCCAGCATGAGATTCTCCTCCCTCATACCCCCTAGGGGGTTTGAGACGACGACAAAAAAGACTACCACGAGGAGAAAAATCCCCTTAAAACCCCCCATAACCCTACCCGGGTTCTTACCAGCATGAGATTCCTCCTACTCATTTTTCCCCTAAAGTGGTGAGAGACGACAACAAGTCTCCCACGAGGGAGAACCCCCCTTAACACCCCCCAACCCATAGTTGGGTTTTCCCAGCATGAGATTCTCCAAACCCCCTATCCTTTAGAGTGGTGAGACGCCCGACAACAAGCTACCCACGAAGGAAAAACTGCCCTTAACACCCCTTTCCCCATACTGGTTCTGCCCCAGATGAGATTTTCCTACTCATATCCCCAGAGTGGTGAAAACGACAAAAACAGACTACCACGAGGGGGAGAACTCCCCTTTTAACCCCCAAACCCCATAGCTGGTTCTGACCACATGAGATTCTCCTACTCATTTCCCCTAAGGGGTTGAGAGGGACGACAAAAAACAAGAGCCCACGAGGTTGAAACCCCCCTTTTTACACCCGAAAACCCATAGCGGGTTTCTAAACCACCTTTGGGGATTCCCTTTTAAAATCCCCTAGAGTGGTGGGACGACGACAACAACCAGACGACCACGGGGTGAGAACTCCCTTTACACCCGATCCCCCATAGCGGGTTTTTCCTGACCAGCTAAAGGATTACCCACTCATATCTCTGGGAGGGGTGAAGGGAAAAACAAACAAGCGCCCACGAGGTGAGAATTTTCCCCTTTAAAACCCCGATACCCAAAACTGGTTCTCCCCAGCATGAGATTCCCCTAAAAAATATCCCAAAGGTGGGGGAGACGACGACAACAAAAAACGACCACGAGGGAAATCCACTAACCCTCTTCCCCATAGCGGGTTTTTCTGCCAAGCATGAATTCCCCTTTTTTAAAAATACCCCCCTAGGGGGTGAGACGACAAACCAACAAGACGCCCAAACGAGGTGAAAACCCCCCCTTTACCCCCCCTCCCCCAAAAGCTGTTTCTGACCGGCATGAGTTTCCCTCCTACTCATATCCCCGAGAGGGTGAGACGACGACAACAAGGAAGACCACGAGGTGAGAACCCCCCTTTTTACTCCCTCACCTAAAAGCGGGTTTTGGGGACCAGTATGAGATTCTCCTATCTACCCCCTAGAGTGGGAAAAAGGGGCCCGCAACAACAAACGCCCACGGGGTGAGAATCCCTTTTACACCCATCCCCATACCTGGTTCTGCCCAGCATGAGATTCTCCAAACTCTTTACCCCCTAGAGTGGTGAGACGACACAAAAACAAGAGGGGCCACGGGGTGAGAACCCCAACTATACCCCCCCTACCCAAAATTGGTTTTTTCCCAGCATTTTTCTCCTACTCATACCCCCTTAGAGGGGTTTTGAGACGACGACAAAAAGCCCGATCACGAGGGGGAAAAACTCCCTTTACCCCCCTACCATAGGGGTTTTCTGACCAGCATGAGATTCTCCTACTCATATCCCCTAGAGGGGTTTTGGACACGACAACAAGCCCGCCCACGAGGTGAGAACCCCCCTTTTACCCCCCCCACCCATAGCGGGTTTTCTGACCACATGAGATTCTCCAAAATCTACCCCCTGATGGTGAGACAAACCGAAAACAACAAGACGACCCCGGGGGTTAGAACCCCCTTTACTCCCTCTCCCTATTGCTGGTTCCCCAAAATGGGGATTCCCCCTATCATATCCCCTAGGGGGTGAACGCGAAAAATAAGACGCCCCACGAGGGGGAAAAGACCCCCTTTTAAAACCCTTACCCTAGCGGGTTTCCTGACCACATGAGTTTCCTCCTACTAATACCCCCCTAGAGGGGTGAACAGGGACAAAAAGACGACCACGAGGTGGGGAACCCCCCTTTACACCCAAACCCCAAAAGGGGGTTCTGCCCTTCTGAGATTCCCTACTCTTTCCCCCCTGGGTGGTGAGACGCCCGACAAAAACCCAAGCGAAAAGAGGTGAAACCTCCACTTTTTTCCCCGACCCATAGCTGGTTCGGGCCCAAGCGATATTTTCCTACTCATATCCCCTAGAGTGGTGAGACGCGCCCAAAAACAAGACGACCACGGGGTGAGAACCCCACTATTCCTCCTACCCATAGCGGGTTTCTGACCAGCATGGATTCCCCAACTCATATCCCCTAGAGGGGTTTGAGAGGGAAAACAAAAAGGGCACCACGAGGTGAAAAAACCCCCTTTACCCCCCCCTCCCCAATAGCTGGTTTGCCCAGCATGAGTTTCTCCTACTAAATTCCCCCCCTAGGTGGTGAGCGACGCCCAAAAAGGGACGCCCACGGGTGAGAACCCCCCTTTTTACCCCCCCTACCCGTAGCTTTTCCGACCATATGGATTCCCCAAATTATACCCCTAAGTGGGAGAGGGAACGACAAAAAAGACGACCCGAGGTGAGAACCCCCCCTTTTATTTCCCCCAAAACCAATAGCTGGTTCTGCCCCATAGGGTTTCCCCTTTTACCCTATCCCCTAGAGGGTGAAAACCGACGAAAAAAAGACGACCCCCGATGGAGAACCCCCCTTTTTACCCCCCCCCCCCATGCGGGTTTGGGGGACCAGCATAAGTTTCCCTCCTACTCATACCCCTAGAGTGGGGGAGAGGACGACAAAAAACAGACGACCACGAGGGGAAACTCCCCTTACTCCCCTCCCAAAAAGCGGGTTTTCTGACCAGCTTGAGAAAAAATCCTACTCTTTCCCCCCTAGAGTGGGGGAGACGACGACAACAAACGACCACGAGGTGAAAACTCCCCCCTTTACCCCCCCTTTCCCCCATAGCTGGTTCTACCAGCATGAAAATTCCCACGGCTTTCTGCAGAATAAAAGGGTTCCTTTTCCCAATTTCTTAATTATAATAATCTCATTCTTTAAAAATTCAAAAAAAAAAAAAAAAAAGGGGGGGATTGATTTCTGTAAAATTAAGCTCCTGTTATGAAACATTTGCACGGTTATCAACAGACCAAATTTTGCAAAATTATCAGTGCATTTTTAAATTTTTAATCTTAAACTTATATTCATTTTGTTACTATTTTTCTGCATTAAAGGGGTATTTAACCGCTAAACTCAAAAAATATATTTTATTCAGGCTAACTAGTTATGAGTTTAGCAATTAACAGAAAAATTATTGGGGCCACCATGACCTCCGAAAAAATTGTCATACATGACATTTTTCGAGCTAGGTCCCATCGGCCAAAATCTCCCGTAAGAAATAACATGGGGACGATCTTTATGCCCCGTGACCTTGGAGGATTTTGATCCGAAAAAGTATTGGCCATTATTACCGTACTCTACAGCCTTTTATGTAAATTCTCTATATATTGTTTTGTAATTTGGGCAAGTAGTTTGGTCAAAATATGCTGATTACCAAGTTGGGGTGTGATTTTGGAATGCATATGTTTGGTATATTTGGGCACAGTTTTCAAGACACGATGTTATAAAGGGGCATTTTAAATTGGTACTATGCTCTAGTATCTATGTGGACCAAAAAAGAAGCAGGTAAAGCAGATTTAAGAAATTTCTCAAAACACTAATTTTCGCTAATTTCTGGATCAAAAAATTCAAAAATTCGTGTTAAATCACAGTTACAGGATATAATTTTTTAAACGGTCATTTTAGTGTAGTATTGTGCTATAGATCACGTGGTAAAAAATTTTTTTGGGGTTTTTAGCCCCTTTAAAAAAACTAGTATTATACCAAAAGACTTAATTCAAGTTGTCATTCGATGCGCAAAACAAAGCAGACGTAAAGAAAAGAAAACCAACCGTCATAAATTCGTTATTCGTGACACTTTCCATGGCTTCCTCACCCTCCACCTGACGATGACGAAAACAAAAGACTAGCGCTCCCGCCATTCCTCCACGCGCACGCATGCGCACACCCACTGCCGCATTGATCAGTCCACTCCACTGCCTTGTAGAGACGCAAGATGACACGATGCCAAATCTCATCTCGAATCGATGGAGTCAAGAACCTTTGGGAGGGGGGAGGGGGGGGGGAAGGGATTCCCAGCCATTACCATACAAAGTGAACAACGATTTAATCAATAAACATTTGTATTTATTTTTCGATTTGGTTGGTCGGGAAAAACTCTTGTAGGTGGAAAAAATAAAATTGAATACAATCCAGAAAGTAAAAAACAACTCGACCGGAATTTGAACCCGCGTCTCCCACATTCTAGTCTAGCAGATGTTGATTGTGTCATTGATTAAGTAAGGCCCTTTTTAACAACGTTTGTATAGATAATAGATAGCATGATAGCAGTATACATTATTTTGTCGTCTAGTATGGTTCCTCTCCTGCATCGTTGTTTATATTAAATTTTTGTGAGGTGGACGAGGAAAAAATACCCCAAATTATATTTTTTTAATTTAACCATATCTAAAATCATTAAATAAAATTAGTTTTAGTGTTTATCGTATACCATTCCTTAATTTCAGCATGGTAGTCCGAGGTGTCTGATATTATTAGAGCGTAGCTACTAAGCGTATGCCACTATAGGGGGACTCGGGTTCGAATCCCGGATAAGGCATCAGGCATGGAATTTTGTAATTGTCCTTAACCCTCATCTATCTCCACTCATCGTCTCAAAAAGCAATATTGCAATAAAAGAGACTTTAATTGCTAAACTATTTGATTTCTGTATTCATGGCATATAAGCCAAGTTTCTCTGGAGTCAGTCTAAAAACCGCTATATACTTCAATATATACAAACTCTTCTCTGGTACTAATTAATGGTAAACACATGATAGACGTTACTCTTCAGCACACGAGATGTAAGCGTAACGTGCACAAGAATCATGATTAGAGACACGTGAAAATAGCGTTTTGTGAATAGATGCTACAAAGCGCTATTTTTTCAATTAAAACTATGGTTTTCTAGTCCTATTTTATTTTACATAGTACCCATAATTTGTTCATACACATTTTTATTCAGATGATATTAATTCAACCTTGGTGACATAGTTTTAGAATAAAAATATGAAAAAACTTCATACGTGCACAAGATTTTGATAGTTGGCAAAAAATAGATGTTACGAAACGCTATAAATTGACACTTGAAAATGCTATGTACACGTATCTCTCTCTAATCATGAGCTATCTCACGCGTCACTTACTCTGCTCGTAACTGCGGGGCCCGTATTACCCACATCAGTTTGGCGGGGGGCCCATATTTTGGCGAACACCTTTCTTCAACGCATCTTCATATCATTTAAAGACCAGTTTTAGACCAGTTTTTAACTATTTTACAATGTTATTGTCCATTTAAAAATACTTGATCTCCAAATTCAGTGAATTTCCACATGAATTCAGGATCACTTTTGACCTCCAATTTTCACTCCAAAGTTTTGAAACTTGTAAGATAGTTTACAAAAGATACGCGCATGTTGCGGTCAGGGAATATTTAGAATAATTGTCTCCCACTCAAACTTTGGAAATAACTAACAAAACAAAATCGTTGGTGACCTGTCTACAGTCATCATTGGCTAAAAAAGATTAACAATGTTTTGATAATGTGTTCTGATCGTGACAAACCCACATTCTAACGTGTCATATTAGTGCAAACGACAATCGATAGAGCTTCAATTAGTGATCCAGAACAAACATCTGTATTCTCCGAGCTCATCCAACAGTCATATCATAAGTCTACTAATCAAACTAAAGAGAAATTAGAAATATGTTTTTTCCTTTTTTTTCTTTTTCATTTTTTTCTTTCCCCCCACCCACCTTTTATATGGTTCATTAATTAATAAATTGCATTTAATATCCTTTTTGAATTTGTTGGATGAGCGTAGCGAGCGAAGCGAAGATTCCATTTCACTACACTGGAGAAAAAAATCCGGAATGTTTTTTTTTTTTTTTTTTTTTGTATTTTTGTCTGTTTGTTAGCACGATTCCGGCTAAACCGATACTCCGATTGCGATGAAATTTTATTGAGACCTTCGAAATCTCTGAACTTAGAACTGCCACGTTTTTGAGCACAATCGAAAAAAAAATTCCCATAAAAATCGCAATTTTACGATTTTTTTCGATTAAAAAAAAATCGATTTATAATACCTACACGCTTTATCCGATTGTAATGATTTTTTCACAGAACCTTTATTTTATGAATTTATATATTCGTGGAAAATTTAAGCGCAATCAAATAATTATTTCTCATAAAAATCGCAATTTTACGGGGTTTTTCTTTTTAAAACAATTCTTTGACAAATAACACCTACATTCTTTATCCGATTGTAATGATTTTTTTCACAGAACCTTAATTTTATGAATTCATATATTCGTGTAAAATTTGAGCACAATCGAATAATTATTTCTTATGGAAATCGAAATTTTACGATTTTTTTCTTTTTTAAAATTACGATTAATTAAAAAAATTAAAAATTAAAGTTTATTTTTTATTTATTTTAAATTATTTTTAAAAAAATCATCAACTTAGTAATGATTTTTTCACAAATTATTTTTAAAAAAATCATCAACTTAGTAATGATTCACCAATTACGCTCATCCAACAACGCGGCGGGACTTAAGCGTTTTCCTAGTTACCAAAATTATTGTTTTAATACATAGTTGTTGCAATATTAGTATTTCAAATATTTACTTAACTGTTGGTTCATTGTTGTGTCTGCATCTATGTTGTCCTCCTTTGTAAATCAGGTTTTTAACTGAATGGGATAGACGTTTAATAAATAAATAAAAATAAATAAATTTACTCTTTCCTTTAGCAACAAATTAACCATTTAAAGTGTTTTGTCAGATATTTGGCTTTATTTTCTTGATTAAAATGTACCCATGCAATTCGTAGACATTATAAAACATGCAATTCGTAGACATTATAAAACAGACAAGTGACAGAGAACCTAGGTACCCTCGACGTCATCCTATTATCTTTACAACAGTGATGGATGACGAACTATTATCTCGAAAACAGATAATACTCCTCCTGGGCAATTATACGTAAGTTACATACTGCAGGGTCTGACTTCGCGGGCCGGGGTGTACAAAACATACTAAAATGTAAATTATTGTAGTTGCAGGGTACCAACCGTTGAGTATGGGCTCTTCGTTAATTTTTCCTCCAATAACATTATGGATAAATATTTTAAAATATCGATTTTCATGTTTGGATTTCTGTAAAAAAGTCACCATTTTATGACTGGTCTACTGAGTGCCCTTAAACAATACTAACTAACTATCTAACTAACTAACTAACTAACTAACTAACTAACTAACTAACTAACTAACTAACTAACTAACTAACTAACTAACTAACTAACTAACTAACTAACTACTAACTAACTAACTAACTAACTAACTAACTAACTAACTAACTAACTAACAAACCAACTAACTAATTATAACTTTGAAAAAAAGTGAAACGTACCCTATTTAATTATATTTCCGCATCCACAAGAGGGCACCATTACTATGTTACGTATTACAGACAATTTTTTTTTTTCATAAATATAAATTAGTTATAGTTCAATGCGCGAACCTCGGATTCGGACGTTCACGTGTTCGAATCCTCTCACCGGCAACTCTGACTGAAAGTTGTTTCCAATGCTTTCTTAAGCCATCAAGGAGATCGGGAATTCCTTCACAAGACAAGCTATTACTAATTTGATATAGGACATGCGTTTAAGCCAAATTCCTGTGTTTGCTTGGACTCCACAGTTGAAATTTACCACAGTTGTCACGGTACAAAAAATGAAGAGCTCTATGGTCACCCTTTCCAATAATTATTTTTATATCGTTTTGTTTTGTAAATAAATTGATTTTTACGTTTTTGGATACTTTTAAAATACGAAATTTACTATTTTCGTGAATTGTTTCTGGCTGATGTTTCTGTTCTCGAGACTGAACGGATAGCTATTTGCCAATGCCAAATGTGTCCTATCCCATGCATCTATCTTAGCCCAGGAGTAGGCTACGTTTAGACGTGAACCAAACCAAACGTTGTTTGGCCTCCCTGTCTCTGGTAGATCATCTCCAGCCAATGGCGGGCCAGCGAGGTATCGGCCCACGATAGCAGACTACCTGCATTGTCGCTGGCGTCATACACGGGTTTACTCTTTAGCATATCCGCTCGCCTCGATAATTACCGCGAGATAAACCGACTTCAGGTGTTTTAGACTTGCGACCCCGACAATCATCTGGGGACTTATCGGAGCGGACAGGCAGCTCGTTAAAATGGAGATGACACTGACGGATATCGGACGGAACGAACTGGTGCCAACTGCCTTCCGTACACTCATGAGCTTGTGCAATGGCGTGTGGTAAACTGCTCAAATATAATTCTGGCAGATTATGCTATTTGAAAGAGTTAATAAATTATAAACTGACGGTGTTGGCTCAAGCGTAAAGCGCGAGACTCTGATTTGGCCGGAGGTTCTGGGTTCTAATCCCGTCGAGACCGGCAATCCTGACTGAAGTTTTTCCGAGGAGAATTTTGAGAATATTTTTGAGATCTTTGAGAGATTTTCTGGCTTGTACAACATTTTAATAAACTAGGAAAACGCTAAAGTCCCGTCGCGTTGTTGAGCGAGCACCGGTACGTGCAACACGACCCGAGTACGACATTCCCATAATGTTACATACCAATAAGTCTTTAAGGTCTTGACCGATTTAGCTGAAAATTTGTAAAATAGGAGGGAATGGATAAAATCCACCGCCATCTAGAGGACCTTGACATCATTTCTTTGGGAAAACTATTTTAACTCTTTGATAACAAATAATACACTGCTTCGTCGCTAGTATTTTGATTACTTCTAGATGGCAGTGCATAGTGATTCTCGTGCGACTTTTCGTTGCCATGGTAACGTTACTTTTGTTAAAATGTAATTTCTATCTACACTTCTAAAGGTCTTGACCGATTTAGCTGAAAATTTGTAAAATAGGAGAGAATGTTGTACTTATTGACCCTGCAACATTTCATAACGATCGGAACATTTTTTTTTTTTTTTTTTTTTTTTTTTTTTTTTTTTTTTTTTATAACCAACGATCGGATTTTGTTCAAAAACTGTACAGCAACCCGCATAGGTGGTATGTACATGAGTGCAAAATTTCAGGTCGATCAGAGAAACGGTGCGACCTGTATCGAAGCAGTAACAGGAAAAAAAAACAGAAATTCGAGCCATAAGAGTCAAGTGGAGACGCTCGCTACGCATGAGCTCCTAGTTGAGCGAGCACCGGTACGTGCAACATGACCCGAATACGACATTCCCATAAGGCCCACCACACAGTGTAGGCCAACTGGATATTGACATTGTACACTATATACTATTCCAACATCTTTGCATTGTACTAATTCACGTCATGCCTTCTAAAGTGTATCTTTATATCTTCACTGCCTCCTTCATTTTTTAACATCATTTTTCGAATTATGATTACCAATAAGTCTTTAAGGTCTTGACCGATTTAGCTGAAAATTTGGAAAATAGGAGATAATGTTGTACTTATTGACCCTGCAAAATTTCATAACGATCGGTACATTTTTTTTTTTTTTTTTTTTTTTTTATAACCAACGATCGGATTTTGTTCAAAAACTATACAGCAACCCGCCTAGGTGGTATGTACATGTGTGCAAAATTTCAGGTCGATCAGAGAAACGGTGCGACCTGTACCGAAGCAGTAACAGAAAAAAACAAACAAACAAAAAAAAAACAAAAAAACAGACATTCGAGCCATAAGAGTCAAGTGGAGACGCTCGCTTCGCTCGCTCAACTTTTCCAATATCTTTGCATTGTATTTATTCACGTCATGCCTTCTAAAGTGTACTTTGTATCTTCACTGCCTCCTTCATTTGTTAACATCATTTTTCGAAATATGATTACCAATACGTCTTAAGGTATTGACCGATTTAGCTGAAAATTTGTAAAATAGGAGAGAATTTTGTACTTATTGACCCTGCAAAATTTCATAACGATCGGAACATTTTTATTTTTTTATTTTTTTTTATTTTTTTTTTTATTTTTTATAACCAACGATCGGATTTTGTTTAAAAAATATACAGCAACCCGCCTAGGTGGTATGTACATGTGTAGCAAAATTTCAGGTCGATCAGAGAAACGGTGCGACCTGTATCGAAGCAGTAACAGAAAAAAAAAGACATTCGAGCCATAAGAGTCAAGTGGAGACGCTCGCTACGCTCGCTCAATTACACTAGGAAAACGCTAAAGTCCCGTCACGTTGTTGAGCGAGCACCGGTACGTGCAACAACGACCCGAGTACGACATTCCCATAATGTTACATACCAATAAGTCTTTAAAGTCTTGACTGATTTAGCTGAAAATTTGTAAAATAGGAGAGAATGTTGTACTTATTGACCCTGCAAAATTTCATAACGATCGGAACATTTTTTTTTTTATATATATATCACCAACGATCGGATTTTGTTTAAAAACTATACAGCAATCCGCCTAGGTGGTATGTACCTGTGTGAAAAATTTCAGGTCGATCAGAGAAACGGTGCGACCTGTACCGAAGCAGTAACAGAAAAAAACAGACATTCGAGCCATAAGAGTCAAGTGGAGACGCTCGCTCAATTACAGTTTTTTGGGGGGCCCAGCAAATTTTTTTATACTAGGAAAACGCTCAGTTGGACGCGTTGTTGAGCGAGCACCGGTACGTGCAACACGACCCGAGTACGACATTCCCATAATGTTACATACCAATAAGTCTTTTAGGTCTTGACCAATTTAGCTGAAAATTTGTAAAATAGGAGAGAATGGATAAAATCCACCGCCATCTAGAGGACCTTGACATCATTTCTTTGGGAAAACTATTTTACTCTTGATTTCTTTAGGTGGCAGTACATAGTGACCAGAATTCTTGTGCAACTTTTCGTTGCCATGGTAACGTTACTTTTGTTAAAATGTAATTGCTATCTACACTACTTATCGGATCAAAATAAAATTTACATATTCGTGACCGGACGGACATTCTAAATGATTTGGCTACCTCAGATTTTGTCGCCGTTTAGTTAAAAAAAAAACTTTAGATTAACTTTAATGTAACTTTATAACTTTTTGAACGATTTTGCCACAAAACTAATGTCATTCAATCGGGAACGAAACTTGCGGATGGTCAAAATTTCAACTCGATCCGAGCCTCCGTTTGACCGCT
Organism: Sweltsa coloradensis; assembly: GCA_024449915.1. Lineage (NCBI taxonomy): Eukaryota > Metazoa > Arthropoda > Insecta > Plecoptera > Chloroperlidae > Sweltsa > Sweltsa coloradensis. The sequence goes on along the minus strand of JAMZAV010000108.1, from coordinate 1,000,195 downwards.
ATCATGAGCCAAAAAAGCTTTGCGACTTTCCGTTGCCATGGTAACGGGACTTTGTTATAATGTAATTTCCATCTACACTACTTATCGGATCAAAATAATTATAACTTATTCGTGATCGGTCGGACATTCTTAATTGATTTGGCCACCTCAGTTTTTGTCGCAGTTTAGTTTGAAAAAAAAAAAACTTTCGATTAACTTTAATGTAACTTTTTAACTTTTTGAACGATTTTGCCACAAAACTATACAGCAACCCGCCTAGGTGGTATGTACATGTGTGCAAAATTTCAGGTCGATCAGAGAAACGGTGCGACCTGTATCGAAGCAGTAACAGAAAAACAAAAAAAAAAACAAAAAAAAAAAAAAAAAAAAACAGACATTCGAGCCATAAGAGTCAAGTGGAGACGCTCGCTTCGCTCGCTCAATTATTTTAAATACAATTTTGAATGATTTGCTGTCTTATTTGAAATTCTCATAGAATTATATCGATCAATTTAATCCCCACACCACACCCACCGCCCGCGCCGTTGGTTTGCGGGGCCCTCCGCTGAGGACCTATAACTGCGGAAGAGAAAAGTCTCATTCAGAATATTGACTGTGGTCAGAATCGAATTCATCCCGAATAAATATTTCACGTGAAACGCATTATTTGATTGACGGAACAAACTTATTGTTTTTTTTTTGCTAACTTTTATCATATTTTAACTATCATTTAACGCAACTTATCACAAATGACACAAACAATTTGTTACACCTAGCAACTGCCACTGGACATTAGATGTAATCCGATAAGCGAGGACCTAGCTACGCACAACTCACACGGAAGAGACGGAGGAATTCCTAGGACAAATTCGCTGGCTCGTCGCTATCACCTTCAGATGATCTAGTTAATAAATACCGCTGTATAGGAAGTGATTGATCAATCAATATTGATTTGCTGAGGTGCGATATTGGCGTGATGATGCGTGCGCGAAGTTAGCGGCTCATGTGTCCTGCTTGGCTGGTATCCGGTGCTTGCTCCAGTGGCGTGCATACACACACTTGTGTACTTGTGTACTTCAGAGAGATGGGATAAGACGTTCGTTATTCGTTATTCCATTTCAAGAAGGCTTGTGCGAATATTTGAAATTTGAAAAAAAAAAATAATATCCGAGCCTATATCCAACAAAGTTGGGTAGGAATGGGAGGTAGGCCTAATTCTAACTCTGTAGGTCCACCCAAATTGTCACATTCTTCTTCTTTCTCCTCTTCTTCACTATGTTCTTCCTCAGACTTTAACTAGTTCTTGCCATACCCTACTTTCCTTTCTTTCCAGCACTTATCTGAAATGTCACTATTTTTATAATTTCTAGTAAAAAAACCTTGTTATAGTGGTTCCAACGAAAGAATGCAGGTGGCTCGAAATTGTTTTCCCAACATAACAACTTTGTCAATTCTATTCACGCTAGCTCAGCGTGGATCTAGCACACGGAGGAACTCTGTGATCTAGCACAGATAATTTTTGCTTGCGTTGGTAAAAGATATTTTTCTTTCATACACAAAGGCAACATTCCTTTTACCGCGCATTCATTCTACCCCCACCACTACCAAGCATCTGCATTCTTTCGTTGGAGCAAGTATAATAGGGGGTCCTCCTGCTGTTGTTACTGTTACTGTACTTGGTATTTTGGAGTTAGGGTGTTGTGAATGGATTTTTATTGTTGTTTAATAGGAATCATTCCCATACAATTAAATTGGCGTTTGAAGAAAACATCGAACATTTTTTAAAGTAATCCGGGCCCTTCCGAATCAGAGTCTTGCACGTTACGCACTTAGCTAAATGGTGAAATTGAAACAAACCGATCAAAATCGGAAAGTAAATTTAAAAATTGTATAATTTTTAACCTTGTACTTTGTAGGCAGGCAATATAAAATAAAAAAAGGCAAAATACTTTCATGTACCAAATATATAAACGGCAACGCAATGTAACAGAATGCGATCTAGCGGATACAGGGTTGAAGCTTCATTCGATCCGCGCGTTTCCGTTTAGGCGGGGATCAAACCCTTGACCTTCCGAATCAGTCTCAACTGCATACACATATAAGCTACCCTGTTGATACCTCGTAACATAATTTCTATCTTTTAGTTTTACAGTATGGCTGTAATTGATTTTGATTGCAATTATATTTCTTTCTTTCTTGAGGATATTCTTGGATATCTCTTTTTGAATGTATGCATAGAAAAGTTGTTGACACATTATTTCCAAATAAAATATTATTTCAGGTAATTTCAAGTGTTATTTTACTGCCACAATTCTATAACTTAAAAAGTAAAAGATTTATAAAGTCGTACAAATTGTTAAATTATTTGTATAATTTACATTTTCATTTTTGTTTGGATTATATTAATTTCCGGTTAAACTAGTTCGACACCTCATCAAGTGCAAAAATATTCCGCGTTTCACGATGCAACCCACTTTACGTTATTTGCGCATGTTTCCAAAAATTAATAACTGTGAACAGGAAGATAAAGCGTGACAAGAAACCATTAAAAGTTAAAACTGACATAAAGTCGCCCTTCTCTTCGTATACCGGTCTTGTATGCCCGTGCGCCACTGAAGGTTTTATGCAAATCGCATTGTTTAAAGATGTCATAAGGTCTCACGTATGAACTTGTTAATTTCTACCGCTCTAAAAAAAACTCATATGCACTAGGACTATCATTCTCAATTAAAATAATATATTACTATATAAAACTTAAGCCTTCACTTTAAATAACGTAGCGGCAAAGTAATAAACCAACCAAATAAGATGAAGATACGTGGACAATACAAGTCTAAGCAGGACATTTAAAATACATGAATAAAATAACATAATTATATCATATTTCCAGATGAATATTTTAAATTTACAATTCAAATTTTCGTACACTTGAACTTGGTTTTTATATGGCGAAGATAAAAATATTTTTAATTATTATCATTATTTTAAGTCTAGTTCTCTGGCTCGCTTACGTTGTGCCATGCGAGAAGATGTTCATCGAATGCGGACGTCCACAGAATCAGGTTTGCGGACTCGGGGCATGGTCTAGAAACATAAAAGATGGTTTTATTCTCGTGTGTGTCCATCATTCCTAGCTAGCTTCCTCGAAATGAGATAAAAGCTGAATAATCAGTTGTTAATTAGGATGTGTGGTCACACAGCATACGAGCGCACAATTGCACGTGTGGGGGCGCATGTGGTTTATAGCTGCTCTCCTTGTTAACGTGAGAAGAAGAAATCTTATCTTGTTTTTTTTGTGATTTTTTAGAAATATAGACACGCGACTAGAGATGGCTCATTAACATATGACCTTTTCGTATTTTTGGAAGAACAGTTGGATGAATGTTTGGACGGACTGATTGGCTCTAACAAGCAAGTGTAAGCACGGATACATTACCCCCCCCCCCCCCATGTAAGAATATTGTGCTAACTTTTACAAAAATGTAGTTTCGACTTTCGAGATATATTAAAGTTTGTTTATAGAAACACATGAGTAAGTGCACTAATAATGTTTAATGTTTCTGTTTTGAACAATACCTGGGCCAGATTTTTTCACATGAATTTTGAAGTATTTAACATGCGTTACAGGATGAGCTAGTAAAAAGGCATGAGTTGTCATTTGATTCCATATTTTATTATGTATGATCTGAAATTTGAAGCCTTAAAATAATATAAAAAATAACTAAAAACAAATAATAGGGATAAATAAATAAATAAAAATAAAATAAAATAGAAAACCTTCCTCCATTATCTCCCATGTATACCGCGCTCTGCCGGTTGCAACAAATGTAGACATTGCTGTTATCTAACAAGTATTTTTTCTAAATTTTAAAGAGTTTACTGGGTAAAGAAGGCATCTAAAATTGATTTGGCAGGAAAATGAACAAAAACGTGCTAAATGCATTATTTTTTTGCATCGGGGGGGGTTGTACTCTTTGTCGAAGATAGATACAAAATACGATTACTCCAGCATTGATAAGGGTCACCAAAAACATTCTATACGTGTTATCCGGCTGAGGGACAATTTCGAAATCAAAAAACGAATGTCATGTTCGGTTGTTATCGTGAGACGTGACACTAGCGTAGATGGACGGACAGTAAGTGATGCATATAAAGGAGGTTTGCTCCCGTTGTTAAATACAAATTGTGTATGTTATAGTTATAATCAACGACATTTCAAGGGCCGGACTGAATACCGACAGTGTTGGCTCGAGCGATAAGCGCGCGACTCTGATTCGGGAGGTCCCGGGTTCAAATCCCGTCGAGACCGGCAATTCTGACTGAAGGTTTTTCCCGAGGTTTTCCTCAGTCGTTAATGCGAATGCAAGGGATTGAGTCCTCTTAAACAGTCCTCGGACATCCCTTCACAATTGTCCTATCCGCAACATACTAGTTATAGACACCTGAAGAGGGGCATGAATTGCACCCTGGGCACTGGGCAGGCTTCCTACGAAAAGTTTTTTTTGTAACAACAACAACAACAACAACAATAACAATGTGTTGGTTTTTTAATTGAAATAGGAATTCGTTTTGCAGTATAATATGCACACCTAATAACATCTAAAGTGCAACATAGTTGTTAGTGTTAACTATTGACGTAAGTTGTTGATTTCTACATAGTACGCACAATTTACTGTCGTTATCATAATCACATTTATTAAAATAATTACTTATAATATGAATAATTACTATTGTTTTGTAATACATGCAGTTCTCACTAATTTGCCAGATACACTTGCTAATAACTGTCTAACTGACATTGGAATACAAGTAAAATAGGCGAATCGTAATACTTTCGTAATAACAATTAAAATGATAAAAATAAAATTATATGCTTATTAAAGAATATTGACCGATTCACATTTTAAAGCAATACCACAGAGAATATATTACTAATCTTTTATCTGTTACAGTATTCTACGTGAAATATTTCACCGAGTTTAAAAATATCACGTTTCAAGTGAAATTAAACTTAGTTTTAGGGGAAGAGCTCCCCATCATGCATCACCTTTCTGTCTGTCTGTCTGTCTGTCTGTCTGTCTGCCTGTCTGTCTGTCTGTCTGTCCGTCTGTCCATGAGTCACGTCTCACGATAAATACCGATCAAAACCTCGGATTGAAATGCATTTTAGTTGTCATTGCTGACTCTTAGGGTCAGGGGGCGAACTAGCGTCATAAAACCTTATCCATAAATACACAGGGCAGCTCCTCCAACAACGTGACTCTCATGCTCAAACATAACTTATTTTTAGTTTGAAATCCTCAATTGCTCATACCCGGCACCTCCACCAACAACGTGACCCTTTTTTTATATGTATTCGATTCATTCATAAATTGCATTTAATATCCTTTTTATTTGTTATCAAATTTGTTGAGTATTTTAATGCATTGTTGTAATATTACTATTTCAAATATTTACTTAAATGTAGTTCATTGTTGTGTCTGCATCTTTGTAATTAGATTTATTTAGTTGTCCTCCTTTGTAAATCAGTTTTTATAACTGAATAGGATAGACGTTAAATAAATAAATAAAAATAAAATTTAAAAAAAAAGCTCAAACATAACTTATTTTTAGTTTGAAATCCTTAATTGCTCATACCCGGCACCTCCACCAACAACGATTTTCGAACAATCATAATTGATGTTTGTGTTTTTCTACGATCTACAGTTGTCTAAGTAGCTTCGCTCCCTCGTTTAGGTTCTTCGAGGTGCTTGTGTGGATCCATGAGTGCGTAGGCTAGAGATGGAACTATCAGTATGAACGTAATGCAGTAGTCATCAAATTACCATCAATTTAACCATCAAATTAACATCACTTTACAACCTAACATCTTAATTAGCTTTATTATCATCAAATAATTAATTCCAATCAGTGCTGTCGAAGAAACCTAAAACTGGTTTTATCTTTACAGTTCAGCTTCTTTGCACAAGAACATTGTAATTGTCCAACCTAACAAATAAAAATAAACCAGTTTCATATTCAGAAACTAATTATAGCTATGCTCTTGATTAAAGTCAGCCATGTACACTAACAGTGAGTAAATAATGTAAAAATATAAGAATTGATTTTCTACCCGCGATTTTCGGATGTCGATCAAAATATTAATTAGTTCTAATTGTGTGAACTCCACACAAATGTTTGATACTGATGAACCAAAAGATAACGTTTATTTGAACGTAATTGTATGTTTTGTTGTTGGACTTGCACATTATATATTATCGGAATAATGATGAACAAGTCGAATTCAGTTGAACCTTGACCAAAATAATCTTGTCCCGCTTCAGGTGACTATAGGTATACTTTAGTTATTTTGAGGGCAATCACAGATTCGGGCAGATTGTCGAAAAACACACACATTTTGTTTCTTCGGGTAATCGTACTTGGGTCTTCTGGGTTGAAAAAGCTGGACCAACGAGCCACACAACGATAACGTTTTGCATACAAATAATTATTTCTAGCATGCATATGATCCTCCTTTGTTAAATTATTATACCAGATGAAGAATCACCTTGAAATTTCGAATTAATGGAGACAAATTTTTCGACCTCTGCATTGGGTTGTAAACGTCGATCATGTCAATATCAGGGTTGTTAACTTAATCCGTGTCAATGAAATAAGAGCGCTCAATCTTCCCATGTCCACTCTGGCGGCGAATGCTGGAAACGCGGTAAAGAGGATAGAATCTGCACATGCTATCCTCGCGCGTAAGAAATTAACAAATTGAGATCAGTATTGTGATGCTCTATCGTGCACACAACAAGCAGCACCTAAACGGAATATAGCCTTCAGTATCACATTTTAACAGAACATAATCATTCAGTGAAAAAATATATTGGAGCCACTAAAAACGTAACCCCACAAAAACAAAAAATTAGGCCTTGTCAGGCGGCCATGACGGTGCTACGCCCCCTCGACACTAGCGCATTCTCTAGGTGATTAAGAGCTCTCTGCTTCAGGCTGTGACGAGCGTATTACCAAGGAAATGATTGACAAAAGTATAAGGACTTGAGGTTTCCATGTTGTCGGGGATGTAGGTGCAGATCCCCCCCTCCCCCCCTTCTCCAGAGTCTAGCTTTATAACCTATCGCAATAGTAATTTCCTTTACACCTCCACCTAATTCATTCCCGTCAGTCAAATCCCCCTCTTTCACTTCTTCAGTTTCCGGTTCATTTCTCTCCGTCGTCCCATTATCTTCGCCCTCTCGTTCTCCGCTCCGTTTGTATCACGATTGTTTGATCTTTGGAAATGCGATTTTCTACTTCCCCCAACAATACCCCCCCGTCTCCCCTCAGTAGAAACCGCGCAGGTCATGCTCATTACGTTAGTTTCAACACTTATCCCCCTGTTTATATATTATAGTGTGCAACGTCGATAAGGCGTATAGCCTGTTGAAGATTCCTGAGTTCTAGGTTCGAACCCTGACTTGTGCACGAATGTCACGTGACGTTTCACCTTGATCAGCAACGTTGTAAAAATATGAACTATAAAGTATAAAATACTAAGTTATTTATGCTTTTATCATTGTTAGGGCTAGTTCCTTAAACATGAATGAAAGTTCATACGGAAAATTATCATTGATCAACATATGTAAAATTACTAGGTTTTAAGCTACTGTGATAAGAAGTTATACTAATGCATGTATTGGGTTTATTATGCATTACATTGTTTTCTTAAATTTTAATAATAATAAAAACTTATATGAAGAGTTAAAAATTTTAATATTCGTAATCATCTCATTAGAATCTCAATTTTTGATCGGGAAACACTCCCGTAGGTAAAATTCCGCTGAGATGAATTTTGTTAATTTCTGGATTCGATATAATTGGTTATACAGATAATTTGGGCGTAATGTAATCAATCTTGTTGCGACTCTTGTAAACCACGTTGCTGGACGAGCGAGCGAGCAGCTCTCGAATCAATCGATCTCCCCTGCCCCTCACCCACCCACGCAGACAGCCCTAACAATCGGTGGCAGGAGCTGAGCACACTCATGGTGTGCGCGTGCGTCAACCACATGCACGCGCACTCACGTCCCAGCATCACGTGCGACCTCACTATGACGTCACGCGCACACACGCGCGCAGACTCATCTTGCTTGGGCAATAGTGTTGTTATATGGGAGTTCTGATTATTTGCACATGGGCGCAATATAGAATGGTATAAAAAAAAGGTTGACGAACGATATTGTTATTATTATTTTTCCTCAATTTACTTAAATTTAAGTAAAACAATTGAAGGTACGGGGCATTGCACCATGACTATGCTCTTACAATTGCTTGTTATTATATAACTGTTATTAATCACGCTATTTATATGGAATTTATATCCTTCATTTATGAGTAACAGTATGAAAAATAAGAAAGAGCACCAGTGCATGTGTAAGAAGACGAGCTCTGTATAATTTACAAATGTAATTAGAGTTAGACATGTACATGAACAAGGGTGAGAGAGTGAAAAATACCTACGTCCAAATACAAACTTCACAATATAAATGAATTTGTTTTAACACTATGAGAATTTTGGCAAATTGCAAATGGTAATACCTAATTACGTATGGCTAGTTGCATATTCTTGGAAATTAAACCGTTTACATGTATTTCGTTGTCATAAACACTCCAGCTAACAAGAGGAATTAACATCAGGTTTAGAGAACAGACGTGAATAATGGGCGTTAAAGCTGACGGCGAGAGCGCATGTATAATTTAACCGTACGCACAGAAGTTTCAGTGGTTACCAATGTCGACCACTAACTATAGCTGAATTTACAAATATTTTTACATGAATGCTTCGTGATTAGCAGTAAGTAAATTGAATTTTATGTTAAAACGTAAAATAAACTATCGTACAATATTCGTTTTGTACTTTTTTAAATTATCTTTAAGTAACACCTATATGTTTTTTTTTTAAAATATTGAACACTATATGTAATTTTTTTTAAAAATATTGGAACAATTAAAAGAATCGTGTAAGTTCAAAAACTTTGAACATTGAAAAAAGTTGAACATTCATAACCATTCGACGTCATAGCAGAAAAAACAAAAATTCCTTATATGTGACAGTTACTGTGCATGTCATGAGCTATAGGCCTAACTATAAGGGGGAACTTCAGTCTGCACCGCAACGAAGTTTGATCTTCCAACTTATTCCCCACATTCTCAACAACAACAACAACAACAACAACAACAACAAACAACAACAACAACAACGACGACGACGACGACGACAACAACAACAACAACAACAACAACTCCATACGTGACGTCATCTCTCTCATCCTCCTCTCGCACCAACCGCCATCTAGATTCCGTCTTTATATTCAGTGCCACTCTCTGATCTAATAATGCAGTTCCTGCATTAAATTATATACTCCCAATCTCCAGGTCTTGTGCATAAGCCCGCTACGAATCCTGTTACTGGCCACCTCATCATCATAACAATTTGCACATTAAGGAAGTTTCCTCAGTGCATAGAGGGACGGCTATCATGTATCCAATCCCCAACTCTAGAATTTTAATTTTATAATGCTATTAAAAAATGAACACAGCTCTCCACTGGTTATGCTATCTCTTAAGATAATTATTATACAACGAGTAATTCTTCTAATTAATCTCATAGTGGGTCCGGCCGGAGCAACAATAGACATAAATTAGATTTTGTCTCAAGATGCAAACACGTTTGGGGCACGCAAGCCTATGCAGATCACGAATAACTGGGATGTGTTTGTGTGTCCTCTTTTCAAAACTTGAACAGGTGAAATGGAAGCTTATGAATATATAAGTTAAAATGCGAATTGTTAAAACAGGTGTTTAATGTTCATGCAGGTTCATTTGAGTAATTATGAACAAAAACCGTTAAATGTTTAAAATTGTATTCAATTATTTATTTAATATGAATTTAAGGTAGTATAGTTTTTAAGTTTTGTTGTTAGACAAGATGATTATAAGGTAAATGAATGCTTTTCCATTGTTTAGGTGTGACATGTTGAGGTTAAAACTTAGGTCAGAAAAGCAATTTGCGAAACTAAAAATTTGTTTTGAGATTAGTTAATTAGATTTTAGGAGAATTTAGTTTCTAATTAGGCCTATACTTGTATTTTATGAGCATCAGAAAGGTCAATGCATTATATGCTTTCGTAGGATGTATTCTCAAGTTCTATGTCATTAGAACAGTCACGTACTTCGTAGCTCCCCCCCCCCCCAAAAAAAAAAAAAAATCAAAAAAAAATGGGGAACCATGTATATGTTTATTATTATTTTAACGGTCTATCAATCAATCGTTTGGAATATCACACAAAGCAAGCCCAGTAACACTAATAAGTGTGTATGCTAAATTTTGATTGTCAACAGTTTAGAACAACTCACAAAATAAATCCAGAGTATAAGCCAGCCAATGGTGGCTGTGGCGAACAGAGGTGATGAAATAAATAATTTTAATTATAATTTTTAAATCAATCAATCAATTGACCATCTCGACAAAATGTATTTTCTTCTGCAGGCTTACTCGGTCAATAAAAGAAATGCCGTAGGGGATTGGACTTGGAATTTCCTTCATAACAATATAACAGATACACTCGCGTTGATACTAACTGTTAGGACCTATGTAGGCCTAGTAGATTGGATATTGCTTAACGTCTCATATTTATGCAACTTGGCTAATCGAGACGAAGGGAGGGACGTAAGGGGCGACGCGGGGGGACAAGGGGTGGACAGGCCTGTGCTGGTCAGAACCAGCCACAAGCATATGGGGGGGGGGGCAGGGGTTCCCCCACGTCGTGGTCGTCTCCGTCTGTGTCATCCGTCCGTGTTGTCATTGTCGTCGCCGTCGGGGAGGTAGTCAAAGGGAAGGGGAAAGTTCCCCGACGACGACCCAGAGCTCGCCATTAGTTTCAGGGAGAAAAGTCCCCTAATCACGGGCCAAACCACGAGAAGGTTGCGAGTTGGGATTTGAAGGCCCGCCTATAGTAGAGTTAAGTTTCGTGGGAAACCTGCCCAGGGTGCAATGCATGTCTAACTGTAGGTACATTTGAGCTAGGACAGTTGTGAAGGGATGTCCGAGGGCTGCTGAACAGGACTCTATCCCTTGGGATAACTTCATAAAAAACCTTCTTTAAGGATTTCCGGTCTCGATGGGATTCGAACCTGGGACTTCCCGAATGAGAGTACAAAAATACTAGTCACATATTGTTTCATAATGTAATTGTTGAAACGTATTAAATAAAATCCACACTGTCCACTTATTATTTTGGAATGTAAAATTTGTCTCAACTTATAAGAAAAAATCTTCGAAACTCGTCTCAATTTCACTCTGTTTAATTCTATTGAGAGATTTTTCCGTATTCGTTTTGTTTAATAGTAAACTTAGTAGGCTACTAATTGGCTTTAAAGCGGATTCACCATGTGAGGTAGTATTTTGTACGGCTTGTCGAGGCAAGAATGTGAAGGACGGGCATTTCAAGATTGAAGAAACTGAATGGCTTTATAAATAAAAATCATTGGACTTTTATATCATTATCATTAATAAACTGAAAGGCCACATTTGTTCAACCCAAGATGCTACTCGTGGTTCTGGGCTCCCCGAGTAGCATCTAGGAGGCAGTGATTCAACCATATAGTTTTTCTCTAACCTCTTCCAAGTAAAGTAATTATTGTAATACTAAATTGTGGGACATTATTTATATATCATTGATGTCATTTGTATAGATAAATGTTTTGTATAGATTCCAAATTTAATATCTATCGTATCTGCGCAAAAGTTAGAAGTAAGTAAGTAAGTAAGTAAGTAAGTAAGTAAGTAGCTTTATTTTGTTTACAATACATTACATGTTACACATGGAAAATGTAGGAAACAAAAATGGCGAGGTTCAATCATTGAGAGATCATTCCTCCACCTAACCATGGTTACAAATAGATTTAGATAGTGTAAGATTATAAGATATAGATATGTTATAAGATAAGATATTTATTATTATTTATTATTTATTATATTTATTATTTCATTGATATTAATTAAAAACTATTTTGTAGATTCCAAATTCTATCGTGTGTGACACCACAGGTGTCTGAAATTATCAACATATGTCACGAAAGTAAAAATATATGGCCCTACCGTAACACATTTCTATAATTTGTTTTAAAATTATCTATAAAAAATAAATAAGTACAGGATGTTTCATGGTGACCCTGATGGGTGGCAGGGATATAGCGTCACTCAAACTTCACATAAATCAATACCCGGCACCTCCACCAAAAATGGAATTTCAATTCCAAAAACAATACGTATTTTTTATATCCATCTTTTCCTCGGCGCCTCCATCAACAACGAGATATGATCATCATCATTTAATTTTTGTGTTTTTTCGTCAATCTTTTATACTGAAACAAATTATTTCCTCCCTCTTTTGGGTACTTCCGTACCTGTACGTGTTTTAATACTATTGACAATGTGTTACTATTTAAATTTTTGTTCACAGAAGACTGTTTTAATTAAATTAAATTCAATCCTTACTTCGATTTATTCTTGTAACTATTTTGCAATATAATTTTTTAAAGTAATTTTAATCAACTGATTACGTTATTGATACAATGGCGCTTTACGTTTATAATATATTATCAAGCAAATATATTTTCTGTATGAAGTTTTGCACGTGTTAGGTCTACTATGTTGAGCACGTATGGAGGCTGGTCATGTCCATGAGGTTCATCAGTCTGTTGGTGTGCTGTACACGTAACAAACACTTGATATTATAGCGCACACTTTATTTTAAATATCGTATTCTTAACGTGTGTACTAAACGTGTATATAATTATAATTGCAAATAAGTCTATCAAATAGAAGAATGCATTGCAGATTAGTGACGCATTATTTTGAATTTTCTTTGCGTTACTAATCTGCGATCAGATGCCCTTACTTCCTGTTTGGTATTGGTTTAACATTTGTAACCGAAGGAATAGATTAGGTACCCTCGGCCAGAATTAAATCAAGGACTGAACTTTAGATCCCTCGATTTATATATGGTTGATGGGTACATTCGCATTTTAACTGAGATAAAAGTTTTAAAAAATCGAAAATGTTTTGTCAATTTGTTAGATTGATAGCCCTTAGAGCCACATTTCTTTCGAGAAACTTGTCCATAATTTGAAGACGAACGGAAACGAATTAGTTCCTATTTTTCAATAGTACATAAATCTAGTTTTACGACTCCTTATTTTGAGGAAATTTTTAAGACTGGACAGCCAAACTATGAACTTGATCTTGAACTATTGTAATGTCTTGTATAACAAGGGGTAACGACAGGTGCTCGATCTGTTGCTCAAACATTCGTCATTATTTATTTATTTAGTACATTACAAACAATTAAATTCTAAATACCAAAAAAAACATGAAAAATGAATAAATAATAATAATAGCATGTTTAGTTTATTAATACTGAAAATGAATGCAAATATAAATTAATAATAGAGAAAATATAAATAATAGTTTGTGTGTCATTTCGATAGGTTCGATTGTTTTCCTATATAATCCTGACGTTATTATACGACGGTGTTACCGTCATCTGATGTGCATTATTTCGGACTGTGAAAGCATACAGTTTGAATAAATTAAATATAATCATGCAGTTGTGAGTGACCCACAAGAAAAGATAATGTGAGCCCACCTTCTTTTATTTCAATGACAAACCACTCGGAATTTTCCTCCGAAACTCAGCGAAGCCCCCTGCACGTTCGTGGTCCAACGTACGTCACCCTTGACAAACTCTCATCTGTACCAATTAAAAACAATGTTATGATGTAATGCCTGTCTAACTCGTTCATCTTACGTCGCATAACCACGGTAATACTGTCACGGTCCAGAGCTCCCACTGCATGTAACATCACTCTAATTGCATGTATAGCTCAACCTAATTACAGTGTAGTCTTTATTATCTACTTAATAAACAGACCTATCTGCGTATACGTACGAGACCTTGAGAGGGACTCATGTGTTGAATATGCATGTCTTACCGACACTGCACTTGTGTGGTTCATCATCTTCTTATGCAGCCGAATAAATGTAGTTTTTAAACCCTATTTTGTATATTTTAAAGTCAAACAAAATTATTTTTTGTGCCTCTTTTTATGGGTTTTTGATTTTGACATGGCAAAGAAAACGTGGTACATTAAACTAGATTCGAATTTAAATTGCAGGTTACATGTATTTTTATCTTAGAAAAAAAATATGGGCAAAACTTATTCATTAACGTAATTGCAGCTTGAAGTAAATATTGTGCGATATGATTTCCTTGCTTCGATGCATCTTGTATAACATAAACAAATCCAAGGTAATTTCGCAGCACAAAACATAAATAATATGTAGTTACACCACTTAAATCAAACTCTGTAATTATTACACATCATTGTTATCAGAAAATTGAGCTAATACATCAATATGGATGGATTTGATTAATAATTAACCAAGTCGTGAGGAACAAAGACAGCTTGGACTGAGCAGCTTATAACCACTAAAAATAAATAGGCACTGACTTGAAAAATATGCTTTTACAGATATACGTTTCCATGATCATCAGGTTGATTTGTTTTGGAAAGTAAAGTAAAGTAGAGATTAGATGATTTATATCGATTACTCGCGATGCCACAATTTTTAAAGAAATCAAGTGAAAGATTATAAATTAAGTAATTTTAGCTGTCGTCGTCGTATTCAGTATATCATTATTAAGGAATTTAGATTAATATATTTAAATAAACTAATTACCTAGCCGTCTGGGAGAGAAGTCTTGGGAAGTTCGTGCAGATTATAGTTATTTCAAATGTAGGAAATGCATCATATAATTATCACTTCACGAATATGTCTTATATCTTGATCACAGCTTCAGATTTCTCATGAAGGTTATGTTTGGCAAAGTAGAAGTAAAGTTTTTAAAGCTTTCTATACATAGCGCTATCGTATATGGTCTTAAAGTAAATGTTGATTATTAAACATAAGTATTTATATTTTAAAATGATAAAATTTACAGATTAACGAAAACGTAAACAACTTCGAAATTTTCTTCCTTTGGCAGTGAGAAATCCGCGATATTTTACTGTTTCATCTAATTTTATCCTAAATAAACAAATGTGTTTATTAAACGTCTTTGAATTGTTAACTAACCAACAACAAACAATATTTTCCTTGCAGTCTTCAGTTCTCGTACTTATTTTTATTAACAATCATTACAAAATACTTACAGTTATCACTGTCCATTTTTATTAAAACATTTTATTTAATGATTGATTGCTATTTTGTATCTAAAACATGCACTAAACATGACTGAAACAAGATATTTTAATGTATAAATATTAAATAATTATATTATATGCAAATTTGAAACATGTAGAGATGCATGTCGTGGTTCACGATGGTAATTATTTATTATTTGCACTCATGGATAAATGTAAAATTATAATTATGCGGATTTACACGTTAGATAGCTCATAAGATAATGTGCTAACAAACATAAAACACTGTATGAACTGAGAAGTAAGTTGCTTAAATTAGCGAACGAACAATGAACACGAAAACGCCGGTTAAATACTTATAAACTATTACTCAGCAAAGAATACAAGTGAAGTTTTATATAAACAAGCTTTAACCTCATGACAGTGTTGGGTAAGTTACCGCAAAAAAGGAACTTTTAAAATTTATAGTTCCTTCACACCAAAAGGAACTTTTGAGTACCTGAAATAATCAAAGTTCTGATTAAAAGTTCCTTTTTCAGATAAATTTTGGTACATATAGGATTTAGTTAGATCACGATTTTTGAGCCGCGTCGTCGCTAGCAAATATGACAGGTTCATCAATCGAGGTAACGCCTCCTAATAATGATATGCTACTGTTTCTTATCAACTGATTTTCATATCTTATCAGCTAAATCTGTTTTAAGATGTAGAGGCATGGTGGGTTTTGTCATCTCTAAGAGTGAAAGGAACTTCTAAACCTTTATTAAAAGTTAACCTAAATTTGTAACTTTTGTGTTGAAAGTTCCTCTAATTAAGAATGGAACGCGTCCCTTAAAAGTTCCCGAAGAAGCCTACCCAACACTGCCTCATGATATGACTATAAAATGTCCCGCACTGAAATATTTATCAATAGACTTTAATGTTCAAATTATACAAAACAAAGTAATGAGATGTATTCTGAAATGTAGAAAGACTGATAATTAGAATTATGCTAAGTGTGCTTGATTGGTTGTCTTAAGAAGACAATATTATTTTATTATCCTTGGTTTTGATCTATAAAATATCTATTGCCATGCCAAATTATTTATTCGGAAAAATTGATTATGTAAATAAGGTTCACATTTTTGGAACAAGGAGTGCAGCAAGGCAATAATATGTTCTTAGGAAATTGTGATTCAAAACGATGGTATTTTTCTTTAGTTTTTCTTTCAGTACAACATATTACCAATAAGAGACCTGAGTGAGTTCAAAAGTGTTAGAATGTTTAAAAGAAAATAAATGTAACTTGGATGCAAACTAGCTCTCAAACTAGTAATAAAGAGCGTACAAAAACAATTACTGTCTTTTCGTAGTTGTACTATAACGCTTACTGATTTTGTAAATTTTAAATTTAAATTTGACTGGTATAATATATAACATGTCAATAACTAATATTCGCGTATGTATCTCTCAACAACAAGAAATTTCAACAATTTGTGGCCTATAAAATCAGATACTGACTAAAGTAACAGGTGAAACTAACAACACATTGGATTTTATTGTACAAAAATGCTAGACATAAAAGTATTTGTTCCTATTAAATTAAACTAAATCAAAATGTGAACTCATTTCATTCTCTAAAATTATTTACGACGTCATGGTCACCCAAGTGATGAACATACAGAACTGAATTGATTTTCCTTGTGAGGCCCAGTTTAATAACCTCGAATGTAATATCACATCTTGATGCGTCGACATGCGCGTAAAACAGCTAGACCGGGAGTCTATTGGTCTGTAGTTTAATAGGTGCGTTCGTCTAGACTAAAGATTAGCATCAAACTGTAGATCATATATATACAACCTTATGATGCTTCGGTTGGTGGGTACCGAAAGTAGGAAGAAGCTCCTTTGTAAATCAGTTTTTTTTATTGATCAAGATAGACGTTAGATAAATAAATAAACAATGAAACATTTTTGTCGATGACGAATACAAAAATAAAATAATAAGTTCATTTCAAGTGTTTAAAGTTTGTTGTTGGTGGAGGTGCCGGGTTTAAAAGGGAAAAGAATTAAAAATACGTTATATTGATTTTCGTTTTTGGTGGAGGTGCCAGGTTTTAAAATCAGTTTTCATAATTGAACAAGATAGACGTTATAGTTATATAAATAAATAATGAAACCTTTTCGTCGAAGAAGAATACAAAAATAAAATAATAAGTTCATTTCAAGTGTTTAAAGTTTGTTGTTGGTGGAGGTGGAGGTGCCGGGTTTAAGAGGGAAATAGAATTAAAAATACGTTATATTAATTTTTGTTTTTGGTGGATGTGTTAGGTTTTTAAATCAGTTTTCATAATTGAACAAGATAGACGTTAGTTAAATAAATAAATAATGAAACCTTTTCGTCGAAGAAGAATAAATTCATGTCAAGTCTTTTAAGTTCGTTGTTGGTGTAGGTGCCAGGTTTGAGAGGGAAATAAAATTAAAAATACGTTATATTTATTTTCGTTTTGGTGGAGGTGCCGGGTTTAAAAGGAAAATATAATTAAAATACGCTATGCTAATTTTTTGAAATCTCGTTTTTGGTGGAGGTGCCGGGTTACATGTCAACTTTGGATGGCGCTGGCTTCCCTGACCCCCCCCCCCCCCCCCCCCCCCCCAACCCCCAGGGCCACCAGAAACATCCTGTGTCGTTCTTGTTGAAGGGCAGTGATAAAATATGCATGTGAATCCTAGATGTCCACGGTCGGACGACGGTCTAACAGGTTACAGTTTTAGTTGGGGTTTGGGTCTCAGTTGGCCACAATTTCCTATATAGAGAATGTTCTAAACTGCTAACTGCAATCCCTGGTTGGATGTTTATGGTACTGAGCATGAGCACATTCATTCTGCTCACTTCATGGCTGTAATAAAAAAACTGTAGCCAGCTGGCGGCAACCCCAGTGTCGGCCTACCCCCTTTTAGAGAGCTTGTCGAAGAACTCACAAACATAAAATCTTATAATTCAAGTGCTCCATCTTCATTTTGCATCATCATCTGTACAACAATGTTCATAATCATTAATTTCATACTGTTGTTAGATATTTTCTTTAAAAAAAATAATTGTTAACATGTACTTTGTATGGATTAGTAGGCTGGATCCCCGTGGTCATTCATACTAGTTGGCCAGCTGTCAATATAATGATTGAATTTATTATTAATAATATATAGGATATAGCTCGGTCTATTCCAGCACCTATTGAAGAAAACCATGTACATAATATGAATAAAGATACAAATAAAGATTGTTGGAGGCGAGGATCGAACTGGCGACCTCCCGAGTTCAAGTCTCGCGTAGCTTGTGCTGTGGATGGAGGTGATAGGAGAACACGCACCGCGGAATCTCACCAGGCAACGTTTCTCATGTGTACCATCCTTGTGCAGAAATCTGGCACGAGTGGGCGGGGTCTAATATTCATGATGCTTGAATTGATTACAGGGGAATGCTGGTCCATTCAGAGCGTGAGATGAGAGAGGATGCTGTGGTCGCCCCGCCCCTTCCTGTGATTGTCTCCACCAATCACGGTGAGGTCTTGATTCGAGACCAGTGTGCGCAGAAGTACCCTGGGGCGATTAGATGTGAGTACTCTTTGGTTACGGTGGATATAGACACTATCCACACAACCATGCAATAGTGTATATATTCACGGTGTGCATGCATGATGATAAGGGAGTTATTTTCTAAAAAATCTTTATTTTTCGACTTTATTACATTTTCGATATCGCAATCTCGTTTTCGATTATTCGTCAAATCGATCGAAATCGAATTTGGATTTCACAATCATGTTTGATTATTTTTTATATCGATTGGGTTCGATAATCGATAACACATTATTTAGTTTTCAATATTCACTAGGCCGCTTCGCGAACGCATTTTTTAGTCGCGTTGATGGATGAGCTTTTTTGTGTTTTTAGTTTGCGTGGGATCTCTTTACTTTTGCAAGTGCTTTTTGTACGCATTGTAGGTGATTGTTGTCAAGCTTTGCATGCTCCACTTCTGGTGGCTCCGTAAGTCTCTCGTGTTGCGCTGGAGCTATACATCTTACACACCGGAATTGAGTTTTCGAGTGCATTCAATACAAATTGTGTATAATCTATAAAAACAATCCTCCTTCATACAAAGTTTACCAACCAATAGGGCAATACAAATTCCTAAAATGTCTCTGGTGGTCAATTTCAATTGAGATGTTTGCCCAAGGCAAAATCTATTGGATTGTTTAATTCAATTGATAGATTTTATACAACATATTATACAACTTTCATACAGTAATAACTGATCTCAAGGGAAAAGTATTTGTCCAAGTAGTACGGGAATCTGTATTCTTCTTCCGTACAGTTCTCCTCTCCCTGCCTCCGCATCTCGTGTTTTCTCGTCAAACACGTAGCTCGGCGAGAAAGTTGCGCATGCGTGCAGATGCTGATTCTGTCAAACGTCCAGAAGCGAAGATTTATACTTTTGGCGTCGATACAAAACGTTTAAATCGTAATGCTGTGATCACGACACGAGTAATAGAACAGTTTACACATTTTACACTTGAATTGAATGAACACAACTTGAAGACATCAGACTGATCTTGTTGTTTATCGAAAGCAAAAAGTTATATAGAAATTTAAATGTTATTCACAGTTAATCAGCTCAGTAGCTATCCTGAAAATGGATCGTTTTGAAAAGAATCCCGCCTAGAAAAAGCATCACCATTTCAGGCCACTTAAAATTATTAGTGATGGATTTGACTTGTGACGAAGTTGTAAGAGAATCCAGGTATACTCCTTGGAAAATACGGGATTTCATGAAAATAAAGAAAATGATACGTTCATGTTCCGTTAGAAATGTTAAAAATATAATTTTAATATGAAATTATACGAACATTAATTTTTAATTGGGATATAATTTATCATGATGTAGCATCTATACTTATACTTGTACTCGACCTATTCAAAAACGAAGTAATAAAAGGGATTTAAGGAAATTAATAATTATATATAAATTTAAGTTATCCTGTGATAACGGTAAAATGAGTTCTTTCAAGAGCGACAGGCAAACCATCGTTAGTAAAAAGTGCGTTTTGTTGCATTTTCAGAAACTACGATTACTGATTTAGCATATATTACAAAACGCTCGAGTAAAAACGATTTATTTCGGAAAATAGCACATATTTTAATAAAATCCTTTGTTTGCGTATTCTTTGGGCTTTGATTTTTAAATCTACCTCATTAAACTTTATGTCCATGATTAAATTTTTAAACGTGTTAAACAAACAAGCAACACAATCTATGCTAATTAATATCGTATGCTGATAATGTCCTCGAGCTCTGCAACATTCTCTGCCTCCTGCTATTACTCTCCTGCTCGTGTCGTGCGCGCACGTGTCACTGGACTAGCAAGCATCATTCATAACACTTTGAGAGGTGACGCCGTCGCCTGGACATCAGTTCGTCTACCTCGCATGCACGCCAGACATGGGCTGACATTTATCACACTATTGAAATACCGAAATATGTGTGAATATGAAATGGTTACTTGTTCCCGATCTTCAAAGTATCGAAAATAACGATTAATTTTTTTTATATACTAAAGGATTTTTAGCCTTCTTTCATATACATTTTTGAGGAAAATATACAAATAATTTAATTTCGACTGCTTTGACATATAAAACTCTAATTACTTTATCGATATATATGTATTTTCACCCTCTTCGTTATCTATCGATATTATAATAATAAACCGATAAGTCAAGAACACTTATAACTGGATAGTACCAAACACTAGTTAAACATTATTGACCAGTGATCAATATCAAATCGTTTGCGGGTAAATCGCTATCCATAATAGTTGTTGACATCGCTATATAGTTTAGGTAGGCTGATAGTAAAAAGTATACTCTTATATCGTTGTTTATTTCCTGTATCTTCGATCCTACCGAGCGATGTGAAAGTATGTGAAGACAACCGGGGATAATAAAATGTGAGGCTAGATGATTTAGGCGCATGAATGACAATGATTAGCAGGTTACTTTCTAACTCGCCATTTAGTAGGTGATGAGATGTGATATTATACAAGAGATTGAGTAAATTGCACGCTTCCACCAATCTTGAAAGAAGTTTTGCATGATTATGCACGAAATAATATCGAGGATAATAATTGGTTCTGATGCCAGAGAATGATAGCAAATTGGTTAGACCCTACTTATAGGAAGTCGGTAGTCCTACGGTTATTAGACTAAATAATTGTTTGATGTGTTCGAAGATTAGACTATATGTTCTAAGATTAAATATATTTAAAGTTAAAAAGTGATATTTAACTTCAAGGATTTCAATAAACAATTTCCCAATCATTTTACAGCTCTAACGCAATTCTGGTCAACTCTTTTGAGTTGTTTTACAAAGATTTGCTATCATCAACAAAACTGGCTTCTCCACACATTTTGGAAACAAATATTTTATCATGATATTATTTGATATTTGATGCTATTTTAGATCATGGGATAAAATATACTTTAATGTCGCATTTTGTCAAAATAAATATAATATTAGTTATGTTTACAATAGTAGGCCTATACGAATATTTAACAAAATATATAATTTTTCACATAAATGTCTGCTACATAAGCTTAGGAAACTACTCTTCCAATTTAGCATTTTGTGGCACGTTTACTATAACAGTTGCTAAACTGCAACAATGAAACAATAACTTGAACTGGCGGACAAGCAAAGTACAAGCCAAGTACAAGCAAAGTACAAGCCATGTACAATCAAAGTAACAAACAAAAACATTGCAGATTAATCTATAGGATGAAAATTTTAGTCGTAGGCCGTGGCAATCGTAACTATCCAACATATCAAATTTTGTGGGTCCTTAATTTAACACGTTGATCGTTTCCATATCCACAACTTTGTAATTCATATAACTTTGTAACGTTTTATTTTGTTGATTTCCTATAGACTTGCCCACCAGTTCAATTCATTTGTTTAATTGTTGTACATTATAATATTGATAACCCACAATGAAAATGTGCTCTTAAAAGAGGCATTTATACATTTTCACTTGGCATATACGTGTGTAAACTATAACTCCGTATAATAATGACATCAGAATCAGAAGAGTTTTTTTTATGAACCCTTGCATTCTGCAATAAAACTTAGGCACAGCTGAAACACGACGCTGAGGGTTTCTATAGCAGTACTTTCGTACTTTTTGGATTATTAGCTGTTTTTTTTTGTCTGGAAAAAAACAAAATTTTCATTTCTCGTACACGGCTCTTTTTTCATCCAAGGCCCTTTTTTCCTTGCGAGTCCTCAAAGTCACAACAAAATATTTACTTCCGGTCTATTTAATTGCGAATGTTTTTGGATCACTTAGGATCGTATTTGGGAAAGTAAGTTTCTCCTCACAGTTAAGCCATTTTCAGGCTTTGTGGGTTTTTTGATTATAATACTTGTTAGATTTATTTTTGTATGTAACATTATAATTTTTTTGCACAATTTTCTATGTTGTATTATGTATGTATTCTATGACAGTAAATTTGTGTAATTTTAAGCCATAACAAAATAAGAAAAAAAAACTTGTAGCCCCCCTATACGATAACCTTTCTGAGTACGCAAAACAAAATAAGCTTGATTGGTGTAACGATGTACGAACGCACATTTTCGACTAAATCGTGTCGTTATAGTGCTAATTTAATCGTGATTTCGAACTTCATCCAGTCGAAATAAATTTGCTTAAATTAAAGTGAGACTTCTCCGAAGTGAGCTACGTACACTACGCGGCGGCCCACCTGACATTCCTCTCGCTAGTTTCACCAGTCACATCCTCCTAGAATCAGATATCACTGCCTCCTAAAGGTGTTGACTTCCTGGTATGGGTGATCCGCTCATCCCTAATCTCGTCACGCGCACTCAAGATGGCGGTGCGCGCATCACGATCACATACCGCCAGATTGAGAGGGCCGTGAGGCGAATGCGGTATCGATATAACTGTCTGTGACTGATGTCAACGGCCTGTCTCAGAGGGGTCAGACTTTATACAAGCATCCTTGGAGGACGTAAGAGCATGGGTGCTCGGAAGAAACGAAACAACAATAATTATTTATACTTTATTTTTATAAAAAAAAATCTTAAATATTTCGTTTAGGAAAAGGATAAAAATATATTCTCACAGATTTTAAAATTGTGTAGGTTTCATCTTTGTGTGGATGTGACGACTCTTAAAATTAGGATATGATATAGTCACTTCATTTTAGCATATTTTAGTCGGTTCTTTATATTTAATAAATTGTAATGTGATAGAAATTGTAAATTCCAGACATATTTGCTCTGATTGAAAAAGCGTTGAAAAAACACTATATAACGTTGAATTTGTGTGCAGATAGGTGGTTCCCATTTCTGGCACAAACCAGTCGTGTACTAAATTTTATGCAAATCTATTTTATATTCTTTAAACAGATCAACACTTGATAATCAATTTAAACCAATTACTTATACTATTTATTAGGTTATTTTGACCTATAAGTTAGATTGTACTTCGTATAAGGTAGTTATCACCCACCTTAAATCCTGACTGACGTTCATTCCAACGATTACTCGGTTAAAAACTGAAATAATTCCTTTAAATATCCCCAATAAATTTAATTTTAATCAAAACTATTAAATCCTGCAAGTCGAACAGTAATCTCAACTATACTCATGATAACATTTCGAAATAAATCAGATCTCGTTAGTCGATATCATTGTCTACGAAGTCCGAGACCGAATTTAATAGGGTACACCAGTTCTGGAATCCCTCCTTGTTTTAACGAATTTATAATAATTTACCAATACTACTTATATTTTATTTGCTGTCTATAAAATAATTAATGATTGCATTTAATTGTAATTACGTATTCCGGTATGTGTCACGTCACACGATAAATACCGAACAAAACCTAGGATTGAAATGTGTTTTTGTTGTCATTGCTGACTCTTGGGGTCAGGGGGGAACTAGCGTCATAAAACTTTACCTTTAAATACCCGGCACCTCCACCAACAACGAGTTTTGAACAATCTTAACCGGGAGGTGCATAAATACACAACACACGAACAATAACCATAGTCATAAAATGAAAAAACACAATTAAAAAGTATTTTTTAAATGAAAAATACCCACAGAGTTTCTTTGAATGACCATGGTTATTGTTCGTATATGTTGTAGTGTATTTGCTACACTTTTAGTGGTGTGCATAGAGCAAATGAACGTGTAATTGAAGAAAGAAGTTATTTATTTTCTATTTCCGTTTTGAATTGAATCCATATTTTAGTTTGGCCGTTCGGACTGTTCTGTATAGAAACCACCTAATTTTTATACATCACGAAAAATTAGATGGTTTCTTCTATACAGAAAAGTCCTGACTGCCAAACAAAATATGGAAACAATTCAAAATGGAAATGAAAAAATACACATTCAAATTGAGCATCTAGCAGTGACCTTTCCCCCATATTTTACTCTGGGAAACATAGTTAAAGTAAGCACCCTCCCTGCCTCACGGTGTGGTTCTCGCGATTGACCTCGATGCGGCCCTCCTTGTACGTCTCTCACATCCGGAGTATATGATCTGTACGTGGTCAGTATATCGGGGACACCTCGGACACAGATGGGGTCACCTATGACGAGAACGATGTGGGCTCATTAGACGTTAAACCGTTACATTGTCTTCATTGTCAGACAGGCGTCTCTCTCTAGTGCTTGGAGAGGCACTGATTTGGGCATGACACTTCAGCGACTTTCACATGCATGTGGTATCGATAAGCACAATTAAAATTGTTTAAAGCATAATAATAAATATTTGTAGAAGCCTCCAGAAAGCAATTCATGCCCCTCTTCGAGTGTCTAGCTTGGTAGTTTGCGGATATAGGACACTTGTGAAGGGATGTCCGAGGGCTTTAAGCGAAATCCTAATTGCATTAATGACTGAGGAAATCCTCGGAAAAACTTATTCGGATGCCGCCTCACGGATTTGAATCCAGGACCTCCCGATCAGAGTCGCGAGCTAGCACTTGAGCCAATTATCGGTTTAAAACACTTAACGAATATGTCTTTTAACTGTAAGTAAACCTAGCAAGCACGTAGCTGACATTGGGTTCATTAATTTTGTAGAAAGATTTAATAGATACACGACAAGTCTCATAGGCGAACGATGTTTTTTAAACATTATTATGATTTTGATGCCACACCTATCAATATAATCACGACAACGAATTCCTAAGTACGTATGTTGGCAAAAGCAATTGATTTGGCACCCCGCATAAGTCATGCAAGAATAAATAAAGAATGGTGAAAACATAATATCGTATTTCATTGGACCCGGCACCTCCACCATTTCACTGGTTTTTCTATATTTAGTTTATATATTGTGCAGAATAATAAGTTATGAAATATTTAGACTATACACGCACTTGTAATAAGAAACACTTTGTAACATATTATTTCATTATTAATAGTTGTGAGGAAGTAAAACATTGGCTCAGTATATTTGAAAAGAGACACATAATAGTACTTTCTACATACTTAATTACATTATCACTATAATCACATACTTATTATTTATATCAAAACTAGCATTGGTATTAAATATCAGGGAAAACTTTTAAACCTTCACATTTAATGTCGGAATATGTATATAAATAAATATGCTTCCTCTTCCCTACATTCCAAACTAGTATGTGAACTGAAAGTCATTCAATGGTGGAGGTGCCGGGTCCCCATCAGAACGTGAAGTATTTGGACAGTTCCTTTCGAATTCGATTATAAAATGGAATATCTGTTTTTACGTAAATCAGTGTTTTTAATAATTATTGATGCTCATAGTTTTGAAAGTTATGAGTTTTGTTTCGCGGATATATCACTTTTAAATAAGATATAAAGTCGTCTAGGCCTATGTTTCCCACTAATTTCAACGCAATTCAACAATAATTTACGTGTATCGAATAATCTTATAGTGAAATGTGATTCAGTAAATTTATTTCGTCTTTCGATTTTATTGTTTGCTAATGTATATTTGTGTTGGTGAAAAAGTTTTGGTATTTCTGGCATGATACCCAAACTTGATTGCTACAAAGTGATAAAGGAGCAGTAGACAAGTCCATGTAACAAATTATTATTCTTTCATGCAAAGCGCCTTTGATTCATTCAAAACTTTTCTGATTTGCCGAGGAAGAATATATTACGCACATTACGATGGATGTCACCAAGGACCATCTTGCTTTGTCCATCAAAATTTAAAAAATGGAGAATTTTTCGCTTTAAAGTTTTATTTCAAATCATCACTAAACTAAATCAGTAATATTTTTGCTTTATAGATTGAATAATCACAACAAAAAGTTTGAAACACTATCATCTGTGCTTTCTGTGCCAATTTACGGACTTTGTGGTATATCGGCAGACTTTTATTTCACACGGTCATCTCCCATGCAATTCAACAATTTATTTAGTATTTTTGGATGAGCGTAGCGAGCGTAGCGAGCGAAGCGAAGATTCCATTTCACTACACTGGAGAAAAAAATCCGGAGTGTTTTTTTTTCTTTCTTTTTTTTTGTATTTTTGTGTGTCTGTGAACACGATTCCGGCTAAACCAATACTCCAATTGCGATGAAATTTTATTTATTTACGAAGAACTGCACGGGGGGAAAAATCGATCGAAAAATTATTTCTCATGAAAATCGCAATTTTACGATTTTTTTCGATTTTGAAAAAAATTCTTCGACTTATAATATCTACATGCTTTATCCGATTGTAATGATTTTTTCACAGAACTTTAATTTATTGAATTAATAATATATTCGTGTGAAATTTGAGCGTAATCGAAAAATTATCTATTAAAAAAATCGCGATTTTAAGCTTTTTTGTTTAAAAAAAATTACGCTGATACATCAACGCGGCGGGGCTTAAGCGTTTTCCTAGTATAAATACAATTGTGCGTAGACAATACCGTTCAGATAAACCACAACGCTTGCCAATCTACGCACGTCCCCTACGCAATATTGCGACGGCTACTGTGTACGTTTCCCGTCATCCTTGCCATCATCTCTGAAATAATGGCCCCAGCGTGTTGGGTACCCAGTCCAGCTCCTCGCATACCAAGTAGGCCTACTTTAGTAGGGTCATTGACCACATTGGCCGTTTTGACTGTCGCATTCGTGACAGGAGTATTAGAGAAACAACGCACGACGCAATGTGTATACACTAGGCGTAGGACGTCGCCGTATGATTGGCCAAGCTATGATGCTGCTAGAGATGGCTACCGTGGATGGTGCCAATGTTTTGGGCGATGACCGTTTTCAAATACCAGATGCCTTAAATTGAGCTGTTAGAAAATGCATATACTTTTATACACTGTATTTGATTATGATTATGATTATCGATGCAAATGTCCAAAATAGATAAATAGACATAATAATAAATTATTTATTTTTATTTTATTAGTTGAACTTAACACTGTTTTTAGGTGGAAATAAGTTTTAATTATGTTGCAATATTTCGAAAATTTTACTTTTCTTCGACAGGCAGACATTTTATATTGCAACATAATTAAAACTTATTTCCCACCTAAGAAAAGTGTTAAGTTCAACTAATTTATAAATATCACGTACCTGTTCTACTAAAGTTTTCTTTTGAAATAAATTATTTATTTATGAATTGATAAATTGTAATGGTCGAAGACCATTAAAATGTGTCTGTGCGTCTGTCATATTTCCCGATAAAAACTGAACAAGACCTTGGTTGACATTGCCCTTCAATGAGGATGATACAAAATGTTTATGGTGATTCTTGTTGTCAAGGGGGTGGGGAGTTTAGGGCTATCATTTTAAAAGGGTAATTTTCCCGTACCCGGCACCTCCACCAAGGGTGATCCATAAGATTTTATTTGTGTGTTTTTCTTTGACCATTTACCTTATTTTGAATACTTTACCGTATCAGTGCTTGTAAAAATATATGTACATCTTAATTTAAGCTACTTTACCGATAGAACTACTCAATCAATAAAAACTTTGTATAATTGATCACAATAGACATGTACGCCCTATCATCATATTTTCGAATATTTATCATAAATCAGCCAGTAAATGCATAAATATTTAGCTGTTTTGACCATTTTGTCTGATTCAAATTACTAGAAAATTGAACATATTTTGTCTATGGCAATTTATGGAAAAGTTCTGCGATAGGTGCCTTCATTATTCATTTTTACACACTTATGTAAAGTTTCACACTTTTTTGCCTGAAATTGGCTGAGAAATTTGAAACGTTTAAATGAGCATGCCTGCCTCATGTGAGGTTTCTTCCGCTGGTAAACACCTTGGAAATACAATGCACCGCCACCTTCCTGGTAGGTCAGATGTTATCTCTCGAACTCCGGTATCAAGTGTGGAAGGCAGTGACCAGTATAAAGACACCGCCACCTCTATCATAACAAGACGTTGAAGAATTTCTTTGCCAATTATGTCACTTCTGAGAAAGCGAGATTTTTAAAACAATCGTATGTTGTAGTTTGTCATCGTCCTGTCGTTTCTAATAAATGTTTCCTTCCTCCTTAAATAGTAGGGGTCGGTCCTGTAATTATCTGGAAGTTATGAGTGATGATACTATGAGAGGAAATGGGGGAGTGGGGAAATGTATGACTCAACGGCGTTACTGATAGGTTAAGGACTCGAAAGTTCGTCAATGGTGGTCTATTAGTATGCAAGCGGGTAAACATATTTGAATGTGAGTGACTTGAAGACTCAATTCTATACTTCGCATCGAGAGTTTGAGACCATTGGTATTGGCCAAGGGGCGTATTACTATACGGTTTTGTTTTATATAGCGGTTCAATTCTGTCAGTTTAACTGATAAATATACATTTTATCGTAGAAAACCTATCACTGCATGTCCCTGGTGTCAAACTAAAGCTGTGAAAAGAATGTCCAACGACAGGACTCAATCCCTTGTATTCACATTGACTAAAGTTGAAGAACATCTTGGGATCGATCTCGCGTCCCCCCGAATCTAAAGCAAGCAGTATAGCTGGTTACGCTTGAGTTACATCTATCGTGATTAACCAAAAATAGTTTTGAAAAAAAATCGTATTTAGTGTATGTCCACTAAGCAGACCAAGCAAAGCAGACCACCACCACCCTGTATACATGATGGATGTAGGTACATCCATTTATAAGTTCATTTTATGTAAGTTAATCACGTTGATAGACGGATGACTTCTTTATACCATGCTTTGCATTCTACTTGTTATCCATTATGGTTGCTGGGTCTTGTTGTTGCTATTTCCAGATTTTTGTAACGTTTTTCTGCAAATTGCAACACTCTATTATAGAGAAACAAATATATTGGACTGTATAGGACAGACACATTCAGACACATAGGTTGTCAAGGAATTCAACAAATTAAATCATTACAAATCTATGAAATGATTTTTCAAAAGTCTGCTATGGAAACTAATTCTCGAATTTGAAATGTTTGTTAGTTTCACGACCTCGACTGTTTCATTTTTTCATTCATACCTTGAACCTATATGAAGTTAAACAGTGTGCTATATGCGTTATTATACTTACTACTTATTCGTTTTCACCTACTTTCAATTTCAAAATAAAATTTTAAATAATAATTTGGTCTACATCTTGGCTCTCTCTCTATTTCCAATATCGTTCACCTTTTCTCAATAAAATTTCTCAGAACTGACTTCTGATGAAAACCTCCTTATTTGCATTATCTTCTTCCAAAAATTAAAAACCCTATCATTTCCCTGTGTTTCTTGTGCATTGCACAGCATCACAATATTACACGAACGCTCAAGTCGAAAATTAAACACATTATTCAAACAAAAAACACAACTTTCTATTTGACAACGACGTATTATATCTTCTGTTTATCGAAGCATACCACAATAAACCGTTGATTTGACAAAAGAAATGTCGTCTGTTACGCACTCGCACATGGTAGCCAGCCCCCGAGCAAGGTTCACAGCTTCTTCCTATGTAATCACACGCCATGTAGCCAACTAGACCGCCGAGAAATTATTGGTCTTATCATACATCAGCCATATCTTTCCCAGGAAGTTGATGTTTCCCAATCACTGACAATTACGAGGATGAAACGATGACCGAAGAGAAAATATAGACGTTTATATCTCGTCTGTGCACGGGTGATGGCCTCTTGTGATTAGCCTATCGGTTTATGGAAGAATTCATGTAGAAAAATAATTATTTAACAAGTACGTTTTCGGAGGAAAGGTTCCATATCAGTGTTTCCTATATGCTTTATGACGGATGATGTATACTTATGATTAATTTTAGTTTGGCGGTTTGGGTGTGTAATGAGTGGCGTTCAGCGTGGTCTGTAAGGCGGAACTTTACTTCAGAGGTTGTATAGTTTTAAGTGATAATCGGACATCTTGAATGACGGAAAGGATTTTTCTGAAGCGCCAAAACAAATCTATGCAAATTTAGTAGAAATTAAAAGGGACTCGAAATTTAAAAAATCTATTAACCAAAACAAAAGTAATTTTTCTGTTTTTTTAATTATTAAAAATCAGACATGTTAGCTATTGTTGTAAAGATCCTTTAGGTTTATGGGCATTATTATACATTTTTTTGTACATGGATTAATTCGAGAAAGAGAAACGACAAGTTATATGACAATACTATGTCATTGTTGTGTGGGCTGGGTTTCTGAAATGGACCCAATCAAACTCCATGAAGTTGTTGGATAAATGTCAAGGATCGCACAAGACTTGCTAACTCTGAATAATAGTTTCTTACGTGTAGCTGAGTGATATAAAAAAATAAATACGTAAAAATAATTGGCCTTTTAACACTTTTATTAAAATATTTTATTGACGAGATTGAAAAGTAATATTTTGGAGCCCATTTAGTAATCATTATAAAACTATGACATTACAAAACACTTACAAACAAAGACTAACTGAAGTCTAAATGTGTGTTTTGTGATGTCGTTGTTTGACGAACAGAACTGAATAGCTATGGAAATATCGCATTTTTGTTACTAAAATTAATTAATAACATTGTAAAAAGTCATATTATTCAATTTTCATTGTATTGCTGTTATATATTTTCACTTTTCTTGGACATATTTTTTTTAGATTTTAATACTTACAAGGATTAGAAAGTGCATATTATCCAAAGCCGATAAATTCGCCATTCATTAGCCAAACTGCCCGTGACGACGATTACTAATTAACAGCCCATCAGCATCTTCGCATTCACATCTGTTTCACATCGTATATAACACGGGAGGAATGGGCGTGTCAGCCACGGTATCATCACCTCTGAACAAAAACCTGAACAGTTAGGCCGTGTAAATAAAAACACACAAAAAACCTCTTGTTAACCAAACGACGGCGAATCTTTTTCTACGATGTCATTTTTCTGCCGCATCGAGCGAGAAAACGAGATAAATACATCAGGAGACTTTCTCCTTTATTTCACTTCATTCGTTTCGAGGTGCATCTTATTTTTTCCAGTCCCCCCATTCAGAATCCAAGGCCGAATCTCGGTAAATAAATACCTCCAAGATGTCTGCCCTTTTGTTGTATGAGATTTTGAATTTTATTGCAGTGTTTTGTTCGACCTGCATTTTGGGTTGCCTTGCGACCATCTTTCCAACAAAGATGTGAAGAGTTTGTGTGAGTTGAGTTGATTATCATAATTGAAATATCTACGCGTTTGGGGTTTGAAAGTTCAATAACTTCCGTGGGTATTTCGCGTCCTTCAACCAATACATCTGCCGACCCTTTACAAACAGCCTCAATAAGCATTTGAAGCAAATATTTCCAACTGAGAGTTTATGTTAATTATCTCTTCGTGACTGGGGTCAGACTTTTAATTTTCAGAAAAACAAGAAAATTATAGAAGAGAAGTTAATAATTATAATTAATTTTAATTATAAACAATAAAAAAAATATATTACATGGTTCTCTTCGTACGTTTCGCAGCCGCATTGTCCATTATCCGAGGCCTATGTATGTTGTAGACTGTAGAGAAAAGTTTGTTACAATAAATCATAAGTTTCATTATAAGTTAGAACTTCGACTAAGAGCGCTTTGGAGATTTAGTAGGTTACTATTAGTAGGGGGTGAGGAGACGTTTGTGACAGCTAGAAATCCACCTCCCCACCCGGCACTCACTCCTATTGGTAAAGTTGTATACATATAGTTCATTCATTTATCTAAATTCTCTTTTACGCTTGCAATATTCACCAGTTTGTTCAACTTGGTGACGGTTTTTGCGCCCTGTCCTGTCCTGTCTGGTCCATTGGTTATTTGTTTAGCGGTAGGATGAGCACTTCATGATCTGTGGCGAGATGCCTCGGTGTCATGTAGCGGTTAGACCACAGCCTTCTTGTGTTACTACGCCACCTAGATCAATGAAGAGGCGGATCAATGAAAGCTATACGTGAGATCACAACTTGAGAAGATATTTTTATAAAATAGTTTTGGTGTTCGAGAGATTGAGAGACTGTTTATGTACTTGAACTTGTGCACTGCATATCAGCACATCTTCATAATCTCATCATTTTTATAATCATAAAAGTTGCAATTAATATAACACGCGCAATGTTATTGCAATGTAATTACATGTTACAAAATTAACATAATTTGCAAGTGTTTTTCATGTGATTATTACTACTACTACTAATAATAATAATTAGTAAACAATATAAAATATTATCTTCACCAGTAAACTTGTAAAAACGTTCACTTTTATTTTGGGATAATGACGTTCATCCACAGAAACGCATTAATTAAGCAGCGAACTAATTGATATTTACTTTCAAGTTTACATGGCTCATGGTTTGTTTCGTTAATTTAGTTATGGTTTTTGTGGCTTGTCGTTTCTGTGGATTTATTTGTGATTCCAATGCAGAAGGTCCCGGATTGAATTGCCATCTGGTTTGTTTTCTTATTTATCTACTGAAACCAACATGCAATTCTTTCAGATGGAAAAGTGTGAATGTGGATGTCTGAAAAAACAAAAAAAAAACAGTGTACAATATTATTTGTAAATGTTGCTCTAAACCAGACAAATCGTAGCTGCATTCCTTATCAACAGAAAATAGATCATCTGGTCACTTTCACTAAGAGGGCCGAAGAATATTAAAAAATCAAGTGAAAATAAAAGTGGAGACAAGACAACAGTAATTAATGTAGAATAAGAAATCGTTTGACACTATCTGCTCGTCGATAGTATTCGGAACTGTCTCGGAGATGTCCCGTCATCTTGATACTCGAGTCTCGATCTCTCGTTGTCTCTAAGTAGAGTCGATCTCTGGATGTTGGCAGGACAGTAAGCACGTCTATAAGGCTCGCAACGCACGAGTGCACTTGCACCCGTGGTCCAGTGTAAAGAAGAGGAGTCTTCCGCGTCTCACGTCCAACTGTGTCGACCAGCTGCAACTAGGCTCATCTAGACGATGAAGCGCGCGGTTGACAGGTCAATATGATGATATTTCTTGCTTAAAGTATCTATCAATGCACTATGTATATTAGAGACGATGAGTGGTGATAGATGACGATGAAGGCCAACCAAAAACCCATCTTTATGCAGGATTCGAATTTCGAACCCACGTCGTCATAGATCCATTCGCTTTGGCCACCGCTGACGGCGTTCAAATGGTCAGACGGTCATTCTTAGTAGTAATAAGTTCGTATATTCGTCAAGCTTAACCTCTGGAAGGTCCTTCTACTATAAGTGTAATATATTTTTATACTAGGAAAACGCTTAAGTCCCGCCGCGTTGTTGGATGAGCGTAATTGGTGCATTGAGCTGCCATGTGTTACGCGGATTTTCTGTTGTTCTGTGAAAAAATCATTACTTAGTCGAAGATTTTTTTAATTAATCGTAATTTTTAACAAAGAAAAAATCTTAAAATTGCAATTTTCATAAGAAATAAATATTCGATTGCGCTCAAATTTAACACGAATATATTAATTCATGAAATTAAGGTTCTGTGAAAAAATAATTACAATAGGATAAAGCATGTAGGTGTAATAAGTCAAAGAATTGTTTTAAAAAAGAAAAACCCGTAAAATTTCGATTTTCATGAGAAATAATTTTTCGATTACGCTCAAATTTCGCACGAATATCTTAATTCATGAAATTAAGGTTCTGTGAAAAAATCATTACAATCGGTTAAAGCATGTAGGTGTTATAAGTCGAAGAAAGTTTTTAAAAATCGAAAAAAATCGTAAAATTGCGTTTTTTATGAGAAAAAATTTCCCGATTGCGCTCAAAAACGTGGAAGTTCTAAGTTCAGAGATTTCGAAGGCCTCCATGAAATTTCATCGCAATCGGAGTATCGGTTTTGCCGGAATCGTGCTAACAAACAGACAAAAATACAGAAAGAAAAAAAAAAGATTCCGGATTTTTTTCTCCAGTGTAGTGAAATGGAATCTTCGCTTCGCTCGCTACGCTCATCCAACAACCATATTTTCATCCATTATCATTATATCGGAGACTATGCTTAGAAGGTACAACTATTCTAGGTATGTAAGAAAATCTTATGATTCGGAATGTAATAAAAGTTAAAAAAATATATACTAAAATGAGAATTTTCGAACCACACTTCCTGACTCTTTGAAGACCTCTTCTTTTTTGGCCTTATGTGCATGGCTGTTGTCTGTTTGTGGAAGAGCCTGGAATTGTGTCTCGAAAATTCGCAACAGTTCAATTATCATCTGTTTTTCGTGTATTTAAAATAAAAAGATCAACGGACTTTACATTGTATGTAGATAATCGGAAATACCTTTCCAATGTTAATTTTCATGCGACTCGTCTCAGAATAATTACCGATGAACAACTTTCATTATTATTATTTATGTGTACATTTTATATTTGCTCTTTAATTTTGTAAATATATGTTTTTATTTCTACATTAAGATCTAGATGATATTTTTTGCGTCTGCCAATACATTGAAGTCCACTATATCGTAGAAAATAATATAGTGCTCCACCAAGGTTTGCACTAACTTCAGCTCAACATTAATATTATTATATATTCTCGTTCTCGACTACCTTGATGACCTTTGATTTTCCCCATAGACCAGCTGGAAATGCGCTTTGTCGTTGGATAAACCAATATAATATGATATGATATTATTATTGATATAATATATAATATTATATTGACGTCGACGACTGTGATGACGTGGAGATGGCGCAGTCCCCCGCCCACCTCGACCCACCGCCTTGCGGATCGCACGGACGAGTCGTTGCTTAGCAACCGTGGACAGAGGGTTCAAATCTTCTACCTGTGATTGCAGGGGCCGTGATCTCTGTTTATCGACATGGTCCAACATTCAGAATAATAATAGAAATCAAGAGTTTACGATAATTGTATTAATCTTGAACAAAGAAGAGAGAGGTTATGACTTATGTTTGACGATGTGACGAAGTCGGAAGAGGAGAGTGAGGGGAAGTAGGTGCCGGAGGGCGGGGGGGAGAGTTGAGGACACGCAACTCAAAATAATTTTATGTACATTAATCACAAAATGTTTAGTAAACTTCCACCACATTTGACTGCCATTAACTCTTTCAATACTAAATAAAATTTGTCTAAATTAGGTTATTGTAGTTCCGAATTTTTTCATAAGAAATTTGATATTTTTTTGGTTTTGATGATTAGCAATTTTTGGGAAATTTTGGATTTTGAATAAAATCTGCAGAATGAATTTGGAGTGCATTCCTAAAAGTAGATTTTTCCTTTTTTTTTTTAGATTTCGTGTATCTCAAATAGCTGGAAATTATTGCTTTTCCGGGACTCACCAAATTTTTTTGTATTTTGTTTCGTATTTTCATTACAAGCGATACTCGATTTGTTATTTATATGCCCTAACATCTGTTGACAGGCTATGGTGACAGAAACGCTTGCTTATTATTGCAACTTAGGTACAGCCGTACAGCCCATACTTTCTCTGTATATAGGCCAACACTCTACAGAGGCCACAGCCTGCAAGGATCGGGTATAATATTTCTTTCTTACTTTTCTTTAACGTCTATCCTATTGAAAGCTGAAGTCATAATAAGCCTACATCTTAATTATTTACATTATTATTGATATTATTAGCTTTTGACAAGTATGTGCCATATGGGAGTCTTTTTTACCATTTAAATATCAGATGCAGTATTTTCATTCTGCGTTTAGTCGATTTATTTATTAGTTAGTTACTATATCGGCCTACATTAATTTAAATATGCATTTCACTTTTTGAAACTTGTAACGGTCATAAGCATTAATTATAAGGGTGATTGTAGATTAATCGGCCAATCCACCCCCATTCTTTCAGTTAATAGTTATGACCGTTACAAGGTTCAAAAAGTGAAATGCATATTTAAATTAATGTAGGCCGATATAGTAACTAACTAATAAATAAATCGACTAAACGCAGAAAGGGACCGCTGCATGAGATATTCAAGTGGTAAAAAACACTCTCGTGGCTCATTCATGTCCAAATGTGTATATAATTTATTCTTATGGTAACAACTACACTTTTCGCTTATTTTTTAACTGATTTTAAGTATTCATCTTAAATAACTATACATTACTAGGTAAACACCAAAGTCGTTGTTAGACAAGTGAGCGAGCCATGTGTTGAGTACCCGGGAACATTCCCTTTCCTCCCCCAACCTAAGGCTGGATCCAGCATGGTTCTTTCCTCCCTAGCCTTACATAGGCTAGAGTGGCGCATTATGGCCTTTTTGTATGAAGCAACCTTTTACCAACTACATTCAAAACCTTATCATTTATATATTATATCAATCAACTTAAATTCAAATATTCCTGGGTACTCAACACATGACTCGCTCACTCGTCTAACAACGACTTTGCCCTGACGTTTTCCTAGTATATACACTTTGTTGTATCTGAGTGGAGATAGGCCAGATGGAGGTCCTATAACAAATGAGGCGGGGCGGAAAAGTCTTGTCTTGATTTGGTGATTGCATATTCATTACCCTACACTTACACGTTTAAAATGCTTAATTATTAAAATTAATTAATTAATTAATTAAATTAATTAAAAAATGCTGACAAATCAGTCGTGTCCGTACACTGTGGTATTCTTCTATAACATCAACAGTTTATTCAGATTTGGTTCAGCCAATAAATCATTTAATGGGCAAAATAAATGTGAAATATAATCTCGAATGAAAATTATAGACGATGTTTCAGAATCTGAGACTTCTGTTAAAAATACGCACGAACATATCATATTGTGACATATTATTTCAGATGTCTGTGGTGAACACTTGTAAGTTTTTATGTTTTCTGAACTCCAGAGACCACATTTGTCTACATCGCCAGATTTAGCGGTATTTGATTTGCGTAACATGAGTTTATTTTACTTTTTCCGTCACCGTATATAATACGTTTGATTGATATCATTGTGCGTAGATAACCGTTCTCGTCTCGCTTCAATTCTTTCAAAAACTATCGGAAACCGGTAAAACTTAAACGTGCAGTAAATCTTAAACGTCGACACCGTTTAACGGGTAGACTCCCACCAACTAGTACAACAACGACAACAACAACAACAACAACAACAACAACAACAACGACGACGACGACAACGGCAAATTACAACATAAAGAAACAAGTTTATTAGTTAAGTTACAATATTCTCTCAGTCTCACTCTCACATAAACATGAAAATATAACACAAAAAATAAAAAATGTTGGGTCCAAAATGGATTATAAATTCGGAGGACCACTTTAGAAAGTAAATAATTATTTTAAATACATTGCTGTGTAGTCTGTATTCATAGAACGCTAGATCACATCATTGAATGTAAATAATTACGTGCGTAAGTTAGTACATGAATACAAAGATTACAATAAAAAAGTATTAGTTTTGATTTGTCTATAGAAGAAATAATGTACATATGAAATTTCAAATGAGCCGAACTGAATCAGGTTAATAAGCACGGGGGGTACGGGAGTACCCAAACAGGGAACACAGCTTATAGTTTTGTTCCTCACTCTTGTTCTAGACTTTTGGTGGAGGTGCCGGGCAC
Organism: Sweltsa coloradensis; assembly: GCA_024449915.1. Taxonomy (NCBI): domain Eukaryota; kingdom Metazoa; phylum Arthropoda; class Insecta; order Plecoptera; family Chloroperlidae; genus Sweltsa; species Sweltsa coloradensis. Next base: position 961,897 of record JAMZAV010000108.1, on the reverse strand, counting down.
ATGGATATTATAACTTTCTGGGCCCCGATCATGTACATTTTTATCCCTGTATAGCAGAGTAGGTGGTATAAGGCGTATAAACTCCGAATCCATCTGAGACTATCCCGCCTCGCACGGGGATAGAAATAGTAACAGAGGCGGACTTTTAAATTGCTCTAGTGTCAAACGAGAAAGTTGTCATTACTCTAAAAACAATCAAAACCATCTCGGGCTAGCCCAGATGTAGAAAATATTCATAATACAACAAGTGTAGCTAAATTTCAATTAGCTATAGGACTAGATACAATATACTAACTAACACGTTTGACAAGCCCTTGGCCTCTCCTAGGCAACCTAGCCTGCGACCGTGGTTTGCCACATCCGCACAATAACAGTTTTGATACTTAAAGCCTATGCAGGAACCAATAGTTGATAGTCCTAGCTATCCAAAATTACGCAATAATACGCCTTTTTTTCTTAATGATCTCAGCAACTTGTCAATAAGATCCAAAGTTAACCAAAGATGGTGCATTTTAGTGTCTTTTGAAATCTGCGTTACATGGCTGTGGAATGCAGTGAGAAAAAAACATGTTTGACTTGTTGTTGGATGAAATTCTGATTGATGAGAGTGCTCGACTTAACATGGCTTATCCTGCATTCTGCAGTATACCGTTCCTTATACCACTTATATCCGATAATGTAATGAAGGGCCCTGGGAGCTACCCGCCCTATAAACCAGACCACGGTACACTCCAGACTCATTCTGTATCTTCCTTGTTGAAGGGCTGTGTTAACAAAACACGCGAGTCAATCAGACGAAGTGTTCGGTTTTATTCGTGGGACGTGACACGCACAGTTAGACGGACGGACAGAAAAGTGGGAAGGAGCTTCGTTTCCTAAAATAAGTTACGCATTCGCTTATATATTTAATTATTTTAAATTATATTATATTAAATTATTATAAATTTCAAATTATAAAAGACGGTGAACTGGTCACCAATGGGGTGAGGGCACAGGCCTACTAGTTGCGCCAGCCGCCTCCACTCACTCGCCGGAGGCAAGGTTCCCCAACCCCTGAGAGATTCAGTGGACCTTGAGATGAGGGGACACACGTGGTTGCATCCATCCTGCCGTGACATGCGGGCGCTTGTTTGTTCACCCATGGTGACGTTATGATCCAGAAGTTCCACCTGCCTAATATGTGTGTGTGTTATGACGGTGAGGCGTCTGCGAGGCAGGAGCCGTGACCTTGATAAAGAAAGAGGTTTGAACTTTGGTCTGGGTTCATGTTTAGAAGACAAGTCGATAAAATGATTAATTTATTATTAAAAAGTTACATTTCTGGGTCAATCCAATCTTATAAGAGCGACTATGTCTTATACGACCTATGAAAACAAGAAAACCTTTCGTTAACACATTCAGCCCATATTCCACTCGTGTTTTGAGTTGGGTTTAGTAAATACAGTTAATAAACAATGAATTTTCAAAATAATTGAACGGTACGCATAATTATGCTCACATCGTCCCACGTCTTGGAGTCTTGCATACTTACATATGTAAAAGGAGGGAAATGGATTAAAACACAGATCACAATGAAAATATTACTAAAAACGAAAATAAGTGAGACCTGTTTAAAAGTAGATCTATGGAAATCAATCCAGAAATTAAAAAGCCATCTCAGCCGATTGCCGATCGGACGCAAGCTACTGCTTCAGAGACAGTTCACCAACACTATTCCAAGGTATGAAACATATCAAATATCAAATCGCATCACACCACATAAACGTTTATGCGCAATTTGTCACCTTTGTTCATGTAAATAACGAACAATTCTCGTTCGATAGTTTAAAACGTTAGTCAACAAGGAGCTTATAATTATTTTTATTGAAATTCCTTGATCACGACTCCAATCCTCCCTTGCATGTATACATAGTTCATGACGTCATTAAGACTCATTTTAACCCCTATTATTTCATATTTACAAGCTACAACACAAATTATCTTCAAAATTAAAAAAATATATATTAATTTATTCCTGAGAAGATTGTGCATTTAAAAATGATGAGTGGTTAAAGATAAGTACTATAGAGTTTTTTACAGATTTTTTCCTGTTTTGTGCGTTTGAAGCAAATTTAATTAGCATCTGATCTTGCAGTAATTATTGTGAACGTCAGCTTAAATGCAAGACTATTGTGTTAGCACGAGCCGCGTGCGTGTTTGTTATAGTACTACTTTTAAGTTTTAACAGTGGAACCGTTTTATGTTAAAAGACGTTGAATTAAATAACATATTTTTAATTCTGATGTCTAGTTCGCCTTTACCTTCCAATTGGGATTTATAGATCTAAGATCTGCGTTTATACTAGATGCCATGTTCCGCAATCAATACATTCGTTTCCGGAGGCCATCGCTAAAATCAAAATCATAATGACTACCACTTAATTGACAAATTAAGAGGGTATAGCTAGGTCATGTTTTTTGTTTCTTTTTAGCAAATTTGTGTTTGCTCAGCTGACTGACAACACAGAAGATTGAAATTTTACAAAGATGTCATAAATAAAATTTTTAAAAAATATAAAAATATTTTAAAATATATAGTTTTCAAAATTATTGTTTTTTTACTAGTTTGGATTTACGTGAATTTAGATTCCTACGGGTTGAACATGAGCCACCACGGTCGGTAAATAAGGACGAAACGCTTTGCATGATATTATAGTGACGAGAAGTATCATCAGTTGTGAGTTAACAGTAGGTGACAGTTTTGTGCACTGGACACAATATTACGAACACCATAACAGCAAGCTGTCTCAAATAAATTCTAGATATTTCAAAACTATAGTATATTTTATAAACTTCCCAATGGCGAAAATAAATCACTGAAATTCACAAATTCAAATTAATAAAAAAAAACTTGCTTTACAAATCATATTATTCTCTACAAGATTATTTGGATAAGACGATGGATGAATATTCTTTTTTGGCCAACATCTATTACATGAGTTACTTAATTTTTAATTGCATTTGTAGTACGTTAATTTGTTGTTTTGTTAAAAATGTGTTTGTCCAATTAAATTCATACAAGTATGTATGCCTATATTTTTATCAGTGGCTAATAACCGTCTTGAATTATTTCCCTCTAGCTTGGTCTAGGTATACACCATACCTAGACCAAGCTCTGGATGATATATTTCCTTATTGTGTTTTCTCTCCTTCAACACACACACGCAACCGCCGTCATCATCCTATTCCTACCAGTATGATAATGCGAGTGTTTAAGATCTACAGATCGCTATAAACTGCATGTAAAGCTAGTTTAATATTGTGGTTCGTACGATAGGAGCGAACCTAGCGGAACTAAATGAAAGTTAATCCGTCTCGGTCGGACCAAGCAGGCTTGCGAGTTGCTATGCACAAGTGTAGGATGCAGGCCTTCCTTGCCTCGGCTAATTAATTGTTCTGCTAAAATAAGAGTTGTCTAGACGCGCACAATACTAAACACGTTGTTACTGTGCTCACCATGCGTTGGGAAATGTGGAACATTACATTTTAGGAACATTAATTTTTGTTTTATTTTTAATATTAAGCTATTTCCAATTTTCATATACAAGCTATTTATTGATAATAGCAATTTATCGTAAAAGTTTGTCCCGACTGGAATATAAATCAAAATAATAATATATATTCTTAAAGTGGGCTATACAAAATATGTCATTATAATTGTTTATCATATTGTTGCAACACTATGAAAAATTTGGTTTGTTTTGGTACACGCCCATATTCAAAATTCAAATTGGATCATATCCAGTTGCAGTGAATAGTTAGGTTGCGTCACATCGGCGACCGGCAACCGAGAGACCCACGATCGATCCTCGGTTGATTGGATTTTTTTAAAAAAATTGCTTTAAATATCAAATTCGAATTCCTGCGAAGTTACGGTTTAAACTGCAATTTTTATATGCACGTTACGTATGCCAATATTTCTTTAAACAATTAGATTATGCATTATAAAATACGTTCTGACAGTATTTTCTTAATTATTGTGTTCTTTATTCAATGTTTCCCTAGACATTTATTTGATTTGATTTGTATTGCTTAACGTCGCATATTAATGCACTTAGGCTATTCGAGACGTGTCTAGACATTTTTATATGCCATTTCAAAGAAATCAGTGCTGCCTATGTCTACTGTCCAGTGGCGTAACTAGGAATAATTTCGAGGGGTGGGGGTTATAGTACGCAGCTGGGGTCTGGGGCAAAGCCCCAGACGCATTTTTTTTCACCGTACTGCAGTTATTTCTTCATGTTTTGACTGAAAAACTAAAAATCAAAGGATCACCGTTTTGTTTATGAATGAAATACACTTAGTTGAATTTGGACGTAAAATTTCAATTAGATTACCCATGCAAACAATCAAGATGTGTATAAAAGTATGTTAAATGCACAATAATAGAGGCAGTTTGCAAATAACTTGAATGAACAGCTCAAAAGCTAAAACTAAACTTCCTGCACTCGGACCTTGTACACGATTTTTTACAGCAACTATATCTGCGCTCTAAACACTAAACAAATCTGTTGTACCCCTCACAAACTACTGTTTCTGCTTTTAAAATATTAGCCTTAAAGTGGTACTTCCACTGTCCACAGCTGTGACTGTGAGGTCAGCGTGGTGGTCAGTGAGATGATTGTCTCCGCAGTGTGGTCCACGGTCATGGTCTAAGCACCAGATGTCCATGGTCCACGGTGACTAAGCACAAGCATCCGAGCGTCCTGCACACGTGGAAGACACTCTCCCATGTCCACGATATGCTCATAGTGACGTCACGGTTGATGAGGTTGTTGTTAAACATGCGCGAGGCAGTCTGTCTTCACGGAGTTATGCGCATGCAAACAAACAAACAGTTGTGATGGTGATTTTGTAGCTTAAGGGGAGTTAGAACCCACGTCCTCGTAGAGTCATGCTTCGGCGGACCAGCGTCCTAATCGTTTGTGCCACCGCAGACAACAACAAATAGTTGTCGTTCGTAGTTTATAGAATTGGACGGTTAGCATTGTTGATTGTTTGGCTTAAATTCCTTGGTCAATCACAATATTATGTGTGGAAAGAAAGAGAGCGACGAATTACGGAAAATTAATGGTGCACGATGTACGGATATGTCGGCAATGATGTTATTTGATATAAGTGAAGACGGCGACGGAGAATTTGACTAAAACATTGCTTATGTAATATGGGATGGGATTCGAACTTATGTCCCTTGGATACAGTTTTTGGCTCTTCCACAATTGAAGAATGAAATGGAAAACCGGTTTTCACATATCTTCTTTTGCGAGCACTAACCATAGTCATTATGAAACCGTTTTTCTCAATACTCTCCTATAAAACTATACTAGGAAGCTTCGCAAACGTTTTTACAGGCGCGTTGTTGGATGAGCGTAATTTTTTTTAAACGAAAAAAGCCGTGAAATTGCGATTTTCATGAGAAATTATTTTTCGAGTGCGCTCAAATTTCACACCAATATATTTCTTTATAAAATAAAGGTTCTGTGAAAAAATCATTACAATCGGATAAGCTTGTAGGTGTTATGAGTCAAAGAATGTTTAAAAAAAATTAAAAAATCGTAAAATTGCAATTTCCATGAGAAATCATTTTTTTATTGCGCTCGAATTTCACACGAATAAATAAATTCCTAGAATAAAGGTTCTGTGAAAAAATCATTACATTCGAATAAAGCATGTAGGTGTAATAAGTCAAAGATTTTTTTTTAAATTGAAAAAAATCGCAAAATTACGATTTTCATGGGAAATAATTTTTTGATTGCGTTAAAAAACGTGGCAGTTCTTGGTTTAGAGATTTCGAAGGCCTCCATTAAATTTCATCGCAATTGGAGTATCGGTTTAGTCGGAATCGTGTTAACAAACACACAATAATACTAACAGAAAAAAAATTATTCCGGATTTTTTTCTCCAGAATGGAATCTTCGCTTTTCTCGCTACGCTCATCCAATGATAGAGGTATAACCAAAATAAAAGTTTTGAAACTTTCAAAAAAATTATTTTTTATTTTTTATTTAGTTAAATAAATAAATAAACAACATTTTGAGACTCGAGATTATTTTTAAAGTTATTGTATGTCTAAAAACACGTACGAATCTTATCAAATATAATTTCTAGATTATATCTGTTCTTAATTTAAGTCCTTCTCAGAAGTGACGTAGATTATCATATTGTTCACGTTCTTCTCAGTGAATACGGTTCAATCTGATGTTAATCTTGAGTCTCCCACTGTTAACAGAAGCTAAGTTTTAAAATAAACAATTTCAAATGGTGACTAGGCTTAGTTTGTCTCTACCCTAATGTACCACAGTGTGCGCATTCAATTGGTTTACAGTAGCTGCAGCTGAGTTTGTTGCACGAGTACCCACGCATATACTGTAGGCCTATGTGCCTTAATTGAGTAAGAGTTGGTGGGTCTGCTATATAGCACTTCGTCTAGAGAGGAGCACTGTTTTGATAATTGTGTACTTCTTGCGATTTAGCTTGTTTGAGCTAGGGTAAACTTCTTTTTTACAATGTTAAAAATGTGTCTATACAAATTTGCTTGATCTTCAAATTCAGCTAATTTCCCATACATTCTGTTGTTGTTGTTGTTGTTGTTGTTGTTGTTGTTGTTGTTGTTGTTGTTGTTGTTGTTGTTGTTGTTGTTGTTGTTGTTGTTGTTGTTGTTGTTTTTGTTCTTGTTGTTTTGTCGTTTTGTCGTTTTCGTATTCGTCATTGGATGAGCGAAGCGAAGACTTCAATTCACTGACCCCCAAAAATTTAGCTCGGTTGTTTTTTGTGTTTTTTTTCTGTTTGTTCGCACGATTCCGGGCAAACGGCATATGCGATCTTGATGAAAATTGAAGGGGACCTTCGAAATCTCTGAACTTAGACGTGCCACGTTTTTGGGTACAATCGAAGAAATATTTCTCATGAATATCGTACTTTTACGATTTTTTTTCGATTTTTAGTGCGATATTTTCGTGACATTTGGTCCGATTCTGACCAAACGGGTAGGGCTACAACGTTCATATTTCACATGGACATTAAGGTAATGGTGATGTATTTCTTTCTGAAAGAAAAAGTTGAAAAAGTTAGCCAGAATCTATAGAAATAAAGCTTTTAATATAAGTTTTTTGACTTTTTGTGCGATATTTTCGTGCCATTTGGGTCAATTCTGACCAAACGGGTGAGGCTACAACGTTCATATTTCACATGGACATTAAGGTAATGGTGATGTATTGCTTTCTGAAAGAAAAAGTTGGAAAAGTAAGTCAGAATGTATAGAAATAAAGCTTTTAATTATAAGTTTTTTTACTTTTAGTGCGATATTTTTGTGCCATTTGGGCCAATTCTGACCAAACGGGTGGGCCTTCAACGTTCATATTATACATGGACATTAAGGTTATGGTGATGTAGTACCTTTTAAAAGAAAAAGTTGAAAAAGTTAGCCAGAATCCATAGAAATAAAGCTTTTAATATAAGTTTTTACGGTAAATAATACTAATTGACAGGTAACAAAAGAAATTTGACAACAATCACTTACAATGCGTAGGTAGCAAAACAAAGCACTTGCAAAAGTAAAGATATCCCACGCAAACTAAAAACTTTAAAAAGCTCATCCATCAACGCGGCGGGACTTTAGCGTTTTCCTAGTTTTTGTTAAATTGTTGTTGCCTCCGATGATGTTACTATATCTTCGTAATATTAACAGTCTTAAGTTATGAAAACTGATTTAAATTAGATAAATAACAAAAATAAACTCGTATTTGTTTACTTATTCAGTCACATAACTGATTTTTAAGTGGGGATTTTAATTAAATGCAGACCAAGTCAACCCTGTCGGCGCCAACGCTATCGACGAGCGAGCAATGCAGTATTCACGTAAGCACATAATATTATTACCATAAAATGTGTTTGATTAAATTAATTAAAGCGTAAACAAACTCAAACTGAAACACGAAATGTAAAACGATTTAAAACGATGTAAATAAGAATAGGAAAATGGTATAATAAAGGCAACTATTAAAAGGTATAATAAAGGCAACTATTAAAACAATTCGGCTTTATTTGTCTGCAGTGCACAACTTATCTTTGTGACTTGCCAATGAGATTAGCGATGGGATAATAGTTAGGGGTGGGGTAAGTGTACAGGAATCGAGGACCAGGCGTCCAGTGGTGTTAATAACTAGGAAAACGCTTAAGTCCCGCCGCGTTGTTGGATGAGCGTAATTGGTGAATTGAGCTGCCATGTGTTTTGCGGATTTTCTGTTGTTCTGTGAAAAAATCAGAACTTTGTTGAATTTTTTTTAAATTAAATCAAATTAAATAAAAAATTAACTTTTTTTTAATTAATCGTAATTTTAAAAAAGGAAAAAATCGTTATATTGAAATTTTCATAAGAAATAATTATTCGATTGCGCACAAATTTTACACGAATATATCAATTCATAAAATTAAGGTTCTGTGAAAAAATCATTACAATCGGATAAAGCATGTAGGAGTTATAAGTCGAAGAATTTTTTTAAAAATCGAAAAAAAAATCGTAAAATTGCGATTTTCATGAGAAATAATTTTTCGATTGCGCTCAAAAACGTGGCAGTTCTTAGTTCAGAGATTTCGAAGGCCTCCATAAAATTTCATTGCAATCGGAGTATCGGTTCAGCCGGAATCGTGTTAACAGACAGACAAAAATACAGAAAGAAAGAAAGAAAAAAAAAAAAAAAAAAAAAAAAAACATTCCGGATTTTTTTCTCCAGTGTAGTAAAATGGAATCTTCGCTTCGCTCGCTACGCTCGCTACGCTCATCCAATAATAATCAAACCACAGAAACTTACATCAAAGCATATTCTTATGACAATCATGGGAATCTATCTTCCATTCTCTACGCAAGTATGTACGAAGGTGAAGAAGCAAGCATCTTGATATAGTTATAAAAACTAACTTGTTTCAAATCTCATTTACCTCGAGAACAAAGGAGCTTGCATGATATTGAAATATTATAAAAGATAAATATATTATAATGAAGAGATTACACCATCATATTATTATCTAGTTTTTGCAGCTTTTCTCAATTATCCCCTGCTAAAGATGTGTGAGCGTGTTCGCTGGTATGGAAAACGAGAAAAGTAATTAAATTGCTTACTTAGCTTAGAGAGTTGAGTTGGATGGAGGAGGTCGTTATAGAGGATACAGACACTGGCGCATTTATATATATAATATCATATTCTGCATATCATCTAGTTTTACAAAAAAAAAATCCTTTTTTCGTTCAGCAAAGCCCCGTTACATCCTCTAAAACACATAAAAACCTCTTCAAAATACGTTTTCCCCCCACACAGCATCCCCCCCCCCCTAATTGATCCAAGACCCCCCGAAATATATTCCTGCGTACGCCACTGGATACAGAAGTTGTTGGATCAGCAGATATAGGTTGTCGTCTTGTACGTTGATGTTGTCGTCGCTGGTGTTGTGTGTGATGAAGTTGTCATATTCAAGTCAAGTTGTTGTCGTTGTTGTCGTAGTCGTCATCATCATCATCGTCGTCGTCGCCGTTGTCGTAGTCGTTAGGGCACACTTTTATGTGTATACTCTATTTGCTTAAATTTTTCCTACCTCTGACCCTTCACCTTTTACCCCATTTTGTAGATTTTTAACCAATTTCTCTTTATTATACGGATACCTTAGTGGTAGCTCCCGTTTTCTTAGCTTTCGTTCTTTTCCCGGGTTTCCAAACTAAGAAAGGAATAAAATCAGGTAAACTGGAGACCGTGTGGGTTAACGATCTTATAATCAGCTCTGCGTGTACGCTGGTTGTTATCTGTGCGTATTTCCTGGGTGAGTGAGTATCCAAACTATGCGCTTAAATATTATAGTTTCAAGATGATAATTTACTCGTAACTTTTTAATATATGTACACATATTTTGTAAGGTCACTTAACGTTATGAAGTAGATTGTATGCATTAGCAATATACCTTGCTACTCAATAAAAATAAAACTGATGATATCTTTGCCAATTAATATAAAACAAAAGCTTTTGGACCTGTTGATAAAGATCATAATGGCTAAAATTATTATTCATCTTTGTCAAGGAGAGGTCAAAAAGTTTGTTTTACACTTCATAGTTAGATGATCAGAAATAATTAGCAAGAGTTCACGTCTTATCCAACCACGAGGATCCGACGCAAGGTTGATAGTTTGTTGCTTGAAACATTTACAATGTGTGTACTTTATTCCGATAGGCGATAATCTTAGAGAGTTCATATGGAAACATCGCCAGATAAAAATTTAAGATGTAAAATTGTAAGAATTTATTGTCTCTATACTATTTAAACGAGGGAGCGGAGCGACTGAGTGTCTCCATTCAACTCAAACGGCCCTCATTCTGTGATTCTGTCTGTCTGTACGTCGAAAATCAGCCGAACCGCTGAACAGATTGCGCTGAAATTTTAAACAGACATCCGGCACGAGTTTACTGAGAACTGTTAACAAAATCAGCTAGATCCATTGCGATTTAATCCCTGATTTTTTAAAATATCGATACCATTTGTTTAGTAGCAGCTAGCGGGACGAATTCTACGTATCTGCCATGGCATAGTGGTAAAGCATCGATCCTTCCGTACGGAGTGTTGGTGTTCGCTACCCGTTAGTTTTGAACTTTTTTATATTTTTACACCTACATATTATTTTTGAGGTATGTGAAATGGGAAATAAAAATTAGGTGATTTTGTTTTATCTTGGAAATTTGTTAATGTTTCACTCTAATACGTTTTGAACAAGATTCGCATTTTTAATGTTCAATTTAAACTAGGAAAACGCCAAAGTCGATGTTAAACGAGTGTGTGAGCCAAGTGTTGAGTACCTGGGAACATCACCTTTTCTCCCATATACCTAAGGCACGATATAGCCCAGAATGGGGAATGATACCGGGTACTATACACATGGCTCACTCACTCGTTTAACAACGACTTTGGCGTTTCCCTAGTAGTCAAGAATAACACGTATATAATATCAATATCATACAAGGCGGAGACTAAAGTTATGTATATCTCAGACACATACCCATATTATATTTGATAAATTAGATGAGGATGATTTTTGTTGTTAAACGTCTCATATTAATGCACTAAGGCTATTCGAGACGATGAGTGGTTATAGATGACGATGAAGGAAGATTACAAAAAAAAATGCCTAATGTGGGATTCGAACCCACGTCCTCGTAGAGCGCTATACGCTTCGGAAGCCATAATCATGTGTGCCACCACGGACGAAACCTCCATTTATATTTTATAAGTATAAAATAAGTTTTTATCAACGTGTGCGTTTTAGTTTTTTTTTCTCTTTGGTTTATATCAGAGTCGGTAAAGAAGTTTCTCCCCAACGGAGTATTTTATTTGATCATATTTTGATTCTATGTCATACTCCGACATATAACTAAATTATTCTATTTTCTTGTCACAGCCATTTTCCAATAAAATCACAGTTTTGCCCTGTGAATCCACAAATTATTTTATTTTTGGCGATGTTTTCATTTAACAAGTATTATTTTATTTATTTTATACGTTGTCCTCCTTTGTAAATCAGTTTTTTAACTGAATATGATAGACGTTAAAAAAATGTGAGTGTACAAAAAATCATCTGGGCCGAGGGGAAAAAATAGACGTAGTTCGTAAGTACGAGCAACCATTTTCTGCTGTAGATTCGTGGCGCTCTCTTTCTTATTTGACTGTGATGTAAGCCTTCATACACAATGCCCTCCACTCACTCCAAGACATGACTTGAAGAATAATAGCTAGCCACGGCCTTGTGGACACGCTGCAGCTTGCAGAAGACTTCACGGCCCCTGTGATTCATCTGATCGGTGAGTCAGGTGAGACGAGTCATAAGGCGGTGGGTGAGTGGGATTCTCCTTGTATTTGAGTTGTTCAGAGCAAGGAGTTGGATGACTACTATTTTTACAACTCCATGTTCAGAGGTTGGTCGGCAAAACTATCGCCTCTCTGTTGACTTTTCTTATTTTTCTAGTAATAGTTTAAGATTTTGATTAAAAACCTAATTATTAACAATAGCAGTCACAGTAGAACAATTTTAAAAAATACATCTAATTGCTGATTTTACTTTATTTTTTATGTTTTGTCGAAAAGTTTACTAGCTGCATTAAAAAAAAAAAAATGTATGATATCCCGACGAAAAGTTTGATTAATTTGGTTTTAGGGCACATCAACCGTTAGGTCATAATTCACCTCTCAAGCCTAGGGGATGTGTCGAGGAAAGACCAGTTCTGGACAGATCCCGACACTGCAGGCAGTGGAGGAAATGGGGGGGGGGATTATCACGTCATGGTCGTCATCGTCTTTGTCATCATTCTTGTCGTCGTTGAAGTAATCGTCGACGTCGGGGAGGTAATCAATGGGAGGGGGTGGGAGTTGCACCCCCGACGACAAAATGTATATATAAAATAATTCGTGTTCATCTGATCTTCTCTATCTGATAGTCTATTTGTATCACAACTTCCTCATCTCTTCAATGTCTCAGCCAGCGGTTTAGCCTCGGACCGAAGTTTAGCAGAATCGGGCGTGGTCAGGAGAAGATGGGTGACCGCTCTGCCCTGAAACTCACGTATAACGCTGGTTAGAGCAGATGGAGAGTTTGAGAGCTAGTGTAACGGCTTCGTTCTCCTCGACGTCTGCTCGGCAGTCCGGGCTAGTGGAGGAACCTTTATGACTGTGAAAGTTACACCGTCCTGTCGGATGGGACGTTAAGCCGTTGGTCCCCTTGGTACTTTTAAAAAGGAGTAGACTACGTGCCGGTACCGGGTTTCCCCTCCTCCCTTCTGTTCATACTTCATCCTCATCTATCACCACTCATCGTCTCGAATAGCCAAAGTGCATTAATATCATTCAATGTCTCGATAACCCTCGTCGCCAGCGGGCTAGTGTTTCCTCGCCAGCTAGTACCTACAGCAAGTATCATCTGCGGCCGGATGCTGGCTCCTCCACGCGTCTAGCCAGTAGCCAGGTGCGCATCAGATGTGTGATGCAGGGCCTAACTAATGACCCCAGGTAAAAACAAAAGACACGTGCCTTGGCTGGATGCGCACGCATCTTATTAACCGACAAGAGTAAGTGGATGATTGTTGGTAGTTAGACGAGACGCGGGAGCAGCGAGAGAAGACGACATCGTTTACCAGTGGCGGCTCAACCTGGCGTAATAATATTATTCTTAAGGATCACCACCAATATTAAAACCACGCGAAATAACCTTATTTTAGTAATATCACTCAAACCGTAACGTAAAATCGAAAAAAGGGCTACTAGGTCTCACGTAGATTCGTTAGAACTACATCTTGCATGAAAAATTATTCAAATATTGTAATCAGTAGCGTTTTTAATTACGGAACACATTAATTTAATTTAAACCTTGATTAAAATCATTACTGGTTATAATATTTGTAAAAGGTTTTAAGCCAGATATAGTTATAACTAAACCACGTGGGACCTCCTCGTTTTCGTTTTTGTGTAGCGTTATGTGAGTTATTTTTACCTAGCCTACTCCTTTCGAAAAGTACCAAGGGGACCAACGGCTTTACGTCTCATCCGAAAGGACGGTCTAACCGTCGAGGAGAACGAAGCCGTTACACTAGCTCTCGAACCCTCCGTCTGCTCTAACCAGCGTTATACGTGTGTTTCAGGGCAGAGCGGTCACCCACTCCCCCCCTGACCACGCCCGAGGTTGCTTAACTTCGGTGTTCGAGTGGGTTACCGGCTAAGCGACCGCGGCTAAACCGCTGGCTCAATTCAATCTGAAAGAGCCTGATTAATAAGATTTAAAAAAAAACTTAACCATAAGCTACTCGACTCGCACATTCTGCTTTTTATTGCATAACTGTGCATCTTCTCTAAAACACAAAAATAACTAAATGGAAAATTGCAAATCTTCTTCCTAGCAGGATTGAATGCAATTACCTGGTGTATTTAATGATACTCATTATTCTTTCATGCAGCTAACTACAACTAATAGTATGAAATAAATAAAATTAACTTTTTACTGTTTGTCACCCCATCAAATACGGTAAACCAAATTTGTCTATACCACTCAGCTTGGTATGAATAACATACATTTTCCCACGATCACAACACCTTTCTGTCGTGGTCACATTACCTGTTGATTCTTACGGTAATTGTTATTGCCGTTGTATGCGGATGCTCGTTCCTGTGCAATGGTCTGAGAAGGGCGGAAGACAGACAGACGCCGGTTCAACGGCTGCCGGTGGAACAATGTCTTTCAAGGGAGGAAGCTGGGCTGGGGTGACTTAAACCGGAAGACTCGGCAAGTGTTGGACTGGACAGAACAGGTGCTGGCGCTCTTTGCAAGATCATGCTCGCTATAGCTGGTTGGTTAACCCGTCCGAGGACAATCACGAAAAAGAATATTTCTCATAGTTGGCTAAAAAATACATTAAGTTGTATCTAATTTGAAGTTCAAAACAAGGAAATAATATGTCTAGAAAAATATTATTTACATGCCATGTTGATTTTACTGGCGATTCATAAGGAAATAAGAAAACGGAAATACATAAATAACAGTACCGGTTTATTGAAAATAGTCTCTCATGTTGTCTCATTAACACTTAAAAAAAAACATTATTAATGTAAAATTAGCAATTTCATACTTTGACAAAATATAGAATTGTCAATATTTATTCATATTTCGTTTCTTGTCAAGCATAGTTTAATCGTTCTTGCAGCTTCTATTACTGATGAGTGACCACTTTAACAAACACCAAGGTCGTAGTCACCCAGGTCATGGGAATAAACACACTCGTATGCTCCTATGAGCATTGATGCAGATGCTATCGCATGTGTTACCTTACTTTTGGCGCCAAAGAGTCCTCACTCATCCATTCTCTTCATCTGTTGTGAGTCTACTAGCGTAAACCTGCTCTATACAAATAAAGTTATCATTGGAAATTTAGTATCGGAGCTACTAATTTTTCAGCGATGTCAAAGATTGAAAATATTTTTCTCCAGGAAGTACCTTAGATGTGCATTTCAAAATTAACATACCAACATAATAATACGAGACAAATGAATTTGACCAATTTCCAAAACGATGAAACTAGCATTTCCCCCCCCCCCTTTTTTTCTAGTTATATTTGCAAATTTACCTTAACATGGCAATACCCCACATATATATCTGCACAGAGAAAAATATTTACAAAATTATTGCTGAATTCACAGAACGTTTTGCACCAGCAGCAAAACGTTTGCTATTATATGGACAAGAAAACATTTTGCTGAAAACACCAAACGAGTATTGCTAATATTTACAAAACATTATGCTACTTTAGGAAAATGTTTTGCTGGGTTTACATAACGTTCTGCTGGCCGCATAATGTTTTGCTGGGATTACCGAACGTTTCGCTGGGATAGCAGAATATTCTGCTGGCCAGCATAATGTTTTGCTGGGACTACAGAACGGTTGGTCCAGCAGAAAGTTTTGCTGGAATTACAGAGCGTTATGCTGGTTCAGTAAAACATACTGCTGTACCAGCATAATGTTCTGTAATCCCAGCAAAACATTCTGCTGGCTTGGGACAAGATGTCGCTCGTTCGTGGCAAAAACAAATTTATTAAAATATCACAATGTTATAAAAATATAATTATGTTCACCAAAAAATTCACACAGATACACGCGAGAGTTATTCAATATTAAGAAAACACACGACGGCATTGTTCCTTTTTTCCTCCGACAATCACAAATGGTTGTATAGTTTGCTTCAAAGTTTCTGTACTCTTGCCGCCTTCCGTTGTTGTCTCGTTATCTGCAACGAAGTTGTAATTTTGTAATTAGCTATTTCTCTGAGTTTATCAGCACGGTACATATTAGGTATCATACATAATAATAATTGTACTATATAATCACATGTTGTATTATACATACCTTTATTATTTGCAACTACTTTGTTGTTAAACCTCACAGTCATAGGTAAGGTAACTGGCAAGTAAACGGCCATGCTTGATGCTCGGTGCTTCACTTTGCTATTTCTTCCTCGTGGCGTGCGCACTGTAAGCTATCTCGTCAAATCTCGCGCAGGTCTCGCGAGGTAGCTTGCAATACATATCGCTACATTCGAATCAGCAAAACGTTCGGTAAATTTAGCATAATATTTTGCTGCAGTAGCAGAATGTTTCGCTAAGTACCAACTTGCAAAATATTCTGCTGTTGCAGCGAAATATCATGCTGGATTCTTTATTTTAGAGTTAGCAATAATTGTATTGCTGTTTCAGCATACCTGTTCTGTTAAATTCACCGAAAATATTGCTGGAACAGCAAAATAAAGTTAGCAATAATTGTTTGGTAAATATTTTTCTCTGTGTGTCCAAAAAATGCATGCGCATAGACATATGAATATCAATTACAAACATACATACATCTAATACGGGAGTAAGTACCCGAAATACTGCAAATAAAATCTTATTTCAAATATTTGGTGGAGGTGCCGGGTACGGAAAATGTTCGCTTTAAAACTGTTAGCCCCACCTTGACTACTAGGGTCACCCAAAACATTATGTATCATTCTTGTTGAAGGACATGTCTAAGAGAAAAAAAAACATGTCAATAGGTCAAGTTCGGTTTTTATCGTAAGGCGTGACACATGCTGCACAAACAGACGGAAGGAGTATCGGTCAGAAAAGTGAAGCTTGTGGGGGAGCTTTCCTCCCTCAAACATGACAGTGCCCCGTTGAAATTAACCAAAGTATACATACACTCTTGGACATTCTCTACTCTATACCAATTATTACTCTTTTATATTATGCAAATTAGCAGATATGTCAATTAACGAGCCATTTGATGATGATTTCTTTGTTGAATAACGTTTCTATTGATGCACAAATAATATTCTATTCGAGACGATGAGTGGTGATAGATGACGATGAAAGACTATTACAATCTATGCCTTATGCGGGAATCAATAAACCCACATCCTCTAGAGCCACACAATCTCGAACCAAAATCGTATATGTGCTACTGTGGACGGCATCTTCCCACATACGTGAACCTTTTCATAAGAGGCAAAGTAGGCCTTTTCTTGAACATCTTCCCCGCAAGTCCTCACTTATATCAAATGAAAGCTTGAAATGTGGAGACTAAGAAAAAGTATTATGTGTAGTAGTATATAGCAGAATAGTAGAAGCAAATAGTATATTGGGACGGGTATCTTTTGGTAAAAAATGGGGGTAGGGGGGGAGGGTCTAAAATGTGTAAATTTGATTTCAAGAAATTGATGCCCGATTAGATAATATTATATTTACTTATTTCAATTGAAAGCTTGAAACTTTCCTGTTTAAAAAGTATGATGTATTATTGGTTCGCGTTTCTTTTGAAAAAAAGAGGGGGTTTGGTAAAAATCTGTAAATTTGAGTTCCCCATACAAGCCGAAGCAGCAGATTCACTGCAAGTAGATCGGTTACAGTAGCACCTTGCATCGATTACGACGCCCAAGCAGCGACGGCAGACAGACAGACAGACGGACGGACGGACGTGGCAGGTGCCCGATGCCCTCGGGAGGAAGGTGGGGGGGGGGGGGGGGTACGTCTCCCAGATGACTTGCTCGGACACGCAGTACTATCCTCCCTTTGTTTACCGGCCGGCGATCATCCCACAACACCTGTCCGTCTTAAGTACAATGCCTCGATCCGCTATCGGGAACATCACTGCTTCAATTACACCAGAAGCACCAGCGAGTTGCTGGAGGTTTTTTTTGCGAATGTTTAGTGTAATGAAAGAGGAAGGAGATGATTCTTGTCTTGAGGTCTTGTGTGCTGCCATTGGCCGGCGTAACAATGGAGTTTCATACTCATTGGTGACTTCCTTGGTGACTTTCAAGAGGAGAAGACTACATGCTCTGCAGTTGGCCTTTTAGGGTGACTAGGATCAGGCATTACTATGTGTGTCCCTTGTAACCAGATGGAGCAACAGTGTTTCGATTCGTAGCTATACTCGATATTCGTACACCCCCATGCTCGGGTAGAAACTGTGCGAGTGATATTTAAAGTGGTGTAATACTCGATTGATGTATCATTACTCTTTGAGTTTTCTTATTTTAAAATATCTCTACTCTCTCTACTGTTTAAATTAATTGTTACTCTACAAACAATAACAGCGCACAACTTCAGTTGTACGAAAATGTGAAATGCAGCAGAACCAGAAATAGTTTGATACGTTCGCTGAACATACGGCCGGGGATGTATTTATTATTCGCTTTGTTGTTCTCATTTTTCATGGTTTCATGGTTTACTACTTTCAAATGTCAAAATTTTCGGATTTTCAAAACTTGTCGCGACCCAATCAACAGCTGGTACACGACCCACAGTTTGGAAAACTCTCGCTTTAATTAATTGCAACAAGAATTTAATCTTTCAACCACAGAACAATTCCTGTACAAACTTTTCTGCATGGATCTAAAAATAAAATCTTTAACGAGACAACTTGACGATTAAAATGATTAATGATTAATTAATTAGCAAATAATTCCATCAAGTAAATCATGTAGCCATCATCATATTCACCATTACTCCCAACTCATCACCATAAGTCATCTTCAAGTGAGCGCTACTCCGCTATCATTACCTTAATGACGATGCTCATTGTCATCCGACTACAGCGTATCATCATCTGAATCTCCATCTTTGTGCCCATCAAGAACATATGCACAGTGTTATCTATATTTCTATGTGAGATTGCATGCATCTTCTCTCTATACAAAACACTGATCTTTTATTAATTAACGAACAACGATGTGTGTGTTTTTTGTGTCATCTCGATCGAAAACTCCGTAATTTTCTCGCATCCGCTCGAGGCAAATTCGGGTGTTGCATATAGTTTAATATCTGTCAGAACATACGGTGGATATCATAGATGTAACTTGAGTTTTTGCGGATGTGAATGAAAAAACACACAATGAGAAAGCTTTTAAGTATAACCATATTGAAAGGGGTGTGTCAGTAGATTAAGGAGCCCACTTAAAACAGAGGATAGTATGTAATTATTTATTTAACTGTATTATAAATGTGTTAGGTTTTTTGTTGTGTACATAAGTGTCCTTCATTAGATGTTTTTGGAGAGTCAAAGATAGCTCATTTGAATGTTTACTATATAATTAGTTGTTTGATAGATCTTGTATAGTTTCTCAGGTGTTAACATGAATGTTGGTGTTTA
This sequence comes from Sweltsa coloradensis, assembly GCA_024449915.1. Lineage (NCBI taxonomy): Eukaryota > Metazoa > Arthropoda > Insecta > Plecoptera > Chloroperlidae > Sweltsa > Sweltsa coloradensis. The sequence continues at coordinate 942,664 of JAMZAV010000108.1, read as the reverse complement.
TTATGTGTGATTTACATTATTCTTATCTTCGATTCAGTTATTGATTAAAACTCAATCAAAGGCAATTATTTAATATTACAACATCCTAGAGTGCCTGAAAATTGCTTGCAAGTTGTAACACAACGTTGATGGTTAAGAGAACGAACCATTCAAGTGGATATATTTTAACTCATTGTGACGAAGTTTCATAGACCTTTCGTTTTGATTTTCAGGATCATTATACGTATACTGATGTTATTTTCAACTTATCTTTGAAACAATTAATTTTGGTATGACTGTCAATCTATTTGTTATTATTGAAGTATTACTCTCGTAGAAAAACAGAAAGAAACAACCGATTCATTCTATATCTATCGATTTACCTTTGCAATCTTGCTTGTAACTAAAAACACAAATCAATAATAATTTGTAACTAGAAATTGGTGAGCATACATTGTTTATTGTTTTGTCATCCTAAATATTAGTATGGCATTGTGCATTCAGCATTACTCGAATATATAGTACTTTTCTCAATGATTGTTATTGTAATGTAATTTTTAATAAGCCTACGGCTTTTCTCAGTTAATTAATATTGAATACATCTTTTCGCTATAGCCATAAGCACGATTTTTTATGTTTAAGGCTTGAATTTCATATAATCCATGATATTGCCATTTTTTATGGCAATAATTGCTATAAAAAATTAAATGAAAGAATTTAAATTATTTATCATAAAACATATTTTAAAATAAAGATTTCCACCTCAGTTATCATCACTATAAACACTTAAAGTTCACATAAGTTAATTATTGAACGTTAGTTTTCTGGACTATAGGCAATCATCTCTGCCAGGAAAATGTTTTTGAAATGTCAACACATCTTTGTTTCAGGAGCCAAGTGCCCAGACATCGTCAGCATCATCTCACCGTCTGACGATGAACGTGAATTCCCTCCGAAAATATCTTCCTTTCGGTAAGTACAACAGCAAAAATTTTGTTTTGTTATTACTCTGCATTTATATTGTGTAATCAATCAAATTATAAAATTTGATAAGATGACTCTGGGTGTGAAACGTACAATCATGAAATCTTCGCTCTTGAGCCCAGAGTTCTCGGGTAGGCCAAGGCTATGTCACCAGTCCAACAGCACAAACCACCAAGAAGGAATTTATTCATTTTCGTGACAATTTGCGTCTAATTAACCTTTTCCTGTCAAGGATCTTTGAAATTGTCCCACATTTTTCACCTGTTGCCTTTTTTTGACAATGTCCCCTTCTTTCGCATTCATATTACACTTAATTGGTTTCGAGGAAACTTTATCATTATACTATTTAGTACTTATAAAGGAACCGGAACTTATCAACGAAACCGTTTTCCGGTTCCTACTTTTGTGTTTGACCGTTTCACACACAAACTTGAGAATGTAAAAGAAAATGCAAATATTGACCATTATACCCTTTCGTTCGACAACGTTTCTCATACCGATTGATTATTCAAATAAATTCAGCAAAAGTGTTTCCAACGTAAACTTTCCCACGTTTCCAAAATATCAATAAATCTTTTTCAACTGTTTATATTTATTTTGAAAAAGAGTGGTTACTGTTAACCTTGAATGATTGTTGGAGGGCTGTTGAAAGATTTATGAGAGGGTAGGTGATTAGGGGGGTAGCTTTCACGTTTGGGATAGTAAACAAATAATTTTTCAAATTGTGTTCGTTGGTGAAGTCTTCGGATGGTTTTGGTTTCGTTACGGTCGGCATGAAACGATTTACTCGACGCGAGAACTGTAGCTTGACCTTCAGTTGACAAGTTGGTGAATCGAGTTCGGTTTCGTCTCACACACCCACAAGGGTGCGTTGTTCGGCCGTACTTTCGCTTGGTGTACGTTTGGGTGAATGGTTGCACTGCGAGGAATGTGTGGAAATAAGATCTAGAAAAATCTTGACATTCTAAACAAAATAAAAAAAGCTTATACTTGAGCATAATTATGTCTTACTTCACAGCAGCGTGAGAGGTTTTCATTTTGTTTCGATCTACCCTTTTCAAAAACATCGATTCGAATAATTTTTAGCATATATTATTATTATTATTATTATTATTATTATTATTATTATTATTATTATTATTATTATTATTATTATTATTATTATTATTATTATTATTATTATTATTATTATTATTATTATTATTATTATTATTATATATTATTATATATCTTTTTAGCTATTAATTTATTTCAATTATTATCGGAAGGTATGAAAATAGAGTATGCAACCATGCTAAAACACCCGGCCCCTCCCCTGACTCTAATATCAGTATTTGAAGGGTGAAATATCATATTAATCATCTGAGGTATTCCAGAAACGTTCACATTAGGCCTACATCTAAAATCTTATTTCATTTTCCTCCAAAAGCAGTGGGTGTTATTATCCATTTCAAATTTTTATTTCGTATTGTTGTTCTCTCAATAAATTAATTTAATTTCCGTAATACCAGTCCAACCTTATTCGTCTTCGTATTCAAATTTTGGCAATCTTATTGTTAATTATTAATTAATAGTGCACCTTCCAATACTGTTACATAACATATCTTTATGGTTCCATCGCCATAAAGTTTCGAGACCACGGCTTATAGTCCGTCTCCGCTGCGCACATCTACGTATTCTCTGTTCTTCTCATCTCCTCTTACCTCTGCGAGCCTGATCCCATTATGCTCAGCAGCCCCTAACTTCATCCCTGCAGGGTTTCTCCGAGCGAAGCCGGGTGACCTGTGACCTGGCTGCCGCTACACGTTGGCTTCCTCGCCGTACATCGCATCACCGCTGCTAAACAGATTTGAGGACGTGTTATACGCACTAGGACTTCAATCTCGGAGAGCTACAAGCTAATTAGGTGGAGGGCTATTCTTGAGTTTGCTCCCGATGTATAAGGGACAGACAGTACTTGCCGTCTTTCACAACTTATTTCATTCTAAACAGGTTAATTTAAATAACTGTTACTACCGTTAGTATATCGATTAATGTTTATAACGTAATATTATTTCTTATTCTTATAATCACATTATTATAATAGGATTAAACAATTTAAAACGATTACTGTGAACAACGAATAAGTTTTGTGATTTTTACTATAGCTATACTTGACTATATATAGCATTCTCAAGTTATTTGAATACAATTCATTTGACTCATTTTAGTCGATCACACCATTGTCAAGGTTTATGCAAATCGAATTAGAATTTAATTTCTCTCTCTCTCTCTCTCTTTTGCTATCCCCCCCCCCCCCTACTTTTTGGATTTGAATCGTCAAGAATAGAATCGATACCAGAAATGCGATTCTCAAAATATTTTTAAAAAATCTTTATTTTTTTAATCTTTTAACTCCAGAGGTATAACAACAAAAAAGTACAAAAAAAATAAAATGTTTATGTTTTGGTCAACTAAGTACCAACCACGAGCTAAGCTTTTGTTTCTATTCCCGAAGGAGTTAAATTAAAGCCATTGGTTTCAATCAAGAGCCAAAACCTCGCGATTGCATAAATTTCTGCCTACACTTTTCCTAAAACAGCTGAATTTATTATTTTATAATTATCAATTACCTTGAAATTATTATGATAATAATTACCTCCTCTAAACTGCAAACCGCTCTCGTTCTCCTGCCGTCTGCACAATATCTTGCCTAGCACGTGCATTGCTTTCTGTATGCGGTCATCCTCGCTTGCAACACTGCACCGTTGCACATTGTGCAACCTAGTCAGTGCATCGGATAGGATTCCTGCATTCCTTCCTCGAACTCGCGACGATATTTCGTGTGTTGTATTGTGCCACTGGCCTAGAAAACCTCAGCAATAAAACATGTGTTGGAGGAAAACTGATTTGTTATTTGAATGTCGTATTGTTGCATGCAATGAGCTGGTAATAAAATAAGACAGTAAAGTGTGAAGATCATAAGACGCCGCCTATTAAGTCATAGAAGGGGATACGAAGACAACACAAGTATAGTGCTGTTGATTTATGCTAGAAGGCTAATCGAGAAATGAGTGGGTTGTTCAAGGGGCCATTGCCACATGAATAAGAATAAATATACCTATATGTTATTATAGTTCACATCGTCTTTGGTCATTAAACGTTTCTTCAAGAGTTTGTTTAGTTTCGTTATAAAAACTGATATACGAAGGAGGATGATCTATAAAAGTGGACTTCAAAGGGAAGATTGGTCCGCAGGTGCCAGGAATTTCCTCCCCTCTTTACCCCCACCACCTTCCTGGCCCGAGCAGTGTGGACAAGAGGTAGATCGTATCTATTGTAATAGTCGCTCGACCCTTCTATTGATGGTCTCGAACCATCCAATTAAATTATTTTCGCTGAATAGAGTTAATCCTTCTTCCTTTCATTACGTAGACTGTTGTAATTACTTTTAAATGCCCTTAATGTATATTTTAACTTAAATGTTCACTGAAGTAATAATCAACACGAAAATTTTTGATGCTAAAATGATTGAAACAAAGAACTTAACAGTATATATCAACACACTCTCATCAGAAGTGCTAAATATTTTGTAATATTGTTAGTTCTCCATCAATTTTTGCGTTTAAAAATTTGTGTTATTTTATTCAGGAACATTTAAAGTTAAAATCATTAACATTTAAGAAACTACAAGGTAAATTACAACAGTTTATGAAATGAAAGAAAATTAATTTATCTCTATTCAATGGTTTAGAGACCATCAATAGAAGGGTCGAGGATAGGTAAGATCTAAATCTTGTGCACTCTGCCGTCCGAGAAGGTGGTGGTGGTAAAGAGGGGAGGAAATTCCTGGTACCTGCGGACCAATCTTCCCGTGAAGTCCACTTTATAAACATTACTTTGCAAGAATAGGAAAACTGCTCAAGGATATAACATGGCCATGGCGGTTATGGCCCCATTTCAGCTTTGTTTGGGAATGAAGTGTGGCGTTTTTCAGGGTATTCATAAGATTTTGACTGAAAATTAATGATTTAAAATCAGATTTACCAGACAAAATGAAAGAACTACTGATTTGTTGACCCGTCTAGGACTCGATTCCAGTTATAACTATAAGGAATTTCGAAATTAACATCGTATAGACAAGTGATGTAGTCGACATCAGAGCATAGACGTGAGGCTTGAGTTACGTATTTCATAATTAATTTTAAAATTGATTTGTATATAATATTATAATAGTTTCGTTTACGTTCTCACACTGAACTACGTTTATAAGTTTAGAACTGACAGTGTTAGCTCAAATGTAAAGCGCGAAACTCTACATGGATTTCAATTCAGAAAATTCCCATCAAACCGTTTATATATACGATTTACCAATTTAACCTGCGCGTTCATATTGATTTTAAACGTTGATACCCATGTGAATTTGCGGTAAAAATCTGTACCTTGGAATAAATTCCCGAAGTTCACAACATTGAGTAGACCCTAAATTACAAAGATTTCACGATTTTAAAAATTTTAAATCAATTAATTAACTAATTAAGGAATACGCGTACTGGATCTCTAAGATATGATTATTTATTAACAATTGTGTGAAATATGATAACGATGCTGTTGACCTTTCCAAATTTTCCAAAATATGTGAGAGGGTCATGCATGGCACCGATGGGCAGGTTTCCCAGGCAAGATATATTTAAAGTTCATCCTCCATCTACTTACGGCTTAAATTAATTAAAATATCGCGAACACATCCAGGTATGTGTTAAGAATGTGGGTATAGATGTGTGTGATGATGGTAGGTGGAGTGAGCGAGTGAGTGGGGGGCCCATCGCAAGGTCCAGCTGCAACGGCAGAAGGCAGAGCGAGATAAAGCGAGTCGCGTGCCGGTCGGGTTATAATCATCTCGAGCGAGAGATAGCTTCCCAGCTGCTGTAGCCGCCGGTGTGGATATCAAGATGCGCGGCACGCGTACGAACAAGGGGTGACCACAGCGGCACCTGCTAGACGTCGTCGCGGTTATCCTCGTTGCGAGGGAGCAAGTTGTCACGTCAATCACTGATCGGGCTTTAGATTTTAACATGTATTGTTGCGAATCTTCGAGAGCCACATCTTCACCCATCGTCAGACAAGTATCGTATGATGATGCACTTGAAATACGTTGGCAAGTTCAACGAGCCACAATGAAAATAAACTGAGCAATGCAAATTGCAATTGATTTTAAAATGTGATTTCTAAAATTTGCAAATTTCCAGTGCTACATCTTCACTCATCGTCAGACAAATTTCCTCTGATGAGTGATGATGCACGTGAAATAAATGGTAAGCTCAAGAGCCCAACTAAAATAGACGAACACTAGTGCCATGAATTGATTTTTGTTAAATTGCAAATTTCTATGTCTTTCATCGTCAGCAGTTTCTTTTGCCTGAAATAATGGACACTCAAAGAGTCGCCGAAAAACTGCCGGAATATAGTTTATTTATTAATTTGCTTGTTGATTGTTAACATTTACTCATCGTTCAACAGATGTTGAAGTGCTTGAATACGTTGGGAGTCAACGAGTCACGAGACGTATTGAGCTACAAATGGTTAAACGTAAAATTTCATGGTTTTGTTCACTCTACGTCACGTGTTTCCACTGAATGGACGTTAAAACAGTCATCCGACACATCTCACGATTTTTTGATGAAGTTGCCCGCTGTGATGTTCTTTGTTCATTTGGCGAGGCAACAGGCGTCGATGTCTAGTAATATGCACATTGAATATCGGACAGGTGCTACAACTTTTATTCGGGAGGTCAGACCCTGGTTTAAACTTTACTCTACCTCCCATTCATTACACTTGAACGACGTATAAATTACATCATCCCACCACTGCCCTCGAGATGTTTTTATTTCGACTTGCCGCCGAGCAGCTGATGTTCTTTTGTTTTTTTCTGAGAAGAGCGCACGCGCGCGATGTCTTCGAATTGGAACACATTTGAAATATCGGACAGGTTTTTTATTCGCGGTGCCTCAGACTTGTTTTTTATATTTCGGCGATCCTCTGGACCGATTTCAATCTTGTTTCTTCGTCTTATTCCGGTGACATGAGATGATCAGCTGGAAGAGGAGATTAAAGTCAAACGTGTCTTTGATTGTTGTAACAGATAACATACGGCAAGGTGTCTTGGGGTTGGGGGAACTTTTGGGCCCCGCCCACTTCATAAAAAAGATTCACCTGAACATAAGTCAAAACACATATCAAACAATCTAAATATTATCTTAATACGTGAATAAAGAGAAACAAAGTAGAGAAATGACCAAATTCTTTAATATTATTGATGGATTTTGTCGAAAATGCGTTTTTAATCAAATTTAAGCCTTTATATGGCAGTGGGATACAAATTTCTCACCACTCTTCAAAGGATACACAATTATATCTGCCAGTTTTTCATGCTTTTAACCCACGTAAAAAGCTGGTTTGTTTTGTTCAGAATTGGTTGACATTTGCCCACTAAATTCTAATCATTGGAAGGATTTTTGTAATGAATGGTTTAAAAATCAAATTGTGTATAAAAACACAAAAAATACACAAATACCCGGGATGTCCCGGATATTTTGTAGACCTGTAGTAGATTCAATTTAAACATAAAAAATAGAAAATTACAACAAAAAAAACAATTTTTTGGAAAATAGACTAAAATTTGTATTTTTTTTCAACTTTGATGTCAATTTGGAATCCAAAATCAGAATATCTTTCCTAAAAAATGAAGGTAAAATATCTAAAAAAAATCTCTTATTCGTCATTAAGAAAATCACAAAGCGAATTTCGGCCATGTGACGTTGTCGAGATAGCTCGTTTTGTGTTTAATTTAAATTCTAATTCTTCCGGTTATGAGAACATTAAAAACTTTATTTAGAATTATAAATTATTTTGGGTTTATTCTTCGTTTACAAAAAAAGATAAGTGCAAAGTCCAATTTCTGGTCACAGAATATGATACAATATTGTACCATTTACAAGTCACAAAAAAATCGCTAATGCCCCAACTGAAAATAAATTCTTGTTACCGAGTGAGTAGCCAGAAATACAAAATACATACATACACAGCTGCAAACATTTCCTTTCATTACTTATGTAGCCTATCGTGTGTGCAATTGCATATACGTGCATTCAAAACCACCTCTGGGATGCACTAAAATGACTAAATGAACAAATTTACATAAGTTGAGTATGTTTTGTAATAATGAGTAACCGTAATGATAACTTGTTACGGTACAATATAAACTACAATGATGTAATGTTGAGACATAATTTCAGGATGGTCAACTAGTTTGTATATCCGCTCTAGTGCTTTATTTTAAAATAACTTCGATAATAAATATAAATTTGCATAGAAGGATGTGATGAAATGAAACATGATAATTGTATAAAATAATTACGAGCAACTAAAGGCGCAATAAATGTACCGATATTCTATTCCTATACGTACAAGAATGCCTCTGTTATACGTCAAGATTACACTAACATAATAAATTTTTTATAATAATTAAAGTAACAATTTTTGGGGTGTAAATAGCCCCTTTTTTCATCAGGTGACTTACTATTATATTTATTAGGTATAGGCTGTGAACATTTGTTTGAAAATGTCCAAGGGCTGTTTAATATAACCCAAATGTCGCCTTTTGATGGAGGGAAAATAAAAAAATTACAGTCAGGATTGCCGGTATCGGGTATATATCGGGTATAGACTATAATACTAATTATTTATTTTAAATTAAAGCCTGTCTGATTAAAATAATATATGCAGAGAATTATTTGGCTGCGGCGTTAATATTTGTAATTCTATTTTCTATTATAATTTTGTCTACTTCAATTATAATCACTATAGTAATTAATTAGGCCTAATGTTAAACGTCGCAGTTTCTCTTAATTCCTATGCGAGCGATGCATAAATGCAACCCAACTTAATTTCGGCATGTAATTAGGCAATTTGTTTCCGCACTATACTCATGTTTTGCGAGATAATTGTCGGCCATGCGATGTTACAACTTGAACACGTGCCGAACTAATGTGCTGGTGTAACCTTGTTTGGTGGGATCCTGGCTAGTCGTTATAAAACATAACCTGTCCATACGTATGTTCTCCTAATACCTTGTCAGTGTGTAGATGAATGTGTTTAAAACACGTTCACATGAGATAGAGAGATAGTTAAATGGTGAGAGGTTGGGTCAAACCGTTCGTCAAACTAAACATTTTACCCGGATAAGCTGATGGGTTCTGTTTGGGACTGGCTGGCTACCTACGGGATTGTTTTCCCGAATAATTAAATTGAGAAAGAAGTATTTTTATATCAGTTAATTGTTGCTGATTATTTTTATTATTTTAATGAATTTTACCTGCCCATAGGACAGGAAGGCTAATGCGGCGCCCTCTGTAGCCTGACAAAGTGATTACAGAGTTACAAGTTCAGATTAACATTACAACAAAGGACATCAGGAGAGCATGACATTTATAGAGTAACTATAGTCGACGAGAAAGGCAAAAAGCAGATGTGAAAATGTTTATAAGGGATGTTATTTAAGTTGCACTCGATGTGGAGTGCTGCGTGATGCTTTCAGAATTGAGGGTGCATTTTTAAAGTTTCAGTTTCATATACTCGGGTATACTTCGGTTCGTACTTCGGCTAATTTCGGTTCACAGGACGCAAAACTGAACTACCGACCATCACAGAATAATCTGTCATAAATTCTTCCGATTATTTCGCATTTGTTCGTCTTGTAATAATGACATATTATATTGCAATATCATCGTCGAAATCCAAACCCGAGTTCGGACGATACCACGGAAACGAACTTCAACGCAGGAAGAAGGAAATTGCATCGAACTTCCTCACTTTCGACATAATAACGCAGTTACGTTGCGTGAACACACTGAACTTGAGGAAGTGATATTCGATAAAAAGATTAATAATTTCGGGTTCTAAACTGTATGATTCAATGAAAGTCTGATTTGCCAGGCCCGATTTCGTCAACAAACGCTTCCGAGATCGCCCGTTTGTTTGGGTGTTCTATGTAGCCAAACCGCACTATCCGGTGTTTGATTGATGATGCGGTCGACTCGGAAACTACGGATGTGCCAAATACGAATCTTGAAATGCTGGATGATTTTATGCGTTTTTTTAAATGGATAAGGTCATCTTTTTAAAATGTATTCGTTGCATGAATTTAATTGGGTGCAGGCACGAGTTCAAAAGTGGAGATAATAACTAAAACCTGCATAAATGTGTGGTGAATAATTTCGTACGAATAACATTAGTGATTTACATCACTCCGTAAGCATATTTCAAGTGTAAAACACAATATTTTCACTTTTATTTTCTTGATTATCATTTATTTTACGATTATTTTTATTTATTAGGGTTTTTACTATAATTATTTTTCATATGTCATAAGCTACATTATCTATCTTTTTGGATGAGCGTAGCGAGTGAAGCGAAGACTTCAATTTCACTGACCCCCAAAAAATTAAGCTCGGGTGTTTTTTTTTTTTTTTTTTTTTTTTTGTTTGTTTGTTTTTCCGTCTGTTTGTTCGCTCTCTACCGGGCAAACGGCATGTGCGATCTTGATGAAAATTTGACAGGACCTTCGAAATCTCTGAACTTAGATCTTGCCACGTTTTTGGGTACAATCGAAGAAATATTTCTCATGAATATCGTACTTTTACGATTTTTTTTCGATTTTATGAGCGATATTTTCGTGCCATTTGGGCCAATTCTGACCAAACGGGTTAGGTTACAACGTTCATATTACACTATGAACATTAAGGTTATGGTGATGTAGTACATTTTGAAAGAAAAAGTTGAAAAAGTTAGCCAGAATCTATAGAAATAAAGCTTTTAATATAAGTTTTTTGATTTTTTGTGCGATATTTTCGTGCCGTTTGGGCCAATTCTGACCAAACGGGTGGGGCTACAACGTTCATATTATACATGGACATTAAGGTTATGGTGATGTAGTACCTTTTGAAAGAAAAAGTTGAAAAAGTTAGCAGAATCCATAGAAATAAAGCTTTTAAATATATGTTTTTTACGGTTAATAATATCAATTGACTAGAAACAAAAGAAAGTTGACAACATTCACCTACAATGCGTAGGCAGCAAAACAAAGCACTTGCAAAAGTAAAGATATCCCACGCAAACTAAAAACTTTAAAAAGCTCATCCATCAACGCGGCGGGACTTTAGCGTTTTCCTAGTAAATAATAACGTATATGAACATGCCCACATGCATTTTTGTTTCCATTGTCTTTTACCCTTTCCCTCCACTGAAGGTCAAAGAGAGAGGAGATGGGTGTCAAAATGAGCTTCGTTCCCCATTTTGTTGTATGCAGATGCAGTGGTGTGTTCTCGTATATGAATGAAGGGCAAAATAAATCGCAATGCAGTTAAATGGACGACACTATCTATGATCAAAATGCATAAAAATCAAATACAATTTTTTATTCGGATGCATGCGTTACAGTGTAGGTTACAATAATTGGATGAGCGAAGCGAAGACTTCAATTTCACCGACCCCCCAAAAAATTTAGCTCGGGTGTTTTTTTTTTTTTTTTTTTTTTTTTTTGTTTTTGTTTTTTCGTCTGTTTGTTTGCTCTCTACCGGGCAAACGGCATATGCGATCTTGATGAAAATTTGACACGACCTTCGTTTTCTCTGAACTTAGACTTGCTACATTTTTGGGTACAATCGAAGAAATATTTCTCATGAATATCGTACTTTTACGATTTTTTTTCGATTTTTAGTGCGATATTTTCGTGACATTTGGGCCGATTTTGACCAAACGGGTAGGGCTACAACGTTCATATTTCACATGGACATTAAGGTAATGATGATGTATTGCTTTCTGAAAGAAAAAGTTGAAAAAGTTAGCCAGAATCTATAGAAATAAAGCTTTTAATATAATTTTTTTGTTTTTTTGTGTGATATTTTCGTGCCATTTGGGCCAATTCTGACCAAACGGGTGGGGCTACAACGTTCATATTATACATGGACATTAAGGTTATGGTGATGTAGTACCTTTTGAAAGAAAAAGTTGAAAAAGTTAGCCAGAATCCATAGAAATAAAGCTTTTAATATAAGTTGTTTACGGTAAATAATACCAATTGACAAGAAACAAAAGAAACTTGACAACATTCACCTACAATGCGTAGGCAGCAAAACAAAGCACTTGCAAAAGTAAAGATATCCCACGCAAACTAAAACCTTTAAAAAGCTCATCGATCAACGCGGCGGGACTTTAGCGTTTTCCTAGTTAAAGTTAATAATATAACACATAACAAAAACTTGTAGAAATACAGCCAAACCTTACACACTCAAAAGGAATGAGATCTAAAAAAAGGGCCAAGCTCATCTACCCTTCCACATTTGCGCATTCTTAATTCATAAACGTACAGTGTCCCATAACAGCATCCTCGAAAAGCTTGGCAAAATAGAATTTGCGATTATTAATTTAACGTAGTAGTTTATCCAAGTTCTTTTTTTGTAATTAATTTAATCTTTTTTTGTAATTTCTATTTTGCCAAGCTTTTCGAGGATGCTGTTATGGGACACTGTACGTTTATGAATTAAGAATGCGCAAATGTGGAAGGGTAGATGAGCTTGGCCCTTTTTTTAGATCTCATTCCTTTTGAGTGTGTAAGGTTTGGCTGTATTTCTACAAGTTTTTGTTATGTGTGTGATCTTATTACTTTTTCAAGTTCCATTACAAAATTATTTGTTAAAATATAATATTTTTATCAAAGTTGATTTAATTTTTATGGTATTAGCAATAACAATAGGATGTAAAATATCTAGGCCCGGATTCATGTACATCCTGGGTATAGGTGGTATAACCATGGTATAACGACGGTATAACGACTGGTTAAGTCTAGGCAACTCACATCCTATTAAAACTTTCCCATGTAACAACAAACGCACAACTAATGTAATTTTACACCTATTTCACTGCACCCACACGAGGGAAGCGATATATCTAGACGGCCTTGACCCACAGCCATGTAAATCATCAGATAATCAGAAGAATATTGAAAATTTTCACCATCTTTTGTTTTACATTTTTATTAAAAGTGACAGGAGATTGCGTGAGTTGATTAAAAGTAAAGAAGAAGCTTATTATTGCCGTAAATTTTGGAATAGCCTAGGACTATCATACCATTGTTTATCTGCATTAGTCTTGTAGTAATCAAAACTAGTTATTTGTGCGGGAAGTTTCAAAACAAGGTTGTGCTGGCCTAGGGTTGGCTAAGAAAGGCCTAGGGCTTGTCAAACATGTAGTGTAAGTATTTATTTATCTAGTCCTATAGCCTAATGGAACTTTAGACCTACACTGTTGTATTATAAATAATTTTCTACATCTGGGCCTAGGCCAGGGACGGTTTCTGATTTGTTTTATGAGAGTATAATGACTCCTTTTCTCGTTCTCATACAAAGAAGACAAATTTAAATGTCCTCCATTTGTTTACGTTATCGCACTTTCCCGCCTAACTCTGCTTATACCGTCAACAAGTGTCAAGTAACTATGGTTACTTGTTGATTATATGCCAAGTGTTTAAGGCTTATTTTAAAACCTTATTTGGAAGCCTTCCAACAACTTTTTCAACTTTTTTTTTCAAAAGAGACTATATTTCTATAACCTTAATGTCCATGTAAAATATGAACATTGTAGCCCCACCCGTCTGGTCAGAATCGCGGGCCGACGTATTAGATGTTAGCAGTAGTAGGCAGTAGTAGGCAGTAGTAGGCAGTAGTAGGCAGTAGCTAACATCCTTAAAGTGATTTTGAGCATGTTTGAAGACATTTTTTCACCAAGAAGGAATGGTCGTACCCCAATAAAATTTGGCATGTGTTGTCAGGTACCTAAATCCCCTCGATTGTGATAGTTTTCAAGTTCACATCACGTTACATGACGGCTGGGTAACACCTCGAAATCACCCCAACTCTGCTTGGTGTATAAGGTGTGCTTGAGTGTGTAGCGCACCGCGGCTTGGCTGCGGCGCCCTAACGGGCACCTAGATACAGATCTAATAAATCGACGCGACTCTTTAATTAATTCTGCAATAAAATAATAATGACAGATGAAAAATAATTCGAGAGAGAATGTTTTACATAGTTGTCACGATCCAAAAAACTACCGTCTAATATAGTTGCTCTTGACAAAACTAATACAATATTGATTGATAAGTCTTTGATTTGGTTCTGACTATATACACTATCAGCTTTTAACAACAAACTCTGTACAATGTAAAAATATTATTATTGATTTTATTATATCATCAAATCCTTAATGATAGAAGGAATGGACAACTATCTGTGAAATTCAATGTAAATACTTTTTCTACCTGATAGATATTTCTGTTATCGGATCGGATATCACACTTGATTTCACACCCAGTCCATATAGCTGGAATGTTCTGTTTTGCAAAACTTGAACAATAGTCCACCTATAGAGCGAATGCCTCTACAATCTTCATTACACGTATACAACTTACCTTATTATCTGCATTAATCTCACATGTAGCAAGCTATCCAAGTCTAGTCAACAACCCAACAAGTACTTAACAAGTTAATGACTAGTATTCGTTACACAGAAGCCTGCCAACTGACTGTAATTTTCTCTTAAATAATCAACTATAAGCCACTCGACCAGATTTATTATTGTAATTCTCTTTGTAAGAACAAGTTTGATAATAAACTCTGCTGTTGACTTGGGTCGAGAGAAACGGGCTTTAAGAGGAGTTGCTGAGGTCGGCGCGAATAAAGTGCACGCGCTCAGTTGGTGATGATTGCAGCTCAACGGCTAGCATCTAGTAATTTATTATGAATATCAAATTTTGCATGGATGTTAATAAATAACTTTTCTATTGATATCCACACTTTGCAAAAAATAATACGTGCAGAAAAAGAAAAAGAAACTGAAAATGTATAAACGATAACTAAAAAATAAAAATAATATATGAAACTGAAAATTTGTAGAGTTATCCTGCTCGGACACATTGATTTAAACGCTGAGATCCAGTATTAAATTTTGCGCCCAATAATCCAGACAGTTGGAATAAATTCCCGAAGATCACAAAACTCGAGTAAATTACGGAGATTTCACGAATTTTGTATTCGAAATCTATGACCCACTTGAGGAATGGGCGTGGACCTAATATGTATCAACGTTCACATGTAATATGATAAAACCTCGTCTCCGCGTAGGCCTCAGCGACTTCTCTTAATCTAGCTAGTCGCATCTCATCTGAATAACCAGAAGATTCAAATACAGCTTTCATGATGATGATGTTACTTTACCTCTGGCATGTGGGAAGCTAATATTCATATAGTTGCGTCTGAGGACTTCACTCAGTACTCCTCATTTGCACTCGGAGTATCATATTATCTCGGCCTCTCTTATTAAAACTAAGTATAATTGTTGTACGGACGAGACTGAGTGAGTACCTCGGGTAATTTCAGGTCCGCGTGAATAATTAGGTAATTGTTCTCATGCGGAAGGTGATTGTGCAGAGGACATTTGACTCGGGAGATTTCTGCTAGGAAAAAGATAAAAATTCGTGGAAAAAAACACAATAAAACGTGTGTTGTTGTTGTGGCGTGTGTGGTAAATAATTAACGGCGGAATGATATATCTTGGAAACCATTTTTGTTTTCAAGAGATAAGGCGAGAAAGAGGTGGAGTAAGAGAGGGAGGGTTGGGAGGGGAGGGGAGGGGAGCACTTAATAATAAAGATCATCGTGTTTCTTCCATATTCAGTTTAAAAAAAAAAAGTTTCGGTTATAGGTTTTATGATTCCTTCAGGTAGTTACTTTAATTACTGCACTTGTCTTGTGTACAACCAGTTTTGAATGTTTAATTAAATTATATCTTGTAAAATAAATATTAATTTCAAATTTCGATGAGAGTTAAATACGAAATTGAAATAATTTGTTATCGTTATTGAAGTTGCAGTGTGTTTTTTATTACTTTTTATGCTTGATGATTTTTATTTCGCTTTGTTATTGGAATTTTACAAGAAAATATGATCACAATCATGCAATAATAATACAAGTAATTTAATGTGTGCTTGTAGGAACCCATATACGTAGGAACCGAATCCAAGTTCATTGCTCATAAACCAACTTTTTTTTGTTGTATTGATAAGGTTTTCCAGGAGCTAGAAGGGAATTCAGTGACCTACAGAATTATGTTTCGTTCGTTTCTTACCATAAAACTATCGGTCAACAATCAATTGAAGGATATTATGTACTCAAAAATATAAATTCAATTAATAGTCGACCTCATTAAAATCTCCCAGTTTCTCGATCAAGGTATTCAATATGAAATTCAAATTGCTCATTGATAAAACCGCCACTGATCTTTTAACCCGTGTGAGAAGCACCTTCCTCTGTTCGTGATAAACATCCGTGGGAACAATAATTATTCTCTGACGTCATTAATGTCACCTGCCTCTGTGACCCGGGCAGCAGATAACACAGTCCTTTGACTGGCGGATACCCGCTAGCTATCACTGGGCGAAGAGCGGTTAGCAGAAGTTAGAAGAAAAATACAATCTTTTTGAAATCATCATATTTTGTTGTATTATACAGGACGATTATGCTATCTAAACATACTTCTTTGAGAGGGGGGTTGTAAAGTGAAGCTATACTCTTGACTAGAAAGTATCCCGCATACGTGACTGTGAGGTCTATTAGAAGTCAATGAAAGGAAGGTTGCAGGATGATTATGCAGCTATCTGGACTAAGGTCTTTGAAAGGGGAAAAGACCGGACGCTGAGAAGCTCATTTGATTACAATCTATATTATCTCTTCCTGCTTCATTAAACAAGGATATTATGTTAAACATTTGAATTAATAATCTTACTGTGAGTGGTCGAACATGCGTCTGCAACTTCGCTGGTATACCAGTTCCACTCTATTCAACTATAGAGACCACTATATACCGACAGATCACATATCTCACAGTCACAGTGGATAGAGACTAAAGATAGTTGTGTGTTGAATGATTTTTATTTGTAGCTGAGTGATTACTGATTAGTAATTATGATTAGTGATCAGGCAGTTCGTGAAAGTGTGATTGACTGTGGTAGTTATAAGTTATCAAGTTACTGTGTGTGTGGCTGAGTGATTAGTATTTGACTGAAGCAGTTAGCGAAGGAGTGACTGAGAGCTTAGGAAATTGACTTAGGTAGTTATTTTGCAAGTGACAGTGAAAGCATCTGAGAGACAAGTTATTACTGAATCATTTAGCTATCAATTTGTTATATATGGCTGAGTGATTAAGCAATTGACTTAGACAGTCAGTTAGTAATCTAGTCACTGTATATTGTACATTGCTGAGTGATTAAGTAACTGACTGAGGCAGGCCAGTTAGTTATCAAGTGACTGTGTGCAGCTGAAAAACTAGAAATTACTGAATCAGTTATCAACTTGCTGTATATGGCTGAGTGATTAAGTAATTGACTGAGTCTGTCAGTTTATACAAGTGTCTGTATGTGCAGCTGAGGAACTATTAGTTAGTTAGTTAGTTAGCTAGTTAGTTAGATAGTTATTTATTTATTTATTTGGTTAGTTAGTTAGTTAGTTAGTTAGTTAGTTAGTTAGTTAGTTAGTTAGTTAGTTAGTTAGTTAGTTAGTTAGTTTGTTAGTTGTAGTTAGTTAGTTATTAGTTAGTTATTAGTTAGTTAGTTAGTTAAATAGATAGATAGATAGATAGATAGATAGATAGATAGATAGATAGATAGATAGTTAGTTAGTTAGTTAGTTAGTTAGTTAGTTAGTTAGTTAGTTAGTTAGTTAGTTAGTTAGTTAGTTAGTTAGATAGTTAGTTAGTTAGATAGTTAGTTAGTTAGTTAGTTAGTTAGTTAGTTAGTTAGTTAGTTAGTTCGTTAGCTAGTGGGGTTTTAGGGCACACAACAGTAAAGTTATCAGTGCCCATGAGAGGAACTATTAATTGATGTACTTATCGAGTTACAACTAATTGACTGAGGCAGGCAAGTTAGTAAATCAGGTGACTTGTGTGTAATTGGATAAATATGTATAACTTATTGGCGTTTCAAAAAGTAGAATACGAATCATATATAAAGTTACAAACAATTCAATTCTAAGAATGCAAGGATAAATACATTATCGTCAATCAATATCATACTTAGGGCTGTGCAAACGAATGGTCGTGCCAATGCTTTATAATCTGACATCCTCCCACATTGGCCAACCTTTCCAAGACGCCTATACAATCTCGTCTTACCTCCACACACAAAGTGACAACAATAATTGTCAACCGCGCGCCGCTCATGACCTACTTTGCAACATATTGAATAATTATCAGGAAATTAAGACTAAGTGGCCGTGACTATAAGTAATTTATTCAGAAGCCATTGTCTCGTAATTAAAGCCTGAACAATTTATAGCGGATGTGACAGCCATGGGAAAACGTCAAAAGCCTAATCATGCAGGAAAGAGGTCTATAACTTTGATCTCAAGATTATTTTAACCAGCTATTGTTTTATTATTCAAAACTGTGTTAACTGCGTTCAAAGTTACACAATGATTATTCTGATAACGTAGAAGGCAGGTTACAAGTGTCGTTAATATTAATATTATTTAGAACAGGAATCATGTGATCGTGGGATAGGGGTTAGAGATCTTGGAAAATCAAGGGCGACGCCTTTATTAAATATTGTGTTTCAATCCTCCCTCCCCAAAATGTCTTTGGCTTATCGGTGGAGAACTCTAGTGCGTAACGCGTGAAACTCTGATTCAGGAGGTCACGGGTTCGAATCCCACCACCGGCAATCCTGACTGAAAGTTTATCCAGAGGTTTCTTCATTTGATTGAGATCCTGAATCCACTTATTCCCTTCACCTTATATTAATAACTTAGTAATTGTTATCTGAAGACGGTTAACGCTGAAACTGATGTTACAGCCTTCAGCGGTCAGCGGACATCCTTACGAAAAATAGGATTTTCCAAATACATTATGTAATGTATCATTTATGTCGCAACAAAAACAACCGCATGTCAATCGGAGGTATAGTTCGGTTTTTATTGACACACGCACAGCTACAGATGGACGGACATGAAAGTAATTCTTTTAATGCAAATTTCGGACCCTAAAATTAAAACTAAATTTGAGGAAATGGTATGAAATTTGATGCAAGACGCTAAACGAGACAAGTTTCAGTAAATCTTTCAAACTTGTGAATGTGATGTATACGTCACAACTCACAAATATCCCTACTTTAATTTATTTCAACGTAAGTACCGGATATTACTCGAGAGATTAAAAGTGTCTCAAAAGATTCTAAGACATGAAAATATTAATTTGTACCAAGTCATTCTGACCTCACTTGTGGCTTTTTCGATGACGGTGCTATAGATGCGGCATGACGTAATTATATAGAACTTTCTGCAAGGTGTTGTCTTTTGCTAGTTGATTGCCAACATCACACAGAAGATATAACTTTGTTGGGAATCCGAATAGGCATAGGGCAGGGGTAAATGAAGAAGGGGATGTTAATAATTAAATTGAATTAAAAATGTAAATTAAATTAGTCATCACATTAACATGAAGTAATCAATTAACGTACTTTCGGAAAGAACAATATTTTTTTAAATCGTGTGACTAGTTTGTCCAGTTATTTATGCGTCTAATGCAGACGGTCCTGGGTTCAAAGTTTGGTCCAGCTTGGTATATTATTTTATACTTCTACAATAGACAATTCATGAATATGATCATTCTGGTTTGGTCTATATCAATAAACCAAGTAGCGTGATAGCATCAATGTTTAATAAATATATATAAATGTTTGTTGTTGTTTCCGACTGTAAGTCATTTCACCCACTTGTAATATATAGTTTAAGAAATATATCAAATAAGGTGATATATTATTTTAGAATGGTATGGTGTATAGAATGGTTTCTAATTATATTGCATGGTGCGAGTAATGTAGATTTTTTATTTTATCTACCTTTGTGTGTTACGGAAAAAATATATTAATGGGTGTTCTTCTTTCGTTGGTGTAATTTCCAAAAATGTGATTTCATAGGATTAAATTAAGGACACCACAAAAAACGTATTATCTGAGTTCACACTTCACTTTTTACTTGTACGTGTAAATACACACCCACTTACACGTGTAACTATTTCCGTTGTTCCTGTAAACTTAGAATCTGTGTAAATTATCTGTATTTTATGATACATCCTGGTAGCAAAACCCTCATTTTCGACACTAAACTCGAAAGTCATTACCAAATTGTAACGGGCGTTGACAACAATAACGGCGACTCTGCGATGATGATGGTAGAGAACCTCCGGAAACTGTTTTTCTACAAATATTCGTCCGCGCAAACATTTTAGTTGCTGCGTCTCAACAACTACACATCAGGCAACAGCTTAAAAGAACATAACCAGCTTATTATCCACTGGACGATGCGACAGTGACATGTGTGCGGATCACAATAATATTAGACGAATACTTTTTTTCGCCTCTTAGTTTTAGGCACACATATCCGATGAACTAAAACTAAAAACTAAAGACTGAAACTAAACGTTATACATAAGTATATTATACGAAAATATTATTATTTAAAAAAATGTATTTTCCGAAACACATCGACGAAGTACGCAGCTAAACTTACGAGCATAAGCAAAATTTGCAATTAATTTATTTTGAAAATTTATGAGAAAAATAAAAGGGGGATAATTTTAAAATAAAGGCACAATGAGAAATTTAAATTAAGTCTAACAAAATTAGCCAAGACCTATTATACTTACCAGCAAAATAACAAGCGTTGTATTCTTGTATATTATGTGCCCAACAATGTTGCTTAGAAGTTACAGCTTGTAATTTGGTAAAATATTAATAATTTCCAAATTTTCGGAAAGAAAAATGTGTGAGGTTTAAAAAAAAGGCAATAAATCAATTATTCTTCAAAATGTACCATGAAATAATACGTTTCTAGCAACAGCAAACGATGTTTAACATATTTTTAAACGGCATTCTTGTTAATTAATTAATAATTTGTAAGGCCTGCATCCAGCGCTCTGGGCCGGCAGATGACACACTTTGTCCCTGGCCTTGTGTCTGCTGCATACAGGTGAAGACGAGTCTGGCTGAGCGACAAAGAGAGGGAAGACCACCTCGCCTTGGTCCAGCCAGGCTAACAGAATCATCTGCTACGAAGCAGCCTTGCCTCAGGCTACGGCGCCTTCCATCTGCGATCCCCCCATCTCATACGACATACACTATAATTTATTAATTATCCATGTGTTATACCTTTGTATCGTGACCTGATCTGTGTTTCTTTTCAACATCCAAAATAATAAGGAATTATGTGCTTGATATTTGCAACAGATGGACGTCTCATCTTATCACCGTAAAGAACTGTGTGATGACGGTTTTTTGGTTACCAACTGACATGCATAAAAAGTCTTTGGGGTTAAAATATACAGGAGCGTGAGTGCAAAGAAGTGAACAATATTGCACTGAACAGTGAACACTGACTTTTATTCTTCTTTCAGTAAAATTTTATTACTCTAACACAAACTCGACTTTTTAACTCATTTTTTTAATATCAAAGAATTTATGACTTTATTTTATTTTTATATATTTTTTTATTTAACCGCTATCCACAAAAGACATCACACAAAAAGTTCATAAGTTTTTTTCTGTTCGAATAACTAAACGTATACACCGACCGCCGGTAAGTGATTCATGTAAATAAAAATAAGTAATAATAATGTGATGTTTTAAATTTAAAAGCCAAATCCTTCTCGATGGGCGAAATATCGATGACTTTGAAGTCATCCTTATTCAGTGAGGGGAATATGAAAGTGGTATTCTGCATTGAAATTATTGGTGGAGGTGCCGGGTACGGAATATTTACGCTTTAAAAGGGTCCCCCAGCCCCATGGACCCCAAGGGTCACCAAAAACATTATGTATCATCCTTGTTGTAGGGCAATGTCAACAAAAACGTATGTCAATCAGATGTCATGTGTGATGTTGTTATGCTTATAAGGGCGCTCCGCTCCATAATTTAAATACTATATAATGATGCAAGGATTTGAGAACTTTACCACATGTACATTAGCTGCACGCTAAAAATTATGTTTTCTATCAGTTTTAAATTGGGTTGGACCCTTGGTAACATTTCACAACAAGTGTTTTTCTTTATCGTCGTATAAACCTGCAATATCCCTGGATGTTTGTGTTTTGAACACAAACTACCAGAAAGCCTTGACCCATTAAATCTCCCAAGTATTTACAACCCCAGCCCAGCCCAGCCCATGCAGCATCAACGCACTGCAATAGAAAGCGAAACTCAAAAGCACAATACTATCATTTTCGTCGAGTCGTCCTCACACCGCTAAGTTGCCAAAATGTGAGAAATTGCACCTAAGAATAGTTCAACAATGAAATTAAGTGCTGCGCATTTCTGTGGGTCCATTACCTATTCCTACCTGCACTGGTCGGCATTTAGTCTCGCCTTTGACACCACTGAAGGTGCGACAGGTTCGGTAAGCAATTTACAGTTTTACAGCTTCTACTGTTGGAAAACGAATTGTCGGGATTATTGCTATTGCAAGGTAGGTATAGCCTGTTCACGGAAGCACAACTGCTCGAAGAAAAATAAACAAAACATCCATACCGTGTTTCAGTTCTTAATTTATTTTGATTCGTTGGCAGCCTGCACGATTGTTTGATATAATTCAGTTTTAGAAGTATATGACATTCATCATTTTGCTGCTCTGATGATGATGATGATGATGATTATCATTTTTGTTGCTTATCGTCTCTATTCTTGCTTCTCGAGACGATGAGTGGTGATATAGATGAGAGTGCATAAAGGAAAACGCACGCCCTATGTGGGATTCGAACCCACATCCTAATAGTAGGCCTATCATACGTTTCGGCCCCAATCGTATGAACCACCGCGGACTTCATCATGTTCGTTTTGCTGGAGTCATCTTACAAAACACGTTGTTTAAATTTGTCTCTTTCCAACTTCTGTATTGGTCTCTAATCACAAGGCCAACGAACCACTCACAAGTTTTTGGTAACTCTTGGGGTAAGAAGAGAGGGATGGGGGGGGGGAGTGAGTTAGCCCCCAGAAATTTAAATATATGTATTCTTCTTCGATTATTAAAAATTTTATGATTAAATGATTTAAAAAAAACTATCTTTGTTATGGTTATCGCTCACTCGTCGATTGCGTCGGGGCCTACAGGGTTGGCTTAGTCGCTTTGGTTTACTTTCCCCAACTGAAAATCAGTTATGTGACTGAGTGGGTAGACTCTAAATACGGATTTATTTATTTATTTATCTGTTGATTTAGTTGCTTTTCTCCCTTATTTGGATATTCTAACGGCATTTAGTTGGGTAGGCTGTACGACCGTATGAGGGTGTTTCCAGAAATATCTTGTTTCTCCTCCTTCTTCATACACTTCTGAGAGAGTGAGGATAGGGCTACCTCTCAGTGAACAGGTTATACCTCCTGAGAACTCTCGCTGACATTGAGATTATCTCTCTTGCTGCGTTGAGGGTGGGTGATATTTCACTTCACTGCGAGATGCGCCCCAAAAGACCTTGAGCTTTGTTTACTGAGTCAAAATGTACCGGGTCCATTTCAAAGAGCGCCAAACCAAGACACGGTCTCAGGGGCCACAGTTGTCAACGCCGTAAACACAACCGTATCCTTCGCGCTGAGAGCAGACATTTCTCATCTCGCACAATGCCAACTGTCTTCGTTGGGGTTGCCATCGAGAACATACGTGTCAGTTCGTGAGAGAGTGAGAGCGGGGGGGGGGCGCAAACTGACAAACCGAACCTGACATTGCTGTCACAACAGGGTATTTGGAGTACGGGGGAGATCGTAAGTTGTATGTATATATCATTCTCGTACACTCTCTTCTGAGGTGTGTAAATAGCGAATGTGACTTTTATTTTTAGAAAGTTTCAAATACAGCAAGCTATTTTAAATTGAAACATATAACAATAGAGAACTAATAACTCACAATACTCACACAATACACAAAAATGAAAAACAAAAACCCGATAACTTGTGTATGGTCAGTATCAAAATACAGATGAAATTCAACTTGAACATGAATAACTGCTCTTCGTCAATATTACCATACACCGTTATCTTTCAAGTACTAAACCGATTAAATACTAGAGAGAAAGTATAAAAGGCAAGGGACTAATAAATTGACTGCAGTGGGGAAGGATAAATCTTTATGTGCCATTTATCTAACAACGGGATGTTACCCATAATAAATAATATTTATTTTCCGTTTTCTACTGATAATAAATTGAATTTATTAAAGTTGTGTCAAACAATCTTCCTAGATCTTAGCTCAGAAGCCAATCGATAAGATACACACCATTTTTTTACTTCCCTGATCCTCACTTCAATGCTGACAGCAACTCGCCTCGTAAATCTCGGCGAATGCATTAGTTCGGTTTTATTACCGCTACTTGTTATTCAGACGCTGACCTTGAGTCCCTCGGTTAGGGGATGATGGGGTCCATGGCCTTCAACCTCTCGCTTCAATCTCTGGGTATTTATTAGGGGCAATATAGGTGAAAGTGGCACAACCTCTCCGTTATGGATGTCTCTAATCGCTTTGTGACTACCGAGGCACAGATAATAGAGTACACTCTGTTATCTGTGACCGCGAGTCCGTCCGACTCAGACCAAGGGATGCATTTTATCGTTTCGTTTCTTGTTCCATCTTCTGAGACGGTTCTATTTCGCTACCAACCAGACAAATACTTACAAGACGTGGGTGCTAAACTATTACTTATAGTGTATATTCTTAATAACATTTCAAACTTATTAGAAACTTATAGTGATGGGACAATAGTTATTTTTTTCAAATGTACTTTTAGAAATTTTCACTTCACCATCGAAATTATGAAGTGAATGTTCACATATTTTTGCATTCAAGTTGGTCAATAACAACACTTCAAAATTATTTTTGGTAAAAATAAATGTTGTAATATAATCACAGTTCATACAACAAGTTTATTTTATAACAAATAGAACAACAAATATACAAAAACATACAGTAAAAAATAACTATAGTTACGCGGTACTTCCTGGACAGTATGTATGCATGTACGTAGGTCTATTGTATGTATGTAGTTTATTTAATTTAGTTCTACAGAAGTAGTTAGGACATTAGACTTCACCCATTTCTTACATCAAATATACAGGACATATCAAGTACAATATAAAAATAATAAATGCAACCTTAAATATAAAATAAATTATTAAAAATAATTCATAAAACTCCACACAATGCCCGCAGACGACATCATTTATCAACTAACAATTACCAAATGGACACACCTACCTTTTCCACAAACTATTAGTGTTTACTGCTTGTAACTAAAAAAAAATAGTAATGAAATAATAGAATTTTGAGTAGTGATGACGATGGCTTCAGCCACTTTACAACCCACAGAATAAACTTAAATAAGAACTTTGTCAGACCAAAAATTTCGTCCACAGTCAATGAAAAATGTGATTTCTGCATCACTGGCAGTACTCTTTCGGATAAACACAGAGATTTAGGATGAAATGAAGTGAATATCTGCAAACCAACCCTGCGTGTTAAATGCCCGTATGTGAGTGTTATGTAAAATCTCCGCAATAAAAACACAGCCAAGCTACTTAGCGAGCTACCAAACCTCGCCCATTATCCATTAACTTTAATGAAACAGAAAAGAGGACGGAATATTTTTAAAGTTAACGACTTTGCTCCATCACCTTCAGAGTTCAGAGCATGCACGAAGTTTCACAGGGGGGGGGGGGCTTCGAATTACTTCGCAAATCAAAATGTTGACTCATTTTATCCGTATCTTCGTTCGTTTATCTTCCTACTTTGATATGAACATATGAAAATGATTCCAAATTCACATTTCCACCACACTTTTTCTTGAAAAGCAAAATGTATCTTTTCGTGAATTCATAATAATATAACGGCCCATATTATTTATATAACATAAGAGTCAAATATTTACTAAATATATTTTTAGACCCGTTTTAAATGGGTGGTACACTCGCTGGAGAGACTTAATTTTGTTTATGGTGGTCCTGAGATGGTGATTTGTGAGGGATTCAGACGTATTCGATATTTTTAAACGTTTTTTTTTTGTGGAGATTTATAAAAATGTGTCCCAAGCAAAAGCAATAATGCATGTGGTCACCCAACATTGGTTGGTCAGTAGCCAAATAAATTGGTCACCTATCATATCCATCAACAAATTACTTCCTTCACCCACCCCCGGAGCTTGCACGACATTTTAGGAGAAGAGGGTTGGACTTGGTATATGTAAGCCGACATAATTATAATTATTACACATTCATTCCAAGAATACTCCTAAATGTTTCTTCCTATCCATCACCTAATGAAGCGCCGAGCACGTGATTTTCAAGGATGAGGGGACAGGTAGAATTGATGAAAATAAACTTTTTTCGTAATGTCGTAAATTTTGTGAGTATAGTAGCTCACAAAAATAGTATGTTTTTTATTATGTTCAAAAAATAGGATATAAAATAGGTGTATATTTTTTTTTTTACCAATGACTTTTTTTATTTGGGTAATATTTTCAGACGTACTGTCAATAGGATTTTTTTTTTAAATTGATCATTTTCACGAATACTTTATTTCCGGGCACTATAGTTACTATTCTTAGCAAAATAATCTATATAGTTGGAAATTAAATTAAAAGATTATTATTATAATTTTTTAAATAAATGTTTTCACTAATGCTAATTCTTATCTTCCATTTCTTTCCCTACTCCCTACACATCTTACTCTTGAAGCGTCTAAAAGCACCCCTACACTCGGCACTATAGCCAATAGAAATCCACCCTCGACAATACGCCAATAGAGGGTGAATCTCGTGCGTGGACCAGAGATGCTGCGTACAGCGCACACTCAGTCATCTCCATAGCAACAGACTTCAGTACATTACAAGATGGCTGCCATTTGACTAGTACAGTCATTGCGAAATAATTTAGTCCGAACGTGAAGAAAATGTGCCGTTATTTGACAATTGGCTGAATGAAAGAGGGACTTATTTATAACAGTCGGATAGCCTTTTTAATTTTTTGCCCCGAACCCCTGTAAAACGCAAAATAAATTGTGTGTGGATCTTTGTATTATGTGTATTTTTTTCTAGAATGACGTTTGAAATAATTATTTTCGTCGACCGCCGATACAAAACTGGCAAAATGAACTTGTAAATTCTAATTACAGTTACAACAAATGGTCGGCATCAAATTTTATTTTGCACTTAATAGTTAAGAAGATTCATTATTAAATTATACTCTGTACAGCCTATCTACAAAACCGATTATAAAATGCACTGCCTCCTAGATGTTGCTCGTGGCTCGGAGGCAGTGATAAAATGTTTGGCTGGTATAATAAGGCGGTAAAGAAGACGATGGAGTGTGTATATGCAGTAATACGCACCATTGTTTATATGGGCGCACATTTAATCACATTTAACACCATTTACAAAGAAATGTTGGATTCCCAAAAAGCGGGATAAATAATAATTTAAAATATCAACCTTGTCCATCAAAATAATTATAAACATTTTTCGTAAAATCCGTAAAATAAAATAATTATTCAAAAAACTGAATTGTGCTGTAATGGTGCACATTTTTAGCTGAGCTGCTGTTGTTGTTGTTGTTGTTGTTGTTGTTGTTGTTGTTGTTGTTGTTGTTGTTGTTGTAGCGATTACTTCACAGATTTATCTGTAAAACATAGAGAAACATTTGTTAATTATTGTTATCTGTAGTAATTATTACGATCAACTTAATTTTACAAGCTAGTACACGAACACTAGGAATAATGTCGTCAGCACTTTAGTTGCCACGTCCAAAATAAATGTCAGTATAACACAATTTAATAGTGTTTTCGTTTCTATTATGGTTTCATAGGCTAACTCAAACATACTTTTTATAACAGTTTGTAGTAGTTTGTGTCATGGAGTTACAGCACTATTTAAACTCCATGGCTAGATCTTCATGGCAAGGACGAACTTCCCTCCTACCTGTAAACAGATTGACGTGCATTTTATGTATCGAGATTTGCCCCATGCATTTACTCACATGATTACCGTTTGAGAAACAATGAGATGGTTGAAATAAATAAATAAATTAATTAATTCGTATTTACACACTCAAATCACATAATTGATTTTCAGTGGGGGACATTAAATGTAAAGCATACCAAGTTAACCCAATCGGAACGTAACGATATCTCTGAGGCTCTGACATTAGCGAACAGTGACCAAGAGACCGGTATTATAAATAGAAAACACGGATGATTCACAAAACAAGTTGGACACGATTCCAGCCGCGGACAACACCAGAATCAACAAGGCCAATTCGGAACAACCTTCTTCGTAGCTGGGACAACTCCAAAATCACCGTTTACACATTCCTAATGCCTCATTCAGACAATCCAATTTTTACATCAAATTTCTTTGATTCAAGGAAAAAAGATTGTCAAGTGCTTCTATAGACAATAAAATACATCATTTTCATTACCCCCCCCCCCCACAACATTCAATTAAAATTACAATAAAATAATGTTTCCACAAAATAAAGTACGCTACCTAGCCTACCTATGTGTACCGTAACAACTATATAAACACCAGAAAAAAATAGAATGGGAAACCAATATCTCTCCCATTCATTGATTCTTTTTTGTCCTTGAATTCAAGAAGTGCAGGGATAAAAAAATTTAATTGACATAAATGGGGTAAGCCAAGAATTGATGAGTTGTCCACATAAAGTTAAAAACCTTCTGCCTCTGGCGGGAACCGAACCCTGAACCTTCTGCATTGGACGCAGATACTCTAACCACAGGAGCAACGAGCTGTCCAACTTACCGTTGTGGCCGTAGCGGCCGGGATTCTGGAGAAACATCCCATTTGAACTGAAGCTGGGAAACATCTCTTGATCCTCGTCGTGGTCGAGGAACTGAACGCGTGCCCGTCGCTGCCGCTCCCGTTCCCTCCAATTCTTCAACTGCACAGCAAGCCTAGTTAAGAGGACACTGTTGTTATTCACTGTAAACATTTCTGCGGGCTTTGATTGAATGGGATGTTCTCAAGAAAATAGTTCAGAACGACAAGGATTTATCGATAATATTTGATCCGCTAAGATGCTAAGAGGGAAGCACAAAGAATGATCAAAGAAGAGAAGGCAGAAGACTGGAAGAAGTTTGCAAAGAAGTTAGAAAAAGATGCAGAAGGAAATAAGAAGATGTTGTATGGCATAGTGAAGATAAAGAGAAAAGAAAGCGGGGGACAAAGATACCTAACGGAAGACTCGGAAAGACTCATTACTAATGATGATGATATAAAGGAAAAATGGAAAGAGTACTTCAACCAATTGTTAAATGCAGGAGCAGAAGACGTAGAGGACAGGGAATGAAAAATTGGAAGTAAGGAGGGAAGATGTGGAAGTGAATGGTCCAACCTGGCAAGAAGTGGAGATGGCACTGAAAAGAATGAAGAATGGAAAAGCCGCAGGAGTTGATGAACTGGTGGCAGAGATGATAAAGGCAGGCGGACCAGTTACCATGCATTGGCTGTATAGAGTTATTTATTCGAGTTGTGTGGAAAGAAAAAAAGATACCGGAGGACTGGAGAAAAGGAGTTATAGTGCCGATATAAAAGAAAGGTGATCGAAAAAAATGTGGTAATTACAGGGGGATCACTTTACTATGCCACACAGCAAAGATTTATGAAAGAATTGTTGACAGAAGAATAAGAGAAGAGGTTGATCACATATTGAATGAGGAACAATACGGATTTAGATGGGGAAGATCCACAATAGATCCTATATTCGTACTTAGACAGGCCATGGAAAAGAGTTGGGAGCTTGGAAGAAGAATGAGTATGGTCTTCTTAGACATAGTAAAAGCGTATGATAGTGTGCCAAGGAAAGTGGTATGGGAGAGTCTGGAAAGAAAAGGAGTGGATAATGGACTAATAGACAGGGTAAAAAGTATGTTTGAAGTTTGTGAAAGCTGTGTGAAAACACAATTTGGATTGTCAGGGTGGTTCCAAATAACAACAGGGTTATGGCAAGGAAGTGTGTTGTCACCTCTGTTATTCCAACAAGGTAAAGATGGAGGCAATGGAAGATGTAGAGGTTATGTTGTTTGCCGATGACTTGGTGGCATGGTTCGAGCATGAGGAGGTACTCCAAAGATATATAGACTTGTGCAATAGAAACATAGAAGAAGCAGGTATGAAAATAAGCATTATAAAGAGTGAGGTTGTAACTATGCCAGGAGAAGGGGACACAGGAAATTATCAAGCACAGATAAACATTGGAGGAGAAACCCTGAAAGTGGTGGATAGTTAAAGTTATCTAGGAAGTGAAGTACCTAATGGAAAGTGTA
The DNA here is from genome assembly GCA_024449915.1 of Sweltsa coloradensis. Taxonomy (NCBI): domain Eukaryota; kingdom Metazoa; phylum Arthropoda; class Insecta; order Plecoptera; family Chloroperlidae; genus Sweltsa; species Sweltsa coloradensis. The sequence goes on along the minus strand of JAMZAV010000108.1, from coordinate 912,251 downwards.
AAGATTAAAAAGGAGATTAACATCAGAATAAAAAAGGCCAGTAACTTTTACCAGTGTGTGAAAGGCCTGGTGTGGGATAGGGAAATACCCATCCAGTGTAAGATGACACTAGGGCCTATATAAAACTTATTTCATACCGATCCTTACATATGCAGCAGAAACCTGGACAATGGGAGATCGAGAGGAGAGTCAGATGCAGGCGGCAGAGATGAGATTCCTGAGGAGCACAGTGGGCAAGACGAGAAGAGATAGAATAAGAAACATGGACATTAGAGAAATGCTAGGTGTAGAAAAGTTAAGTGACAGGATAGGAAGGACAAGGTTGAGATGGTATGGACATATGAAAAGAATGGGGGAAAATAGGATGCCCAAGAAAATGTATGAAAGAAGGATTGAAGAAGGAAGAAGAAGATGGGGTAGACCAAGGAAGAGATAGAAGGAAATCGTAGCAGGAGACTTGGAGGCAAGAGGAGAAAGCTGGGAAGATGTGGAAGAGATACGATTGTGGGAGGATAGAAAGAAGTGGAAAAATTTTTGTTGCTAAACCCAAGCTGACCCTGCCAGAAGCAGGAAACGGCGATGGATAATGATGATGATTTGATAATACCTGATAAATATCCATTCAGTGTAAGATGACACTATATAAGACCTATTTTATACCGATCCTTACGTATGCAGCAGAAACCTGGACAGTGGGAGATCGAGAGGAGAGTCAGATGCAGGCGGCAGAGATGAGATTCCTGAGGAGCACAGTGGGCAAGAAGAGAAGGTACAGAATAAGAAACACGAACATAAGAGAAATGCTGGGTGTAGAGAAGTTAAGTGACAGGATGGGAAGGACACTTGAGATGGTATTGGCATACGAAATGAATTGTGTGAGATAGGATGCCCAAGAGAATGTATAGAAGGATTGATGAAGGGAATGATGGAGGAATACCGTAGCAAGAGACTAAGAGGCAAAAGGATAGAGCTGGGAGGATGTGAAAAAGATGTCTACGATTGTGAGAGGATATAAAGAAGTGGAACAATTTGTTTGTGAACCCCACACTCACCCTGCCAGAAGCTGGATGGGTGATGGGTAATGGGTGATGGGTGATGAGTTCCCTTCATGAACGCAACCAAAACACATTTTATCCATCATTTCATTTTCAGACCAAACAAGTTGTGACAGAGTGCACAGTCCAAAATTTTACAGAGGAGTGATATGAGAAAAGATTAAAGAATAATCCTGGCCGGGGCCACTTTCTAGTCCTTTTTGCCCTGTAGTCCACTAGTCTAAGATCTGAATCAATGGAACTAGGTTAACATGTCATATGATAAGTCCCCAAATTAAACCCCCCATTTTTATTCAAAATCCACGACTCCGCGTTTCCATAATCAGGCACCCCCAGCAAACAGTAATCTAGAGGTCGGGATTTACATTACAACTCACGGACAATGTGTTCCGATGAGAAACAGAAACAACCATAGGATAAGTTTAGTTTTGCTTATGTTGCATGAAGTTCTATAGCTATCTTACTCGCCTTAGGTCCGGTATTTCAATGTCCAGTTAAAGTGGCAAGTAAACTTAGCTACTATACATAACTTGTTATCACCATGGCAACCACCAATCAGAAGCCTTGTAACTATTTACTTACAGGACTAACTGGCAGATAATTTTTACTAGACATTGAAATTCTGGACCTTAGCCTATGACAAAGAAAGAAGTGTTATTTTATTTAGCCTTTATGCCTTTTAGCCTTTGGTCAAGTCAAATTGCGATATGGATTATGATGTGTGTAAGTTTATCTTCACTCCAGTGTATCGGTACATAAAACAGCATTGATATTACTTTTTCACTCGTTTTAATAATAAAAGAAAACTTTACATCATCCAAATTCATCTCAGCAAACGACTTTTGACATTCTGGTGAAACGGTTTAGAAAGAACATTCTTTATGGTGTACCTATTTTTATATTCGAGTTTCCAGTCGACTGTCACCTTCGTGTCGAGTTTCAACGCGTCGGTCCCGAAGTCTCTCTGCACGAATCGCCTCCAGAGGGTCTGCTCTTCAGCGTAGGCCTGAAGATCCTTGCTGGTGGTCGCCAGAGCGCCTAGGTCCTTCACGGACAGAGACATGAGGATTTGTAGTTTGAGCTCTTCTGGAATCCCCATAAGGCTCGCGTTCATCAGGTTATTCTTCTGTAGAATGTCACATCGTATCGGCTGAGACACGGCATTCTTAAAGATCATCGAGAGCTCTTTGAGATTCTGGAACTTAGACGGTATGTGGGGGTTGTTCTTGAGGATGTACTTGGACGGATGGATGCAGATACACCGCCCGCTGGATTCGAGTTGTGGGACAAGGAGGTTGACAATCAGGTTGTCAACCATGTTGTTCTCGTTGTTGATGGCGAGGAAGGTGCAGTCGTATTCAAGGAACGGCTCCAGTCTGAATCTGATCACGTAGGTGGCACCGCTGTCGATGCGCCAGTCACGCGGAAGGGTGACGTTCTGCTGGAGACGCTGGATGTTGAACTCGTGACCGTACTTGGGCTCGTTATCTGAAAGCATTGGTTTTGGTTTATTTGGGTTACGGGCGCGTCAACCGTTAGGTCATAATGCGCCACTCTAGCCTAGGGGATATGGGAAAGGAGGGGCCCATGCTGGTCAGAACCAGCCACTGGTAGGGGGAGGAAAGGGGAGGTTCTCACGTCGCAGTCGTCATCGTATTTGTCATCGTTCGTTGTGTCATTGTCATAGTCGTAGGGGAGGTCGTCACGGGAAAGGGAAGGTATTCCCGATGACGATTGCCAGATCTTGCCTGCTAGCTGATGTATAAGGCGGACTTTTCTCTTGAATTGCCTTGTACGATTAGCAGAGACATGCTCTGGGACAATTGAATCTACCTCAAAAGCGACAACAGTCCAAACAATTATGTATTGATTTCATACAGGCGAGCGAATACTGATCACTCAGTGAGTGCTTTTATTTATAACCATCATTATCTTATACTTGTCATGTCATAAGAATAATACGGTTGTTAAGTAGGCTTATACATAAACAAGGACTTTGTCCTTCGAATGTTTCACTCCCACCATCTTATGGTCTTATCTAGGCCTAGGCAATGGTCTAACCTCTACAATTAGGATATAGGCAATGCTTTTGACTAGTTGCTTTACATGCCTCTAGGCAATAGCGTCTATCTAGTGTTGTGACAGATATGCCTATTTAATCTACAAATTATAGGTATAACATCATAAAGCCTAGATGCCACTAGTATTTTGAACAGCAACACTTGCACATTTTGCACAACTTGACAAGGCGTAGAGGAAGCAGAGGAAAGCGTCTTAGTGAGTGGCATCCTCTTACGCTTATGTACTACTAGTTTCTTCCCATCATTAGTTTTGGTCGTTTTTTTTAGGAACCAAGTATGCCTATCTATACTAGGTAGTAGGGCCTACTCATTGCCTAGAGAATTTGGATTGAGTATAAGATGCCTGTTTTGAATGGTTTAGTTTAAAATAGGCCTAGCTAGTAGAGAGTTTGTGTTTAAAAAATTCTGATTAGTTTACAATTCTATAAGTACCTAGACTACACATCGTAATGTTGATGTTCTGATTTGTAAAGTCCAGGGCAAAACTGTAAAGTTTAATTTTCAATTTGTGGTTCCAACATTTAAACACAAGCTATCTCTAATCCTGCTCATTAGCCAGAGTCCCAGTATTGACATTGCCGTGACCCTCACCATTGTACTCGTCATCTGGATCGAGCGGTGTGAAACCCGTCTCCATCAACAACACAAACAAGATGGCGACCGTGAGATCGCTCTCCGATACCTCGCACTCCAGCTGCGACATCATACCCTCTACTAGCTTCTCCGCGTGGGCAGGAAGCGTGGACGAGGTGCTGTCCTCAACTAGGATCGGCCTCATTGTGGGATAGTCTTGAAGCCTAGACAGGAGGACAAACACTTTGCATTAATCACCTGCTGCTGGATGAGACTGCTTAGCCTTATTTGTTTTTCCCAAAGCTCAATTTAGCCCAAGTCGACTCTCCCATCTACGAAGTTGAACTAATTCAACAATATTAACAATACAAGCTACGTCACAGGCAGCAAGGGAGCTGTAGGCCCAAGTTGGTGTATGGCAGGCATTAGTATGTGAGGTATGCTTACGCCATACGGCTAAAATCAAGCATAATAGTCAAGTTCCCTCAGACTGGGGCCATGCTTGTCATACTTTAATCAATCCATTGGTTGAACAATCGATGATGTAGCTGTACCTGTAGGCATAATAGGCCGGGATTCAAACCCATGTAGGCCTAGTCTACTTTGGATCTAGTGTCGGTAGGCCTATATGCCTTATGGGAATGAGACATCATGATTTACAGATAGGTCTACATGAAATGACTGCTTTTAGTTGTTGTTAAATTCAAGGATAATCGCAATGATAGTTCTAATTATATTTGGGATAGTGCAATTTGTTAGATATGTGCCTAAACATTTAGTAGGGGTATGTCGATAAACTAAGCCTAGGCCTACTTCAGGCCCTAGCCTAATGTCAATATTCCTCTGCGTAGGCATTAAGTCAGGCTCTTACGTCCTATGTAGCCTAGGGGGTCGGGGGGTTATATTCGTATGGATTTAGGTCAAATTTAGGTCATGCTAAGCTATTTCCCATGTCACTCAAGACGAAAATGTTTCAAGTTCCTGAGAGCACTAAATAAAAATCCTGTCTGGATCCGGGTTAGGATTGGCCAGGGTATTCCTCTGCCGTACGCAAAGGGCCAGAAAAAGGCAAAGCCCATCTCGCAAACATCACACCTAATACCAAATGAAAATGTATTGTAGGATTGCAACCTAGCCTAGGCCTAGGCCTACACCAGTGTTATGACGTAGATAAATACAGGTCATATTCACAACATTGCTCATAATATTATGTTGGTCTACTTGTAAATAATACCTGACTGTAGTCCTACGAAATGAAGCAGCCCCTTGACAATGTAACAACGGTTTGCTTTTCAAGTCAGCAAATACGTCGACTTTGTTATGGGTAACGCGTTGTAATGATTATATAAGGAGTGAGCTCCAATTGCAAATCACTGTTTTGAAGATGTACAATTCAAAATATGTTTTCTTGGTTTGATAAGTAATTTTAAATAGTTCTAACCATAGATACTATGCTAACAATATTTAGATTTTGACAACAAGCTTGACATTGATTTTATTGTTGATTCGATTATGTTTTTACAGCCTTTTTAATGAGAGATACAAGTGTTGTTGATTGCAAAGACTTAAGATTCGTCAAACCCAAGGTCTACTAAATCTAAAGTACGAAGAAGGAAAATTGTTCCTCTCTATGATAAGAATTCGAGATGGACTGAGATTAATTAATAGTGACATTGTTGAGAAACAATTAGACCAATACAAATTAAAAAGTGAGGGGATACCATAAGTTGATTCATTACGGCTCGACGACCATGACAACAAGAACGATGACAAAGACGATGACGACCGCGACGTGAGAATTCCCCCCTTTCCTCCCCCTTCTCGTGGCTGGTTCTGACCAGCATTGGACTTTCTCCCCATATCCCCTAGGCTAGAGTGGTGCATTATGGCCAACCGGTTTACGCGCCCTTAATTCATATAAACTTTAAAAAAAATATCTATGTGGAACAAAAAATAAGCAGGTTAAAGCCGATTCAAGAAATTCCCCAAAACGTCAATGTTCACAAATTTCATGAACAAAAAACTTTTAAAAAAATCGTTTAAATTCACAGTACAATATATAATTTTTTTAGTGGTCATTTAAGTGTAGGCCTGGTATTGAGTTATCTAGATTAAGTATTAAAAAATAACGTTTGGGGGTAATTTTAAGGGCGTGCCAACCGTTATGTAATTATACATGTGCCACTCTAGCCTAGGGGATGTGTGGAAGATAGACCCGTGCTATACAGTACAGATTTGGGGTAGTTTCTAACGTCGACGGCCAGAGCTGGTCTTTGGTTTCGGGGTGTAAAACATTCCTCTACACACTAACTGATAACAGAGAACATACTAGCTGATGTTTGCGAGATGAACTTTCCTCCTTTCTCTCCTTCTACAGATCAGCGGGAGGGGGGGGGGGGGGGAGAGTAGACGATTCTAGGCCGGGGAGGTAACTAAGGTTTTAATTGATGAGGTACTTATAGGTTGGAGGACATGGATTTGGATTTGGATGAAAATATGATTTTAAGAATGTGATATTATGCCTAATTGTTGATATTTTCATACTATAACATTCAGTTACTTGCCACCATGTAGGCTTTTATCTTATTAAACATATTTGAAAGGTAAAACAAATATAAACATTAATATCAACCTTATTGTGGTGCACATATAAGTTGTAATTAGGCCTTGCCTAGACCAAAGAGCTAGAAGAAAGTTAAATAAAAGTGCATGCCTAGACCTCATCCCCTTCTCTAGGCCCTACACTACGTGGTGGTCCAAAGAACCATAGATAAACATATTATTGTTTTACAAGTAGAACTAAACTAATACCGATGGGTCCTGTTCTACTTAACCTAAAAGCTATGCCACACCCAAACTAGAAACCAACAACTAGGACCTAAAAAAAAATAAAAAGGACCTTTTAGTAACCTTATATGTTTCAGTTTTTGAAGCGATGAGAAATCAAGGTTCCGTTTTCTTGATCCTTCTGAGGTGTCTCCCAAGGACAGAGTCATACGACTCATTATTCATTACAGAAATACTAGTATATTGATATAAAGTACCAACACTGGCCTAGCAATAATTTCACGAAAGACAACAGCGGTTTCACCGTCTTCTTTATAACTTTCAAATGGTTGTGATGGGGAGCTTTATAACTTTCAAATGGTTGTGATGTAAAAATTGTCAGGGCACTGACAAACTGCGTTTTGAAAAGTAATGATTTTGATTCCCCCCTCCCCCCCTGGGCATTTACCAAGTGTTCAAAGTTGCGTTTTGGACCAAAAATACAAATAAATATTTCGGTAACCTTTTCAAGCATTAGCTTCCACCTATAACTCAATGTTAATTATTTTTCTTTTTTTGGGGATTTGTCCACACCGTCAAAAGAGTCCAATACAAGGGTTGCCTCTTTTATCAAAGAACGCGTCCTTGTATAATATGAAAGTTATGGGACTCTTTTGACGTCTTAACTTTACCCTTTATGACTCGACCCCACACTAGGTCACTCACCTAAACCCTATTCCAACTCAAGGATGTTTAACCTATGACCTCTTCTTAGAAAAACGCTTAGTTAGAACAATCCTAATGAATGTAGAACATTGCACCATTAACCTTGAATTTGACGAATTTTATTACTCCAACAAACATTTTCGCATGGTTTTACATAATTATGTTTTTCTGGGAGTTATTCTCTATGATGGACTCTCAACATGATGCTACCACACTCATAAAGTGTAAGCTAAAATCTAATAATATTGTTACATGCGAACGTAACCTTTGCAGATTATCGGCAGTTTTAGTTTTTGTTGCTCACACCCATGGTTTAATTAAGTTTGAAAAGCAAAATGCTCGTGATATTTTTCATTATCCATTCAGACACAGATTAATTTTTGCGTTTCAAACTGTTTTTTTTTTGTTTTGTTAAAACAAATTGGTATTGGGAGCAAAAAAATGTTGGTAATTTCAGGTTTTGGAATAAATTATATATTATTGGAACAAAAAACCCAGGAATATTCGGTTTGAAACGGAATGAAACTATTTCCAACGAACGATTTTCAAGGAAGTTACACCATAAGATTAATACCTTATTAATCTCTATGGTAACAATATGGTACTATTTTGGAATAACAAGGAATTTTTTATTTATTCTCTTTTCACTTTTTAAATTTTTAAACGCCACTAAAATCCACTTCAGCCCTTCCTTTCATCGTATTTTGTTCCTCAGGATTTATTAAGGTAATTCTTTAATAGCCACCCTTAAGCCGTCCGCGGTGGCAAATACGTTTAGGGTGCTGGTCCGAAGCGTATGGCTCTACGAGGACGTGGGTTCGAATCCCGCACAAGGCATGGGTACTTTGTGATCGTCCTTCACCCTCATCTATCACCACTCATCGTCTCGAGTAGCCTTAGTGCATTAATATGTGACGTTTAAGAATACAAATCATCATCGTCATAAACGGAAAACTTTGTTGTTTTTCGAAAGTCATCAATATCAATCAAGGGATGATTCCCTTCCGAAAATACGTCTGTGCAAACACAATTATCCATAGAGGCATCGTTGTTGCTAAAAAAATTAACCTTGTTTACTACTGATATTGGTTTTTATAGCGACTTCAAGGGTAATGCGAAATTTAAAATTGTGAATTAGGTGTGCATTTATTTAAAAAAAAAAGATTGAGAGCTCCTGCAGTCTTTACAGGCGTAGCCCCTATTTTGCGCCTCTAACTCTAGAAACTTAATGTCTGTCCTCATCACGAGTAACCTTTAAGTTTCAATATAGGTTATGTTTGCTGCAGGCAGCCTCCCTAGTATGGGGGATGAAATGTCAGCTCCCTGGGGGCGCCCAGCTTCCGCGCGCAGTCACTGGACCAGCACTGATTAAATCCCCCCCCCCCCCCCCGAAGTCAGGCGACCGTGTTGACTAGCGGCGGCTGGTGGGATCGTTTTAGACAATTAAATCACATTGTAAGATAATACTGTGAAGGGTGGGTGATACGGTCTATTGTTTGCTTTGTGGTTGTTCATTTGGAGGGACTGTTGCAAATTAAATTACTCTGTTTTGATGGGTTTAAATACAGTTTATACAGGATTTAGTTTCAATTCTTCGTAAAGAATCTTTATTGATTAAATGCAACTATAGTCAGCATGTCGATAAGTCTGAAAAACATGGATACCCGGAGGAGTCAGGGCGTCTGGAAAAGTCAGGAAAATTGGTTTTATTTTTGGAATTTCTTTACCCTCAAGAATCTCTAAACCCATTAAATCGAATCTATAAAATAACCATATTAGTTGATCTATTTTCAATCCTGGAATTGGTGGTGATACGCCGTTTGCCCTCTTAAAAGGTGGGGATACTTTTGTATGTCAACTTAAAAGCTGTATTAATTATATTATATAATAGGCACTTTCAAAAGGATTGAACCACTTTCAGTAATCACTAATCAGTAGTATTGCAATTTGCAACTGAAATAGTAACTATTTACAATATCGTTTTATTGTCTATTTTACTTCCAGTAAAAGGAAACGATAGGGCCTTTACAAGAGGCGGTTAACTAAGTTACAAAGTGTATGACTACGTAGCATCACAAATTAAGGGGAATCCCTAGACCTAAAAATGATTTCTAAAGAATGCAGTACAGACATCTGAAAAGTAAGTAGAATGAAGGAGGGGCTTAATGAAGGAGCAGATTATTTTTTATTTTTTTAACGATACTTAACCTGAGAATCAAAATCAAATTGCCCGAATCAATCCAGCTACTTCAAAATGAAATTTTGAGCAGCGGTTTTTTGTATACTGTTTATACTCTGCTTTATCTACAACCTAAAAGGATTAATGTTTTCTATAGTTTCTCTTGCGTTGCACGATTTTTTTCGCTTGCCGGTACAATTTCAAATTTTGTACCGTCACGAAATAAATCGTGCAACGCCAGAAACTACAGAAAACCAGTTTTCCTTATATTTAGGTTGTAGATAGGGGAGTGTAGAAAAAATACATATACAAAAAAATGAAAAACCTTTGCTAATGCAGAATTCAATTTTGAACTAGCTGGATTGATTCGGGCAATTTGAATATAATTGTTGATTCTGAGATTAAGTCCCGTCAAAAAAATTACAAAAAATAATCTGCTCTATTATTAAATCCCTTTTTCATTCTACTAACTTTTCAGACGTCTTTACTGCATTCTTTAGAAATCATATTTAGGTCTAGGGATTCCCCTTAATTTGTGATGGTACTTAGTCAAACGCTTTATAACAAAGTTAATCGCCTTTTTTATAGGACATACCCTATCACAGCCTTTTCCTGAATGTAAAATATAGAATTAAAAAAAAAAAAAATGTTATAAATAGTTACTATTCCAGTTGCAACTTGCAATACCACTGATTACTGAAATGGTTCAATCCTTTTTGAAAGTGCCTATATTATCTTATATTAATACAGCCCTTTGAGATGACATACAAAAGTATCCCCACCTTTTTAATTAAGAGGGCATACGGCGTATCATCATCACACAACTACGCCAGAGAATGGGTTTCCTGGTCTACTCTGTCGTATGCTAAACGTGTCTGGTCCGGCACTACGTCACATGTCACGTGACAGAACTGTCTGGACTGGTCAGTCCCCAGCTAGATCGATGCTAGCGTCACGGATACAACAATGTGATCTCGGAAATGGTGGCCACTTCTACGAATTCTGCCCGCGTCTAAACGACTGATATCGAACCCGGGTCTTTGACTCCCGACGGCACGTGGATGATGTTGGGGGGGGGGGGGGTTGGGAGAGCTGTGATTTCATCCACCGGCCGACAGACGCCAAGACAGACAATTGTTAGGGGGAAATCTTGTCATCGAAGCTGTTACGCTCGTACAAATATGTTTGCCAACTCATTAATTTTTTTGGTTTTATTTTATATTTTAAAACTTAATTACATAATTTTTCTACTCGTATCTCACATACTAGGATTCTTCTTCAATCAATAGTTTGTACTTTCTTCTAAGTAGGCACTTTCGTGATCCGTGCTTTTACCCCTTCATCGACCTGCGATGTCCATTGATTTTTGAACATAGTCTAGATTATTTCCGTTGCCAAAATATGAAATTTATCATCTTCTTGATCTTTGATTACGGAATCAAATCAAGCGGACTTTCTGAGAATCTCCAGCGAGAGGTGCTGGTGATTTAGATGATCTTATGGTGACATAGATCCTTCATCACTGGTTCCATGTCCACAATGGGCTCTGTGATGTCAGTCGGCGTCGCGAACAATAATTTGACTAAATCACTTCTCGTGTTTAAAAGCGAACACATCAATTTGTAGATAAAACAAGTGAAATAATTATTGTCGTAGCTTTTAAAAAGTGTTGGTGAACTTGAACGCGCACTAGAAATGATCGGTTCGGAACGGACCCTCTAGGAACAGGTTTTCTTTTGTCTTCGGAATACCTAAAGAAACCCGCTCCAAATCTTTCTAGCGCACGTCCAGGTCAGCGCAAAGCAAACCCCTTTGTAACTTGTTTTAGATTCCACTGGCTATAGGTCATATACTTGCTCCAACGAAAGAATGCAGATGCTTTGCAGTGGTGGGGGTAGTATATGAATGCGCGGTAAATGGAAATTCGCCATTGTGTATGAAAGAGAAATATATTTTACCAACGTAAGCAAAAATTATCTGTGCTAGATCACGAAGTTCCTCAGTGTGCTACATCCACGCTAAGCTAGCGTGAATAGAGTTGTCAAAGTTGTTATGTTGGGAAAACAATTTCGAGCTTTCGTTGGAACCACTTTACTAGATGTTCCTTATCGTAGTTCCTAGTAGAGCGCTTCCTGCTTTCAGCCCCAACGGCCAAGTCGCATTCGGGACCGAGATCTAATCGGCAACTCGTAAAACTATTACTTGTGCAGTTAATAGTGCAATGTCCCCAACTTAATCGAAATCATCTCAATCGGGATCGTACAGGTATAGCCTGAAAGCTATTGTTATATTTTCTATCGTTTTATGATGTTTTTGGTTTATGACTGCGATGACGATCCAGATTGTGGCTTTACGTCGAGGGAGTTTGTTGGTTGATCTTGCCAGGGCGAGGGGAGGGGGTCAAGGAAGGGGGGGGGAGGTGCGTGTAGATCTGATGTGACAACCCCCGTACATAGACCCTGGAGACGCGGTAGCTGCGGATCGATAGAGGGTAGTCAGATGGGTGCGTCTGCAGGGATGGTTGCCTAGCGACGGCGACAACACGGCCAAACACTGCGATCCAGGGCCGGACACTCGACTCGCCTTACCCCCGGGAATATAGGGATAAACTAAACCGTTTCACGCTAATGGCTAGATAGACACGATTAAACAGCGTTTCAATGTTTTGTTGCGCATGATGTTATGTCACCATTAGTGATGACCGAAAAAACAACGATTAGTAGGGGAAGAGGGGGGGGGGGGAGCACCGAGATAATACTGTATAGATGACGCTAAACTAGCTTTTAAAAATCGAAAACACGGACATAGGCAAGGGAATAAAGCGAACATTACACAATTAATAGTTGGAATAGGCGAGTGCCTTCCAATATTCACGCCCACGTGTTTAATTGTTAATTGCGAAACAATTAAAGAGCTGGTTTGGGCAATTGAACAGGGGAAGCTGTGAAACTAACAATTACTTCATTATTTTTAATTCTGTATTGGAGTTAACAAATCAATCGACACGTATATGTTTTTCTTTTTTCTTTAAGTTTTGGGAAAATATATTAATACATGTACGTTTTTTTACAAACTATGAAAAACAAATACAGATTTTTTGTGAGAAATTTCAATCGGAGTCTCAAAGTTACACCTGAGTTGCATATTTCCTTTTTTCAAACATTGAATTTGTCTATAAACCAGAAAAATTAAACATTTCTCCAAATCGTTCAAACCCATTGGGCCATTAGCGTTTGTTTTTGTCAATACGACTGGAGTTAACCTAAATTGTTTCAACATTTCTTATTTTTTTTCTTGAAGGCAGTTTGACTAATTGCGCAGTATGGAATTAAAGGTAGCATGACCATGGAGTTTAAATAGTACTGTCGAACTCCATGGCATGACAGTCGTCTGAGAGTATAGCATAGGGTTGAGTATTGTAGAAAGTATGATGGTGCATGATATTAAAATGCGGACTCTGTATGGATCAGGTGCGTAGTGAGAGAGGGGGATCAGGGGGGCCGATCCCCCTCCGAAATCAGAAGGGTTTTATTAATACTCAATAGCATTATGAACTCTGTGGAATATATATTACGTGGGACTATGGAAAGTTTTTTTAACTGACAGTTTATATGGATCTTCACAATTTTATAAATTACCAACAAAAGCACTCAAAATCACTATTTGCAATGTTAAAAATAAAATAAAATCTGGGGCTTACCAGGATACTTACTTTTCCCGAAATATTACCGAAATATTACCCCAAAATGTATCCCCCACCGAATCATAATCATGGCTATGTCCCTGATCTGGAGGTACGTCGTTTCCGGAACAGATGGTGTATTAGATCTTTGACAGTATCTTCTAAGTTGATGCATTGAGGGGAATCTAGATTCTAGTCAGTGTGCTGTGTGGATGTCGGGGCTGGTGATGATGCAAGAGCACACAACCACAGCTTGTTATACACCTGACATCCCCGTTGAGCAACGTCGCGTGTCAGGGGTGGAATAGATGATGCATCATGCAAGGTGGGGGAGAGAGGGGGGGGGGGGCGTCTGCCTGGGAAGGAGATACAAGAGTAGGCATCCATCTGCAGTTACATGGACGTTCGTCGTTCACTACTGGTATAGTGTTCTGTATATCCATACATTGTCTAGATTGTTTGGGTCGTAAGAACAAAAAGGCCGTAGACACTAGACAGTCAGACATGCAAATCAAAAGATAGATTTAGAATAGACATACCTACTGTCAGAGTCAAAGAGAGTTGATTGATTTATTTATTGATTAAGGTCTTTATTGAAAGGCGGGATGGGGAGAGGAGAGAGAGAGAGAGAGAGAGAGAGAGAGATAGAGATAGAGAGAGAGAGAGAAACATTTAATGTCTAGCAACCTATTAAACATACAACAAACAATACGAACATCAAAATAAAATTTAAAATTTAAAAAAAAAATTATAAGTACCACAAAATAACAATAATACCTTGTCTTCCTACAAACTGTTAGAAACATATGTTCATGACATATAATGTTACATATATTGTAAAGATATGGAAAATATATATTGCACACACAAACACAAAAATTACGAATTAAACAAATTAAAAGTCGGCTTTTGTATTTTTTACTCAGCGCAATCATTAATTTCTTTCACACAGTCATATTCCTCGTTTTCAATAAAATATTAAACAATAACCTGTCGAGAGAGAACTAGACTAGAGGGTACGAGAGAGAAAGTGAGAACGAAAAATATTTAGGTTTTGGTGGAGGTGCCGGGTCTAGCATGAATTATAAGATTTATAGCTTGAAATACATCCCCGACCCGGCGCCTCCACCAAAACCAAATTTAATTCATAGCATTCAACCCAAGACGGACAGGAACTAGACACCTCGGTATACTCGACAGATATCTTTACTCCTTATTCCTACCAACTATTCTGATGAGATCATTGGCTCGTTGAGACTTGGGCGAATACAAAACTCGCAAAGTGAGCTCCGATCCAATGTAATTCCAACTTTGGTAATTCGATTGAGTTTTAAACTGACAGACGTAGCTCATGCGTAACGAGTGAGACTGTTTTGAGAGAACACTAGTTAAATTCCGCTACCGGCAATCCTGACTGAAGAGATGTTTCAACGATTTATTTATACGTTAACGGCGAATGTTGCGATAAACAACCCTTGGACATTCCATTCACAATTACACTAAAACCAAAATAATGTAGATACTAGTTAGTCACCTGAAAAAGGTTACGTCCCTACGAAAAAGTTGGGTTTTTCGTTTGAAATGTGTTGTTTAAATACCATTTATCACCCCAATTTCTTATTTTTTCCTCAATGTCTGTATACATCCTCAAAACAGATTGTGTAAACGCCAAAACTGCATAACGAACTAGGTACAGTTAAAGAGGCAGGTACCAAACTATTGTAAGAATCCATATAGTTTTTAATTTGGTTGATTTGGTATTAACTATTTACTAGTAACAAGGTCTTGTAGAGCATTACATTATTTAACAATAGGACAGTATAGAATAGACGTAAAATATACAGCTGAGCACTGCAAAGCATCTCTCCGTCCGTCCGTGCGTCCGTCCGTGCGTGCGTGCGAGTGTCGCGCTCATAATAAAAACCGAACATGACCTTTGATTGAGATGTGTTTTTTTCACTTTCAGTCATGACGTCCTCGATCATAGACATGAAATTCTTAATTTAAATCCGGGTAAATGATAGGTTTTTCAGTTTGACAACATTTATTTATTTATTTTTGGGTGAATATGAAAAAAAATAAAACAACACCATTTCAATGAGATTAATAATTGTACCTCCATAAGAGAAGATTGAAAATTCACATCCGCAAAAATTGCTTACAGTTTTAAAATTTTAGTTTGTCCCGGAAATGTAATATCATTATAGTATTGCTGTTTTTTGGAGATAAACAAAATCTAGAATATACAAACAATTCAAAAAAATCTTGTTTTAGAAATGCAATATTACATTTGAACTAAAATTGTAGGTTAAGTTAAATATCCTAAATTTGTCCCAAATCATGCTAAAAAATATCAAGATTCTTAGAAAAAATGAGAAAAATTAATTGTTTGCTGAAATGACCTATTTAAGACCAATTAAATTCGTGCCTGCGAGGGTTAACATGACTTCACAACGGATGATACAGAATGTTTTGGTGACCTTTGGGGTCAGAGGGCGGGTCAGAGTCTGTCTTCACTCTTAAGGGAACACCTTAACCCGGCACCTCCACCAAAAGAAATCAGTTCACGACAAGGATTTATTTGCGCATCCTTATTTGAAAATCTGTTGATTATGGCTTCGCTCCATATTTTGGGCACTCCCGTAACCCCTGCTTGCTACACATTTATCGCAGAATTCATCCTCAGACTTCAGTATCAGACATAGTTATTAATCAACGTCAGAGTTAATCAGGTACAAACCTTAGATTAATGACTCTATTTATTTCCATATCAAGAGGGCGGTGGCCAGTCCAGGTCCACTCCCCCTCTAATAACTCGCTGAAATCTCCGCCGTCATATTCACATTTAGGAGAATAAACACAACACCCTCTGTAATCTCTGCACGGAGACCCACCAGATCAATTTCAGTCAGATTTGACTTTGACTTGGTGAAATTCCTAAAATATAGTTTTTGATTTTGTAGGGTAAATATCAGCTGTGTTCATGTTTATCTCGGATTCCTTGTCTTTAATAATCAGCTTTTTATAATGTAATCGTTATACTGAAAATAGTAAAATGCAACTAGAACATGCAAGTTTGGGTCTACTTTTCCGAAAAAGACGAACTATACTAACTATATCAGAGAATAATTATACAAATACAATGAAATTTCATAAGACCATAATGTATGTAAGGCCTTAGCCAGAAATTCGTATATGTGAGCTTTTAAATCTGTTACGTTCAGACATCAATCCGACATTATACTCCTGTATTTATTCAGGTGGTGTTCAATTAAACTCTGCAGATCAACTACAATTACCCAATAAATAATTGTTTATAGTAATCAGCATTTCTTGATGAAACTTAACGAATTAACAAGGTTGTTTAACGTATACAACTACTCGAGTGGACTATACTTAAGTCGGTACTTATGTAGGTAAGATGAGTTAAGTCACATATTTAAGTACATGGTATAAGGGTTGTGTTGTGTCCCACCGCCGTCTCTATCTCCCCTGGATTCTGTGCGGACCCACCCTCCTCCTCCCTAGCAAGGGCGGTGGCTCAAAATGGCCCCCTCTCTCCGACCGGGTCGGGGCCACATCACCGAATATCCACTGCACACAATACCCACAACACCGAATTCACAGTTGCAAAATGTTAAAGTATTTCTGAATGGGTCGTAAGACCGAATAATTTTATTTTCAGAGTCCAAACACAGAATAGGCCACATCACCGAATACCCACAACACACAATCGCCACAAGACCGAAAATCGGTAAAATCTAAAGTAAGTTGTGAAGAAACGACCCGTCCTGCTAGGGCCACAACACCGAATTCTTCGGTCTTGTGGCAATTGTGTGCTGTGGATACCTGTGTCACAACACCGAATAATTCGGTCTTACGACCCATCCAGTATGTGCCACAACACCGAAACTTTCGGTCTTACGACAGGTCGACCAATTCTGAATTCGGTGTTGTGGGTATTGTGTGCAGTGGATATTCGGTGATGTGATGATCAAAACGATGTTTTGAAACGTCACTGTTTCACGCACCCTGCGTAAACTCCTCTATGCAACCCGCTAGACTTAGGAGAGTTGAAGTAGGCATCTGAGAAGGCGCGACACTGTCAGCCTAATGACTATTGGTTGCTCTAGTACCAAGGTTATCTGCTAGTTGGGCGCTACTGGTCAAATCTACGCGGGATTCGAACTAGGATGGGATGAAAGTGCTCCTCGTAAGCTGACAAATTGTCAGACGTCTGTGAATGAAGGGCTGGTTCTCTTTTAGACATTCTAAAATAATATCAATTCACGACGGAAATGTACTGAAACAAAGATAAATTATAAATCACTATGTTTAATCCCTCTGCAGGACCCAAGGGTTCCTACGCCACTGTATTGGAAGGTAAGCTTGAGCCTTAGGTGTCTCATCTCCAACCGTTGTTACATAAGTTACGCTTTAAGTTTATGTATAAACGCCTTTTGCATATTAAAGTTTGGAAACCCATTCATAGATAAGGGTTTACGGAGACTAGACAGTTCTTCTTCAATGGTCTCTTCATCTGATATTCGTTTTCAACGACTTTACTTTGGGAACCAAAAACACTTTATCACCCATAAAAAATCCCTTAAATCCCCATCGGGTGGGTGGTATCAATCATCCCCTAAATGAAAATGTTAATAATTGAATTTAGAAAAACCGTTTTATAATTTAAAACCTAACAACCATGGTATTTAATTAGAACATATTTATTGTAATATTTAATAAAAAATGTTTTAATTGATAGCAAATAGCTTAAGGCCATTCTAGACGCTAAATTGACTTCATTGAAGAGTTGCTTCTTGTAACTAATTATTGAAATAACATGTATTAGGCTATGAAAAAACAAAAAACAATATATTGTCCTATTTCCGGGGCGTACCGGCTGTTCAATTTGCATATTGCGCCTAATTGCACTAGGCCTATCAAGTCCAATTTCAAAACGGCATTTCAGATTATCTCATTTTTTAAAATTAATTTCGTCATCTCTTTGTTCATATAGTGAACAAGTTTCGTAAGGTTATGCGGAAGGGATTACAACTTACAAGTTATGAATTTTTTTATCTAACCCATTGAGTTGAGTGTTGGGGCAAATTTTATGGGGCAAATAAAAAAATTCATAGCTTGTAATCCCTTCCGCAAAACCTTACGAAACTTGTTCACTATATGAACAAAGAGATGACGAAATTAATAAAAAAATGAAGATAATCTGAAAAGCCGTTTTGAAATTGGACTTGATAGTGCAATAAGGCGCAATATGCAAATTAAACAGCCGGTACGCCCCAAAAATAGGGACAATATATATTTTTTTCATAGTCTAATACATGTTAATTTAATAATAAGTTACAAAAAGTAACTCTTCAATGAAGTAAATTTAGCGTCTATCAATTTAAGTCGTTTTTTTGGGGGGGGGGGATAGAGGGGGAAATAGTTCGGAGTCTTATTTCTATTGGTACAATAATGTTTTATTTTCTCTCGTTGCTATAAATAGCAATTAAATAGAGCTTAGTTTAAAACCATAAGACAATAATGGCATAAAGATGGTATATAACTGTGTATGTAAACGTACATAAATTCAGATAAATGACTACAAACTTGTGGCTTCATTGTAACAATAACCTCTTTATGCCAGTGTGGCTTATAAACTTTGCTCTATCTACTTACAATCTACAACATTGTGACAAACATAAAACATTATTGTGGCAGTAGAGATGAAACGTTTTACGAATATATTTCAAAAATACAAATTTTGACCTTAACCCCAATTACTCATAATTTTTTTAACAATTAAAAAACCTATACAGGCTAGTATTAGCAGATTTAAGGAAAACGCCAAAGTCATTGTAAAACGAGTTCAATGTTGAGTACCCGGAAACATTTGCATTTAATATGATAGGCTAGGGAGGAGAGAGTAGAGACATATGCTGGATCCAGCCTTAGGTAGAAGGAGGAAAAGGGAATGTTACATGGATTCTCAACACATGGCTCGCTCATTCGTCTAATGCAGTGGCGTAAATGAGAACCAGACGCCCCCGGGAGGCAGGTGGGGTTCGGTGTGTAAGAGGGCCCGGTCCGCAAAACGAACAGATCTTTTGTATTGTCATACCAATTTCAAATGTGTGTCTATTTTTACACACAAGAAAACTTATACATTATTTTAACAACTAAATCATCAACTTGCATCTCCATTCTCTAGTTAAAATTTTACTTGAGTGTTTGTTATTACACTGCACTGTTAAACATCGAATAACAATTTCAAAATGGTGGTAAATGTTGGGACCCTACTAGCTTTCGAAAGCTTCTTCAGAGCGAAATAACACGTAAAAATAGTTTGGAAATGGGGTTAAATAAGTCAAAATGCAAATTTCATGTAAAATATATTTTCTTCAGCTGTACCAAAAGCCGTGGCAATCGTAGCAGTACAATTATCTGTACATACATTTCTTCGATGAAAAGCAGTATTAACATCAACGACATGTTGGAGGGTTTCGAAGATCACCTGAAAATTTCTCCAAGATCGGACAAACTTAAATAGAAAAATAGTAAGATTTCGATGTTTATAAGATTTTTTTTATCGTACCCAAAAAAGAGACAGGTCTAAGTTCAGAGATTTCAAAGGTCCTCTGAAAATTTCATCAGGATCGGAGTAGCCATTTTCCGGTAGTGCGCGAACAGACAAAAACTTAAAAAAAAAAACACCCGAGGTATTTTTCTCATAGTCAAAAGAAAGTCTTCACTACGAAAGCAACGTTGATCCAATCCAATAAAAGACCAAAGGTACCAAAGGGATAAATGTAGATTCTTATTAAAATCATCAAGACAAATACTTCGTCAAGGCCTGAATAGAAAATGATTTATTTTATTGATGAGCTGATATTTTCCTGCAGAGAAATTTTAATTTTTGTTCCCAGTAATTGCCATAATGTAGCATACTTCGTATTGCATATACTCGGTAGGCATACTATGAGATAAACTTTCTTTTCCAAGGACGTCCAAAGAATTACGCAGATATCACACGCTGCATCCCAACTTTCCATCCTTTAATTCAAGCCATGGTCCATACTTTTTTTCATTTTCTCACCATCCACTGCGATAGTGTCCAAATGTACAGAAACGACGTTTCACCCACTCGAATATTACAGTTGAACTGTTAACTACCGACAGACTTTCAATCTCACAGACTACACACTTCACTCTCCACATATTTTGTTCTATCATTATCACCGAAATTTGTGTGAAACTACTAGACACAATAATCTTTTCCTGTGGCACTTACTTTGGAAGTCTTAGAAAAAAAAGTAACTCTTGTTGTTAGCTTATCCTGAGAATGAGATTCACAAGTGTAACGTCTTTTTTTTAGTATACAGCAGTTAAAGAACAACTACACCATAATAATATTATGCTGGTTTATATTGATACATTATATCAAAATAACTGCAAGTGTCCTAATTACAACGATACAACACTTCCAGTTATTTAACCTGACAATTCAAAGCGATTTACGTTATTTCTGTGTGAATATAGGGACAGTTTTAGACATCTTCTATGAATAGTGTGAAGGACTAAAGAAAAGTACAAAAGTTATGAACATACATATAATTGGGTTTGCACATTTTATAACCTGTACATAAAATCTCAGGACTTTGTAAAGACCCCGTCTGGACCCGGGGTAGAATTGGTCTAGAGCATGGCTCTGCTAATCGTAAAAGGCGATTCAAGAGAAAAAGTCCACCTCACAAACATCAGCTAGTATGAAGGGTAGTATTTTACTCCCCGAATATAGAGGCGAGCTCTGGCAATCGTCGTCGAGGACCTTGCCCACTTCCCTTGACGACCCCTCGACGACGACGACGACGACGACAATGACACCACGAACGATGACGAAGACAATGACGACCGCGACGTGAGAACCCCCTTTCCTCCCCTTACACGTGGCTGGTTCTGACCAGCATGGGCTCCTCCTCCCCCCCCCCCCCCTAAGTTAGAGTGGTGCATTATGACCTAACGGTTGACGCGTCCTTAATCCAAATAAACAAAAAAAAACACTTTGTATAAAGACAATTGCAAGAATGGCATTTGTTTTAACACGATATGCATCTGAGCAGATGGCAGTAAAAATTACTTAATAAACAAAGGTGTTCACCTAATCGTGACGTCACATGCCCTATGCGGCGTTGCGCGGGAAAGAGTCAAGGTTCAACCAAAGATTATATTCAACTTTGTATCTCAATAGAATTGAGAATATTTACGTTTGATTGGTTTGAATTACGGCAACAATGTTTTTAAGTGATTAGTCCATATAGTCCGTAAACCTGAGCCCATATTTGGAGTAAAAAGCCTTCCTAAACCTAGATTCAGGCACTTATGGGAGGAGGAAGTAACAACAATGAACTGTGAGTGACTTTGAGCGTGTTTTCAAGCAATCTTTTACCCATCTTCGTAACCCGACAAAATTGGAGTTAGTATAGGCCTAGGAACAAAATTCCCTGGTGATTTTTCTAGATGTGTTTTAAAAGTTTATAAAGGCTGGCCGTCTTAACTCGAAAACATCCGAAATCCAATGGCTGAGTGAAACATTTTATTTAGAATTTAAAAAAAATTAAAATAAAAGCAATGACTTTGTAGTGATGTTGCACTGGCGTGCATTTCATGAGTCTACAAAAGCGAGCTAACAGCAATGCTAGTCTGTCATCACCATCTCTATTCTCTAACATTTTCCTCCGTGCCCCTAGTAAGATGCAACCTTCAACTCTCAAGTGTCTAAAGGGTTGCCTAGCGAACGCAAGGTAGTTACACAAACCCGTTTCAAAAACATTATTTGAAAAGGAACAATGTTTCGGTGTTGTGACCCGTCCTGGATGGGTCGTAAGACCGAATGTTTCGGTGTTGTGGCACATACTGGATAGGTCGTAACACCGAAATGTTTCGGTGTTGTGACCCGTCCTGGATGGGTCGTAAGACCGAATCATTCGGCATTGCGGCGTCAAAGCTTTCGGTGTTGTGGAGATTGTGTGATGTGGGTATTCGGAGCAAAGTCACCCGTTTCGGTCTTATAGGCCCATCTAGATAGGTCGTTCGTCACAATTTTGAAAAGTTGTGATGAACGACCCATCCTGCTAGTGCCACAACACCGAATTTTTCGGTCTTGTGGCAATTGTGTGCTGTGGGATACCTCTGTCGAAAATATTCGGTGTTGTGACATAGTCTGTTTTCGGTGTTTGTGGGTATTGTGTGCAGTGATATTCGGTGATGTGGCCCCGACCTCTCCGACCTCACCTCGTGACTTTAATGGGATGAAGATTAGTCAGGTCACGTGATGCCCCCTGCAGCTTCTGGACCTGCAAGCCGCACAGCACGCCTGTTTTACTTCCACCCCTCCCTCCCCTCACCTCGCGGTCTTAAAGAGGCACCAGCACAATTATAAGAGTATTAAAACAGAGGGGCTGCTTTAAATGTGTTTCACTAACTTCTAAAAGAAAAAAATTATATTATTTTAGGTAGGTGCAAAGATTTCTGAAATATTGTTATTCGGGGTACTATTAAAATGTACAATTTTTTAAATGCACATTATTGTACATGTACATTGAACAATGTTCTTTAAATTAATTAAACAACTTACTATTCTATACCCGTGAGGTTTTCTGCAGTCACATTTTATTTTATATGTTCATATAATCTTTATAATTTATTTGTATTTCATTTTTTACATAATTTCTTACTGGCGTTATATTTCGTTGATATCTTACTCCACCATACAATAAATTTATCATTGATTTCGCGTAATTTTTCATGTCAACTTGGGGAGTATTATACATTTTCATTATTGCACTTAAAATTATTGTAATAGTACATAATAAATTGTACACATTATTATAGCACAGAACAAGCCTTATTAATTCAGCATGGCAAGTCTATAAAGCCTTGCTCTCCACGTTTTAATGACTTTATACAAATTTAAAGTTTCAGATTGTATTATAATAGTTAGGTAAAATTTATCTTTAATTATATACTGATGTTTAACTGATTGTTTAATGTTTAATTTGTCAAATAAATGATTGTGGTATAATTTACTGTAGGCCTAAGTGTAACCATTGATTAATGTTTTTTATTGTTATTAGACCAGTGTTAAATCAACATGCATCCGCGCACACATGTTTTAAATACATGATTGTAAAACTAAAACGACTTTCTCTCGATCCAGTTTTCTGCAAGTGCCTGGCTTAAACTCCCCTCGAATCGCATGTCACGCCCACATTAAGTCGCGCGGCTGCTGGAATCCCCGTGATTAGTATGCGCGCATTATCTCGTTTATTTATCCTCGGACCTGCAGGAGCAGAGGGGAAATTAATTCTGGACCGGGAGCCTAGGGAATAGGGACTCTTCCCTAACTTGGGGAGGGAAAGTTACACTTCATTACTCAAGTCAGAGCTTGTTGGTTCGTGTTTACCTGTCGCTGATTGTATTCCACATGAGTCGCCTGAATAGCGTCGACTGGAACAACGTCGACCACCTCGTGTGTAGTGTACTTTCTTTGTTCCTCCTAACTTTCGTTGTGCAAGGCCTGTACAAACGAGGTGGTCGACGTTATTCCAGTCGACGCTATTCAGCGTCCCCTTTCACATCAGGATGCAGCAAGCTTGAAGGGATATATTGAACTCCCGAGTATTATTACTCTTTATTCACACAGAAAACAAAATATACACTAGCCCATAAGCAGATTATAATAAGTTCAAGATGTTCGTAATTTTTTCTTCTTTTTTTTCAGTTCAGTATTTCAGTTTTATCTTGAAACACAAAGATATAACTGTAATTACGTTTCAGACCTTGTAGTTGAGTTGATTTTTTGTTTTTCGTTTATTTTTAAAGTGATGGCTTAGGAAACTTAAGTCTTAATTTAAAATAAAAGTATTTGGAGTATATACCCACTCAGTCATATAAAAAGCGACCAAGCCATCCCTGTAGGCCCCGACGCAATCGAAGAGTGAACCAAACCAACATTCTTCTTCAATAAATTTCCCTTTTTAGCTTTCGTAACTTCGAAATTATGTTAAATTTGATGTTAATCATGAGCTTATAATCGTCGTCGTCATCATCATGCTTTCGTTACTGTCGTTGTCAATTGTTCCACTATATTCTTTACTGATCGTTTTAACTCGATTTAAATTCGTAAAACTATTATAATAAAGGGCTCTCATCATCCACCTGCTCTGATGTTCCGACATTATCTTGTGTGTTGTGTCCATACTCTCGCAACAAAGTATAGCGTATCTACATCTATGATATAACAACGTACGTGTGTGCTCTGGGAGGAAACGAAAACACTAATTTAACCTCTTTGATCCGGACTGTATTAACTTTCAATTTCACACACGTCACCTCTGCAACCTTGCACACACTCACACTTGCACTTGATTGTGAAGAGGAAGCCCCAGACCTTAACTTAGACCTCGCATCCTGCTGCTTAGGGGACGTGTGCACAATCCATCCGCCCACACTTGGGTTACTAGGTAACTAGACCATCAATCCACGATGCGAATTCCGATCCAACTCAATATTTAAATAACAAAATTAAATCAAATAGATTCTGTATGGTAAGTAGAAACATACTTGATAAAATGCTGTTTTGTCCTTCAATGGCACTCATTGATAAAACAGCATTTAATTAAACAATAGACCATGTAATAATTCCATTTTCAAATTTTAAATACGGAAAACATTCAATTTAATTTCTCCATATCCGTGACTATAATATCATGACTAATAATATTTTCAGTATGTTTCATAATGCACATTGCCGATAGAGGTAGCTCATATATAACTAACACGCTGATTCGTTAGGTCCGAGGTCGTCGAATCTATGTCTACCTTTGGCAATCCTGACTGAAATATTTGTCCAACGTCTTCGGTCAATGAGTCAAATAACTTTCTTCTAAACAACCCCCCCCCCCCCCCAACACATTGTCCCTGCCCTGCGCTACTGGGATATTTCCGTACAAGTATTTTCACAATTTAACCTATAGTTAGTGAAAAGATCGTGGGTTTCTTGGCAGCTTTTCCACGACTGTTTTCTTTATGTATTAATTATTTTAGACCTACTTATTATTAAATATGGTGACTCTCTTGGTCTAGTACCCTGCAACCTAAACCGTGCAGTGAAGTGCTTCGCTTTTGGTGACCAAGCCACGAGCGAATGTACGTAAGATACATCCTGCTTCTAACACATGTTTCCCCCGGCAGGTTTGAGAGATGGGATCGCTTGACGTCGCTCCCACGACCACGCGGACCTGCATGGCTCACCTGGATGATGCAGCCGGGGCAGTGGCGGCTCGTGAGGTGAGGTAGGTGAGGCCAGACTTGGGCTAAAAGTAGATCGTATAATACAAGATACAATACGTTACATTGTCGTAAATAACAATCACGAACGTTATCATGCTTATGATTTAAGAGGAGTAGCTGAGACTCGCGCTACCAAAGTGCACGCGCTCAAGTGTTGATGAAATGATGATTTAACCTGAGCGTTCACATTGATTTATAATGTTGATATTCATTACAAAAATGTGCGTATAAACGTTTAGACAGGTGCAATAAATTCCCGATCTTCACAATATTAATGAGTTAATTTAGGAGATGTCACGAGATTTTTTAGTTCATAATCGATGTATTAGTCGAGGAATGTTTCGGTCATTATGTATTTTGGTTTCGTTTGTTGATAACCATATTTTTACACACGAAATCAACCAAATAAATTGAGGAGTCACAATCGAAAAGTGTGGTTTCGGGTTTGGATTACATTTGAGTTCGTGGCGTAGTTGCTGGATATGTGTAAATACACTTACTCGATTAAAGTATCGTCAAATTGAACGTGTGGCGAAAATCTATAAGGCGCCATAATGTGCTAAATAGTCTGGCAATTATAACTCCTCTGCCACAAAAATGGGTTTATTTGGGACATAAGATATAAACTGAAAATTCAACAGAAGCTACATACAAAAGACAAAAGAGGCAATCTAACAAACTTCCGCTTTCTGGCAATATATTACAATTAATTAATAAATTATGGTGCTTATATCTTGGTCTGGATGAATCATTCCACGATCTCATTAAATGTCCCATGCACCTGCTTCACATCTCAAGGAAGGTCATAATTGTTGTGTACGCAGACCTGCATTTACATGTTTGCAGACTTGTATTTACATAAAGTTACATATTATAGCAACCTGAATTATAAGACCTCAATAAATTGTAATACTATGTGGCACTATTACTGAGAAAACCCTAATTCATGATTAACGATACCGAAACATGATATTTATTGTATTTCCACCCTATTATATTTTCTTGCCTTGCTCTGTCTGTGACAGCAATTATGGTGTGAGAAAGGAAATTTTTATACCTAAAGAAAACCCATAATCCATTTATATATAAGCCACATAAGTATCGGATGCACTATAACTTATTACTGATACCTAGTTTAAGTTGACCCATACGCGTGAGGCTGTTATTCCGGAGGTCAAAGAGCGATCCTCGCTACAGGCAATCATGACTGAAGAGCTTTTCTAGTCTTTCCTCAGAAAAATGAACATTCGGGAATTGAATACTAAATGAAAGCTTGTGGATCTTTCCTCCTGTAATTATTTAAAATATAAATTATATTTTAAACTATAAACCTAGTGTGCAACTCGACCAGAGCAGCATTATTGTCAATTCATTTCGGACATAAACATGTTGTGTACGACAAGACAATGTTGATACATCTTGCAACAACCTGATACAAATTTAGAATAGAAGGATGTCCCTTTTCAGTCCGGAAGACATCAACGAATACATACGTCTATTATCCCCCCCCCCCCTCGTTCACTTAATATATGGGCATGTTTGTGGTTTCCGGCGCTATAAGTTGATAACTTGCGGTTGTGTAGAGAAAAAAAAACAGGTTAGTCGCTACTGTCTTGCCCCGCACTTAGCTTTTATAGTCTAGAATAAATTGATTATCTTACTAATCCTATAATGTTTTCGGTATTATGTATTGGCCGGAAATCAATAAATTAGTTAATTTAAAAGTTTGAAACTCGTGTTTTAGTATTAAACTATATAAGAAAGTCAAATTCAATGTTGTTGGTCACATAAAACAATATGGGAAGATTTCTGATAAAATTCAGTGGATAAAACATGACAATTTTATTGCTACTTATAGAATAGTGACTAAATCCCCACCCTTTTTTATATTTGATTCATTAATTAAATACATTTTATATTATTTTCATTTGTTAGCAAAATTGTTGTGTTTAAATGCATTGTTGTTGTAATGCAAATATTTTTCAAATATGTACTTAAATATAGTTTATTGTAGTTTCTGCATCTATGTAATTAGATTTATTTAGTTGTCCTCCTTTGTAAATCAGTTTTTATAACTGCATAGGATAGACGTTAAATAAATAAATAAATAAATAAATAAATAAAATTATTCACATAAAGAGAACGTTATAAGACGATTTTCGGGACATTGCACGGCGTACCTTTGTTATTGGGCTCTTTTAGTTTATCATATTGAAATTCATATTATAACACCCAATGTGTGAGTATCAAAATTAAAATAACTGGTCTCTCCCCTTTTAATTGTTTAATGAGTTAAAATCTGGTCTTTCAATTGAACAGGTAACCATTCAAAAACAATTAATGAATCCTATTGTAATGCTCACAAAGACAAAGAACGACTCCACACTTGTTACCAGAGGGGATAAACAATAGCCACTCTCTCCATCCAGCTGCAAGTAACTATCTTTATCTTGTACCGGTTTTAAGCGAATTAAAGAGCATTCGCGGCTCAAGCAGGATGCGTGAATAGTAAGAAGAGCAGGTGCTCCCCCCCCCCCCCCTCCCCGCAAGGGGGCGTGCGCCATGTTGCAACTGACGGTCATCTCCAACACTATAGTACATACAAGGAGCTTGAACGGAATTTGAATTGTGTTCGAAAATGTCTCAACGGCTTTTTTCATTGTTGTCTGTTCTTGTGGATAAAACAGGTGCGCTGTATAATAACGGCGCTTGTTATTCATAGCAATTAGTTGATGATGATGGTGATGAAGTGTTGGGGGGTATTATAAATTTTAAGTAATACTAGAATGAAGATTATCAATAATGAATAACAATTAGCTGAAAAGAAATATGGGAGGGGGTCAGTTTAATTAAAGTGCATCATTAATAACAGGGATCCATGCTCTCAATGTAACATTCCAACTATGAACTAAATAACATTTACCTAAATCCGACATAAAACTATATATATAATTATATATATATTCTCAACTTTGAATAAGTCCATATAGTTACAAAGGTCAAGAACTCAAGAGGTTAAATTTGAAATGCGTATTTTTGTCTTTTTTTGTTCTATGTCGGTATACGGTTTGACTTTCTGTCGCAATTCATACCGAATTGTAATTAACCTTTATTAGTCTCTGCAGCCAACTTTACTGCTACTTATTATCAGGTTTAATTTGTGTATTCACACATTTATTACGTGTTTCGAATAACAATAATTTCGACAAATTGTTTAAAATATAATCGTCATGATGATTCATGATTATTTTGTAATGTATATACTACATTATTTAACAGTAAATGTTACTGTAGGTCCGGCTAGCATTGCTTGATTCAGCCAATTACGACTGAGAAATTCCTGCTCCTACAAACGCAAACAGTGCATGCTGATAGTGTAATCAAATGGTGCCGCCCCCCCCCCCCCCCCCCCCCTCCGATGCTGGCGTTAAGGGACCACGCTGAGTATATGACTCGGGAGGTCCCGTCCCGGTCTCGGTACCTTCCTAAGCAAATCCTAACTGAAATATATTTGCAAGATTTTCTTCCGTCGCCAATCCGAATCCAAGGGATTGATTCTTCGCTTGGGCATTCCATTCTCAACTCTCAACTACCTAAACTAAAAAAAAGCTATTGATGTACACCTAAATGGGGGCAATTATTTATATCCCTGGAGCAGATCCCCTCTAGAAATTTAAAATGTCGCGCCAATTCATTATAATATCCTTCATAAAAAATTCTCGTCTCGCAAGGCGAAACTTTACCCCCAACTGTCAACAAACCCACCTCGACCATATGACACAAACCTCCACATTTCGGTGTTTTAATTTTTAAATGTCTGATAATTTAAAAACCGCTCATCTACGTCGAGTAACGTACGGAACGAGCGGATCGGATCGGAAGTGATCTTGGCCGGGCCCCTATTGAGCTTCCTTCCTCTCTAGACCAAGCGACGGTTGGAGAAAACGTACAATGTCTGTTTCTTGAGCAGATGGCGCACGAGTTGATACCCCTATCTGTTCCCTCACGGTGCGTGTATAGACAGGACGCGGTCGAGCTAGGCGTGTGACATTACAGAAC
Source organism: Sweltsa coloradensis (assembly GCA_024449915.1). Taxonomy (NCBI): domain Eukaryota; kingdom Metazoa; phylum Arthropoda; class Insecta; order Plecoptera; family Chloroperlidae; genus Sweltsa; species Sweltsa coloradensis. The sequence continues at coordinate 882,776 of JAMZAV010000108.1, read as the reverse complement.
TACTCGCCTCGCCTGGCCTGGGGGCCTGTCTACTATTTACTCACCCAACGATTGTCAAACGAAAGTGACAATTAACTTAGTAATATATTATATATCACAGCCTTTTTCCAACAACATTTAGTTGGGTAAAGGAAAGGGGTATTTCCACCATTGATCTTTGACATCACCGAATCAGCACCAGCCTGCCAAGCTCGGCACCTCATCTTCTTCCTCATCTCTTGTCGTAACACCAACTCTCTCCACTTTTTCCTGTCCTCCCAGTCCCACCATCTTTCTCTCTCTTCAACCACTTACCACTCCTCTCCTCTCTCCTCCACATCTGCCTGTACTTGATCTTGCCATCTATCTCGAGGTCTTCCCACTCCTCCTAATTCTTTAGCTCAAATGCTTGTAACTTAGTAATAATAATAATAATAATTTTTGTATAAGGAAGCCTGCCCAGGGTGCAATTCATGTCCCTCTTCAGGTGTCTAACTATAGGTATGTTGCGGATAGGACAATTGTGAAGGGATGTTCGACTTGCATTCGAACCTCGGTACAAACCTTCAGTCAGGATTGTCGGTCTCGACGGGATTTGAACCCGGGACCTCCCGAATCAGGCAACACTGTCGGATACACACTTAGTAAATAGAATAACTAGGCTGATTAAGGCATGTTTAGCTCGGTAGTCTTGGGCCTGGGGTGCTAATTAATAAGTTGTCGCTGTCGTTTTGTATTGTCGCACGCGTTAGTAAAAATTAAAACAACAAAACGTCTGTTAGAACAATAATGAGAACTTCGTTTTTTTAACACCTTAATATTATTTTATTTTACATCTTGATTACTTTTTAAAACCGTTACTAAGTACAAGCACTATTTATAGCTTTGACTTATTCTGATGATAGTTAATTTAGTTATGTATAGAACGAACGTATGTGTATAGCTCAAGAGTTAAGCTCGAGACTGGTTCGATAAGTTACGGTCCTAACATACCCAGATACCATATAAAGACAAATCAAGAGGGGCATCCTGGGTAGATTTTCCCACGAGAATAATAAAAAATTGTTTAGATAATAAGAAATGATTGTGAGTAAAGTACCCCCACATATACAATGCATCACTTTTCTGTCCGTCCGTCCATGCTTGTGTGTCACGTTGTGAGTAAAGTACCCCCACATATACAATGCATCACTTTTCTGTCCGTCCGTCCATGCTTGTGTGTCACTTCTCACGATGAGAACAAACACAACCGTGCGCCTGACACGTATCTTTCATGACATTTACATTTAACAAGATTTATTAAGATTGTTTTGCATGGACGACATTTCAAGTCAAAGGGATGTGCTAGCCTTAAAGAGTCATTTTGTGACACGGCACCTCCACCAAAAGATTTTAAGGATTTTAATTTTTGGCTCTTCGACATTTTGCTCCAAATTTTGAGTATTAGTTCACCCTTGCTCTTATTATTTTTAATATATGAAGACAAGTTTCGTTCAACTTTATTGACCCAACTATTTTCTGCAGGAAAGATAGCATAATACAGAAATAGTTGCAGATTACGAAGAAAAATACCTCAGAGGAAGTCGTTAGTTAAGATATCTATGTAATTAACAGTAATAATAGTAAATAATATGATAATCACAATAATAATACAGTAACTATACCTGGCTTTGAAGCTCCTACCACAGATAGTAATAATAATTACACTTACTCAGTGGTGTAATTATAGTTTATCTGTGCGTTTACTACTTGTGATTCTTTAAGTTCGATGTTTAACGTTGCATTGTTTGAGTTACAACAACCCCAGAGAATTTTTATTATTATCATTATCAATAATGATAACAACAACAACGACAATAACCTCCTCGCTCGATAGAGGTAGTCACGTCGTGAATGAGTCGCCTGTGGCCACTTCTATCTTGGCACACGTTTTATTTTCAGAGTTTTTTCCCCCTTATAACACCTATTTAAAATTTGGTCCTTTAGCGTTATCATCATCTGTACTAAGATTAAGAATATCAAACTATGTCAAATGAATACATTACACGTTTTTAAGTTGCAGCACTAGCCTCCAGTAGGCCTATTCTAATTAAAATGTATAGTAATTAAGCTGATAAATTTGAATTTAAGAATCTCTTGACTCTATTGAGCTAAGCAAATATATCGGAATAAAATCATAAAAATGACTAATTAATTATTTGATTGATTAAATTTTCATTGATTTATATTTTCTTGTATTAATCAGTCTCTACACCAGTTCTAGACTGTGTTTTGTCACAAAGTTGTTGCGATAAATCTTTCCCAGTGTTCATTACTCAGCACATTTTTCATTCCCACATTATAAATTACCAATAAAGCGCGTTTACAGTAAGCATTACATGTATTGTAATGTAATTACTCTCTATTTCTTGTTTAATTGAATGTTGACACTTGACTATAGTTCTCGGAATGTTAACGAGTGCGCGGCTGAGGAATGCACGCAAACCGTTCGGTTGCTTACTGTAATCCAGAGCAGTTTACTCTCAGTGCAAGTGCAGCAATCGCAAGCCAGTGGATGTGCTCTGTATTGGACAAGACTTAATTTATTATTAGAATGAGTGATGACCAGATCAGATATTCAGTGTGGGATAGTAATTATGCATTTTTGTCGGTATTATTTTAGTCTAATTAACACCTTTACTTACGATTTAAATTTAAACATGCTTATCATTTTCGTACGATTAAAGATAAGGCGTCGTTGTTTCATAATGTTGAAATCAGTACCTAGATGTTAACATTTGTATAACTCTACCCAAATCTTTATTGCACTAATTCGAGGCCTTAACTGAAACAGTTAATTTTTTTAATGTGCTTATTCAACTTACTAGCTCAATAGATTTTACAACATTTGCCTCAATGATTTTGGGGAAAGTATTTAATAAAGGGTAGGTCTGTACGGTTGATGTATTGAATTCATGAAATAAATATTTACACGCAATAACATAAAATAAACTTAAGAAATATCCGTGTCTTTTTGCAACAATAAATAAATTTTAACAAAATACGTATAGTTGTAAAGAGTTGCAAATCGAAATATAGTTTAGCTTCCTCTTACGATGTAATTTACGATTTGTTCTTCAAACGTTTGACGATAGTTATTTATGTCATTATTAAAAGTTGTTTAAAAAAAATGTAAATCGTTGAGAAATTGGCGCTCGTGGTGTAATTAACCTTGAAACATAACAAATACACAATATTAATGTTGATGAAAATTCGATCAATTGAATGTTTTTAAAAATTTATGTTACGCTTATCCATAACTAGTTCGTAGTCATCGTTTTGTCTATTTTCTTATACTTATCTTATCGAGCATAGAAATGTTAACTTGCAAAATGTGCAAATATTCAGTTTAAAATCCCATCGTTAAATTCATCTACAGTGTTAATCACATGTTTTCTTTTAATTTAGGTTTTATGGTTTGTTCTGTAATAAAGCCTTCCAATTAATTTAAGCCGAAAGTAATTTGCTTGAACACAAATAGATCTCAGATCCATAAACACATCAGTTTAACTAATCGAAGTTTAAAATTGCTCGAAACTCAAAGTTATTATAACCATTTTATTCAATAATACTGTTTGGAATAACTAATACAATCCGATCCCCCCCAAAAAAAAATCAGAAGAGGGGGTATAATAATAATAATATAATAATAATAATAATAATAATAATAATAATAATAATAATAATAATAATAATAATAATAATAATAATAATAATAATAATAATAATACTAAATAGCATTCCTTCACAATTGTCCTATCCGCAACACCTAGTTAGACACCTGAAGAGGTACATGAATTGCACCCTGTGCAGGTTTCCCACAAAAATTATTATTTTACCCTTGTAAAATAGAAGTGATCTCCATATTTCGGAGAGGGCCTAAAGCCCCCTTCTGGATACGCCACTGCTGAACCCCCTTATTTCACAAAGTCACAACGATACAAAAGAGACATTCCTCTACCTACCACGTCGTATGGACTGTACATCGTATTTCTCTCAGCTTCCGGACAGTAAGCAGCACAGTTAGCATACGGTCCCCCATCATCTCTAGCGGACAAAAAACACCCCTCAATTAGGGTGGGTTAAAACCTCGACTGGACATTGTCCGGTCTGCGACACGCTTATATACAGGGGGAGCATTTGACGGGTCAGTGGACGGGTTAGGCTAGCAGGGGCCTTCTACGGGAGAACAGCGCTAGAAGTACCCTCTATACTCTGTACTATTTTGCTAAACATTTGTGATTTTGGACATCAATACATTGCAAATGAGCGATTTTGACACAAGTTTTCATAATAAGCATGTTCTGATTCCTGGCGAGCTGGGATAAGAACATAAATCATTTTGTGTTGTTCGTCAACATCACAACATGATGTTGAAGATGCAACACTGTGCGTAAAATATAATTATGTAACTATAGGCCTAGGCCTATGCCTATGGATACTGTGTGGTGTAAATTAAAACCCTAACCCGTTTTGAATTCGTTCTACTAAAATGTCAACCTTAATTAATTTTAATATACTTGAATTTAGCGCCAAGTGAGGAAAATATTGAAAAGTTTGATCAAAATAATTGGAATTTCGTTTTCTACTATTCGGAGACATCTACTTTTTCATTTTTCTGTTTTACTGATTTTGGCCTTCTCCAACTATTCCCATTTCAAAGAAAATAGTTCTTTCTCTGATTTCAATTTTTATGATAGTTTATAAATTACAGTTTATGTCCCAACCACAACAGGATTGTTCGTTTTATTACATCAACATTGCTTTATGATCTCCAAGTATTGTACACAGTGGCACGTCGTATACATACACTCCGCGCGCGCACCATTTCTACGAATTGTCTTGTTATGGTGCAACGAACACATAATTTATCAGCACTGCAATTAACATTGAAAACATCTTTGAAATCAAGTTGCATGTATGTTGTATGTTGTATGTAGCTTGAAGCATCAAGACATAATCATTTTCCTGTGAAATATGTTTTATTAATTTTGTTCGATTTTTTGCGTTGTATTTTATACTATTTATGTAATAATAATATGTGTGTTGTAGTTTTATCATCAGCTTAGATCTGGTTGTGTAATGTGACTTTCATATCGCGTGTAACAATTTGTTACTAACTAGAAAAAACGTTCGATTGAATGGGTCTGGTGTGTTTGTAATTATGAATCTGTGTGTAACAGTTGAAGTTTCTTAAGTTGGTATAGATGAACCTATCACACGCACGTGTAAGGGATTTCCCAAACGAGAGAGCGAAGCTACTTAATGGCGTCGCAATTGCGGCGAGCTCAGAAGACACTGTCTAAATAAGTGAATTCCACAGAAAAGATATGTATTGCTATTGGGATAAACTTAATAATCATGAACAAACTCATTTCAATGTAAGACCATTTTAATCAAATGGTTTCTGAAGTTCATCAAAAGATATTTTAAAATCTTTTCTTACAATGTGAAAACTGATAAAATTCGTGTGTGAGTGCCGGGTATTTCTATGGGTGAAGTAGCGCTTCCTGACTCCCGGGTCACCAAAAACACATTTTTAAATGAGTGCAATCGGAGGTCATGTTCGGTTTTATCGTGAGACGTGACACACGCTCAGACGGACGGACAGAATAGTGGTGCACATGGGTCAGGTCCACTTCTGTATAGGGTAAATATTTATCTCTTGATCCTAGGGGGGCAATTGGCGATAGTGAAAAATGCAATACTTAATGAGTGACAAAAAAACTTCGGAATAACTTTCAGTAAGGATTGCCAGTGGTTTGAATCACACGTGCAAGTTTTAATATTGCCCTCGTGCGCCATCTCTAACCACTTCTGCTGGCAAAAAGGTTAAAACTCCTTATTTACCGCAAAGCAGCTCCTGGTCAAATCTGGATATTAGGGAGCGAAGCTCTAACGTGACTGAGGAAACTTTCAGTCAGGATGATCAGTGAAGCTGTACTCTAGTTTATTTCCTCGTGTTCTAGCGCTGTGCCATATCTTCCGCAATCCTCACAACCATCCACCTTTACCTTCCTGTTACCGGCAGCCTCGATACTATGTCCGAGGTGTATCCAGTCTCGATGTCCGAGAGCTGCTTAGCATATGAATAACTTACACCCCGACCCCGTAGTGTTGTTGGTCAAAGTTGACCCCTCATGCAAAAAACAAGGAAGTTAGCAGCACCCTATCCAAAACACCCCTCCCTTCGGCAGGTAGAAGCATTTAAATATGATCTCAAGTGTTCTTTAGAAATCACTAATGCAGGGTCACGCAATAGATCCCCTAGCTTGACCAAGGGGTGACTTGAATGGACTGTACCAAGGTACAGGGTGACCAATACATGAGATTGCATTCACTTTTCAAAGATAACACTTGTAATTTTATGATCGTAATAATTAGTAAATGTAAATGGTTATTATAAATTCTTCTTTTGAAAGGTTTATGCAGAACATCATGCGTGCGCTATATAACGTGTCTAGACTTAGCGAATAAAGATCATCGAAGCATGCTTCGCAGCAGGCAGCATCCATATATCGTTGGATACGGTTTGACCAATGTTTTAGTATGCTAATTCATTAATTGTATATTTAAAACATATTTTCTTTGTGGCCAAATCTAGAGAACTTCGAATTTATTAAAAATGTAAAGATATTTCTTCCCCCCCCCCCTCTCTCCCAAACTGATTTATTCTAGGAGACTGGGGTTAAAAAATGTAACTAAGTTTTTTTTCTTCACTTTCATGACATATTCTAGACGGGTCACTAAAACGAAGTTACAAAAACTTTCTAGTTTAACGTAATGGGGCAAATCACAACACATTAATTCTGCATCCAGATTTGGATGACCGTCATTCATTATGCAAATCAATAGCACTTTTACATTCATCTTTATCTACAATACTGTTTATAACGTTAAATTTAAAAATGTTGTATACGATCACTGATTTTCGACAATTTGTTTTGGCCAAAAATCTCGTAGTGTGTCCAATAAATTGATGAATTGTCGTTTATTTTATATAAGTGTAATATATTTAAACTGATCATTATTGACGATACATTTCCTAAAAACATGACGTTCATGTGTTTATCTGAAACTTCTGTGTTTATCGAATGCTATTTCTGAATATTTACTCTTCGCAGCGTAAGTCTGTGATTAGCCCTTTCTGTTATTGCAACGAAGATAAAATATCACGGTAAATATAGTGACTTGCGACATGTAAGATTATAGGTGTAGATGCCTTACCCACGTGACTAAGAGTGATTTCTTGAACGTTTCCCCTCTCTTTGAGTCGGATATATAAGAAAATACATGTAAGTTAATGAGTATAATATGTCACTTCGTTGGTCTTGTGGTTAGAAGCTCTGCTTCCAATGCAGGAGGTCCTGGGTTCGATTATCGCATTAGGCAGAAGTTGGCGCCGTCACACATAATAGATTCTTAGGTGGTACCGAATTAGTCTTGTTGTTTCTGGCGCTGTCCGCTGGTGGAATCGTGTCCAGCTTGATTGATCGGTGTTTCATACCTAAATACGCCGGTCTCTAGTTGGTCATTGTTTGCTCGTCGATGGTGTTGGCGCCTACAGGGTTGGCTTGGACTGCTTTAAATATAATGTCGCCCACTGAAAATCAGTTCTGTGGCTGTAGTGGGACTCTAAATACGATTTTTTATTTTATATTATTTAAAATATCTTAAACAATTAATATTATATATACTTCAAAATAAAGTGATCTCCATTCTCCATATGTTAAGTAAAATGCACCATAGTTAATTAATCAATCACCAATTGAGCATTATTTATTTGTTTTGAATCCCTAAACTATGATAAACTATAGTATATATAGTAATATAGTGACATGTCTTAAATGCGTCATCCGAATGTAGTTGTGTACACTGTACGTTCTACTTAGATATCGTGTTTTCTCTGATAAAAATATAATTCCTACCTAATAATTTGACGCATGATGCTTTGTTCCCTACGCATTACTTTTCTGTCCGTCTGCCTGAGTGTGACTTCATCCATAAAAACAGAACATGTCCTCCGATTGACACGCGTTCTTTGGTTGAAGTTCCCCCCCCCCCACACCCTCCTCCGAAAGTTGAGATATATACTCAGCAATCGGCATCTCCATGCACCAATTAAGTGGAGTTCAACGCAATAACAAACCTGGCATAACATCGGTGCGTTCTTTACAACACGCCATTGATTACAATCCACATAATATTTCCAATATATCTTCCTACAAAGCAATAAACAATGTCTGTCAAACAAACCTCCAATACTTTCTCTACCTCTGGTAATCTACTAATTACTTCTTACGCGATATTAAATCAGTCTCTCTCTCGGTAATTGTATAACTTAGCATAATCAGTCGGAAGGGATGGGTGTTGACTCCTACACAAGTGAAACCAGCTCTTCAGATTTCGACAGCAGCCTCATTATTACCTCCATCCATGTCTCATAAACATTATATACCATACGCAACGATATAGCTAATTAATCACTAATTAGCAATAAAACAAATTAAATTTACACTTTCAGTTTCCAAATTCCGTTTATCGCTTCCTCTAATTAAAATAATAGTTTCGTTATCGTTAAATAATGGGAGATGCTCTCTTGCAAATAATAAAAAACGAAAACGTTCGAAACTCGATTTTTTTAAATTCAAATCTAAAGAACGAATGCACTTGTTGAATTCTCTCATGGAATCAAGAGTAACGGTAAAAAACCGTTCGATTCTAAATGTAACGTGACCGTTCCTTGATGGTCATTTAAATTAGGCTCCCCTTCTACGTTTGGGGCGAGAGACCCGTGGTCATCTTTGCCGCTGGTCACTGGAGGGATGAAAAGGGTTCAATCACCCCAGACAATCATCTAGATTAAATTGGGTGGCTAAAAAACTACCCCGGAAGGGTCGTATACCTTGGACGCAGGTATATTTGAATTATAAAATTATCAAAAAATTTCAATGTCCCTTGATGGTCATCCCAAGGAGCTGACCATTTTCCCATGAACGAAATGGGAGTGAAAAAATAGATCGGTCATCTTTGGAAGGGAAAAATTTGGGCTAAAGGGGTCTATGTACTGCACAGTACTTCAAATTTATCTAAATAATTATATATTTTATGTATTTCGATTAATATAACGATTTGTTAAATAATCAAACAATTTCGCTTATAACAGAAAAACTTTTTAAGTTTGAATGCTTTTCTTGTAGCAGGAATGTTTTAAAGTGTTGTAAATGATTATTCTATCGTTTTCTATTGAATTAATATCGTCACAAAAAAATGATACAAGATTGTTAGAAATATTGTTAGATTTTTAAAATAAATGCAAATTAATACAATTAATTTGCATTTAAAGCAATATCCATTAATACAAGCATTTTTCTTAGAGGTCCACCAGTTCATTCCAGAAGTTTAAAAAAACATGCCCTAACCGGGATTTGTATCTAATACCGCGTAGGTACTGGTTTCAATATTCACTTCAATTAATTGAATTACACCCCTTGATAGATATATCTTTCTCTTTCGGCTCCACAAACTACAAGGTAGCTAATTAACTATTTACAGGAAGAGTAGCCAGCCCTGGAGGCAACATATGGCCTAGCTGCAATGTGGTTTCTTTGTTATATTCTTTTACTCTGACAGATTTCTATGACTATCTTTGTTTTCTGTAGAACATGTATATCTATCATCAAAGCTTGTTTTCGTTCTGTGTTTTTGTGGTCTTCTGTTTGTTTTTGCTGTTTTGATTTTCATTGTCCGAAAGCAGTTTCGAATAGAATTTTTCCAACGGAAAATATATAAGATTTATTATGATTGTGTAGTTTGCAATTAATTAATTTGTTCTTTTCATTGCACTTTAATAAATAAATTAATTAAAAAATTAAAAAATTAAAAATAAATAAATAAATAAATAACAAATATTAGAAAACCCTGGTTTTAAATCTTGTTATTTATTTATTTATTTATTTATTTATTTATTAAAGTGCAGTGTAAAGTCCAATAAATTAGTTGCAACTAAACATCACCTTCTCTAAAAAGTTCCATTAAATGAATTAGGTTATGTGTATTTATGCACAAAAAATAAGAGTGTTCACAATTCTTTATAAGGAAAAATTCAGTACAAAATTCAATATTTCGTTTACGTACATCCGTGCAAATGTTAGTACATACTGGAGATTAATGTTTTTTTAATCAATTAAAGTGCATTCAATATTATCATAACTCGTTACCAAATCAACTCTTACTTCGATTACTAGACAACTTATTGGCTATCAATAGGTGAAGTTGTCCGTTAAATTAACATATGAATTAGGTGAAATGCTTGGATGGACACATGTGATAAAATAATGCTAATTTTAAAATGCACATTTCTCATAATAGGTTTGCACCTGTGATACCTTGGTCAATTTATGTGTAATTTCAAATTCGTTGATGCTTTATAACTAACGGTCTCTATAAAGTTAAATGGTGCATTCGTTCAAGAAAACGGAGGAAGATATTTCAAGATAACTGGCATCACCAGTCATCAAACCCAGGCAATTAAAGAGTCGATAAAACTTACCAGCTCATTTGTCGTAGTAGGATCTAGGATTATAGATATTTGCGAGATATGCAATCTTACCGCTTCGTCTCACCGTTCTTTCATATTCTTGACGTACGTCTATTTGTAATAATTATAAAATGTATGCCAGTCAATTCATAAACCACGGGAGTATTTCCCGATTAATTTAATTGAGAAGTTATTAAATATATTTTAGTATTTCTCTATAATTTTATTAATCCGACAGTGTTGGCTCGAGCGCTAAACGCGCCACTCTAATTCGGGAGGTCACGGGTTCAAATACCGTCGAGACCGGCAATCCTGACTGAAGGTGTTTCCGAGGTTTTCCTGCGTTGTTAATGCGAATGCAAGGAATTGAGTCCTCTTAAACAGCCCTCGGATATTCCTACACAATTGTGCTATCCGCAACATACCTGGAATTCCACTCTGGCAGGCTTTATTAGTGAAATGAGTTATTAGTGAGTATAGTCAAATACATACAAGACTTCATGATCTGTACAGGAATTCAATTTGAATTTTATTGTATTTTTTCAAAATTTTGTTTAAGTACTTAGGCCTATTACTAACTAAGTACTATTAATTACTATTGTTTATTGGCCTTTGCAAATAATTTTTTTAATAACTGAATTGGGAGATATAAACGAATCAAGCTTGAGTGTAATATTCAAGCTTTGTAGACAGACGTAGAGTCGATGGCAGCCAGTTCTTCATACACATCTATCATACTTCTATTTATAGAATAATAAGATAATAATTACCGACATTGGCTATTATTTAAATTCGGTTCATATTTTTAAACGTGCTCTTTAAGGTTTACCGTTATATTTCAGAAATAAAAATCGTTCATTTTTTGTCGCCATTGCTTTCAATGCCCTATGTGGAGATAGTCCACTCTTGCGCGCACCGCTGACCCTTACCCATTTTGATGTAGCAAGTTGAACTGATCTATTTTTTATCAACCTCTGGTCATCATGACCTGGAAATGGACGTTACTTCTTTAGGTAAAAATATAAAAGGGAAGGAGTAGATTTTTTTCAACCCTTAAGACATTTTATACAGCTCATATCAAACATTGAGCCATTCTTTGGGAGAATGTGTAACAGATTTCTATGCAAAGAAGTAAACCGAAAAAAACTGTGAATTCTGATTGGTCGAGATGAGGGGTTGAAATGACCACCGTCCAATGGTAAGACGGAATATACTGAAACCCTTTTGGTTCTTTGTCCTTGTGATCCAATTTCTCAAAGAGGGCAAGTAAATTAGATCGCCTAAGCATTGGTCATTTCCAACGGTCAATTCTGATAGCAAAAAAATAACCCAATTTTTATAAGGATTTAGATCTTCGCCTAAATGTTTCATCAAAGCTGTCCCCGTACAAAATATAGAAACTCTCTAGTTTCCCTACTTTATAAGTTTAAAACTTTTAAAAAATATACAATTTTCTCTTTATTTCTCGCACTTTTTATATTCATTTTGAAAATTCTCAAAAATCTTATAAAATTAAATTTAAAAAATAGATTCTCATAATAGCTCTTCGGTGATTTTTGCTCTACCTTCATCGAAGTTTCTTGAAAACGAAAGGTTTGATGACGTAAAACATGGCCGTTGAGAGACCCCGAGGTGAAAAAGAACGTTATTTGAAATCAGAGTGACAGCGAAAGAATACGTCACCCAACCCACTCCTCGTTACTTTTTACTTTCTTGGATTCGACCGTTATACTCAGCTGAATACCAGCTTTGCACCACATAGGCTTACGTACAGCACCCAGCACGTGCTCAACGGTATACCTCGCCAAGCCACACTTGCACCTCTTACTCATAAGTGCATCTGCTTCTTACTAATTTTATGACGGTTTCTTCAGTTTGTAGCTATTAATTGCAAATTTGCAAAGATTGGAATTAAAATCAACAATGAATCGAAAAACAGAGATAACATGTCAAACGAACAAAATATTAAGATGTATTCGTCCAAAATCTATACTATCTTTTTACTATGGTTTTTCACATAATCATATATTTTGTTCAATATTTATTTATGGATGGCTGGCCAATTAGTGTGGATGCTCATAAAGAGTACTTGTCAGGACACATAACATATGTTTATATTTTAAGATTTTTTGGATGAGCGTAGCGAGCGTAGCGAGCGAAGCGAAGATTCCATTTCACTACACTGGAGAAAAAAATCCGGAATGTTTTTTTTTTTCTTTTTTTTTTTTTGTATTTTTGTGTGTCTGTTAACACGATTCCGGCTAAACCGAAACTCCAATCGCGATGAAATTTTCTGGAGACCTTCGAAATCTCTGAACTTAGAACTGCCACGTTTTTGAGCGCAATCGGGAAATTTTTTCTCATAAAAAACGCAATTTTACGATTTTTTTCGATTTTTAAAAAAAAAAATCTTCGTCTTATAACACCTACATTCTTTACCCGATTGTAATAATTTTTTCACAGAACCTTAATTTTATGAATTTATATATTCGTGTGAAATTTGAGCGCAATCGAATAATTATTTCTTATGAAAATCGCAATTTTTCATTTTTTTTTTTTTTACAATGATTAATAATTATTTAAAAAAAATTAAATTTAAGTTTTTTTTTTTATTTAATTTAATTGAATCTAAAAAAAATCTTAAACTTAGTAATAATTTTTTCACAAAACACCAGAAAATCCGCATAACATATGGCAGCTCAATGCACCAATTACGCTCATCCAACAACGCGGCGGGACTTAAGCGTTTTCCTAGTAAATTAATAATTGTGAAAATTGTTGTTGCCAGGTTAGTTGAGAAACCACATAGGCCTAAGTCATTAAAAATGATCATTTGAGCTAGACACGAAATAGTGGTCTTGAAAGGTCAAACCATAGTTTGTTGAGAAGTTTTTCGTTTATTTGAGAAACCCCACAAATCACTGGCACATGGTGTTTCATCAGTAAATGAAGGGTGATTTGATAGAAGGTTTGTTGTTCTGGTAGTGCTAAAAGGCGGTGGTTGAGTGAATGTCAATTGGTAAAATATTAGGCAGTGAGGATGATGTTATTAAGTAAAATGGTTTGTTTGGCTCGTATGTCTTGTGGTTAACGTCTCTGCTTCCAATATAAAAGGTCCAGGATTCGATTCCCGAGATGTTTTAAAAAACATTTTGGAGATGTCCTTGCATCGAGGCACATAATACATTCAAAGATGTTTTGAATCGGCCTTGTTGATTCTGGCGTTGATCCGCGGGTGTTCGCACTGCCCATACCACTAATTGCTATATTTTCTATATCGATCTTTGGTTGGTTATCGCTCACTCGTCAATTGCGTCGGGGACTACAGTGTTGGCTTGGTCGCTTTGGTGTCCCCCACTGAAAATCAGACTGAAATATGACTGAGTGAGTAGACTCTAAATACGATTTTTTAAATTTTGTATTCTTTAATAAAATGTGTGAAGATGGTGTATGATCCCTGGATGATTCCCCTAGTACTCCCACGCTTCACCTCTAGTCCCTCTATCCATGCAGTATCTACCGAGGATGTGTCGCAATGCAGCCTGCGATAGTTCCGCCAAGGATACTTGCCGCCTCTAATCTCCAGACACGAAAACCACCGTGTCCACTATCAGGATGTTTGTGAGTTGAGTAGAGGACACTCCAATTACCCTCTGTACGTTCATCCATAACTGATAACCTGGCGTAATTACCGCGTTACACCGGCTCGCTGTTATCTCGTCGTTGGCGACGAGGCCGGACGTTCGGCCAGGAGCAATGGTTCCAGGTCATTCCCGCGGTGTATGTCACGTTACCAGGAGATAAGGAACACACTCTTAGGTTTACGTAATGAGGAGTTGGGGAAGTTATTGATGCAATTATTTTTTCGTAATATTGCTCAGACTTGTTTGTACTTTTAAACGTTTTTAAATCTAAAAGATAAAAAACGCTGAAGAATTTTGGCCCTGCTCTCATCAGGTGACTGTCGATCTATAGGTTGTGTTATGGTATATAAAAGGAATGTCCATTATATACTGTTTGAGATAACCTTACCTAAAGGCTAATGGAAACATTGGAAATTTTCTGGTTCAAGATTGCACGTGGCGGGTATCAAACCTCTACTTTCCTAATAGCCTCTCGCTTTACGCAGTATAGCTACCTCTGTCGGTATAAGCCTCTGATGAAATTATTGATGCAATGGATTTTTAATCCAAATTAAATTAGTTTCAAGCTAAATTAATTTTCAATATTTAAAAATTATTTATTTATTTTTCTAAATTTTATTTTGTAAACACCTGAATGTATCAGATTGTGAAATTTTGTTTGTATAAGAAACAGAGAAAATGATATTGAAATAATTACTTATGTAGGACCTTGACACTTTATTTACTTCTAAATGAATCAATAAATTGAATATTGTGATTGAAAATTTCAACAACAAAATTTCGTTTAAAAAAAACCATCACTATATAAACAGTGCAAAGGGCTAGAACAATCAAAAAGCTCCCACTTTCTACCATACACCTTGTTCTACTCGCTGTTCTCGCTACAGAAGACACATCCTCGACCCGACAAGATAGCGAGACTGTGACTAAGACTAGTCACAATGTGATGTAAGACTAGACACTATCTTCTCGGCACTAGGATTGACGCTTGTTGACAGCCTCGCCAGCTAATTAGCCTACGTACACTCTATGTACGCGATAACGACGTTTAGACACATAGTATTGTTCCAGGTGATTTCTTCATAACATTATGTCGTCACCACGAAGCCGTAGAATATAATTTGAGAATTTTAATTATTTGTCAAAGTTGAGGATTTTGAAATTGTTTTAGCACTTTTTTGGGTGTGGTGACAGGCCAATATCGTCGTTGGAACTGCAAAACATCCTGTCAGCACTTTTTCTGGAAACATATTTTTATCTCGTTGGCAATATGTTATTCCTAGGCATCTGTTTGAACACATGATCTATTCTGACCAATGGTTAAACCCCTTATCAAAGTGGACTTGAAAAGTGTCTGCAAAACCTCCTATGAGCATTAGGAATGAAGGACGCTGTTTATGTAGGCAGTTTTGCCAGAATGTTTTTATACAATAACCGATTGTTAATCATATTCTCAGAGCAATTAAAGCTAAAATTACACAGTTGTTATCCAATATGAAGATGAGTCAAATAAATAATGAAATTTTAAAGCAAAATCCATGTTTATCTTGGCATTCTGATAGGTGTTTTTGCAATGTCTGAAATTATGTGATGTTTTTGCAGACATTTGCAGATTGGAGGTTTTAATAAATGTCGTTTTTTGTGTCTCCTGAACAATTTCAGAAAACGCTGATAGGTCGTTTTGCAGTTCCAACGACGATATATTGCTCATTTGTATTTAATAGTTGAAATATATAAAACAATTGCAGACTAGATTATTTGAGAGTACTATAAATTTTAAATTGTCTCGAACTTTGCTAAATAATCGTAGATTTATTTGAAGATATAAATAATTTAGGGAAAATATTATTAACAGGTTCTTACTCTTTTTAAATAATCTTATTTCTCTCTGGATAGAAAGTTCTTTCAAACTTCCGGTATAGCTGTTATCAGAAACATAAAACACCCAAGGAAAAGAAGCCACTATCTAGTGTCTCGTGACTGAAACTTAGTAAATCATGAGTAATAAGAATATTGAAAGCTCTCGTGCACTTCACGCGGGAGGCTAAGTAACTAGCAAGGGGGGGGGGGGGGGGGGGGACAAGATACCGTAGTGACACGGCAGAGCTTATCACTCGCTCACGAGGCCGGGTTTACATGGGAACCTGGAGGCCTTCTTATCACTACGTATCACAAGTAGGGAGGGCTAGGGTAGAGAGAGAGTGGCGATCCTAGCCATGCTAAACACGTCATCAGGTCATTTTGCATCCATGGCAAGGACGTACCTTTTTGGACATTTCTTATTGTCAAATGGTATCAAAAAGGTACCATTGGATTTTGTTTTTTACAAAATGTAAATTATACTTAAAGAAAAAGTTTTAAGTTCATTATAAATATGCATTGTTCCACATTCATAATGATCTTACATGCTCTCCCAAGCTATAGTTTATGACGTAGTAAAAAAAAAATATAGAAAAGTAGACTCCATTCTAGATTTAATGTGTTCCTCCACATTTCGAATAGTTGTGAAAAATATGTTAAGGTTTATTTTATTGGGCATTAATAAATACTCTGTGGTTAAATAGTAATACATCGTAGATAAAATATAATTATTTTTATATCCTTGTGCTTTAATTAGATAATTAAGGAAATGACCATATCGCACTTCGTGGAGGTTAACTACGTGTGGTGCGAAGTAATATATAAAAAATCAATAATAATCCATCATAATGAGTAAAATATAGACATATTTTTTTGTGCGTCGTTGAAATTTATAATGAGTTTAAATGACCCTTAGGCAATAAATTGTATTTTTAACATGCTATTTTATATTATTTTATTCCATTATTTAGTTAAACATTCAACGACAACCTGTCTAATTCTGATTGAACAAGTAAATTAATTTACATATACATTTGTGAATAGGAAATATGCACACCATTTCAGCTATTTCGTTTCACAGCATGAAATGTTTTGTTTTTAGATCAAGGTTGCATTTTATAGATAAGTATAAAGATGATAAGATGATATGAGAGTTAATATTTTTTATTTCGTTCTCGTTGAAAATTATGACTTTCATATGGAAATATAAAATGAAAAGTTCTGTTTGTTGAAGTTTATATTCAACTTAAATTATCTATTGATCCTAAAGTTTTTTTAATGTGTACACTTGTCCTCTCGAGCCTTGATTCTCGATTTTCCTATTTAAAAACGATCTCTGGTCGGCTATTAGTCGTTAATCAATGTCGTCGTCGCCGACAGGGTTTTCTCGGTACGCTTTGACTGATTTGGATTGGTAGAACCTATAGGGATTAAATTTCTTCTCCCGTTGAAAACTATATGGCTGAGTGGATAGTAACTAAATATGATTTTCATTTTATAAACCTCTCAACTGAACTTTAACTTAGGTAACTTACTTTTATTCGACGATATTTCGGAAGATTTTATGGAATACGCGAATAACAAAGTATCCCAGGTTAAAGTTCAGTTGAATGGTTTTATAATATACGTTTCCGGGTTAATGAGTTGTGATTTTTTAAATAAATTCATTTATCTTTTAATTAATTGTATAAAACATATTTCACAATGCTTAAAATTCGAGTTGTTTACTCATTGCCATTAAATCGTTTTGTGTAAAAGGATTAAAGAAGACAAGTATAGTGCGTTTATACTGTTGTCACGCCTGTCTTTACATCCACGTGTTGTTATCAGCAGGAAAGTGATCGGTGATATTTGCCTCCAAGCTCTTCGTGTGTACAACACCGTCGTTATTGATAACCTCACGTCATTACAGAATTACTAACTAGTGCAAACGTGATTAAACCAATATCAAATATATTGTGGGAGGCGAGGGCGATTTCATTGTCCGTCATATCAACATAATTACCATTGTGTGATTGGTGTACATGAGGAAGGGATAAATAAGGTTCATTTAGGGCAACTTTCTCTATAAAGCAGATAGCCAATGATAGTGTTCTTGTATGCGAGTCATGTGTTGCGATATGGAAGGGAGATGGTGCAGAGCGGTCGGTCTCCGAAGCTCTGTGTTGTAGGTATAGGAGCGACACTAGCGCTGTTTTGTTCGAAACTCGTTTTGAATGTGAATCCGACATATTATGTGACGTAGGCATTAGCCAGTGAGAAGTCTGGGACTAGCGTTTCTAATATACAGTTGCCTTGACTCCAATATGGTCTAAGTCAATACAGATGTTTATGTATATTAGAAGATAAAAATATGTTAATATTTTGAGTAAAGCCTGGTTTTGACGTGCCACATAATTAAGTATGGACTGGTAGTTTCAAATAAGTGTTCAATTTTGATTCCATCCCAGTCGTATTTTAAATCTTATTTGTATACTTTTACTGCATGTTATAAAATATATTTATTATGTAATGTTGTGGGTAGGTATTTTTCTTATGTTATGTTATTTAGTGTCATCCTTTGAAAATTAGATTGCAAGGCGTACTAGTATCGTAGAGAGTTTCTTCCAGTTAGTGAGGAAACTGCTTTGGAAAAAAATAGGTGCAAAGGCGATGCAAACTTTTAATATACAAAGCATATTTTGTACCGGTACTCACATATGGTGCAGTGACACCTTGAAAAGCTTGGTAAAATAGAATTTGCATGACCATTACGTTAAAATTAATTAGAAAAAAAGAATTTGGATGAACTATTACGTTTAAATTAATAGTTGCAAATTCTATTTTGCCAAGCTTTTCAAGGGTGTTGTTACGGGACAATGTACGTTTATGAATTAAGAATGCGCAAATGTGGAAGGGTAGATGAGCTTGGCCCTTTTTTTAGATCTCATTTCTTTTGAGTGTGTAAGGTTTGGCTGTATTTTTACAAGTTTTTGTTATGTGTGGGATCTAGTTTTACGAAAAGCTAATTCGACTTCGTTCAGATGTTTTAGATAGTGTTCTTTTTTTCACAATTATTATTTTCCATGCAAAACAAATTTCATACAACTCATAAAAACTCATACATTCCCACATATTATGTTTAAATGTGTTTTGTTTTGCATACTCCTTTCAATGTAACTTTGGCCTCTGTTTTATGCGTCTGCATTTCTCGTTCTCATGTCTATACTCTCACGTTACTGGAAGTACCTCTTGGTCCGAAAAACAATTTCGCTAATTACAAAAGTTTATTGCTCGGATTTGAATATCCCATATGGAGCTAAACGCATGCGTAGTGCGTGAGAACGAAGAACAAGAACACTTGAAGCTCAGGTGTTGGAAATAGCTGTGACTGATGAATGCGAAGCACGAAATCGTTTTCTCCTAATGACATCACACATGTCCGAAACTTTGCATGGATGTCGTGGCAACTAAAATTAATGCGTCTAAGATCACACTGTTTTAGAATCATCAAATCTATTTCGATGATAGCTTATAGAGTCTAAAATCTAAACATTTTCAAATTTTTCGAAATTCTTTCAAATTGTTACTTTCAGTTGTCTTTTTACAATTTCTAGGCTGTTGAAACAGATTAAATATGTTGCTGAAAGTGATGGCTCAAGGACTTCGAATCCCGTAGAGACCGGCAATCCTAACTGAAGGTTGTTTTCGAGGTTTACCTCAGAAAGGAATTGAGTGCTCTTAAGGCTATTCGACCGCGTTTTTCTATTTTCCAAAATATGCTACCAAGTCAAAATATAGTGACTGGCTTTGAAACTTGGCTTTTTTAGAAAATCAAAACTATTTTTTTAAATTTTTCTGATCCGGTACACGGCCAATATCACCACCTCAAAATAATTTCAAACTTCAATTCGCCAAGGCACACCATTTAACGTAGGGTGTTGTGTTTTTGTGACATTAATTTTCAACTGTTTCTATAGGCTGACTGAGAGAAAAAAAGTATTTTTTAACAATTGTCTTTCCTGCGAATTTTTTCGTTTGGCAGTATTTTGTACCGATTTGTACCGCCAAACGATAAAATTCGCTGGAAAGACAATTTTAAAAAAATCTCTCAGTCAGCCTACAGAAAACCAGATGAAAATTAATATCACAAAAACACAACTACCTACGTTGAATGGTGTGCCTTGGCGAATTAAAGTTTGAAATTATTTTGAGGTAGCGATATTGGCCGTGTACCGGATCAGAAAAGTTAGAAAAAAATAGTTTTGATTTTCTAAAATAGCCATGTTTCAAAGCCATTCACTGTATTTTGACTTGGTAGCATATTTTGGAAAATAGAAAAACGCGGTCGAATTGCCTTAAACAGACCTTAGGCATTCCTTCACAATTGTCCTAACTTCAATACTCTAGAAGAGAGGAACATGCGTTGCACCCTGCGCAGGTTGCCTACGAAAATTAAAATGTTAATATATATATTGCTTTCAAATCAAATTTCTCTAAACAAATTCAGGTGGGAATGGGTAACTAAAACTTGACAGGGTTCTGACTCATTTTTGACTTTACGTATAATATCTTCCCAGAGCATCTTTTACTACATCTAAAACGCCTCTAGACCGTGAGTTCGCAAGTTCCAGTCGAGTTCTCGGAAACTGCGGGCGCAATAAACCTCAAACCAACGAACTTCTCGCCAGTGTCGGCTCATCATCAGCTAATAAAACCTAGCCGGGTTCAATGAAAATGTTCTTCACACGGAGTAGCCACAGCTCACGAGGAAGCCAAGTGCGAATCAACGACGAAGCCTTTTCGGGCTTGTTTATGGTAGAGCTGATAATAAAAAAATTATAAATTTCCTCACTTAATTAATAGAAAAAAAACGAGTTGAATTAGCATAATCTGGAGATATGATTGTACATATTAAGAAACGCATGAAGGAGGTGCCATCACCGGTTTCGTGCGGATGTTGGCCTAAATTAATAACCTGAGCTATAAAGAATGAATTCACCGCGGAAAGCTGTTTTAGATAATGTCTGGTTTCAAGATAGTAAAGTCTTGTCAAAACAAAGAGTAGAGTTGCAGAGTGTTTCAGCAAACAAAACACTATATGCAGACAGGTAGCTTGACAAGGCAGCTAAGAGCAGGGGTAAAAGCCTCAAGACCAAAGGTCAAGAGGAATAAGACAAATAAAATAATATAATAAAATACCTTCAACATGCGTCTGCTGACCAATTTGTTGCTCTCGAACATTGTCATAACTTTTGTCGGTGTTGGCAGAAGAAATGGAAAAACTAAATAATCGTTTTACCAACAAGACATTCATAAAATCTGTTGTAATAAATAAAATACAAAAAATCCGTATTTAGAGTTACCCACTCAGTCACGTAATTGATTTTCAGTGGGGGACAGTAAACCAAAGCGACCAAGCCAACCTTGTAGGCCCCGACGCAATCGACGAGTGAGCGATAACCAACCAAAGATCGATATTTTTTTAATAGGAAATATAACAATCAGTGTTCTTCTAATCTTATAATATATATATAATCATTTTGACATATTATATAACTCCATAGATTACATACTTCTTTTGAACTTACAAAATATTAATAATAGTATATCATTGATGTCTCCTTAGTGATAAAAAAGACTAATATTTTGTGGGTAAATTTTATTGTCAAGGTTGGCGTACATGCTGATTGCTAATTAACCCTTATTCTCCGCGCGAGTTCATTAAAAAGCTCAGTTTAATTGAATTCAGATCCCTTCTCGGATCATGAAACACGTTGCAATGATAAATTTGGTTATGCGTGAACAAGGAATGTTTAATAATGATTATGTTATGTATTAAAAATATTTGAACATTTCTTGTGGTAATAAGAGGCGTGCGTTTCCAGCGTTGTGCTACAGATAACACCACAATTTCATATAATTAACTAATTAACTTATGTTACAATTTAAACTGAATATTTCTATGAAATCCTACATATTAATTGCAAGGAAACAACTATTTATTATTGTTCTGCACAGTACCAGCAATGCTGTATTTTACCATACTTTATGTGACGTGGATGAATCTACAATAAAAATTACAAATATGCGTTAATTGCCCGATGTTCTGAACACGAAGAAATTGTTATGTAGGGCTTAACGCACAATTTAATTTAACTTGCGCATCTTAATTTTATTTAAAGGAATTAGTGAAAACATCTTCTGAATATTTTTTTACAGGTTTAAATTAATTGTTTGTTTAATTTATTTTAATTTATACATTTTTCTGCATCAAGGATATAGTTGTATTAACTTGTAACTGACGATTGTAGGAAAAATACAAACTATATATTTTGCAAGGAGCTAAAATGGGTATGATCAAAAGTAATATGGACTAAGTAATTGTATACATTTACTAGTGAAGACTGTTGGATGATCTCTGGCAGGCCGGGATTTAATTAGGAATGTCATGGTTTACCCAAAATCACTTTTGACTTCTAATTTTACCCCACAAAATACAAAATGTAGGATTTAAAAAAATGTATTTTTCACCCCACAAAATTTAAAATTTAGGATTTTTTTTAAATGTGCATTGCCCCGTAAAGTTTCTAGGGAAAAAACTTATAATTGTTGATGTCACTCTATAAATTAATCTGGAGTATCCATATTAGCATTCCATTTTCAAATTTGTTAAAAAACTTTCAAACGTGTTATGGTTTGTGGTTCACTGTAGTTAGTGGCTACCTTGCCAGCAAGGAGGCTCTCTTACACAACACTTATCATCATCTCTCAACACAAATCTGTTCCGCTCATCTTAATTTCTTTCGCATTATCTCGCTCACTCTTCCTAATTAATCTCCAACGTAAATAATGAGTTTTTTACGCTTGGCATCCTCTTCACCTGCTGACCTGCGCTACGCTGGTCTTGGACATGATCATCATACTTCTGAGATGAGTCATCAGACGCTATTTGATATTTCCATAATCATTATAGTGATACGTTTATGTAACAGTTATAATTCTACTTTTTTAGCACTTTCATTTTTAGTTTGTAGCATTTTGTAGCATCTTCTTTCTAACTAATAATTATTACTTTTAATAATAATTTTATGATTTTTTTGATTTGTTTTTTTTTCGTGGGAAGCCTTCCCAGGGTGCAATGCATACCCTCTTCAGGTATCTAACTAGGTATATTGGAGTTTGGACAATTGTGAAGGGATATCCGAGGGCTGTTTGAGAGGACTCAATCACTTGCATTCGCATTAACGACTGAGGAAAACTGCGGAAAAACCTTCAGTCAGGATTGTCGTTGTCGGTCTCGATGGGATTTGAATCCGGGACTTCCCGACTACGGGAAAAAACAGACAAAATGTATTTTATTTCTAAATATTGTAATTCTTCAAGAATAAATATAACTCTTTCCAACACAAACCTGGCCAAGAACAAACTGTCTCAACTCCTAAACACCGAAAGTGGTAAATTCAGCCCAAAAGAGAAACCATTGCCTCCGACTAGATCTCCTCATAATTCTCTCATTGCGTGTTGAATTTTCCATCTCTTATTTTGGAAATCGTTACACAAAAACAAATCGTTTTAATTCGTTTAAAACTCTTTCATTATGTTAATTGCAATCTCTCATTTAATTAATTTGTACTTAACAGATCGTTTTCTGGAGTGAATGGTTCTTAAACATCACACGCAGATAGCTACAAGATAACCGTACAATACGATACTGTTGTATAAATGTTAGAATCTTTAATAAACGTGTTGAAAATTAGATTTAGTACTTTTTATCGAACAAGATTTTTAAAGGCTCTAATTGTTTACTAGGTGGAATAATTCGTTTATAATTATTGTTCGTTAATATCGAAAAGGATCATCATAAATATTGTGGCAACCATGTGAAAAGTTAGCCAAGCGGGTAACGAGCTTATGTTTGGTAAACGAAAGATTGTTAAAATATTTAAAAATATTTTGGAAGATGTTGCTATAGCTGATGAACTTGTAGGTCGGAATATTTTATTCAACTTATCATCAGGAAAGAAAACAGAAATCAGAAAAACAGTTGTGCATTAAGCATTCTTCCATGGGTAGTCTACCACTCAAGAGACGAACATGTTATTTAATGATGATCTTAGCATATTTTTAAGGGAAAGTTACGTCCATAGGCTTGAGTAATTTGGTAAAAATACTTCAGGCATGGATCGATAATTTATATATTAATTAATCAATATCCTGGAAAACGTCCAGGGTAATTATTAAGAGACAATATATTTTTTAAATAAGATAATTAATAATAAGTAGAAAACAAGTAATTGTAATACGATAAATATATAAAACCTAAACACTTTATTAGTTGTTTATTACTGTTATTAATAATAATTATTTATTATTATTACTGCTGTTAAAACTAGAAAAACCTCATACAAATTAAGTGCTGACAACATTGAATCTGTAATGATGCGTTCACTGACTCCAAAATTGTACACCTATAAATATGAGGTAAGGTGGATAAGATTTATAGTGAGTGATATTACCAAATACTGTAATAGACGAAGCATCTATTACAGAATTTCATATTGCTTACTTAAACAAAAGACAAGTAGACAGTGAACTCAGATTCAAAATTTAAATTTAAATTTATTTTATTAAAGTGAACGTGCACTTATGTACGTCCTATAAAGGTGACTAGTTATCGCTAGCGGCTTCACTCACCACCCCTTGTTTCACGAATGTAACAAAGCGTTGTCATTACATTGTAAATATTTCGTTTACACAACATCATTCCTAGGTGATTCAAATAGAAACCTCTCCTCTAGATAACGATACAACATTGCGTTCGAGTACTTTGAATCAACAAGTAGCGCATCGATCATTGTTCATTAATCATAACCTGCAGGTTTCGATTGAAAGATAAAAGAAATGTTCTCAGATCCACAATCCCAAAGAGATTGTACGTCTCGTTATCTGAAGATAGGCCAACTGGACCGAACACAGTAAATATGAACTTCGACTTTGACTGATGTGTTCACGGATTCTTTTATTGTTTACCGCACGTGTGAGTCGAGTTATTCTAAGAACGTATCCAAACAATATTCTTATTCTCGTTCTTGATCTTGGTCTAGGTCTAGGTCTAGGTCTAGGTACTAGTTCTTATACGTGAAGTGTAGCTTAGTATCACTATCCAAACAAATATCCATGAAGTGGACACAATCATGCAGGATGCCGACTGATTCTGCAGTAACTGTGATTTTTTCAGGATCACTTAACTTCTTAAACCAGTAATTATCATTACCAAACTTTGAAAAGACGTTATGTTCATGTATGTACAGCCAGGGTCATATATAAATCAAGAGGTCTGAAAGATACCTCTTTCACCGACATCTCGTGGTCAACTCTTGGTGTCATTATTTATATCGCCCTGTGAACTGCATTATCGACGTAAATAAGAAACATGGCTGTTAAAATGTCAAAGGAAAATTCTCTATTCACCAGAGAAACTATCAAGCCTAGAAGAAATATAATATGGAACGTAAAGAGAGCATTATATATCGATACCTTGGCCTTGGCATAGCATTAAGACTATGCCTTAGTTCTTATATTTGCCTAAGTTTCTAATTAATTTTGAATAATTCTATCTTGGCTGTCAAGTCTTATTTGCAAACCACCAAAGTTTGTTTTATGCTTTTGTTTTGATAAAATTTTATTTCACTTCTGACTGCCTTCTAGATATTGACTATTTTGTTGACCAAGAGTCTTTCAAAGCCTCCTAAATAATATTATTACATCAAATAGTCTAGGGAACTTCCATCGATCGATAATGCAGTTCACAGGACGATATAAATAATGGCACCAAGAGTTGACCACGAGATGTCGGTGAAAGAGGTATCTTTCAGACCTCTTGATTTATATATTATGACCCTGACTGTACAGCCTTCCAAAAAGGCACATTTAAAAAAAACAATCACAAAAATTAAAAATAAATAAAATAAAATAGATTTTTTGGGATTGCGTATTTTAGTAAAATCATCAAAATTGGTAAATTTCCGAATTTATTTGTAGCTAATCCGCAATAATTAAGCGAGCGTTTCCATTTGACTCTGCCGGAAAAATTAGTCACTGGTTTTGTTTTTTGTTTTTTTTGTTTTTTTGTTTTTTTGTTTTTTTGTTTGTTTGTTTGTTTGTTTGTTTGGTTGTATGTCTCGCCATAACGTTCGAACGGAGGCTCGGATCGAGTTGAAATTTTGACCATCCGCAAGCTTTGTTCTCGATTGAATGCCATTTGTTTTGTGGCAAAATCGTTCAAAAAGTTAAAAAGTTACATTAAAGTTAATCGAAAGTTTTTTTTCAAACTAAACGGCGACAAAATCTGAGGTGGCCAAATCATTTAGAATGTTCGTCCGGTCACGAATATGTTAATTTTATTTTGATCCGATAAGTAGTGTAAATGGAAATTACATTATAACAAAAGTAACGTTGCCATGGCAACGAAAAGACGCGCGAAGTTTCTAATGCACTGTCACCTAAAAGTAATCAAAATACTTTCGAGGGAGCAGTGTATTATTTGTCACCAAAGAGTTTAAATAGTTTTCCCAAGGAGTCAAGGTCCTCTAAATGGCGGTGGATTTTATCCACAAAGTAAAGACAGAGTCGATAAAGAAGTTTCCCCTTTGGGGGAAACTTCTTTATCGACTCTGGTAAAGGTTACACACGGGTTTACTCAAATACCTTGGCAATAATAAATAATATTGGAAACATGGCCCTGTGGACAGCGAACGTCGCAAATTTTAAAATTTAAATAAATGTGCAATGTGGGTCAAGCTATAGCACGTGCTCGCTTATCAACGCGTCCAACTGAGCGTTTCCTAATGTTTATTAACTTTTGACTATAGAATAGTGAATCCTTGCTTGACAACCACGCGAAATTGCATTATCATTCATATTCAGAAACACTTTTTTTTAGCAAAAATTGCGAACCCAAAACTTTTTTATGGAGTTAGGTGCATTCTGCGCCACCGTTATCATGTTTTTTTGAAGAAAACAGTTAGACCAACCAAAAATCATGACAAAGTTTCAGAGGCAAAGTGGACCAAGCCACCAAATGTTTGTTATTGTCTGCTGCATCTTCGTATATATTACCAGATGAGTTTGTAATGATATTATAATCGTTTTTTGTTAACATTAATAATGATTTATGCATATACTTAGCACATTACAGTCACAAAATGATTTGGACCAAGACACAAGATAAATTTAAAATAACATAATTGTTGAGAGGCAAAATGGACCAACCACTTTGATAAGATATTTTCTACTGAAGTTATGAATTTTTAATAAATTTCAAGATGTGATATTTTAAGTTAATATGTTAGGAAAGCAATAGACTGCATTCCAAACCTAACAGTTTAAGCTGCATTTTATAAATTGCTCCCAACTTTAAGTCAAATTATCTCAGAAAGAGAATTGTGTGGGTTGGTCCACTTTGCTTCTGAGCCCCTCATTTGATTATTCATTTTATATATAGTAAATTTATAAATTTACCTTGTCCTCAACTACAAACTGACCATTATAGATTAGTGCTGTTGGCCCTACACGTATATTTTAAATTCAATACGAATTCCATTTCATAATCATTATATCATACCATATGCTAGCGTTTTATATTATTATTCATCCTAATACATCGTATTGTATCATATCATACCAATTACTCATTTCATTTTTTAATTTCAATACTCAATTAATCAATTCAAAGTTCAAACAACTTCAATTCTCAATACTAGTATACCAGACTAGTAATATACATATATCTTGATTCACATGAAATATGCATTCTATTTTATTATTCATTTTATACCATGTTTAAGCCTTAGGAACTATTCACTCCCTCTTTACGAAGAGGTGTATACTTGTACCATGTATTAGTCTAAGTGAATAAAGATCTACTCTACTCTACTCTACTCTGAATGCAAGACAAGTTCACCCAAAAAGTCCAAATAGGCATAACTGATTTTACTGTCTATTAGTTAATGACATTCAATAAGTATTTGGTTACTCAACGCGATTTGAAAGAGTTTTATTTCGGTCGTCTTCTGTTTAGTCCAGTCAAATAAGAATTGTTAGAGGAAATAATTACCAATAAGCTGAATTTTTGCAGAGACCTTCCTAACACCTTCTTACTCAAGATATTAAAACTCCCTTATAATCGGACTGGAGCTTCGGTCTTTTGCGGCATATTGTAAAATGGCGGCCAAAAAGTGTTTGTTATCGAATACCTGCAAAATTGTTGGAGATAGACTCAAGTCCGTTCATAGGGGAGTTTTAGTATCTTATTTAGGAAAGTGTTAAGAAGGTCTCCGCGAAAATTCAGCTTATTGGTAATTTTTTCCTCTAAACGCCAATATATGGTCTTATTTGACTGGACTATTTTCTTTAGTAGCAAAGACAAGATTGAACTCAAGTGTGCACGAACTGTTTGGAACAACGAATCTCCGAAGAAGATTAATAGATGAATGATAACTTATCAATCGATTGTGTGTTTTGTCAGTGCAAATTGCAGGCGATTGTGAAGCTCGTTGAGGAAACCCAGAGTCGAGTAGAGGTTCAACAAGAGATTATTTATTCTGAGATTGTAGAATGTTGAATGATACCTATACATGAGGAAATTAAGTCTTGAAAGGAATATTGGCCCAAATTAAACGGATGTTGACAATCTTGATTAAGTATTAGCAGTGCTTTTGAGAGATGATGTAAAAACAACCTCGGGGAAAGAAGGCCAGGGTGCAATGATGGTCTAACTATAGGTATTTTCGAGTTGTCGAGTCCGAGGACTGAGTCAATCCAAAAACCAGTCAGGATTGCCGGTCACGACGGGACTCGATCCCGGGACCTGATGAATCAGGGTCTCGCGCTTAACGCTTGAGCCAACACTGTATGTTTTTAAATATTGACACATATTTCGGTGATCCCCATGTTTTGATTTTCATCTAAATGCAATGCAATGGTAATTTAACTAAACTTCTCCTGTAGTAGGACTAGAAGAGAGAATCAATCAATATAGAGATAGTCCTGATAGATATTATGCAGATATTTGGGCATGGTATTTTAGATATAAATTATCCATCGGGGACGAGGCACTTTTCTCATTTCTATCTAAATACCATCATAAAATCGTCATGGTCGCTTGCTATAAACCAAGGCTAAACAATTTACATCATATTAAATACAATGTATAAGTATTTATTTTATATAAAAACATTATATAGGATGACAAAGTTTACAAAATATCTGAAGTCAAAGTGTGAATGAGAATAGTTGGATATCTAGGTGTATGCTGTTGTTGCTGTCGTTTAGTTGTAAAGTGTGGTGAAAGAAAAAGATTATATCTTCGCCATTTTCTAAACATTATTCACGTTTTTATGGCACAGTTGTAGTGTATAGTATTTCCATGGGGGGAATAAACTTGAGTCAAGGCCACGCAGTCCCCTCTTAGTATTTTAGTTAATTATTTATTCTAAAATACACCCATACAATATGCATTGTTACAAAGATTCAGTGCTTGTATGAGGAGTTGTCACAAAGATCTAAAAATACAATCAAATGCACAATGTAGCACGGGGAGGAGAGGGGATTAGGCCATGCAGAATAGGTTTCTGTTGTACAGACTACTATAACTTATAGGCCATGTGCCATAGTATAGATCTACCAATACCAACACAAACCGAAAAAGCCTTGGCCAAAACGGACGAGTCCAATTCAACTTGAATGCAAATGATTGAAAGTTTTTAAGTAATGGTGCGGGGCTGCGAAGTCATATCGATCCCGTATTTTTTAAATGTAGCTTATTATGTGTCTCCCACGGTTGTCGAAAAAACTGAGCCAAAAAATAGTATTTCAGACATAGAAACGAAGAATATTACGAAGCGTTTGGCTTTGGTAAACATATTATCACTGCCATTTATTATTTTGGTTTATTTATACCCTACTCTTTCCACGGATAACACTCGAAACAAAAATGACGCTAGACCAAATACCCTGACCGGAAGTCGCCCTTACTTTGCATAATCCGCGTAAAACTCGTTATAAAACAACAATCTCTTCTTTAATGCACCTCTCATGTATATCATCAAATGTTCGTTACTTTGTGTCGGGCACATCCTCTCTCTCTTCTCTCCTATCTCTCCTCTCGCATTATTTATCGCTTCCTCTCTCTCTCTCTCACTCACTCTCGCTCTAACATCAAGTATTTCAGGTACATTATAATCGGTACCTCCGGTTGCACTCAACTCTACTCAACTCTGCGCTGGGCGCTGGGGCGAGAAACAGCGTCAAACTGAGACATGGAAAACCATTCAGGACATCTTCCTTTGCAGCCGGATGCGCGCGTGTCCTATTAGTGAGATATTCGTCTTAGAACTCGTGACTTTTTATTATTTCGACTTTTTCGGATGGTTGGAACTTTTAGCAGGCTTTTCTACGGTTTGTTAGCATTGGAATGAAATTAGCTTTGCATTAGCTCATAGCTGTCAGGTAATGATGTGTGTTGTGTGTACATCCTCCATAATCGTAGCTTAAAAATTGTTGAAGTTAAAAGTTCATAAATAATAAAAGTGATTAAATTAATATAAACTATTGAACATTAAAAAAGAAAAGAAAAAAGTTTTTAGGCTTTATAGCCAAACCAAAGCTACCTCAATCAATTTTTATTTCCGTTCATTTTGTAATTTTAATGTAACGATACTCAGCTCACGTCTGACAGGCGATACTCTGATTCCAGACCAGTCTGGTTCCTAGTTCGACACCCGCCACCGGCAATCCTTACTGACGGATTATGTTTACGGTTTCTCTCAGCCAATATGGTGAGTGGTGACTGCAGTGTTTGAGTTCTAAACAAAATAGCCCTAGGACATTCCCTCTCATCTATATTTTCGATCGCCCTTTAAATAGTAAGTCACCTGTAGAAGAAGGAAAGTTGTCATTGAGCAGGTTTCTTGTTCAAAAAATACAAAATAATACTCAGCCAATCGATGTTGATTGATTGATTGATTGATTGATTTGTATTGCTTAACGTCTCATATAAATGCACTTAGGCTATTCGAGACAGTGAATGGTGATAGATGACGATTAAGTATAAATAGAAGGGAGGAGGGGAAACCTGGTAGCGGCACGTAGCCTACTCCTTTCGAAAAGTATCAAGGGGACCAGCGGCTTCACATCCCATCCGAAAGGACGGTGCAACCTTGACCGTCATATAGGTTCCTCCACTAACCCGGACTGTCAAACAGACGTCGAAGAGAACGAAGCCGTTACACTAGCTCTCGAACCTTCCTTTTGCTCTAACGTCAATCTGTTTCTTCGGGGATAGGTCAAAGGGGTGCAAAGAATATTCCATGGGTTTACTAGTTCCTCGTTGTGAAGCACCTCTAGCTAAAGGTCTAGTGTGCCAGTGTTTGAGCGATGGACTGCGCCCTTTCGCTGTCGTCCTCGTCGCGGGATTGTTTTGGTATCACTTTAAATTAGTTTTGTAGCTGAGTGGATAACCTAACATTTCAATACAAATGCACTTGGTAGGTGGTGAACCGTAAATGGCCACAAACTATGAATTAAATTGATGCTACTCTAATTGCAAGTGTTTGCTGATGCAAAGAGTTGTACCCAAAAGTAAAACTAGACCTCCCAAAAGATGTCATCCTCCCTAAGCGTCTATCTATCTCCTCGTCACCCTGCCACCTTGTCTTGTCCAAATACCATCAAGCAACTCCGCTAATGTTTAATTGCGTCTGCGGCGGCCTAATGTAGTCCTAATTCTTCTTGTTTCACACTCGGTTGCGCCGGCCTAACATGCGCGGCAGGCTGACTAGGACAGGAGAGATGCGTGGGCACCGGAGCGTAGGTACCCGGCCCAGGAACCCACGCGGGATGGCGCGGGTACCAGCGACAGTGTCATCAGTCTTTGGGAGGAACCAGTTCGGTTTTGGAAAGCGTTCATTTTGTGTGACTTCATTTTGTGAGCTTACTATTTGGAGAGTCACAGCCTTTGGACATTCTTTCACAATTAAAATGCAAATTGAAAGATTACACCTTTTCCACCTCCTGGCTGGTTCTGACCAGCACAGGCCTGTCCACCCCTTGTCCCCCCGCGTCATCCCTTACGTCCCTCCCTTCGTCTCGATTAGCCAAGTTGCATAAATATGAGACGTTAAACAATATCCAATCAATCAATCATCCACCTCCTCCTTCTCATTTTTCTCTTTTCCTCCACCTTCTGCTCTTATTTTTTCTTCTACGCCTCATTATCTTTCTCTTTCTCAAAGGCCTACACGTATTTCAGTTTCTTCTCTATTTCTTACACCTACTTCTCCTCTTCCACGTGGCCTCTGACACGAGCACCTGCATCACCCAGCGAGATGCGCGGCGTATCCAAGGGTGGCTCCCTCGTCTTCTTCTTCTTCTTCTTCTTCTTCTTCCTCCTCTTCTTCTCTGTCTCCTACTCTCTTTCTTCCTCCACTTCTTCTCTGTCTCCTACTCTCTTTCTTCCTTCTCCTCCTCCCTGAGCACCTACATCATCCATCAGATGCGTGACGTATCCAAGCGTGGCACCATTCTTCTTCTTCTTCTTCTTCTTCTCCTAATCTCCTTCCTCCTCTTCCTCCTCTTCTTCTCTGTCTCCTACCTCTCCTTCCTTCTCCTCCTCCACGTGCACCTACGTCACCCAGCGAGATGCGCGACGTATCCAAGCGTGGCTCCCTCTTCTTCTTCTTCCTCCCCGCCACGCCGGGCATCACTCTCTACAGCAGCCAGTTTGGTGACGGCCGAGTGATCCGCTCTTGTTATGAGAATGACCACAATCGCTCGTCGGTTATTTGCACGCCAATTAAACCCGGTGTACAACGAACGGTAAGACGACTAGTATAGAACTCACAGTATCAGATTCGATGCTGCCTGTGTCTTAGTTGCTGCTGTCCGGTACCATTGACCCCTTCAAGCTCATCATCTTGCATTACTTGATTTGCTTTGCTTTGCTTGGCAATGTTCGTTTGCGAGATCGATTACCAAGCGTTTATTATTTTATCCACACAGCTATAATTATCATGAAGTTACAGAATTTTTTCGGGATAGTGGGTGTGATTTTGGTAATTTTCAAGTACATAATGTGGAAACCCAAAATTAGAAGTAAAGGAACTTTAGTTTTACTCCCTTAACACTTTGCTCTCGTATGGGTGTTGTGCACCTTTTTTATTGAAACCCTATGAAACCTTAAAAAATGTTTTATTACACAATCTTCTAAAAATAAGAAATTTGAGTACAAGGGTATTCCTCTCCACCCCCTCTAAAATTCAAAATACGTTTGTTAGGGTCTAGCCCCATACACTTCCTCGCCACTACTATGGTCACCATCATTCTGTATAATCCTTGTTGACGGGCAATGTCATCGGAAACGCATGTCAATCATGTTCGGTTTTTTATCTTGAGAGTGACACACAGACGGGAAGAATAGTGATGCATGGGGAGGCCAACGCGTGAGAAAGCGGAGTGGCCCTACTCAAGCTGTGTATCGATCTTATTCTTGGAGGGCGACCACTACCATCATTAGGCCTACTGAATCATGTAGATGTGGCCCCAGCACAACTCACGGTTTACCTATGATAACACGGAACCATCTGGGTCATCTATTTTAAGTTGTCTTGAAAACTGCGTCTTAAACTTATCATTGCCTTCTGATAAGACAGATTGGCATTTAGCAAGAACTATAAGATAGAAACAGTCATTGAGAACTTGAACAGAATCTCTTATCGTTTTTATCTTATTAAAATATATTGATTGATAAGGTTGGTTCAGAACATTGCTCTTGATAGTCATGTTCAAATTCTCTTCATGCGAGTTTTCTTTTCCGAGGTAGTCGGATCGATCTTCTCCTCAGGCAATCATGACTGAATTGTGCCTTAGTATTCCTCAGCCATAAGGTGAATACTGTGCATGTGCATATTTTTTAGTGAAAACTTCCCTAGCATTAAATGGTTAATCCATTCTAGCTGCAAATCGTAATATCAATTGGCTAGTAGTTACCCATACTACCCGTACTAAAAATATTTCAAACATTCTAGTCACAAAGTAGTCATATCTTGTAAACCAAGGCCTATTTTACATCACCAAGAGTAAACCATTGCAAACCGAACATCACCAACGAAATCACATCACCAAAATTGGAAGACATGGACATAACCTTTTAGTCACATTATCTTACCAAAGCAAACCAAAAGAACTATTTTAGTTACCACTGTTTACCAACTCAAACCAAAGTTTCAGTAAAGTGTTGGTTTGTGTTGGTTTGTTTTGGTAAGTAATTGTTACGTGTATATTCACATCACCAAACATAACCAAAATATACCAAAGCAAACCAACATTCGATTTAGAATAGGTTTGCATTGGTTTGTGTAGGTAGTAATTGGTGACTATTACAAATTGAATCTTCACTGTTTAGTGCCTACCTTTGCAAACCAAATTGAACAAACAACAACCTGTCATCATAACTTAATAAAACATTAAATAAATAAATACAACATTTGATTGCAAGTTTGAGGTTATCACTGTAATGCTTCTACAAAATCAAATTTACAAAATAATAAAAAAATAAAAAAATACAAAACAAGAATTTTTTTATTTTATTGTCTTTGGTGGTGAAGTATAACATTAAAAGCTTTTAAAGAAAAAAGTCAGAACTTGTTGGGTGCATAGTTCTAAGCAAGCGGCAAGGGTGACCGCCTTCAAAGACGACGACTACGTGAAAAAATAGGGCGCTTCAACCGGTTAGAGTTAGGTAATATTGCGCCGCATGTGATAGTGTGCCAACCATTTAAAACATGATCTTATTGACTTAAATAAAAATATATTATTTGCCTCCCATTTTATATATAAATATGGTCATCCATACTTATGAATTCATGAATAAATGCAGTTTTTTTTTTTTGCTTGTTCAATGAAAAGCAATGTGATATCAGTGCTTATGTAAGAATTGGTTGTCATTTGGTTCTAGTAGTACCTAGTTTTTCTTACAATGGTAGAGAAGAAGAAGAGAACTGTGTAACATGAAATATGTGTATGCGAATGATGGATTGTAACATTGTTATTTATCAATAGAAATGAATTGAATAGATAAAATCTGATTTGGCTTTGTATGTAAAGTAGATAATAATCAAAACAATTTACATTAATATATAAACAGCATATTAAAATACGCAAAAAACTTTGTATTTATGACTATGGCGACAATACATTAATTATTGGCAAAGATACTCTCAAAACTGTCAAAATTTACCATGTTTATTCTGTTTTTTTTATCTTCATTTCTATGGTTGAGGTCATTGTTACCACGTTTTCATGTCATTTCTCTTGTTTTGAAATATTTTGTAACTTTGGTTTACAATATCTCGGCAATGAGTTCGGTGAGGTGACTTTTTTAAAAGATTATCATTTGATGTTATAAAATTATTTTTGATTGTTTTTTATTTATTTTGTATGTACTGCAGCTAAATTGGGTTTTCGAAAGTGTGTTTCGTGCCCTTTCAATGGTAGAAGATAGGATATTCCTAATATTTCAATCGTAAAGTAATTCCGTGACATGAGTTTTTTATTGCTCAATATTATCAAGCACACTTCCATATACGTGAATTTGGAATCAGTTAATGTTAAGATATGATGGAGAGACTTTATGAAAATGAGTTCGAATGTGATTTCCATTCGGTATAGTTACAAATATAAATTATTATAATAAAATAAAGAAGAATACATTGTTAAATTCACAGTAATTTGTAGTATAAGATGAAATAGATTGTAAAAATCTGTGAACGTTATTTATAAATTAGCTCAAAACTTTGTTATTATATAAGTCGTCTGTTTTAAATCAGAATATTTGGAGGAGTACGTAGCACCCCTCCAAGCAATCCAAGGGGTGCTTCAGCCCCTGAGCACCTACGGAGTCGACGCCCCTTAGTTGTAATTCAGTTTAATTGAAAATGGCAACTGTAGTTTTACTTTTTACCAACTAAGAGAAAAAGATATGAAGATCTCTCCAAATCGAGAAAGAAGTCATTTCAGTTTGGTTGCGTATATTAATAGAATTAGTACCGTTATCTTATGTACGTAT
The DNA here is from genome assembly GCA_024449915.1 of Sweltsa coloradensis. NCBI lineage: Eukaryota > Metazoa > Arthropoda > Insecta > Plecoptera > Chloroperlidae > Sweltsa > Sweltsa coloradensis. Next base: position 846,610 of record JAMZAV010000108.1, on the reverse strand, counting down.
CATCCAGTATCACATCGGAAAGCCCATACTTTATTAGTGCAGATGCACTCGCCTCGGTCTATATGCACAGCAGGATCAAAATTTTGAACATGCACTTAAAAACAGAACTGCCAGGGAATAGCATTATTTACTGCATTCACATTAAAAATATACTGTATACACCATTACTTTAATACAATGAACACTATTCAAACACATCCAAAATAGTTGAAACGTGATACAGATAGCCCAAAGAGCAAGTGCACAATAACTACAATTTAGTCAAGTCGATTTTCTGTTGGTTGGTTGGTGTTGGTTGGTGTTTGTATAGGTGGTTATTCCCTCTCCTTCAAGCTTCGATCGTGGCACAACGGTTAGAGGCTTGGCTTACAGATGGAGAGGCGCCCTGCTGGATCGAGTTCGAGACACCAAATTTGAAACTTTATAATTACTTGCAATTAACACATGTTATATATCCACCTACAGGCAATCGACTGGTGTCAAAAATAAAGAAGAAATACCTGTAATTAACCGTAATATCAATTAAAGTAATTATCATTTTAGTTATTCGTTTACATATTTAGCTACCAGGTAGCGCTAGTTGCAATGGTTTTCTTTGGTGCATAATGGTTTGGATTGGTTTGAAATGGTTTGGTTTTGTGTACAAATTGTTTGATTTTGTTTAAGAAATGGTTTTCTTTTGTTTAGAAATGTTTGTAAATGTTTCCACGAGGTTTGCTTTTGGTGACAAATGGTTGGCTAACTGGTTTGTGAATGTTTGATTTGGTAGAAAAAAGTTTCTAAATGTGACGAATTGGTTTGGAATGGTTTATGTATGTTTGTGGCTGGTTGATGCTCAAGTAAACATTTGCTTACCCCAAGTGCGTTCTATGAAACAAATGTAGGCAAATGTTTACTAAATGTTTTTGATTGGTTTACTCCATTTGGTTTGTATTTGTTTGCAAATGTTGGACATTTTTTTTAGTGCGGGTACGGATGTATTGGAGTGAGAGCTAATTATTATTATTAAAACGTTAAATCAACTTTCATACTTTGTGTATGACCCATGCAACTAAAATAAAACATAAAAAATTATCATCGTCGTTATCATCATCCGTCGCCGTTTCCCGTTTCTGGCAGTCTTGGGAATTGAAAAACAATTTTCCACTTTTTTCTATCCCCATAAATCGTATGTCTTCCTATCCTCCCAGCTCTCTCCTCTTGGCTACAAATCTCCTGCAATATAATATGGTCACCCTCCATCTTTTCCTTAGCCACCTCTGGATTTGTAAAAATAATAAAGCAAATAAAACTATACGCCTATTGTTTGACCTCTTAAATGTGTTTTAAAAAACGAATATACATTTTTGGATGAGCGAAGCGAAGACTTCAATTTCACTGACCCCCCAAAAAATTTAGCTCCAATGTTTTTTTTTTTTTTTTTGTATTTTTGTCTGTTTGTTAGCAGGAGTCCGGGCAAACGGCATAAGCGATCTTGATGAAAATTGGAGGGAACCTTCGAAATCTCTAAACTTAGAGGTGTATTGTTTTTGGGTACAATCGAAGAAATATTTCTCATGAATACTGTACTTTTACGATTTTTTTCGATTTTTAGTGCGATATTTTCGTGTCATTTGGGCCGATTCTGACCAAACGGGTGGGGCTACAACGTTCATATTATACATGGACATTAAGGTTATGGTGATGTAGTACCTTTTGAAAGAAAAAGTTGGAAAAATTAGCCAGAATCCATAGAAATAAAGCTTTTAATATTTTTTTTACGGTTTCGTGCGATATTTTCGTGCCATTTGGGCCGATTATGACCAAACGGGTGGGGCTACAACATTCATATTATACATGGACATTAAGGTTATGGTGATGTAGTACCTTTTGAAAGAAAAAGTTGAAAAAATTAGCCAGAATCCATAGAAATAAAGCTTTTAATATAAGTTTTTTTACGGTAAATAATAACATTTGACAAGTAACAGTAGAAACTTGACAACAATCACCAACAATGCATAGGCAGCAAAGCAAAACACTTGCAAAAGTAAAGATATCCCACGCAAACTAAAAACTTAAAAAAGCTCATCCATCAACGCGGCGGGACTTTAGCGTTTTCCTATTTTTACAATCATCCTACGTATTTTACATGTGTCAAGTCACAATATTTACATGTTTTATGGCTCGTTGGGTTTTTATTTGTGGTCTTGCTGTCCCTGCAGAAAGAATTTTCCAATCTCATTTCTTGTTTGAAAAGTAATTTTAGTTTCCAATTCCATGCGGTCGTAGTTTGTATCTCTGAAAGTAATTTTTAAATATTTTCCTGATGGTGATCAGATGTAGATGACGAATGACTTCTTATATTGTATTGTCTCATAATTTTGGAACCATCAAACGGATTTTAAATGACTGGTACGAATTAAAAATAAGCCAATAGAATCCGACCAAGTATTGAATTTCTGAAAGAAAACATGAAAAATGATTCAACGTATGGATTATGGAAGGATGTGAATGGTGGGCCTGACTGATGGATGACTCGTCAATATTTCAAGTTACCATGGCAACCTTTGTAAGATAGTCAACCGATCGAATACCCGTATTAACTGGGCGCATAGCTGGAAAGATGTGATACAAATAACATATAATAACATTATTGAGGTAAGACACAGTTGCACCTCTTAAAGTGCATGGTGGGTGTAGTGACCAAGCAGGAATGAGTAGGATCAGTGACGTATCCAGGAATTCATGAAGGGGGGGGGGGGGGTCAACCAATTAATTCATATATGTACCGAAGGCTAAATGGGGGTCCGGGACGCTTGGCCCCCGGCAAAATTTTCTCCTTCAAGGTCCTAAAATCCTGTTCTCTTTCAAAGTCATTTTGGTGAAAATCCGTGCGTTTTATAGCATCACAATAACCAACTTTGTATCTTCTAAAATCCTATTGTGGTCAGATGGTGATTTTACTTTAGTATTGAGATAAAACAGTTATTCTATATTCTCCATTGAAACGTTGAAGTGCACTTTCACACTTTTTTGCAAAAGGGGGGGGGGGGGGCTGCCCCCAATTGTCCTCGTGAGTCCTTGTGAGGACTCATTAGTAAGCATAAAAGAAGAGCGTATGATTAAAAATTTTCATTTTTTGGCAGAACCTTTCCTTCTTCCAATTAGCATACTATTATTTATTTTTTTAACAATTTTCTGAGACAAACGAAAGTGAAAATGTAAAAAAAACTTACATAATTTCATACATGACTTCTGTGAAAAGTTTAATATCGATCTGATTACATGTTACATCAAAATGGACTAGAAAAAACTCACTGTTATTGCAGTCTCATAAGATGATAAGATTGATTGGTTGGATGGTGTTTTGGTTTTCAACAATTTAATTTTGAAGACCCTACGTGTATAATATTTAAAGGGGTATTTAACCATTAAACTCAAAAAATATATTTCATTCAGGCTAACTAGTAATGAATTTAGCAATTAATAGCCACCATTGACCTCCCAAAAAATTGTCAAACATGACATTTTTCGAGCTAGGTCCCATCGGCAAAAATCTCCCATAAGAAATAACATGAGGACGATCTTTATGCCCCGTGACCTTGGAGGATTTTGATCCAAAAAAATATTGGCCATTATTGACGTACTCTACAGCCTTTTCTGTAAATTCTCTATATTTTGTTTTGTGATTTAGGCAAGTAGTTCGGCCAAAATATGCTTATTACCAACATGGGGTGTGATTTTGGAATACAAATTTTTGCGTGTTTGAAGGTATATTTGGGCACAGTTTCAAGACACGATGTAAAAAATGGGCATTTTATATTGGTACTATGCTCTAGTATCTATTTGGACAAAAAGAAGCATGCTAAAGCCGATTTAAGAAATTTCCCTAAGCGCCAATTTTTGCAAATTTCTGGATTAAAAAATTGAAAAATTCGTGTTAAATCACAGGTACAAGATATAATTTTTTAAACTGTCATTTTAGTGTAGTATTGTGCTATAGATCAATGTGGTACCACAGTAGTATATTAGCGTTTAGGCAAAGTCCTGTTTGCCGAAACTTTGCACATAATATTTAATGGAAACTGATATAATGGCCTCTATGATAACTTAAAAAAGGCGAAATCTAAGAGGAAAATAAATAATTGGTTACGTTTTCTGGCTCCATCCAACTCCGCCCTCAAGGAACAACATAGCATATTATATTATGTCCCCGGTGTTTGTTTCCAATGCATGACGTTGACTAGAAACTACTGATAAAACTTCTCGGAATCTGAGATGGAACGATTGTGTTGCTCCCGCCTCACAGACGCCTAGCCTCGGGGGTGGGGGTGGGGGTGCTGAGTTCGATCCCGGGAGAGGCCTCGGTTGGGGTGCTACATGGGATATCCTCCCCCCCTCCACATCACGACGCGTCGGGGGGGGGGGGGCTACGTTGTTCACTATGGCAACAAGTACACCACGTTTCGATTTCATTATGTACGTAAATATAGAGTATTACAAAGAATTGTATAATAGTGAGTGAGTGAGTGGAAATTCAAAATAGTGAGGCCATTAGAATAAGCAGAACAGATAACGTAGCCGTTTCGTGGATGTGGAGAACGGGATAGATTGGTGGGAAATATGAAATAATGGAGAAGATAATCAAACTATTTTAACACAAATTGATGGAATCATCAATGATTGTGATTCTTTACTAACTTCTCGCAGTTCTCTCTATTTGATGTACCCTCTCTCGTTACAATTACAATTACATCAGTATCTTCTACTAGTATTATTTCTTAGTCTTAAGTGTTTCTTTTAATTCTAGGCCAAGGAATAATGCCTTGATCTCAAGTTTCTTTTGTTTTGTTTGTATGCCAATAGTTTTTATCTCTAGCCTTAGTCCTACATCTCTCTTGATCTCCTCGATCTCCACAAACCCTACTATCTGTCAAAAAATTTGAAAATCTTACAGTAAAAGCCCCCTTCTGCGAGACACTTATCTCATTGGGGGCTAATAACCAAATTTGTACCTTAAATGTATTTTCTGAAAATAAAGAGATTTGAACTGAACTGAACTGAAAAAAGTTCGCAAAGTAAAAAATGTAACTCGTCGATCACGTGGGAGCCGAGTAATGTGCAACTAAGACGATGAGTGGTGATACTGAAGGGAGCTGGAGAACCTGCCTCATCCGGGGCTCAAACCCACGTCTCTTAGAACCATTAGCCCAATCGAATGAGCCACCATGGATGGCTCACTTAAAAATTTACGCCGATCATATTGGATGAGCGTAGGAACCTTACCGAACATATAACGAAGATTTCAATTTGACTATACCCCAAGAAAATATATCCGATTGTTTATGTATGTCTGTTCGTTCTCTACATGATAAACGTACACCGAACTCAAAAGAAATTTTCAGGGGACCTTCGAAATCTCTGAACTTCGGCTAGAATATGCTATGAGCTTTGCTACACTTAATTAAATATTTGTCATAAAAATCGTACTATTAAGATTTCTGAAAATGTATGAAGGCACGCAGATGAAAAATACGCTCATCCATCAACGCGTCGCGTCTATATAACCGTTCTCAAAGCTGCTTGGTATTGTTATCATGACTATAAATCCCGTAATACGAACTTGTTTGTAATCTGCAAGCCTACACCGCGGATATTCTCTATATAAACCATATTTAGAACCGTGTATAATTAACATTACCCTCTTCTTTCACAGCATTTATTTTGATTAACATTAATTAGCATGTGGTTTTAACAAAATTATCTCAAGAATTCGCCATTTGTAAAAAACAAACAATGTTGATTAACGTTTAGTTCTTACGACTTCATCGGGTATGTTAATTACTCGTGAACTTGGCTAATATGGGAATTGTTCGCTTTTGACTTTGAGCAACTAACCGACAGAACACGCGAGACCATGATTCGAAAGGACCCGGGTTCGATACCCTAGTTCTGACTGAAAGCTTTCGTTCGCTCGTCGATGGTTCGGCGCCTGCAGGGTTGACTTGGTCTGCTTTAAATGTTATGTCCCCCAAAAAATCAGTCATGTGACTGAGTGTGTAGACTCTAAATACGAATTTATTTATTTCCTTTGTTTCTTCAGTAGTATAAATTTAATGTGAATGCAAGGGATTGAGTTCTATTTATCAGCCTTTGGACATTCCCTAACAACTACCCAAACTTCAAAACTTCTTCGTTAGAGACATAGAAATGGGCGAGCAATCGTCCCTTTGATCTCGAAAAAAATAAACATCTATCTATTTTTGTTTCATCCTATTTGTGCAGTGGTGATGAATGATTCTGGCACAGATAACAGAGTACACTACGTGATTCTGGTATCCTCTCTAGATCATATGGTCTGCTTGGTTTCGAACCTGGAACCTCCCGAATCAGAGTCCTGCGTGTGACATGTGTGTTAGTGTTACACCTGCCTCTATCTGTATCTCTCTCCGACTCTCCCAAGTCTACACCCATCCTGTGGTTCCTACTTAGAATCCTACTTGGGTGCGGATGTCAATATCATGTGAGTATTTCATCTTCCATCTCCCACTCATCACTCATCTTCTCGATTTCTAAAGTTTCCAGTGGCGTAAGAACCAGGGGGAAAGGGGGGCAATGTCCCCCTCCCAAGTTTGACCCGGGGGGCGGGGGCAGGGGGGGGCAAAACTAATGCGATTTAAATATTAATCCCAGTCATATTGATAGATGACGATAAAGGACGATTACAAAAACTCATGCCTTATGCTGGATTCGAACCGCACGTCCTTGCAGAGCCATGCTTCGGAACAGCACCCTAATCGTATGTGGCACCGCGGACGGCTGATTTACAGTGGTGGATCACATATTTTCCCACTTACACTCAATTCTTTCGCGTCATCACTCGAACAATGTCAGTCAAGCCATGTTCAATCTGTTGATGAGAAGAGTGCACTGAAGATCTTGAGGTCACGTGACCCTGGGTCAATACAGCGGCGTGGCGGCTAGGTGAGGCGGGCGTCTTTCTCCGTCGGCGTCGCCCCTCCCCTACACGGTACACCCCCCACCTGCCACCGGCAGGGAGGGGAGGGGGATGCTGACCTGTCGCCGCGGCGCAGGTGAGAGAGGGGAGGGGTGACTCATACCAACCTCACGCAGCTTGCAAAGTTCGGTTCCCGGGGCTGGCAGGATGTTTTGAAAGGATTTGTATTTTCAAAACCTTACTTTCTATTATTTTTGTCTTTGAGCAAAACATATACCTATTCATGCTGAAATGAAGCAAATATTTAAAAGTACTATTTATGTGCCAATACAATGATCTGTATTGACCATTATAGAGTGCAAACATATAGTTAAAATATTACACAATAACAATGAAAATAATTTTTTTTTTATTATTTTAGATTTACTACATATTTTGTCTCTCTGTCATGCAAGGACATTATAATAATAATATACATAATCAAATCACTTATTTTCTCGCACAGACTCGCAAACAATAAAAAAGCACCAGCAGAAAAAAAGAAGACATTAACGGTTTTGGATGTAAATTTGTGCCATTTAGTTACCTATGGATTCTGATGACCACCAGGGTGCGAATTGACGGGGGGGATGGGGGGATTTTCCCCCTCTGGTAATTTCTTATCCCTGGCTCTGTTTACTGAAAGGTATCCTCTGCCGGGATGGCTATATCCCCACCTCTGGATTCCATCTTCATCTCATAACATATCAAGTGACTTTATCTCGTAATGTTAATAATACATGCGTGAATTTACACATATTCCTTTCAAAATAATATCCTCAGTATCGCTTCTAATACCATCTTGAGGCAATAATACCCAATTTTTTTTCCTCGGATCACTCTAAGGCATCTAGAGGGCAATAATGACCAAAAAAATTTCATAATCGCTTCTAAGGCCATCTAAAGGCAAAATACCCCAAACAAAATTCGCCTCCGGCGGCTGGGCTTCGCCAGACCCGATTTGCCAACGAAAATACTATTTCTAAGCCATCCCCCCGTCTGAAAAGTCGTTAATTCGCACCCTGGATGACACGACAACCTCTGTTGAGTGTTGCTGTGTTGACGTGCATATCTGCGTGCAGGCATCTTTATTATATATGATATATTATAAAAATATATTTTAAATCAATAGTGGGTGCACAATTTCACTAAACATCAATTTCGCAAATGCTTTTCCTGTGGCTCCGATAGTTTGAAAATTTGGAAGAGCAGGTGGGTTCTCGTTCTTGGTTCGATCCCCAGTTTGGACGAAAGTTTGTGACAAAAATTGCTATAGTTGCTCCAAAGTAAGTAAGCAAATGCGCATGGTTTTGGCGGGCCAATGAGCGATCCGTATTTCAAATCGTGGACCGCTGATTGGCTGCAATCCACCCGCCGATGACGTCAGCATCTGCTTACTTGCTTTGGAACAACTATCACATAATAATGTTATTATTACTTTCCATTATTGTTATTTATTATTTATTGTTGTTTGTTTACATTTTATTAGACTAGTGATGTTGTTGTCGTCGTTGTGTGGTCGAAAAGAGTCGACTTGAGCGCAATCCGACTCTGATCTATTGATAAATAAATCTTGACCCCTCCCTCTAGCATCTTTATTGTTTTCACGTTGGTGTTTGCCTTGCGATGTTTACACTCTCTACCTGTCACAATCGTCTCATCATTAGTGATGTCCGATCTTTGCCGAACGGACACGCTCTCCATACCGACAACGTCCGAAGTCGCGCTGGATACTTTTGAAGAGTGTTCGAAACGTCCCGAACGCGCTCTGTCGGCCACTCCGCTAAGATCTGCTTACCTCCTTCCTCCCCAGTCGTACCTTTGTCACAGCAGCGGTAGCACGTGTTCGCACAATATCTCGCGCTATAACTATAGTTGCTACAATAACAATAACCCATCACTTAATTAATTCGTTCAATTTATCAACTGTGGACTTGTGATTTTTTTGTGAACGAAAGTGAATTGTGTGTGTTTTGTTGAATTTTTTTTGTGACGATTATTAATTTGAGTTTGTGCGAAAGTGACGTTTTGTTGGCGGCATATTTTAAAATTATTTGTTGGAATTGTTTTTTAACTGGGTGATAGTAAATACACTGCTATGTGATGTGTTACCAAGGAACCAATCGTGTGTCTTCAGCAAGGTAAGGACCGCTCTGTCAAAATATTGTATTTGTTGAAAATTATATATTTTCGAAACAAATTTACTCATTTAAAAACACAATTTTTGTATTTGTTTTAAGTTTAATTGATATTTTTTCGTCACTTTTCAGCAGCACGCATATTATCCACAATTTCCCGTGCTGAATTTAATAACCGATGAGCGTGCATAAAATGATACACGTAAAAAGTTTTAAATGCTTAGTTTGTAAGAGTGGGTATCATTCGTCAATGCTTAGATAAAGATGATGATAGTAATAAGAAGTGTATAGATCGATGTAGCAAAGTCTCGCCACGGTGACTGTGACAATGAACTCACATTCTGATTTCTCACACATGTCTCACAATGAAGTGATGCCCTTTCTCTATTACAAGTGACAACTGGGTTCTTCTTGCCCAAAACTTATTACGCATAGCCTAGCTATCGTTTATAAGTCTACAACGTTTTGTTATCGTTTTTACGGGTTTTATTATAAGATTCAAAAGCTTTTAAAGATGTTTTTCCAATGCATTTTTATTTATACTAAGTGTGCATTTTCACTTGCAATTGAGGTAGGGCCTAGGCATATTTTTTATGGTTTTATTGCATGGCATCTGTTAAGTTACTGTTATATTATTTTATTTTAATTTCTATTTTTAGGTTTATAGTCCAAAAGTTTGGTTCTTCATATTGTCAAAGTAGACTTGTGTAAATTATTTGTCGGAACCTTTGTAAGAGTGTTTGTATGTTTCCATACGTACCGCATGACAAAAGAATTATGTACGTCTTCATCGCAAAATATTTATTGACGGGTTCGTTCTAAATTCACGTTTGAATTCTGTGCCGCCTTGCGCGGTCGGCTGTAAAAAGAGCGGTAATCTTTGTGACCGTAACTTAAAACTTACGTACATTCCCTTTTTAAAATGTCTTCCTGTATTATATATTATGTTTATTGATAGCACAGCGCACTTGCATCTTATTCACAACATTATAATTTACAATAATACATTATGTATACTTGCAAGTTTTTAATAACAACCCAATTACCTAATTAATCGCCAACGAATTAACTGTTTAATTTGTTCTTATCACAAAATCAAAACTATAAATAATAAGTTCAAAAGGGGAAAATGGTTAAGTTACCTAGCGAATTTAAGAAAGTAGCCATTTAATTTTAAAATATTATAATAAGCCTTTCTAGTCAATTTGAGATAAAAATTTGTATGAAGATGTGGCTCAAGAATCAAGATGACTAATTAAATTTTAGGAAGACGATAATTTAAATATTTAAAAATTGAGATTACAATTAAAATATAAGACCAATTTTAAAGATAAAATAATTACACTTGGTGCAGGTAGCGAGATGCGTAGGCCTACACAGTTATTAACACAAGTAATGAAAGTGGTAATAAGGATACCAATCAAAGCGTAACACGAAGGAATATGCCACGAATGAATGAACGACCTTGCATACGTTGTCGGTTCGAAGTTCGATTCGTCTTCTAAGAATTGACAGCAAACTGATGCGAGGAGAGCAAATAGTTAATATTTAATACAATTCAAAAGTTAAATAATCCATCCCGATCGGGGTTCGAACCCGGATGGATGGATGGATGTATTTTGTAAACTTTTGAATTGTATTAAATTTATTCCACCTATCTACGGGAGTGTTTCCCGACTAACCAAATCGAGAAATAGAGCAAATAGTGTTCCGAGCTTGAATAGTTTTTCGAGTGTTGTGAACACCTATATTTTTTCGCTACAATGTATACGTACCTTTTCTTCATGTCATAACACGTCTTACCGACAGAGTTGGCACTGGACTTTGGATCGGGAGTTCACCGGTTGACTCAAAGGGTTTCAAGGATGCTTCTCAACAACATCACACATTCTTCATCTCATTTTGTACCACAATACTTGAAGTATACCTATATTTAATCAAGTACTAAATGGTCACAACGGAAAAATTGAAGTGTCGTCCACAATTCCTATAATACGAGGCTACGGAAACGTTTTTCCAACACCTACTATCATCTCGATTAGTGTCGTTGCTAAAACACCATAAAAATAAAATGAAGCACAAGCTTACAATAAGATATAGGGCCTAAAGCCCAAATATTAATGTCAATGATGCATATTGTGTACACCGATATTCACGCAATAATTTACGTAATTTATTAATAACACTTATTCTGCATTTTTGGTGACCACATAAAGCCATAACATAAACGACTAATTGCGTTGCGATTAAAAATTATCAACCCGTCACTAAATTAATATTTAATAGGCTACAATTCATAAATTACAAAACCCTCCCCGACCGGAGATCGAACCCTGGCCAGGTTTCACAGATTCCAGGTAGGCGCCTTAGCCAACTAGACCACCAAGACGATATCTTTTTAACTTCTAAATTGTAGTTGCATTATAGATCTGAATGGATGGAACAACGAATATCTATTGCCTTTGAACTGACCACCAAACATTTATTAAATGGCATAACCTTACACAGGTATGGGCGAGGGATTATTTGATTTCTCCATTTGGTTAGTCGGGAAACACTCCCGTAGGTGGAATTATTAATATTTAATACAAATTTATAGTATATAGTAAATCTTTACTGCCAACAGGATCTTGATCCCACAAGTGCACTAAAACAAGTTTTTTTGTATAGTATGTCGAACTGAGTAATAACGCACCCACAACCTCCCGCGCGCAAGCGGTGAGCCATCCCAGCTATATAATGATCTCGTGCTATTTTTTTAATCTTTTATTGGGGCCGCTCGAGATACATTAAATCGGATTCATTCCTGGAAACCACCTCGATCGAGCGTGTCTTGGTAAATTCAGATCGGCTTCCGGGTACTTTAATAATTTAATCTTAAATATAACTTTTCTCGATCTTTTCTCCAGAACTTAATCTTGTTCCACCCCAAAAAGAAAAAAATAGTCCCCTTCATTCGATTTCCTCCAGTTCCCCTATTTAGGCCTATGGAGTAGGTTCAATGTATCGACATCATTCTCGTGAGACCATCTCAATATAGCTGAATATAGTATTTCGTTAGTTGACCGTTGAGAAGGTATGCCCAACGGGTGTAAGTGCGTCTTCTAATTGCTTCTATTCGCCTATAATAACTGAGGAAAACCCTTGTTACCACATACACTCATTATTGCTCTGGGGACGCTAGCGTCGACTACACCGTTTGTACAGGCCTTGCACAAGGAAAGGTTAGGAGGAAGGTCCTCACTAGAATTTGGACAAATCCATCAGTGCAAATCCAAAACTTCGCAGGGGGAGGGGGATTTAGTGCCAGTGGCGTATCCAGGAATTCATAAATGGGGGGTTCAACTAATTAATGCATAGGTATACCGATGGCTAAGTGGGGGGCCCCCGGTCAAAATTTTCTCCTTCATGGTCATTTTGGTGAAAATCTGTGCCTTTTAAAGGATGACCAACTTCGGGTTGTTTATTGGGGAAAAGGGAAAACTAGGAAATTATTGGGGGTCTCGAAATGCGATTGGGGGAGCGCACCCCCCCCCCCCCCCAAAAGAACCCCTAGTGACGCCACTGATAACTCCGACGACCTACCGACGTAATGTCGGCCACCTCTATCGGAGTACAAACCAGTGAACTGAGACATCGTGGCTGTAGCTCCGGTCAATCCGACGTAGTATGTAGTTAGGCTACTTAGTTTTGTATTGTGGGCCTGTGGCTGTAGCGACTACCGTCATCGTCGCCTCCTGTGTTGCGTACTGCGTAGCAAGGCAACATGGACCACGAAGATGTCTGCACTCTGTACTAAGCGTGCTCTGCCTGCTGACTCACCACGCCCTATGCTGCACGCACGGGACATCGCTCAGCCAGCACGCGACTCTCATGTGGGAGGGTGTCGCTTCGACCCCAGACACTTGTCATCGTGTCGGCTACGACTTTACTTTCTGAGCTCACCGACAATATGATTGATTGGATATTGGTTGATGCACTTGAGCTATTTGAGACGATGTGTGGTAATAGATGAGGATGAAGTATGAACAGAAGGGAGGAGGAGAAACCCGGTACCGGCACGTAGCCTACTCCTTTTAATATGTAATCTCAAAAAGAGTTTTTACTTTTGTTCTGCTCTGCAGAGCGCTCGCCTCGCACCCTACTCACTGCTCGGCCGTTCATTGAGAAGGATGATGTATTTTATTTTACAATCCTAATTTGTTGAGTGGGTCTACTTTTCCAGCCCTCTGTAAAAAGATCGGGAAATTGTGCAAGGTGTGGTCTCTGCAGAATAATATGTAATGATTTACAAATTACATTTATGACTTAAACAAAAGTAGTACTTTTTACGTTTACATGTTTAACGCCTACTTGATTTGACAAAAGGTTTAGTTGCTCCTGAAGTCGCGCTGGACTGTGTGAGTGTGTGTCACTCGTGGAATGTTCGGGCGCCTGACGTTTACTTTTCCTACTGAGCTCACGTCGTCTCGTGTCAGTTTCCCTGTACACTGTCCATGTTTGTTTTGATGCTACTCGGTGCAAGTCTGATTTGTCACGCTCATTGATGGAACGTGCACCATTTCTATAGGCGTTATACCGATGCAATAATCATTCAAATTACTATTTATAATGATTCAAGCGGCGACTCTGAAGCGGATGTTTGATCATTGGTTGAAGGCGTCAATCATAATCGTCTCGATAACACATGTGTAATGATCTAAACATGTGAAGTTAACTTAGCACATTACACAAAGCATTACATTACATTACACAAAGCAGATTCTAATCAAATTTTGAGATTGCCGGTCCATGGGTCTGTTGAACAACTAAGTTTTGAACTTTATTATCTGGAATCCTGGATCCTGGGCTAGCCATCGTCTCGATAAGCCCCGTTGTGTAGATACGTGCTTATTAAAGAAAAGACGAGGATTATCTAGACAACATATGCAAATATCGAATAACCTCATCTGGGAAAATTTACACAGTTAATCTGCGTCCGCATTTTATACCAATCATGAGTGTTTTAATGCAGAAAAATAATTGTAATTGATACTAATTATTTATCAATTGTATCTGATAATTTAATTAATTTGTATTTTGTTGGGCTGTCTACTGCTGAATCAGATTTGAAGTGCATTGAACAGTCTAACAAATTAATTACATTTACTTCAACTGCTTCTAGTCCTAAGTTCCATCACTAGGCCTGCCTATAATATAATAATCAGCTTGGTTTCTCTTCGCAACTAACGATAATGAAAATGATCCATTTAATTGCATCTTTCATCACTATCGCCGAATTATTAAATGCAGTATATGAATGATGAACTATTCTATAATTAATAAACTGCAAATCGTACAGGCTGGCTACGTCTCGAGTTTTCGAAACCACCTAGCAATTAGCTAAATCGTTAATAATTAACTCTAAAGATTTCACCTAGAGTAAGTACCAAACTGTAATCGATAATTAGGTGTTTAAATGCTCTAGGCGGGGTTATTAACATGCCACTATGTGCTCCTATGCTCGCGCGTGTGTGTGAGGGAGAGGGGTTTTACCGTTTGTCAGTAGGGGTCGAACTATAGAAAACTAGCTTTGAAATTATCGTGTTGAGAGGCATATTATAACGTCAAACGTGTTGGCAGAAATACATTTACTACACTGCTGATATCTATAAACAATACGCTAATGTTGCTCGCGTATTGGACGGAAAAGTTATTACTGTTATTATATTGATATTTGTAACTTTGAGCATCTAAATATATTAATTATGGTGAATGCTATACACAACCTCAATTTTTTTTATAATTGGTATCACAACCAACCTTCACTTATGGTGGCTTCTTTTCACAATTTTGAATTCACAAGTACGTGTAGTCCTGTTGCCTCTTTTATACTAAAAAAATAATTAATCAGAAATACATGAAATTGTTCCATTACGCAGTCTACCATGCAGCTGTAGTGTTAACACACACTGACTCCACCAACCCCTGAGTTATGGGTCTACCTCTCATGGGAAACTGACCTGAAGACTAGACATATTTACACGAGTAGCACATTATTCATCGACGCTAAAAGACCAGCCATTGTTGCACCGTGCTTATTAAAGTAAAGACGCGGATTTCCTAGACAACATATGCAAATATTGAGTTACCTTATCTGGGAAAATTTACACAGTTAATCTGCGACCGCATTTTATGCCAATCATGTGTGTTTTAATGTATAAAAATAATTGTATAATTGATGCTTTTATTAATTTGTGAACTCGTGGAAGCGAAGCAATACAAGTAAGTCGGCTAAATGTTGAAAGTTAATTGTTAATTATATTTTAGAATTTTGTCACTTTTATGTGTTTTAATCTAAATAATGCGATTGCAAAAATTTTTGTTAGCCATCGTAACAAAGTGGAATCAGCAAAGAAAATTACTTAAAACTGTCCGAACAAATAACGATGGGTTTGTCTGTTAGTTAAAGCCCCCCCTTCCCCCCCACCCCCCCCACCCCGAATAAAATAAACTCACAGCAGTTTCAAGAGCGTGTCTTTAACTTTTTACTTTCTGATAGCATTATTAAACTTTTCTCGTCAATAATAAATAACCCTGTCTTTGTCACTTCATTATTCAACTTTTCCACGTAGGCGTTGAAAGATAAATTGTCTCGCCAAGCGCGTGTTAGCCAAGCCCCAAGGTAGAAACTGTTATCTAGGATCCATGTGATGCTGCGCCCGCTATCGATATCTCACTATCAGCTTGCGAGAGATGATAAGTCAATAGGCGAGATAACTAGCTGCTCGTTCGTTGCACGGGTTTAAAGATTAAAGTACAGCAGAAGTTGCGTTAGATTCAATGAACGTCAAGGTGGGACGAGGTAATCTCGACCGGCCAGAGTTTCCGAGGATAGTGACGTGATACTCAGGTAAATATTACGTCTTTAAGATCTTACAATAACAAAATGACTGAAATCCATCAATACTTGCGTTGGATGTACTTTGGAGCCGTCTTAGCAAAGAAAGCATAACAAATTGTCGTTGTTCTGGTTGATTCCGAGGTTAAATCGTGCCCAACCACTTGATCGCTATTTCCTATTTCAAATACCGATCTCGCGTAGATGACGTCGGCGCCAACATGTTTGGCTCAGTCCACTTAAAATAGAAGTCCCCCATTTTAAATCTGTTAAGTGACTGAGTAGGTAAACTCTAAATACGAATATATATATTTAAAATTGGTTGATTCGGGTCGGTACCTCAATTACTGGCGCTATGGACTTTGCACCCTTTGTTTAGAGTCCTGGCTCATATGGTTATGTGTGAACGCCCTCTATATCTCTCTCTACGTAAGCAAGCAGAGGGTGCAATGGTGACGTCACTCAAAGACAAACCATTGGCAATCTATCTTCCCCTGTACCGTCAACAGCCAGCTTGCATCTTCTTGTACATGCACGTCTTGATTACAATAAACTACACTCTTCTGCCTTCTCCGAGAATAACGTCATCTCATTGAGAAGTTTAAATCCCTTTGCGCATCTTCAGCTGAATTAGAACAATATTGCGCTGACGGTGACAAAGTTCAGTCCTAAGTCTGCTGACTACCCGTTTCTCTCTTCCGATTGACCCGAGTGGAGAGACTACCTGTCAACATTTGCCAACAGTTTGCTGGGTCGTCTTATGTTCATTCATCAATCAGTGCAAGTATCGAGTATATCAATGGTGCAAGGTTGCAACAAATATACTTTTGAAAGATGCTCGGGATTAACTCTAAAAAAACAAAAACAGATATTGAACTCGGAACCCGTCGGTACCCCAGCAAACATCCCATCGTCCCACGTGACAATAAAACTGTATCTGCAATAATACCTACTTGTAAAATGTGACAATCAAATAATTTTAATGATAATATTCCGAGCCGCGAAAGTTTTAAATTTAAATTGGTCACCAGTGTTCCAACGTAAGACTTTGAACGCCCCTGCGATTTTCCAAACGAACGTGCTGAATGCATGTAGAATACAGTGTACTTTTTAGACGCCCCTGTTTTGTGGTTACATGAGATACTCAAACGTTATATCTACTTTGGACGCCCTAGATAGTGGTTACAGGAGATACTTGAACGTAAACTCTTCTTTGGATGCCCTGGTTGGATGGTTACAGGAGATACTTGAAAGTCGAGTCTTCTTTGGACGCACCTGGTTAGTGTTTACAGGAGATTTGGAACATAGTCTACTTTGGACGCCCCTGTTTGGTTGTAAGGCCTGGGAGAATCTCGAGTGCATGTCTGGCCGTGGTGCATTGCATACAGTGTACGGAGAAACGCATCCTTGCAAAGATTAAGTAGTCATCAGACGGATAACATCAGATGTCGCAGCCTGCACAATGTGGATGACAACGTGGATCTGTCTCGCTGTGATTGGCTTAGAGATATGGTGATGTTGAACAAGTGGACTTATCGCAGTCGTGATTAGCTTTGTTTGTTTCGGTGGAGTATAATTAAGACAATTATAATTAATAATAATAATAATATTTAATTGGAATCATATTAAAAAATAATAAAAAACGATGTATCGGTAGTACAAGTTTCAATGTATTGTCAGTCAGCATCCTTGGAATTATCACCGGGAATGTATGTGCGTGAGAATAGAGCATGAGCTGCAGCATTTTCAAGGCTAAGAAGATGAATTAATTTCTGTTTACCGGTTTTGTCAATTAAAAATTAAAAAATGTTAGCTCATCCAAAACGTAGTTATATTATAATGTTTCCTGCATCAGAACGGGATAGTTATAATGTATAGGTTCTTCTAGCATTTCTGTCACCAGTCATCCCTATGGGCGACATAAATGTGTTTCGAGGTTTTTCCTCCATCACCGAGTTGACTAATTGATATTTCGATTAGTTCGGGAGCTAAACAGTTCAATTACAGTCAATGGCAATCATGCTGAAGGTTTCCCCCTAGTCTTCCAGTCATAATCAAAGTTGGGATGAATTATTGGAAGGACATAATTTTCCCAACTCTATCCAAGTCAGTCGCCTGACGAGAATCAAACGCATATTCCTACGAAAAAGCTTATTTTTCTGATTTCTAGTCATAAAGCACATCACCAATTCACCACACATACCTGCCTCTGAATTCTCAAAACTTTGTTTTTATTGTATAACCTGTACAACTCATTAATAATTAAGATCTCAGTCCCCAAAAATAACAAAAGATATCTATGGTGGAGAGATGTACCACATTTCGCTGACATTTCACCGATTTTGAACATAACAAAAACGAAAATTGCCTTTGTTTCACCACAATTACCTGCTAATTTAATGTTGTCTTGCTATTTCTATCTTTATGCATATTGTGGCTAACTAGACAAGAAGCGTATGCAAGCTTTTACAGTTGCTTTTCATCAACATTGTACACTTTATAACCACCTCCTTGTACTACTAATTATTATGATAATCAGTAATTATCCATACTTGTCTTACAAGAACTCGTTGTGTATGATGGGATTCTTAGCCATTATCATCACCGTGATAGTATTCATAATATCTACGTACCATGCGAAAGGTGCGATGATTTGAAAATAGAAATGTCTTAACATTTCGTACACAATCTCATCATCATCATCATCATCATCATCATCATCAGAGTTCACGCCTGGACCAGATGGATAAACATCTCGGCGCTATCTTCTCAGACCTAAACATTAAGAGGAACGAAACAATAGCGCGGGTTTCTTTTCGTCTAAGTTGGATTACTTAATTACACGCGTTCAAGTAGGTAAAGACAATGTAACATTAGACTTTGTGTATTGTCAACCGAGCTGAAGATGGACGGGTCATGTATAGCGGGGTAACACGCCGACATTCAGAGGGTCTAATCGTGTTTTAATAGCAAGCAAAGATACCGTATTTAGCGGTTGCCCTTTGAAAGATGAGATTGTGTTTTTATTGAAACGTTGGTTTGAATTTGGTTTTGCAATTGGGTTTTGGTGGCAGAGTACGGTTTCCCTTGATACATTTTCCCGGCTATTATTCAAAATGTACACGTAAACAATGAAATCGGTAACATAACATGCTGGTTTGTTGTGTTCAGGAAAAATCTTATATGAAGTGTTTTTAGAATTTTGATTGAAAAACAAATTTGATGAATGAAGTGAAAAACACAAAAAAATCCAGGATGTCTCAGATATTTCGTTTGTTTGAGATTGATTTAATCACGTAAAAGATTAAATTTCAGGAACGAAATTTAAAATTTAAAATTTAAATTTCGTTTAGGCCTTTATCTACTAGGTAGTCTACTAATTTGTTATTCAAAATCAACTTTTTTTCTTTTTGAATAAAACATTGTCAAATTTACAAGAAAAAACACTATAGTTTGACAGTTTGTGTAAGGCCAAAGTCGAATATTTTTTTACAGTGTTGTCACCCTCTTTTCCACATATATAAAAAAAGTATTACTATACAGGCCCTTCAAATTATGTCAGTAGAATTGATGTAATGTTTAGCTGATCTACCCTTGATTGGGTATAATTCGTCGGCTGTCTGTGAATGTAGGGCTACCCAAAGAATTGCCGTGACTCATATTTTCTCCCTGTGAGTGTGAGGTCATTTTTTCTGGTCATTGTGCCTTTGTGTGCAAGACTGGCATAAAGACATAGGATGTGTCATCATACGCACCCGTGACTGTTCCTTGTGATAACTATTTGAGTGTTTTGAGATAATCAATTTCAAATCTTATTATCTTATAATATGCCGTGTGTGGGATTCGAAAATGTCAATTCCTTCGTACACCCCAACCGTATGAGCTAATGTGTAATAAATAATAAATAATAACATTATTTACGTATATTTATTTTTATATTTAGGCCTATTTATTTTTCTCGGGTAAAAAAGAAAAAAAAAAAAGAACTGGTTTGTACTTTTGAAGAAATGCGAATTGGGTTAAAAAGAAAACGAGCTTCAATAATGTTGAAGATATTTTCTTCCATTCCAACTCGGTAGGCCTATACCTATATCTACGTCGCAATAATAGCCGATTGCCTCCTCTGTCCACTTTGTTACACTGTCCAGCCCAATAATGAAAAAACTAAATGTCCCTTTAATATTTTATTGTTCGGCCATGTTTGTATCAGTACATTAAAAGCAATTGCAATAATATAAATAACAATAGCTTACTAGGAAGCTAGGTGTTTGATTATTGTCAGCTCTGGCCGTGTGGTCAACTGCGCAGATCTCGAAGATGTGGACGGCTTTACGAACAGGTCAAGCGATTTCGGACACATGATCTTATTGTTGGTCCAGACCAGAGTTGTAAGTGATCCACTCGAAGCATTGTGGCGATCTGCTTGACCAGAAGCTGAGTGGTCACTTAGCGCTGTGTTCGCGATTGTTGGATTGAGACTATTTATTGATTTTGTTTTGGTTTATTTGGTTTAAAAGCGCGCCCAAAAGTGTAGTCATTATGCGCCATGGGGATGTGGGGAGGACAGATCGTGCTGGACAGATCCAGCCACAGACAAGGGGAGAGAAGGGGGCGGTTTCTCACTTCGAAGACCAGAGCTCGCCTCCAATTTCGGGGAGCTCCTTAGGATGATTCAGAATAATTTTGGTGACCCTTGGGGTCAAGGAGATGTTAGTATTTTATCAGGTATTTTTACGTACTCGGCACCTCCACCAAGAATCTCAATGCACTTCAAAAAAATGTGTGTGTTCTTCTTTAATAAACTGTAGATTAACTTAACCGTACTTGTCAATTAAATTAATCAATCACAATATGTGTGAGTGTCTACGTCCATATAAATAGCGACAATCAGCTGTTGTGTGAAGATCTGCAAGAAAAACCCAATACTATCATCTCGTCCCCATCATTATTACGCAGGCAAACCTTCTCGGAAGAAAATTACATGATAGACAGTAGTATTTTCCTTGGCATTGTTTCCCAGCGTGTTAATTCGGTAATAGCATGTGGTTATTAATTAATTCTCGTTAGACCTGATGTTTCGCGAAGATGATTTAAATAACAATGTAAGGTTAAAGGCTCAGAATGCGAACATGATTCTAACTAGCTTTATAGTGATCTATGCGGAGCAACCCAACCGGCAAATATGAGAGATGAGTTTTTCCCGGGCGTTTATGTTTCATCCTCGGTTTTGTGTGGTTTTAATTTTTGGGAATGTGTTAACCTGCTTGATATGGTAACCTCACTGCCTCCTAGATGTTGCTCGTGGCTCAACGAGGAGCCGCGAGCAACATAGGAGGCAGTGGGTAAGCTATGGGTTTGGGCCATGCCCTACCTACAATATATAACAAAATTATTACAACTATAAATATTTTATGACAGCGTTTTTACCGGATTTACCGGTATTGGCTAAATGGTTTCGAATTTCGATAGATGCGAGTTCCAATACACTACTAATACTACTTCCAATACAGATGGTCACGGGCTCGAATCCCACTTCACACAGATTTTTTAAGTTCTGATGAGGATTTAATTCCATATTTTGGTTGGGTGTGTCAATGTGAAGGGTGACTTTGGGGCCGTCCTATTAAAAACGAAGCACACGATAAATTATATAGTTGTTCCTTTTAGCATTGTTGATTCCGCGAGTGAATCGTGCCCAACTAGTTAGGTCGCTCTTTCCCGTTTTAAATACCGATCTCTGATTGGCCATTGTTCGCTCGTCGGTGGTGTGTGTGCCGACATAGTTGCCTCGGTCCACTGTAAAGTAAAGACCACCACTGAAATTTAGTTGCGTCAAATGAACTTAAATTAAAAAATTAAAAAAATACAATATAGTAAGTTTCGTCATCGCATTAACCTCATCCACCACAACAGCAAATGTATGACAATTGATTATTTCCTCACAAAATGCCAGCATTTCATCTTCCGTACATTGTGCCTAGTCCAACCGCAGATGAGAAAGAATGCGAACCATTCGACATTTGACACCGACTACATTCTAGTCGCCAAGAGACAATCGGTGTTTTGATAGCTCGCTCTACACATCGAGCACGTAAGGGAATTATCACAATGATGTTTGTAAAGTTTCGAAATGCCGTAGAGAATTTGCTACGATGTTGATTTTAACACCTGTATCGTTTGAAGAAGATTTTACAATTCTCGCAATTTATCACGCAATCGACATTCTGTCGATTCGCTACGCATTTCATTCTGTCCTTGGCGTGATTTTATCGTCTAATATGTGGAATCACTTCCAGTGTAAATTCTAGTAATTTCGAAGTTATCTCAAAATGCAGGTTAAAGGTAAAATTTTTGGTTTTGACTAATTGAACATTTTATTTAGGTATAATCAAAAACTAAAATAAGTTAATCTGTTGAACAGCTGTATCAATATATTGATAAAGTAAAATAAATCAAAAATAATATATTTTGTTGGACCTACATACAGAATTCGTACCCTCTCCCCTTTGGTTTAATTTACAGCTCGGACATTTGCCCGTACCGTTTGAACCACCCGTATACGTCTAAAACCCAGTGCAGTCCAATGCGATGCATCGCTGCACTTTATGCATTATCCGTTGAGATTTCAATACTGACAATGCACTTTTTAATTTTTTAATAATGTTTGGGCTGAAGGCAGCTGAATATTTTGACAGTTAAATGCAACGGATTTAACCAACCAACATCCCGTGGGTAATAACACAATGCAATCGTCCTTCAGTTCGTATGCAACCAAGTACCTATCCTATACCTATACCTACAGAACTTATCTTTATTTCCGTCCATTATTTTTTACTCTTTCGTTCACCGATGACCATATTTTATTAACTTCCCTACGCGTGTACAATAATTCTTATCACAGGTATCTCTCAGTACCTGAGATAAACTATAAATTACACCATTATTTTGTTCTTCATACAGGAGTCTGCCGCATTTCTTAACGTGAGCGTCCAGATGTTAAACTAAAAATGTTTGTCGTATGTTACAATGTACCTTTACCTGTGTGTAATGAGATTCATGTTTGATTGTGTAGTGTAGTGGTCAGTGTAGTGTAAAGGGTGAGGGGTTAGGGGGGGGGGTATGAATGTTTATCTATGAGAAGGGTGCGTAACGTACGTAGCGCGTGGCAGTAAATTTACTTCCTGCATATCCGGAAATTTGGACAAGTTTGTCAGATTGGAGGGTTTAAAACGAAGGGTGACTCGTAAATATGGTTGGTGTTTGACATTCGACGGTGTTCGAGTAAACAAGTAAAATAGGTATTTGTTAAATTGAAATAATTTACTGTGAAGATATATATTTTATTGGTTGGATTCAGTTTGAAATGGTAAATAATAAATAAATAAAATAAAATTAGTATTTAGAGTCTATACCCACTCAGTCACAGAACTGATTTGTATTGGGAAACATTAAATTTAAAGCAGATCAAGCCAACCCTGTAGGAGTCGACACCATTGACGAGCGAACAATGACCAACTAGAAGCCGGCATATTTAAGTACGATACACCGATCAATCAAGTTGGACACGATTCCACCCGCAGACAGCGCCAGAATCTACAATAGTTTAAAAAAACTTCTGTCTTAAGGGATTGAACCCTGGGCCTTCTGCATTGAAAGCGGAGCCTCTAATCACAAGACCAACAAACCACATAAACCAGCTGTTAACTTTGGGTACTTTACACAAAACAAAACCATTCAAACTAATATCTATTCTTCTTATCAATAGTCCAACAATATAACATTGTGTATGCATGTTTGTGTGATCAATATTTTGTTTGTTCATTAGATAAAATTTTTAAATGTTTCTAATGAAATGGTTGTCCAATATTTGTTTAGTTAGTAGTCGTACAAAACCCTCACCGTTGCAGACTAGCACGTTTATCGAAAGTAACATTATCTCAATTTTAAAACACAAACTAAAATGACTTGATTTCAGTAAATGTATCTTCTAAATTACAAAAATATTAGAAAATAATACTTTCTCTGATATAGGCCTACTCAAGTTGGCCAGTTTTCTTGTCATTTTGACAGCTATGTGAATATGCGACTTCTATAATTTTGCTATACTCTTGACTTGATGTACGTAGTTCACATATCACGTAACTTTAACCCTTTATAGGGCATAATGTTGGGACCCGAAAATTTTCTTTTTATCTTTTGTTTTTTGTGTTTTTTTCCTTATCTTTTTAAAAAAATGTTGATTTTTCCAAATTCCAAATTGGTATCAAAGTTGAAAAAAATTAATCTATTTTCAAAAATTAGATTTGTTTGCAATTTTTCATTTTTTTCAATTTTTTTTTGCATGTTCAAATTGAATCTTCTACAGACAAACAAAATTGCCGGGACATCGCGGGATTTTTTTGGTGTTTTTGTTTTTATACACAATTCGATTTTTGATCAATTTCAAAAATCGTTCTAATCATTAGAATTTACTAAGGAAAAATGCAGTATGAAAAACTGGCACATTTTGAAAGGTTGTGGTAAATATGTAAACCACTGCCCTATAAAGGGAATGAAATAATCAAAATTTTCTGCCAGTCGGTACACGTCCAGTTAAAACGAGAACCTTGCCGTGTTCAGCACGCGTCCACCCTTGCCCTTTAAATCCGCGTGTAATTTCAAATCATTCCAGTTTCCAGCTTCTAAACTGGTCCAAGACGTTGGCTCGTTTGACCTCGAGGTCGGGAAAGGTCGGGGCTAATAACACGAAGGCTCGCGAGTGTAAACGAGTGGACACGAGCGGTTATGACGGAGTTAACCCCCTGAATAAATCATGTCGAGAAATCGCGAGGCTCGTCGCTGCTTATTTGTTCTATTATATATGATGGTTAGGGGTGGGTTGGGACGGTGTGTTTTGCTTTTACTGGCTACTTTTTATTGGATTTCTAAATCGGGAAATGATTTTACCTTGTGGAGTTTTGTTTGTTGGGACATCGGTCTAACTGCCGTTGTACGCAGGTCCTAACCGTAAGAGTGGATTTGAATCCCACGTACAGCAAAATATCTTCATCTCGTCTCTCTGGGACTCTGCGACTGCACAGACCGGCGACGCTCGCCTTTAAAATTAAACCACAACATTGTTCAATGATAATAATTCGACTTTACTGTGTTTTTCATCAGTTAAATTAACAGTTTGTTTGTTCGTATTTTGATGTCAAGGAGATAAAACAGTGATGTATAGCCGACATACTATGGGATAAAACAGTGATGTAAAGCCGACATACTAACTTTTCAAACTGTTTATTAATGGTTCTTAATACAAATTCTAACTCGAGAAATTAGTTTGGAAAGTTGTTAATGGTTATAGCGAATCAAATAATTGTATTCCACTATTATTAGACGTGACGGCCATTTATAATTGTTGTGTTTACATGATTGACTGTCTTTGTGTATTATTCATTCTATAATAATATTTCATTAATTCTCATTGATTCCTTTTTCCGACAACCATAGCCTGCCACCATAGCGTATAAGGTAAGGTTTAACTTTAACATGTAACTTACATGAATAATAAATTTTCTTTAATTTTTAAAATCAATTTGCATAATGTTCCTCCTTGATTGCGCTACATCCTTCTATCCACTACGTCGTTCACCAACAAGTCCATGCAATGTTTGCCAGGGTTACACCATCCCACACCCGGAAGCTTAAAGCCTATATAGAACAAGATGGACAATGGCTAAACGTCGTAACCCAGTTTTTAATAAAAATATTGCAAATTTTTAGTTACTTACTATAGTTACTTGCTCTAATCTAGATAAAGATAAAGAGTTGAAGTAATTGAGCGAATATGAATCGAAGATGAAATGTATACTGATACGTTATCAGACAATATCTTTCATCTCTGTCGCACTTTACAGTGTATTTCAGTATCAGGTAGCAATAACCCATGGTCTCAACTTCAATAGATAAAATGCGAATGTGTTGCAGCTTACTCTTTATAGGTGGAGTTTTTTTACAAACTGGATGAAGTTACTCCGTAGTTGTTTCGATCGTGCATGAAGCCATCATAGGTCTGGTCTATTCAGATGTGACACGACGTAACATCACTTACCTATACCGCCCCTCCCCCAACATATTATACATTAAGGATTGGCCAGAAACATTCTTTTAACTTCTTTTAGACATATTTACCATTTTATTTTCTCTGCACACCTCAATCCAAAATATGGTTAGTCAAAATACAAAAACAATTCGTGACCTTTTTGGATGACAAGTGTGGAAAAGAAGTTACTGCAAAAGAATAGAAAATCTCAACGTATTGAAATAAAATTTGTGTAATATATTCTTTTTAATTGCACGTTCTTTCTTTTTGTGTATCGTTATTCTAATTGTTTTGTAGTTTGGCTGAAGGAAATGGCCTTTCTGGCCCTTAAAACCTGAATCAATCAATCAATCAACTTACTACCTGCCTTTCTTGGTAAGTTTACTGTAACGCAAGCGGCAACTCATAACACAATTTTATGATTTTATTTTAAAATGTGTTGCAATATTTTCCAACTCCCAATTGATTCAAACCCTCTACTTTCTGTATAAAGAGATCGTCGTCTTATCTCTTCTCGAAGCTACTTCGCAGCTGATTAGAGCAAATCACCGTATGTTATCTATGTATATCGCCCATCATTGTTGAGCTAACCACAAGGCAACACAAAGTCTTGTTGTTTGCATCCATAATCTATCTCCCTAACCTTGCATCACGACTCAATGGCGCAATGCTCAGATGAGTATCGAGAAAATATGATAATTATTAAAACCACGTATTTTTTTTATATCTTTGTTTAATTTTTTTTTGTTAACGAACATGAATATGTGCGATTTGCATTTGATATGGATCCGAACAAGGGAAAAAAGGTTGAGAAAGAGTAATACAAAATATTATTATTAATTTAAACAGTTTAATCATGTCTACTTTATAAAATAAATCTCTTCAGTTTCTTAAAAAAAAAGGTAGTACTTCAATAGAAACTACAATAGTATTCCTAGATTGAAATGCAAATACATGCAAAAGATTGATTGATGTGATGTTTTGAGTGTGGTTCCAATCATTTTTCTTACAAAAAACAATCCATCAATGATAACTTAGAGCAAATACGAGGTTGTGTGAGAGAGAGAGAGAGAGAAGAGAGAGAGAGAGAGAGAGAGAGAGAGAGTACCGAGAACAGAGGCAGGTGACCTAGGACGTGGCTAGAATCTTAGTCACGTGTTGTGATCCTTACAGACTCCAGCCGTTGACTGTCAACTATGCGTAGATAAAAACACACCCAACTGCATACTCGCACATACACATTTCCTCATTGTGTTTACCGGTGTTCATCCATCCTCACTCGGTTCTTTGCCTCTTTGCTGTCATCTCATCTCATCGATCATGACATTTTAATAATGTTATTACATTTCGAAAAAATAGTTTGTAAAATGTAAATACTTAATAGATAAACAGAACTGATAACCTACTTTGTATGTGGTTACAACTTACAATCACGTCTTGGCATCCTTGAGGCATGAGCACTGTTCGAAAAAAAATCAATTTAGTTTTTCATGAATACATAGGCCTACAACTAAAAACTAAAAATGTTTTTTTTATAAAAATAGTTAAAATAAGTTTAAAATCTACCAAAACTTATAATTAGTACCACGATTTACTTCACATTGAACATTCTCTCGGTAGGCCTACTGCATTTCGCTCTTCGAATGCAACAAGATTTATATAATTACGTACAAAAATATAGTTATAGAGATAATATGCCAAGACACTTCAATCAGGTCCTATGACTCCATGCGTACGTGGATATTGTTCCATGGCATCTCCTCATTAAGTTAGCATCTGGTTGAGTCTAGATATAGACCTAGGATGCTGGGAAGTGGTCAGTCTGATCCCGTCTAAAATACAGGAACCGGAAACCGAGCCTCTTAGAAATTCTCTTCTGCATAGATAACGGAGTGACTTAGATTTGCGTGGGGGTTTCTCCCAGGAAAACATGGTTTGTTTCGCGTTCCTCGTTCTGTGCACACTACACTTTCACTGCTCAATTAACATGATAATGCTGAATTATTGAATTGATTTTATATCTAATATCAAGTGTGAATCCAATTAAATAGATAACTCATTGATACTTAAATTAGTCATTTCGTTGCAGAAGAGAGCAACTCGAACTTATTTAATGTATGAGTAGAAAGAACCATTTTTTAAAACATATTTTTACTCTTTTTTATTTTATTATTCTTATTTTTAAGGTGGAATCCACATTCTAATTGTCAATTGAATCGTAGGTTGTACTTATTATTTTCCCAACCAAACAATTTTTTTTTAAATCTATACAATCTATAATAATTTAATAATACATTATTTCATGTAAATCAATCCAGAAATTACAAAATACATCTCGGCAGGATATCGAACCCCGGTCTCCCGATGAGATGGATTTAAAAAAATCTAGATTGGTTTACATAAATTCAATACACCCACGGGAGTGTTTCCCGATTAATGAAATTGAGAAATGTATTATTTATACGCAACATTTTGACATGCGAATCAACACATTTAAAGTTTCTTCGGGCATGTCAGTATGTATATTGCGGACATCACAACCCTGCTAAGTGCTATGCTCACTATGTGCGGCATGTCAGTGTGGAGATCGTGTGTA
The DNA here is from genome assembly GCA_024449915.1 of Sweltsa coloradensis. Taxonomy (NCBI): domain Eukaryota; kingdom Metazoa; phylum Arthropoda; class Insecta; order Plecoptera; family Chloroperlidae; genus Sweltsa; species Sweltsa coloradensis. The sequence goes on along the minus strand of JAMZAV010000108.1, from coordinate 817,936 downwards.
CCGGCCGTGCTCCATACAGAATCATCTTGCTAGCTAGCTGCTAAAGTAACTTGTCAGTCGTCTCACATCTCGTCTCAGCCGACAGAAGGCATCGCTCCGCTGCGATGCTGTCTTTCTTGTTGTTTTAGCTCGACAATCTACACTGACAAACACGCGAGTTGGTAGTTTAGCTGAACTGCGTTCGATATCTTATGGTTAAATTACTAAAGTTTGTTTCACAAATATGAACGCTACTAACGAGAAAACTAGAACTACGTAAGCTTGTGGAGGAAGGAACAGTTTGAGATGTAACAATTTGTCTAAGTTAAAAATTTGGAAAATATTCTCATATTATTGTTGATTGAAGTGAATTAACAATACAACACGCATTTTGTTCAAAAATAAAACATTTATGCATTTTACATATTTTTTTAGACTCTTAAAACTAAAATAAGATTTGAGAAGCCCATTTACATTACTATGGACCCTTCTTGATAATAGCTTATACTTTTGAATCAATTCTGTAAAATTGTAAAAATATGTTCTTCTTTATCTGTCGCGATTCTATGGTTATAAACTTGTCATGCTCTCTTTAGTTACTAGCCAAATCTCAGACGCCTTTTCTCATTCTGATCTATTGCAACTTTTTACACAAACATTTTATTCTTAATAATTTCAAATACTCCTTCTTATCTTTATTCTTACTCGGGTGACAGAAACATTTCTCCATTTCCGTGCCTGTGGTTGTACGTTACAACTCGTCTGGATGCTGAAGCCTCGCTCGTTAGTTAACATAGCGATTACCTGCTAGCTGCCAGATGAGTTTTTTAGCTACTTACCCCATTGAGGAAGGAAAAGGTATATGCTTCGTATTCTTCATTGGCTTCCTCGGCCATTAGAAGGGACTCGTTAATTATTATGAATCGTAACAATCGCATTTGAGCAGTTTGTTAAGTTATGTGTATAATATTCATGACACGCCGAGAAAGTGGAATGCATGAAAATGTTATATCTGTGTAGAGTAACACACGCATAACCACGTGGCTCAATGTTACAGCACTTTGTTTTTCTTCCAAAGATTGGGCTTCTATTCCCTACGCCAGCAAACGTAAATGTGTGGTTTCTGCTAAAATCGAGTTAATCCAACATCCAAACTATCAAAAATCAACACTTTTGAGTCGGATGTAATTTAAAAGAATGAACAACTTTTGTTAACAACATATGTCAACATTCTACGTCGTATTGATACAAATAAAACAGGATACACAAAATTTCTTATAATTTTTTCATTCCTTGATAATCTAAAAAAAAATACGCTGCAGTAACCATGAAGCAGATACCTTATTAACAATTGGAACAACAGTTTTTTTTTTTTAAATTGCATTGTTGCTCTTTAAAACTGCTTTACTATATTGCTGCACAAATATAAAGTTGAAAAGAAACATTTTTCTCACATCAAGTCAGTCACCCAAAGAAGATCGCCTGATGTTATTCTAATAAAACGCACCTTACATTAGACAATCTACGCAAATTGTTTTCGCACTTTTATAGCCAAATGTGTGTGAATGAACGCCTGTAATCTCAGAGCGGTCTCTTTGACTTAACCCGACTTATACACCCATATTAACACCAATTAAACGAATTAACATTATATAAACAGTAGCGTTTAACGGGCCACGGCCACTAAATTGTAGTTCGGCGCTTTCAGTGGACCGTACGTCCCACCCAACTCCCAACCCTTCTAATGAAGCAACTTCACTCATTACACAATATCAACGTCTCAATTAAAATTAAAAACTTTCATCAAACCGCGCGCACTCGGATTAATAACAATAATTAGCCAGCTCTGCGTTGAGTATGCGAGTGTATGCGACGGTAAGGTAGCAGCCTCGAGATTGTTTGTGTGTTATTTTGTGCCGTTAATTAGTTACATATTTAACTATCACGCTTTTTAATTTCCGCGATTATGAATAATGGGCCGTGTGGAAGTTATGTGCTAAAAGTATTCGGATAGTTAAAAGCAAGTTAGAGTTCAGTTGTGAAGTTTGCGTATGAGAATGGTTTGGTTTGGTTCTATGCACGGTTGTGCTAAAATATTTATTATTAAAGTTATACGTTATTTCTGTGAAATTAGTTGGGAGTTATTTATTATTATTTATTTTATAACTGACTAATCAATTACAGTATCTACAGGCCACTATGATGTCCGTACTGTGCAATTTTCCGTAGTCCAATCATTGCGTATCATTGCATTGTGGCGTATTTTTAACGTTTATATAACTTTAAAAGAAAAAACGTGGTAGAATATACAAGGATGAAATGAATAAAATCTTTACTTAATTGATGGTTTGTTAAATACTCCCTTCTTTTTAAAATGTATAAAAGTGTCACTAAACAGTAAACATTGATTTAAAAAGTAAAAAAAATCATATTTTAGAATCACTTTACGTATAAATATCCATGTTTTCCGTTATTTTAGACATTTCCACTTCAGAAATATGTTTGTAATAAAACGACAAAAGTAGTTCTATGTCAGGTCAAATGATACAACTGTATTACAGTGAGACTTCCTAGACCAGAAATTAACCATGACAAGGGCAGAAGAATCGCTAGATTAATAAGGATGAGAAATATCATGCTGGAGTGACAGAGGGTGAATTGTTCGCAGGGTGACTAGGGTAACGGCACCTCATCATGAATTGTGTTAAACAAAACAAAAATACAAATAACTCGTGGATGAGTTGGTAGGTTGTAAATCTTCTTGGAACATAAACATGTCCGAAGTTCTTGAAACAAGGAGACTATTAACATGCGCTGTACTTTTCACAAGCCCAGAGGTAGGTGTCAGTGAAGGAAATTCTCACATGACATTTTCAACTTTCCCAAAGAAAGACAATCATACAGGGCGACAGCAATAAATCAAGTGAGCAACACATCTCCCATTGCTTCCGAGGAAGGCTTGAGATAAGTGCACTAGCTAGTAATTAAACTTCATGGCACGATCCTACTTCTCTTATTTCAAGGCCAGGCCAGAAGAACACTTGAACACTATAGCGTGTGTCATACGTTTCTTGCTAATAGGATAGATTTTTAAATTCGTTTAAATCTAATTATATGTAAAATAAGATTCTTCTTTATCAATGTGTGATAATGTGAATTATCTTTCTCGGATTTTTGTTTTCCATGCTCTAATGTTTTCTTTCTACAACGCATTTTTCAGAACCCTTTTAATTTGCCCAGTTTTTAATCGTGAACTTATTATAGGCTACCTTTTTTAAACAAATAATCAAAAACTTGAAAATTTACACACTATGACCAAAAAATAGTTTCTTGGTTCATCCACACAACACCTCCACGCTTGAATAATAACTTAGTCATTTACTACGATGCTGCACGAAGGAAAATCTAGAATATTTTATATTAATTAACTAATTTGGGGGGAGGCTAAGGACTGCACACAAATTTAATACAATGGTTACTATACAGCACAACTATTTTATATTCTCAAACAATTAATATTGTTCCACGTTTCGTTATGTGCAATATCTATTATTTCGGGTATATCGTCTATTCGCCAAGAAATGTCTCGTTTTTCGGTTTGAACCGGTCGTCTAACTCGTGAGAAGGTAATAATAATTCACGTGAGACTGAGAGTGGTTACAAACACACAAACACAGATGCTGTTTGTCTGTTACACAAAGCTACTCTGACAACGCTCGGGAGTGAGTGGAGGACAAGGCAGTCAATACATCAGTCAGTCAGGTTGTTGACATGAGTGTGTGACTGACTGAGACGAGGGAAGCTGCGTGGACCAGTCGAGATAATATCTTATCTCCTCTCTCTTTGCGTGTGGTGTTTAGACTTCGTAGTTGAGGCACAGGCACTAGGTGAGTCGTGTGACATTTACTTTTATCTATATCGGATTCGAATATTACTAGCCAAAATCAGGGACCCAAGTTTTGAAAACTTACGTTTGCAGTCACCTACCGAAACGTAAGTTTCGAACCGTACGTTGTGATTTGAAAACTTGCATTTGGTTCAAAACGTACGTTTTGGTAGTCACGTGACCCTCCAAGTCACTCTAGGCGTATTCTGATTGGTTGGGGGCTGTTTTTAAATTCAACTAAGCTTCTACTCAACACAACATTTATCCCACAAAGTACTCAAGTCACCAAAATGAGGTGGGATAGGTTTACTTTTTGACGGTGGCTTGTGGCTGCAAACGCATTTTTCAAAACTTGGGTCCCTGATAAAGTGTTAATCTGCACAACTGTGTATATCCTTTACTAGTGTTCATAAATAGTTATATATTTATTTTTGTTCTAAGTATAATACATGATTGTATAATATATTAACAACATGATATGTAAATTTTATTGATTTTGAAATGTATCGTTTTTATATGTTATGACTTATGATCATTTGAACTATTGTCTCACACAGCGGTATGGCTAGACATAATTTGGCACTGAATACGGATAGAGGTAGCTCATGCGTAGTGTGAGACTCAGATTTCGGAGATCGTGTATTCAAATCACTCCACCGGCAATCCTGATTGAAAGTTTTCCCACGGGTTTTTTTCACCTGTAAAGGGTTACTGGAGAGATACTTTACAACGGGCATCCCTTAAGAAATGTATTGAATATATTTGGATTGTAGTTCCGTAAAAACATGAGGCGATGGCCTGAACTGGAGTCCTGGAATTAGTCCCTTCCAAATCTATCCCACTAGACACTAGTATCGTGACTATAGGAATAGAAGGAACTGCAATAAACAGTGACTATATTATACAGCGCAGACAAAACAAAGCATGATTAGGCTCGTATTGTGATTTGATTTCACACTTCCACATAAGAGGCCGAGCCTGGTAATGTAATGCATGCATGGAGTGGATACGAGTGAATCATCTTCCATGTTCTTGGAGCTATAAGAAGAAGTGATAGGCGACTCTGCTCTTGAAATGTCATCCGAGTGTTGCAATGTGAGCTTGATGCTGCGTATTGACAAGGTTAGTGGGGGCGGAATATTTATGAGGTGAGTTACTCACGCAATCATGACAGATGAATGATGATGAACGAGCACGTTGCCTACTCCTACCGGATTAAAACAACATTTTCGCATTGCCCACTGTAGGTTACACTATCACTATATGCATAGAGAGTGTCATGGCCGTCAGCGCTGGCACATAAGATTGATTTTTTTAATAATATAAAATTCCTTTATTCATTTTTGTACAGTTTTCTTTACAAGTATTTACATTTTGCATACGTTCCATCCCTTGGAAAGAACTATGTGTTGTTAATTCACACTTATATAAAAAAAAATTGAAGATTCCTATACACTTGACATGGGCACTGATAACTCTTGTTGAGTGCCCTAAAACAACACTAACTAACTGACAGCCATGTTGACAATATACAAATTAAATTAAATGTGTCTACATGTTTTCTATATGTACCGAATTAGGGCCCTGGTCCGAAGCATATGACTCTACGAGGACGTGGGTTCGAATCCCGCATAAGGCATATTTTTTTGTAACCGTCCTTCACCCTCATCTATCACCACTTATCGCCTCGAATTGACTTAGAAATCATCAAATTATCGAAAGTGTCCTGATGACTTGCTTGATAAATAATTAAGGTTTGGGATGGTTGGAATTGGCATGGTACAAGGATATCTCTGAATATCACTGGATATTGGTGGGAAAGGAATGTTCAAAGGTTTTTAGTAGGAATTAATTTTAGCATTCGCGTAACTTTGAAAAAACTTTCTTCGGGATTGCTGGTGACTGTGATAGAATAGTCAACCTCCCGACTAACTATCATATGACTATCATATGATTTTAAAACCTACTCATCAAAACGTCGTTGACGGTGATTCCGATAATTCTAATACTCGCATGGGATCGGTCTGTACCAACCCGAAGCTACGGATGACATCACCCATCACATCACAAATCAGATCACTGAGGATGGCCCCTGCCCTGACTCATGAATCACTCACTCTGTCACACCAGACGAGATGAGCTCTGAGAATATCTTATCAAAGTCAAATATATAATGCAATTTTTATCTCCGATGTCACTTCCTGGTATTGATAGATTGCACGAAACACGGCTCTCGGTTTGCAATCTTCTTGGGATATAAATACAGGCCTACTCTCTTTGGCTTATATAATATAATACTCGGCAAACTTTGCTTTACCAATATTGTCACAAAGCTCTTATCAAATATGTACAAACGTAGACGTTTGGTAACAATGTTACAGTAGTTTGTTAAATATCTCTCAAAGTTATTTCAACAAACTATTAACATTAAACACTCTCTTTTTAAATTATTGATAATTTGATTGATTAATAAATAATAACGTACCAATACAATTCATTATAATGTCAATGTCATGACATATTCCTCGCTAGTATAGATGCTGACGGTCGAATTCGACAATGCTGGAGTTATAATATTGACTAAGCAACACTTGATATCAAGCTTCATTATGTATAGTTTTCTGTCTGTCTGTCTGTCTGTCTGTCTGTCTGTCTGTCTAGATTCGTATCGTGTTAATAATGTAATAAAACATTTATGGTACTAAAAGTTAATATAATATATTATATTTACTGAGAGATAGTTAAAATGCAAATTGAAAACATAAAAATGTAGTAATAAAATAAAATAATAAAATCGAAACACTTTATACATGTACATGCGTAGGCATAAACATTTAATTTGCTTTAAAAAAAATATGGGCATGTTTTACTCGGCACCTCCGCTGTAAGTCAAGGCTACATAACAATAAAGGTTTTATTTATTTTATTTTTATTTTATTTATTTATTTAACGTCTATCCTATTCAGTTATAAAAACTGATTTACAAAGGAGGACAACTAAATAAATCTAATTACATAGATGCAGAAACAACAATAAATTACATTTTCGTAAATATTTGAAATAGTAGCATTACAACAACAATGCATTTAACACAAGAATTTTGGTAACAAATTGAATGATATTATATGCAATTGAATGATATTATATGCAATTGAATGATATTATATGATATTATATTATATATGATATTATATATATTATATGGTTTATCTTCCTATTTTTGGTCTCTTTCTGAAAAGCATTCTTTCAGAATAACTATGGCAAGATAGGGAAAATACAATTTGGCGCCCTCTCCCACATAAAAAGTTCTTTACTCAATCACACCCCACAAAAACGTTTTGAATACGCGAGTCGATGATGATAATAAAGGCGGTGAGTGGTTTAAAGTTGTAGTGTCATGAAACGCTTAGGGTGGCTGTGTGTCGGAGTTGTTAAACCGTGGGGGTGCGTTTAACACTGTCGGGGGGTGACTTTAAAGGTTAACTGCAGGGGATGTTATGAAACCACGGGACGAGGGGGCTGTAACACTGATGATGACAATAGAAGAATTAGTTCACCAGATCAGAAGCAATCTGCATTCAGTGTACGTTGCATTGTAGTTGATGAAAACATTGGTTATAAAACCTAATAGGCTTGATACACCCATACAATTCGAAATTACGTGGCAGATAATTAGTTTATTTACACGTTTTATGGACAATTTATTGTTTCAGTTTTAAATATCTATTTAAAAATCGCTTGATTGTCAAAACCAACAAACTTGGCAAATGTCGCAATCGTGTACGCATGTAGTATTATTGTCTTGCTCCGAGGCAGAGTGAAGTCATATTCCGTCAGTCTCTCTCCTGGAGCTCACTTCACACTTCTGAGAAGCAGACTCCAATTAGACCTCTGTGCATGGACATGACGTGTGATGACCTTGGGTTTGACTGAGAGGAAGACACAGGCCGGTGCGTACGTCGCACTCGAGCGTGGGCACTGGGTCGGTTTTAAAATCGTATATTTTGAATCTAAAAAAATGTAGAAACATTAATTTTTAATTTCGTTTGCTGGGGGAGGAGAGCAGGAATCGCTCCATCCTTACCCCTTTCCCCCTCAAGATATCCAAAAAGTCAATGGAAACATGGGGAGGAGGGGGGAGGGGGGCATGCCCCGGTCTCACCTCCAATCACTAAATAAGGTCCTGATGGTCTAGTGATTAAGACGCTCACCTGGAATGTGGGAGATCCGTTGTTCGATTCCCGGTTGGGGCGGACTTTTTTAATTTCTGAATTGTAGTAAATAATAACAATTACACCTACGGGAGTGTTTCCGACTAAACAAATCGAGAAATAAAGTAAATGCAGTTTCGTGTAACTACCCCTAAAAATCAATTTTTTTCGTGTCGTGGCACACCTGCCCTGCCCCACTTCAGGTTACTAGTTACGTATATGTAAGGTGACCAGACGTACCAGTTTGACCGGTACAGTACCGTTTTCAAAACACTTGTACCGGTGTCCCGAGAGGCTCATTAGAATGACGTATTTGTATCGGTTTGCAATTTTGGGGAGAAAGTGTTCTGGTATTTTCTTTACTATACCGTGCATGGGAGGATAATGTGTGATTTAAAAAAATACACTCCTTCTGATAAATACAAATTGTAAAAACAATTAAATAGTTCTTTCACTTACAAGACGGTAATTAATTTTCTCTAGGGGTGTATGAGTATTATTAAGGATTTTGGTGGAGGTGCCGGGTCGCGCACGTGTGTAAAAACGAAAAAATCGTTAGGTCTATATATTTTTGGCGCTACCTTACCAATGCTTATTACTTAGCCATACTAGTAACTGAGTCTTTTGATACAAATTTATATTCATATATAGCTGCAATTTTTTAGTTTTCAATGCCATCATTCACTATTTCACTGAGGAAATTTGGGAAAAACCTTCTGTCAACCTACCAATTTTACCTCTGTTGGTTCTCATCCACATTAATTTGTCTGGCTCCTACATTCTACGGTAGCTCGAATGTTTGGTACTAAATTCAAATAGTTTGCGCTTGGGCAAAATAAACAGAATAAACAGCGTAATCACATCGAATTTATGTTTAGAAACATTCTGTTAACCTTATATTATGTATGCCTACCTAAAGTCTAGTTTAGTATCGCATGCTAAGCAACACTTAGATAAAGTTCATCCTCAAATGGTGCACGAGGTTCGAATGTAACTCGTTTCTCTCCTCTCAAGACGGTTCCGTGATAATCTTATCATTCTATCGCAGGTTTTAATTACATTTTTATTTATTGTACTGTTTTCTTTCTGCAAAACCACCAAAAAAACAATACAATTTACATATTATAATCAGTATTTTACACTTAGTCCGTTCTTTATGTAATATCCAAGTGGGATCTAGATTCTAGACGATGAGCAGATTGTTATCGTATGTTTTCTTGTACCCTTTTCGGAACCTTTTGACCTGCAGCATATCCAAGCCTTGTTTGTACGAAAGCAACTCTTTATACACATGTCTAGGTTTAAACCTGTAAACAATAATATGTTTCGTGAGTACTTTATGAATATTGAATAAATAATGTGTATGATTATTAAAGGAAGCGATAAGGTAACTATCACAATCATTATCCGTAAAATGATTAAACATGGCCAAAATTATCGTTTTTCAAGCATTTGATCCTGCGACAAAATTTTTGAAACCAAAAAATACGTCAACATTTTTTTATTGATGGCTGTATTTTGCACTACTTGTTCGAAAGCTGCGTTGACAGTGACAGGGCCTACTTCTATCCAATATTAATTTATAAATATTACACAGTTTTTAAATGCATTTTTTAATGATGGCATACATTTGAATACACACATCGCACTCACTGGGAATAAAAACAAATTGAGCAATTTTATTTGTTATTGTTATTTATTTATTTATTTATTTATTTTTATTTATTTATTTATTTATTTATTTATTTATTTATTTATTTATTTATTTATTTATTTATTTATTTATTTATTTATTTATTTATTTATTTATTTAACGTCTATCCTATTCAGTTAAAAAACTGATTTACAAAGGAGAACAACTAAATAAATCTACTTACATGGACACAGGTAGGCCTTCAGCAATGAACTAACAGTTAAGTAAATATTTGAAACAACAACAATGTATTATAACACAGTGATTTTGGTAACAAATTCAAAAACGATATTGAATTCAATTAATTAATGTGCTAAATAAAAAATGGTGGGAAATTAAAAGAAAAGAAAAAAGACAATATTATTTAAAGAAGACCTTTGATGCCATTTCGTTAAAATCAAATATGAATCACCAACTCTGTCGGATCTGTGGGTGTACTAATGGTTAGCAAACAAACCTTGGGTGTTTCTCCATATAGATTCGCCTAGCTCCTCTTATCTCATTCGGGCAGTGTCTCACTCCTTTAGCTAGCCGAGTGATTCCTGCACCTGGCCGGCCGGGTGATTTTAATTATGCACTTGCGGTCTTCCTCCCACGCTGCGGAGACACGACATCTCCAGTTCCGGTCCAGCGGCCGGAAGTCGACTCCTCCATCTTCCCTCTCCCTCGCACCTTCATCTTCGTCATCGCGGACTTCAATCTGGAGGCACCCAAGCGCATCTCTCATTCTCTTGCATCATTCTCCTCTTGCCTCCAATTATCTTTATACCTACCATCTTCGTCTGCGTCATGTCCTGTTCTTAAGCCTCCTCTGTTGTTATCTCGATACTGTCACGGTTGTTATTTATGTTATTTATATTGTTATTAGTCTCACAAATTAATAATTGTTTTCGAAGAAAATTTGCCCATGGTCAACTTGCCCCATTTTAGGCTAAAAGTTACAAAAAGAGTGCAATGATAGTTAAGGGGAATTTCCAAGTACTCTAAGACTCCAAGGCCAAGGGCAATTTGTTTTGGTATTCAATTCCAGCATTTCCAAATTTGACTGAGCCAAACATTGGAAATATCTTTCAGTCTGATGTGGCAGACATCGAGCCTGATTATTTTTCTACAAATTGTTCGAAATTTCAGTTGCATATTAATATTTTTTAAATTTCTCTTTATTTTGGTCGTTTTCCACTGTTTTATATTTCTTCAATAGATTGTGTACATACAACAATATTTAGGAATTTGAATACCAAAATATAAAAATAGCACTAAGTTTTAACTAAGACCTTATGTGTATTTAAAGTATAGGCCCAACTGACCAAAATACAGAAAAATGTATGCCTACTCTTCTAGTAGATATGTCTACTTGGTCTTCACGTAGTTTGCATAAATCCTTCTCTCTCTCACACACTCACACGTCCCATACCTGTGCTGGACCACCACCCTACTAGCAAGTGAGTGATACATCATCCTAAACGGATGTGTCTGTCTGTCTGTCTATCCTGCTCTGGGAAGGACCAGACTTGAGCATCGCAACTAGCGCAAAAACTGGTACTTCCTTGCATCAGTGAAGCTGGGAGTCGGCTGTTACTCTTGGGCAGTACCTGACGTACCATGCGCTTGCATAAGTAGCGTTTACCTCTTCGTATGGAGACACATGCAGTGGTGTGGGTAGAGTAGAGGTACTAATCTGTGTTTTGACCCACCCGACCCCACTCTTTGCCCGGGAATGTCCCTGCGTCCACAGCGTCCACAGCGTCCACTGTGGTGTCCCCGAGTCCGTGCAGTCTATTGTTGTCTCGGCGTCAGTTTAGCCATTATGTTTGCCTCCCCGGTTCCCATGGTCAACGTTGGCGTTTTTACGTCAATCTTTGGCCTATCACATCTCATCTCATAAATGTGTTTGGACAAAGATCGACGTTGGACCATAGGAACAGGGTATGTTATTAATGAGATGGAACTATTAGTGTAGGTGATGTTTAATTGAAATTAATTTATTGGACTTCGCCTGTTTGTGAAAGCAGATTATTCATTAAAATTTGCTTTAAGTTTGGTATCAAGAAGTACAAGTAACAAGTTCATACAAGTACAGTAAGTCCTCATTCTAAACTAATGATTTCCGGCAATCTAAAACATAAATTCCTCTTGTGTAGTTTACTGCAAGTAAATTAGTCCCTATGCTAAAATAATATTGTTATGTACATCTCAGTTTCCAATATAGATCGAGTTATTAAGTTTCCCTCTTGTGGACCCAATTAACTTTTATAATATATTATAGTCACCTCATAATAATATTTTTTTTTAAATTAAACGAAAAATCAAAGAAATTCTGTGATTTAAAGAAACACTATAATCATATTTATAGCCTAACAGTATTTTATGTATTATCTGAATGAATACATATCAAATTGTGTAATATATAATATACCAAACAACCAAAAGAAATCTCAGGTCCACCCCAAACACAGATTGAAGATGATGTAGCCTCCCTGGCTAAGCTCACCTCAAGCGAAGCATCTTGATAGAAACCAACCCCTTTCATCTGTCATCCCTACTAGTATTTATCTTAGGGTTATTATTGTTATTACCCTGCTAAGTCCGATGAAAAGATAAAAGGGAAAATGGGAGGATGACTATTTCGTATTCGTATGATCACAAAGTTCTCATCCTGAATTTATCTCTTCTATCTGGTGTTGGATTTAATGTACTCTACCCTTGGACCTGACAAAAACTGTGAGTGCTTTGTTGATATGGAATCCGGAAGGGGGTATTTCATAGTGAAATCTGCATATGTATCATGTGGATGAGAAGAGGATGGAATTAAGAAGTGGATGTCCTTGCTTTATGACCTAACGTGAAGCTGTTCTTTCCATATGCCGGATTTGAACCCACGATCACTCATTTTTTAAAATTTCAATTCAATATAAGCGTATACATTATTCTAGCATACTTGGGGAACTGATTTGGTCTGTACTTATCCAGTTACAATTGAACTTCGTGATTTATATATTGTGTGTTTAGGTTGATAAAAAGTAAAAACCATACGAATCGTTTATATTTATTTTTGTTCGCCTGCTTAAAAAATTATCTTTAACAAGAACACAATGATACTAATACTTACTATAGTTAAATCATATTTGTAAGGAAAAAGTATACATTGCAGGAATATTGGGTTCAATATAACATTTTAAAATGATGCAACAAACCCGCAAGAGATGAAAGTCTACCTTCCTCCTGTTTTCTCCCGACCACCTCGACAACAGGAAACCACACGGGATCTTGTGGTCCCGGGATATGTTCGGCTCTCACGGATGCTGCGGACTGCATGGACCACCTCACTATCTAATCACTCTCTTCTCTTGTGGTGTGATGTCCATGCATGCTGCTCAAGCGGAGTATTTTTATTTTGGTATTATTTTATTCATGACGTTACATGACAATCACATTGTTAGTGGTAAGAATGAGCTTAGTCCCATAACACAAAATGTCTTACCACCAGGACAATAATATGCACAATAATCGCACTATAAGTAACACATAATCCTAAAACAGTATAATAATAGGATGACACATAAATATAAATTATAAAATATTTTGTAAAAATTAACTGTGTGTGAGACTGTGAGTGTGAGTAGTTACAACTGCGAACAATTCGTAGTTGAAGTGACGTCTTTCGGACAATTTATGATTTAACCACGACATGAGTCTATTTTATTTTCTGCTACCTAACTAGCTATAAGGTTCTGTTTGTTAGTGTCAATTTATTATTGAACGTTCATCAATTAGGAAGTGTAAATTAATAATTAAACAACTTGACAATATTGGATAGGCCCATTACTTTTCTTATTTTTAAAAGTTGTTTTTCTCACACTGAGCTCATGCAATGTGACAATGCACTATTATTTTGTTGATGGAATCGCTTTGAAAGCGTGTCCATCTCTGCCAACGAGTTGTTTGTCTGGTCTCTTAGTGAAAGACCGCATGCATGTAAGTTGTACTGTACACAGCGGAGTGACATTCTGAGAAACCTTTTGTCATTATGAATATTAATCAAAGATCAAAGCAAGAAGCTGGTGTAATGTGTTGGATAGGGAATGAAAAGGAATCGTGCAACATGTGACTGCACGAGGAGAACTTTCGCAAGTTCGATAGAGTACATTGATTCATGCTGATGCTATACTTGTATTAGAGATTGCCGTAACAGCGTAAATGATTTAATATGAAATTAATTTAAATCGCGTGAATTTTATATACTTCATACTATGCCACCCAAAAATGAAATGTAGGAGAAAAAAAATATATATTATCAGCATGCACTGCAATTGTTAATTACAAAACATGCAAAACGTCAAACATTATAGTCATAATTTCCCATTCATAAAAATGTTATCTTACACAACAGTGTAGGCGTAGATTGATATGAACCGGGTGACAAATAATTACCCTGAAAAGACTGAAATCATACTGAAAGCAAATAGGGCGTCTAATGTATGATAATGATAGTGTGTATGAACGCATGTATGAATCGATGTACAATACTGTGAAGGTTTTTAGTTCGCTACGCTATTGTTTAGATAATATGATGAAATTAATTATAAATTATAATACATGTGAAGTTATTAACATAAATAATTATAATTGTTTATAACAAGTAACTTTTATTGCACTCATTAGAATAAAGCGAAGTAAGTTGATATCTCATTTCCTGCGCACGCTGACTGAATGTTGACTGGTAAACAAAGGGTTGTGACACCTCATCTCTTGAGCGTCACCCCTAGGTAAGGTTAGCTTCCTTCCGGTACGAGTGATCTCCCCTCCTTAGGAAGCTGTACAAGTCTCTCGCCATCCCTGCCTCCGGCCAGGTAGACAGACAGACAGGCAGACAGATAGACAGACAGACGGGTGATCCATCACTAGAACGGTCATTTGCATGGACGAGGCGACGTGGACAAGAATCAGCCGGCAAAGCTTGGGGTAGGGATGACGTCATGAACATATTATCCTTATGAGCTTAAGACACCCTATACGTTCGTCTGAAGTTCGTTTCTAGGTCATATTTTATATTCAGCTACAGCTAGACATTAAAATCTTTCGTAGGTTATCTGCCTATGACAACTTACCCCTCTTTGGCGAATAATAAGGGTGAGATGATCCGGAATTAGGACCCAATCCCAGTATTTGTCGTTTGACTTAGAGAAACATCCAGAAAAACTTCAGTCAGGAGAATGCCCATTGCCCATATAAAAATAACAATTGTTGTGTAACTTAGTTATTACAAATTATCTCTCAAATTGTAATTTTTTTATTTTTAGTATTTAAAAAAAATAAAAATACCGTTTCTGGTGTCTTTAAACCTGCGAAGTGCGAATACACTTTGCGTTGTGGTTTGTCTTCAGTAAATTGCAATCATGTTTGACTTGGATAATATACCGTAAATAGTTTGATTGGCTCCTTATATAAGATGCTGAGAGAGAGAGAGAGAGAGAGAGAGAGAGAGAGAGAGAGAGGTGATTCAGGTAGGGCTGGCAGAGACAGGCACAGACACCTCTTGTCATCCGTTCACAGGAGATGAATTTAAAATGGTTTTTGCCCGATGAAAAAGATCCCTGGCAATATCCGGGGAACGGTATAACTCTTGTTACATGGGCTGTACACTTGGAGGCGCGGAAACTGGCGCACACTTAGACGGACACAATATAAATTATGGAACAACTCGATCAGAGGTTGTAATCATGTTCATAGCAAATAATGATACATAGTTGTGTAATTCTTTCGGCTGGTGAGCATCATAATATCATAATTAATTAGGACATCTCAAAATTACCACCAATTGGCAATATGTATTATGTTTATATATGTATTATATAAATATATAAATTAATATATATTAATGTAAAATATTATGTTTTGTACCTGAAAATCATCTGATAAACCACAATGTCACTTTTCAGAAACTCTTGGCACAAAACAGTTTTTCTTCTTCTTCTTCTTCTTCTTCTTCTTCTTCTTCTTCTTCTTCTTCTTCTTATCATTTGGCTCAATCAACGGGCACGCGTTTAAATCTCACAGTATTACAAATATTTTTAACACTTCGTCTATATGGTCCACAAGTGTAATAAATCATTTCACAAATAAAGTATTTTTTTTTTATCAAGACTAACTTTATGTAGGAGATTTTCCCATGACATGTTTACCCAATGCTGCGAAATTTCTTTTAAAGCACCACAATTTGTCAACTAACGAGTTTTTAACTACCCAATAAAAACCAAGATGTGTACCTATCTTCAATATTGATGTGTTGCGCATGACAATATTAGCGGTATTATTCAACAAAAAGACGTGCGTATTGAGGAAACAAAGGATGGCTTTTTTAAGTCAAGATCTTTGTTGCTCCATCATTATCACACACCCGTTAACGTCGTTGTTTTCGGTTACAAAAACAAACGTTGCGTGTGTGGTGTAGTCAATGGCCCCTATATTCTTGACTAGGAAGCGAATTTCAACGAATATTTTTACATCATATTTTTGTCTCTGTGCAATGTTTGGAGATATCTTGTTTTTTCTTTGCTGATGCAAGGATTATAACTTGCTGAACGAGAACTTATGAACTATAAAGTGCTCATTTTGCAAAAATAATAAAAAATAGGAGCGCTAACGAAAGATTCGTCCAACTATATTATTTTTTCAAGGTTTGATATCGAATGAATCGATGAATGGTGTGATAATTTACATAAAAATTACCTTTGCAATTTATATACCAATTTAGAAGTCGCAAACTCTATTTTCGGGTTCTGTTTCAAGCTATAGTTCAAGATAATTTAAAATACGTTATGATTTTAATTTGCCTCATATAATATGTAGGTGTGTATGTTGTGTATATCTGGTTCTACTATGGAGAACGTGTTAGGTTAAAAACTGTCGGTAATATAGTTTCTTCTTAGCCAGAATGTTGGTTATCTTGATCGCCTGAGGTTGGTTCTGCCCAGCATAGGACTTTTGTTTTTACCGTCAAGTCTAGCCCGTGGTTTGGGTGAGCTAGTTACACCTACACTGACGCTCTGCATTATACACCTACAAGCTACAAGTATAGACAGGAGAGAGATGAAGAGTCTTTGGACCGTATCTTCACCGGACCATGCAATGGTTTGATGCAGCCGAGAAGCGGAGGGCCTTTACCTCCAATTACTGCGGCTATATACACTAGACTTGTAACCACATACTTCAGTTAACATCACTAACTTAAGAATTTACAAGTTTATAGGTAATGACTAGAGATGGATATCAGGAGCATTTTAAAGTAAACTTTTTAGCATTGTTTATCAAATTGAGCATTTTGGAGATTTTTTAAGTCGGAAAAGATAGTGCTTTATATTGAATTGACGGATTCTTCTTTCCATCTTCAAAAACTGTGTGATGAGTTTTCTTACACCAATATAGAACTCAAATTAATCCACAGCAAGTGAAAAAATCATTAAAGAAATTCACAATAGTTATTGGCAAACCTTGTGATTTAGTAGAAAATTGCATTTTGTAGCGTTTTCCAAAATTGTCGACTAGATATTTAGCATAGGACGCAAGACGCTAATTTTACCCAGCTCTATTTATGACTTGTGTCGTAATAAGTATTTTAAATTTGGTATAAACTGTAAATTAACAACAACAATGATGAGTACGATAGTAAAGAATCGCATCACATTCGTGCAGGGTTTCGTTTAAAAAACATGCGATTTATCACGAGATGGATATACGAGAATAGCCTGGTTTATACGTTGACTGTGAGGAGAATAACATGATGTATATTTCACGTGTTTTCTTCGAGATAAATGGAACGGGGAATCACACAATGTTTTCTGGATTAGTTCTCTTATACTGTAATGGGAACACGAGACCAGGGACATGGATGGATGGATCTTCATTTGTCTTCATTCGTCTTGTTATTGTGTTGTCGGAAGTGGAGGATCATGGAGAACTTCGATAGTATCGAACCAAGTATTGCAGAACTTCGATAGTATCGAACCAAGTATTGCAGTCAAAGATACTGTTTACAAGATAAAGATAACTTACACAATACTAGTTGCGATACTCAGCCTAAAATGTTTTCTATTGAAAATCAAGACCATTCAAATTTCACGATTTTATCAATCAGAAAACACAACCTATGCGGAATTGATGTTTAAAATCCAATCTACGAAACTAATCCAAATTGAACTGGTATTGCTCTCAGGTTTCCCACTTGCTGGTCTTCATCTGCTATCCCTACGCCAGTCATGAACCCAGGACCCCTTGCTATGAGAATTCTCAATCGCCCTAAGATGTAGAGGCAAAACATGTTGCTTGTTTATTTATTGTAACTATTGTATAATCCTAGGATTTACTTTGTTTTATTATTCTGTGTCCATATGGAAATTGTATATGTATACAATAGATTTTTTTAGTAATAATAAAAGTTTTTCTCATTTTTTAAATTTTATAAGAAAATAATGTTATGTCAATGTGACGAATGGTACCCATACATTCTAACGCGCATCCGCCAAAAAAGCTAAGAACAAGTTCGGTCTCGTGCCGTGCACACCAGCCGGCTGTGCACCGATCAGTCTCTTCCAAGAAGAAGATTGTTACCGCATTAATTGCTCCTCTCGCTAGACTAGGTGCGCTTCAACATCCTCCATGGGACATTAACTTCATTAGTGAGATCTCTTATTATTTCATTACTCGCCGACAGAAGAAGGGAACAGTGGGGCCAGGTGTGAAGGTTACAGACGGACTGTCTGGCGGGAGTGGGCAACGTGGCTAAATGTAACTTGACTAATATGTGGATTAATATTCAAAGATCTAAATTATACCGCTTGTTAGAGCAGGTGGAAGGTTCGAGAGCTAGTGTAACGGCTTCGTTCTCCTCGACGTCTGCTCGGCAGTCCGGGTTAGTGGAGGAACCTATATGGCTGTCAGTGGTAACACCGTCTTTTCGGATGGGACGTAAAGCCGTTGGTCCCCTTGGTACTTTTCGAAAATCTTTCTTTACTTTTTTTCAAAAAAAAATCGTCTTCAAATGTTCCTTTTTATCATTTATGTATAAAATGACAAATTTTTACAAAATATCGTACTAAACATACTAAACATACTTTCGACACTTTCGCAAAATATCCTTTTTCAGCTCTTTTGCAGTAACCATTTGTTAATGCTACTTTTTCATAATTATCGCCGTTTAGTAAATTTAAAAAATCTTCACTTTTGCACGTGCAAATGTTCATCTTTTCACCTCATGCCCACAATGTACATATTATGGTACTAATCAAAGACAGAACAGAACCAAGAAAGGCATAACTCCATATTTTTCTTGCAAACCTTACCCAACATCTCATCTAATAAACTTCTCTCTCTTATTTCAGTTTATGACCAGCAGACAGCGCGCGCCACACGATCCGCGTACATCGTCTCCCTACGTTCCAAGAAAACACCAGAAAACCGGTAAGTACCACGCGCATGCGCAATACACAATGTACCGTGATTACCGCTCATTAGGCTTCCGAGCTGTCACTCTCCGAATCCAGCGCAATAGCTTTAATATCTCTGTCACTTATGCAAATAAGGCAATTCAGTGATACCTACCTGACGCAACCTATTGCGCTAATCCACTGCAATCGTCAGCCGAATTCTTCAACGATGTCACCAGGATTGTCTTGTTTGATTGATATTGCAAATCGAGTGCATTGCTTATTGTGCGAGGCTATTATTAGAGATTGGTCATTGAAGAGGATTTTGGCGTTTGACAGTTTTTTGTTTTATTTGGTGAATTACTTAATTTTACCGCACGTGAATGCAAGGCTGGCGATATTCATGGATAGAACATTGCCCTTTGAGTTTCAACTTTGAAACATTTTATTTTGAAGTAAGCATGCATCATTTTTCTGTCCGTCCGTCTGTGCTGTATCACGTGTTCACATCTCACGATATTGTGCCCTAAAACTCCAACTAACTAACTAAAAACCGAACATCCCCCCAATAATTTAGGTTAGGATATTCATGTACTTGGCACTTCCACCAACAGTGAAGGTTGGTTCCCTGACTTACTGTTCCTGATGTATAATAATTAATAAATCATTTTTTGGTTTCGTTTTTCTTTTCTTTCAATTCTTTTCTTTCTTTTTTCTCCTTCCTTTTCTTTTCTTTTTCCCCGTTTTTATATTTGGTTCATTAATTTTTTTCAATAAATATCCATTTTGATAATTTTTTACCAAAATTATTGTGTTATTAATACATTGATGTTGTAATGTTACAATATTTCAAACTTTACGTAACTTGTTCATTGTTGTGTTTGCATCTATATAATAAGATTTAGTTGTCCTCCTTTGTAAATCAGTTTTTAACTGAATAGGATAGACGTTAAATAAATAAAAATAAATAATACTACCACACTTCTTAAAATAAATCTTCTTTAGGCCTACATATTATAATATTTCATTTTATGTAACATAATTTTTGGTACTTTTACTTTACACCCACCTGGAATAATGTAGTTCTTCCAACAAGTAAAATTAATTCATTTCAAATTTTAAAATTCAATTACTTAATTGCTTTCAAATTAAAAGATTTTAATACATACTCGTTCCGGTGCGTACCTTCACAAATTAACTAACGCTATAAACCTACCAACTCTCCATACGCATAGAAAAGATTCAGTTATTAGTTATTACGATGTATGTGTGGTGAACACTTTTAATTGCATTGCTTCAATTAGTTAACTCGCATAGTTCTTTGTTTTACATCGTGAAAAACTTAATTTTAATTTATAATTAATTAAAAGATAAATCATATTTACGATTCATGTTTAGGGTCATGGGGGAAGGGGGAGGGGGCGGTCACGATCATGATTTTGTGCATATAGAAAAACAATTAAATTTACTTGGTTCATCCTATGTGTAAGCTTTACACTGGTCTTTGAAAGAAAACGCAGAACGCGAAATTGTTGAACTTTCTCCTGGATTTTGTGCCCGCCTTGTTAAAATTCTTCAAAAGATCTACAAATATTTACAAATCAACATATCGAAGAAGGATACATGTATTTAGTAGATTTTTTATGAAGTTTGTGATCGTTTATTTCAATTTTTTCTAACGATTTACATATTATTTTTTTACTTAAACTCATACAGGCATGACACGTACAGCTACGACAGTATGCATCCAAACAAAAGTAACACAGTTTATTTAATTTCCAGTTTACTTGAGCTTGAGGCAATCGTGTTGCAACCCTCACTAATAAACCGACACAATTGCCTCTAGCCACCGTAGGCTCCGTAGGCCTACAGATGAGCAACATGTCCAAGAAAAGTTGAAACCTTTACCGTGCGAGACAGATAAAGATGACTGGCGTCAACCTCCTAGGTTGTGTAAACATGATTGGCAATCTGTTAAGTGTGGTCCATCCATCCAGCGCGGTTCTCAGTAGAGAAGGAAACTATGGCGGGTCACAAACTAGAGGAATAATGAGTTTCTTTGAAGCACCGAGCCATTAGCGTTGTAATGCAATAACCCACTTAACTGGTGGTAAATAACCTCAGAACTTTGCTTTGCGGGAAACTGTGGACTGGGTGAGGTTGCGTATTTATGAAATTTTGAAATATTTTCCGAAAACCGTAATAAAATAAGGTTATGTATATCATACTTACTTGGTGTGACCAAAGATTAGTCATGTGGGGCCTCGCAAATTTTGATAAAGTGAGTCTCATAGCTATGTTCAAACATTATGTTTGCGAATGGAAATGACAATTCAATATATTTCAACTTTTGAAAAATTCCAGATTTGGCTATTGTTATGCAAAAAAGCAACGAACCCGCGAACCCTCAGCTCAGATTTAGTCAAAACACATAACTCATGAGAACTCTTTGGTAAATAACAAAAACAGTTTTGGCATAAAACAAAAATATTAGATCAATTCTAAAAAAAAAGTAAGAAATACAAACCAGCTAGTGTATTGTTTTTAGTTTAGCCGAAAATGGAACACTTGTTGACTATGTCCCGTTGAGCCATAGAGAAGCTGGATCTCAGGGCGGACAGCGCCCCCTACATCGTAGTAAAGTTGTTGTGATGACATAAGAATATCTAGCCGGCGGCGGTGATCCACATATCGCATCATTATGAAGGCGGTGAGTCGGCAGCTGTGAGATAAGTGTGGCACGCGCGATCTTCTCCACCTGGCTACTGTACGCAGGCTCCGTCTGCTGTCCCTAAAGAAGAGCGCTCCATTCCACTGCAGGCACTTACACTTACACTGGGCTTTACGACAAATTCAACATCGCGTCTGATCATAGACGACTCCATTGTCCATGCAGTCATACGTTATGTTGCAATACAAGAAAAAAAGTTTTAGTATAAGATTTAATATAAAATGGCTGCAAAGCTGTATTTAAATCTTTAATAAATAAATAAATAATCGTGTTAATTACATTCCCAAAATGGTATAGAAGTTGCTGTTATTGGGGATTACAAATGTCGACTGGTAACCGGATCAAGTAAAACTACCGTTTTCTTATTTTTGAAAATTGTAGCCCTCTTCCATTTATATTTTACTAGATTATTCAACCGGTATGATATAATTCGTCTTTCATAATAAATAATAAAATATAAATAAATTTATTTAGAGTCTACCCACTCAGTTATATAACTATTATTAATATTATATATATATTATAAATGTCCCAGACAAACACCTAAACCCATTTTTCCAAGATACGAGAAAAATCGATTTCTCAGAGTGCTTTTCAGTCCTTTAACTTCTTTGTAAATCAGTTGTAAAAACTGAAAAGTATACAAATAAAAGGCTCGTTGATTATTTGGGTTTGTCTCTCCTTCTAATGCAGATTGTCCCGGGTTCGAATCGAATCTCGGTTCAGGCTGAAGTTTTCCAAAATGGACTCAAAATCTTTCTGTATCACAGGCGGCGCAATATGACCTAACCACTCGAAGCCTAGTTAAATAAATAAATTAATTAATTAATTAATAAATAAATATATAAGATAGGATTTTGAGCCTGCCTTAGCAACTAAGCACAATTTTTGTTGAGTTCACATTAAATAATATATAAAATACAATTTAATTTAAATCATGGAAAGACTTATTTTTTCGTGTCTCCAATGCTGTGGCACGATCTGAGAGCCGAAGGGCGACGACCCAACCGAGTATGTCACCCCTCATGACGTCACGACCGGAAACTCACGAGCTCCGGAGACGAATGATGAGCAGTCCGAACACTGACCCGCCGATATTGTCTACTGTTCGAAAACACCGTCAGGACTTTAAACTGTGGCGTTGTCACTTTAAATAACTGTTGACTTGTCGATCTTTAAGAATCCATTTAAAGGGACTTTGTGTCACGCCTATAGAATCGCGAGATATGCGTTTTGCACTTCATCGTTTATCTATCTTGTACTTGGTTTGTTGAGATAGTGAAAGTCAAGATAACTATTTGAGACGAGAGAAAAAGAAGACGAGCTTCTCAGACTGGTACCGATTTTACTTATTTATTTATTTATTCAATTTCTTTCAATCTAGTTCTGACCCCCCCCCCCCCCCCACTAAATTGGGAGTAAAATTATATATGGTTAACTTTTGACATTCTGCACCCTTACTATTATTTCTATTCTTAGGAATTACCTTTAGGGTCTAAACATGTAATTTTTTATTGTATTATTATTATTATTATTATTATTATTATTATTATTATTATTATTATTATTATTATTACTCATTTCTCGTTTTTGAATTTATATTTTAAAACTCTTTTTCAATTGTTGTTAATCAGTGAATGTTATTATTATTATTATTATTATTCTGTGTCCTTGTGGCAATTGTACCTGCACAACAGAGTTTTGTTTTACCTAAAAAATAAAAGTTCTCTCTCTATGCCCCAATAAAAAAAAAAATATGTACTTTGTTGGAATAAACATTTTCAATTTTAAACATATTAGCCAATTATTACTCAATATTCAATTATTCAGTACTTCTCAATAATAATAATAATCAAAACTCATTTCCAACAATGTCGGGTTGAGTGGTGTTCTTCACACCGATATCTAGGGCACGAAACTATTTTTTGCCGAGATTGCCAGGCTCAGCGTTTCTTCATCATCATCATCATCAACATCATCATCATCGTCATCTTCATCCTGCATCATCTGCTTTTCCACCAATTTTCTCCACTCCTTCCTGTCCTCCCACAGCTTCAATTCCGTCACCTGGTTCCACGATTCACCTCTCTCTTCAACGTCTCCTTCGATCAATCTTCCCCATCTTTCTCTCGGTCTTCCTACTTTTCTTTTACCTTCCTCTCCTGCTTCGAAGTCTCGTCTTGGGATCCTATCCATATCCATCCTCTTCATATGACCAAACCATCTTAAACGTTCCCTTCTCCCTTCTCTTCACTTCTCAATAATAAACAAAATTAGATGAAAAGGTTGAGATGAATGAATGAGCGCATTGAAGTTGATCTACATTCGACTCTCAGTACGTTTTAAATTAAATTATAAATAAAAATGTATCCGTCCTTTTATAACCTAAATTGAGTTTTTATGTTTTAATCTTTTAAAATACATTTTTTTTTATTGTACAGTTTTCTATTTTCAAACGCACGTACTCTGCCATCAAAGTTCATATTATTCCTTTTACGCCAAAAATCAAAATGAGAATATTCAAAATGCTCGCAAGAAAATTATTAATTTGTATTTTAGAATACGATAACTTTACCATTTTCCACTCCAACTTGTCAACAAATTACAAAATTGATCTCACACATGACCAAGTTGTCATAGTATGACGCCCATTTCCCCGACGTCCTCAACCTCTGTAAGCTCGCCAATCGCCATCATACTCAATTAAACACGATTGCCAACCTTACAAAACAGAACCTCATCGAATATTGTTTTCACAACTCGATCATGTCGTAACCAACAATTTAATAATAATTAAGTAATTCCTATACGCTTATGACATAACCGATTACGCAGTATTTATTATTATGGTAAATAATCAAAACACAACAGAACAATGGTTTGAAATATGTAGAGCAAATGCCTTGTACGTTATTTTGTAACTGTCATAACAAACACAATAAATTATAATAACGCACTTTGTAATTGCTCATTCAGCATTAGTGTAATGTAACATTTGAATATGTTTATCTTCAGTTTAGAGGTGTGGATTCTAAATTTAACAAACTTTATGCCCATGGGTAATATGTAAAATGCGCGTCTTCAGTCTAGCTGCCGAAGTACATGGTCTAACGGAATTATTTCACCGAGCATTTTCTTATTAGCATTCCTGGGTTCACTACCCGTGACCAGCCAGTGCTTTCGTCTGAACATGCAGAGGGTGATTAAAAATTGAGTTATTTATCTGTGTTAACTTTTTTCAAGATTGCACTGTTTATCTGGGGAATCTAGGACTAGCCTAAATGTTTAATTTTGGATTAAGATGACGGAAGGTTTTATATTTTGTTTTTTAATTTATTTTATTCGCGATGAATATTAATATTTTCTGCTTTTAAACGTGCGAAATTTGATGAACACTTTGAGTTGAGTGTAATTTTCCCTTTTCATCATTTTAACTCACATTTTTTTTTCGAAGGCATACAATATCGTTTTCTATACCTATTTATGATAATTTCGTTAGCCGATATAATACAATGGAAAAACGTAAAAATATAATGATAATATTAAAATTAATAATTTATTTATTTATTTATTTATATTTAAACCGTGTGTAATGTAACATTTGCCTTAGTCTTTATGTGCTCAAATCATCATGCTTTATTATTTTATGGGATGTACTATCGAAAATAGTCAAATTGTACAGAAAACCCGCAGGAACAGACATAAAAATATGTTTACGCTACTATCAGTTACTGAAGCCAATATCTGAATAGTAACGAATTTCCCGTGTTGTTAAATAACCTCAGCATACAAAATATATTGTTATCAGTACATTAAAAAGTCGGCTTTCTCTTCCTGGTGGTTTCTCTTGTGCGGAGGGTGACAAGATTGCTCTATCTGCTGTCGAGCTTGATACCATTGGTTCTACAGATAGTTCATTATCAATGCGGGACAGACAAACCCGAATTCCTCGTGAGCCAGGTGAGAGTGATTGGAAAGTGACGCGTACGATTACCTCGAACCGTTTTCTAAGACGGCTCAGCTAATTTAGCTATAGTGTTACAATTACCATTTATGACGTGCTTTATCAAGCGTTTTATGCATATTTTCAAGGGTTCAAATTTGGCTTAAAAGCATCTAAATAAGACATTACTGGGGTTTACCCAATTACAGCATCAACAGTCGGAGATGGTGGAGTTTAATTTTTAAATATCAGTTAGAAGTAAAAACGAATTGACTTGAGATTCGAAGATAACCGTTCGATACAGTAGATATTTTGGTTTTGGTAATGCGTGGACAAGTGCGGAAATGGTTACTGTACGGAAATAGATGCAAGTGTTTTTCATAGCTAGTTACATAAATATGATTAAATTTAATTACTTGAGATTTGACTACCTTGGTTTACGTATACGTACAGAATGAAGATAATCTATGTATGGCGACGGCGGTGGGTATGGTGGAAAAGGGAAAGGGGAAGGGTGGAGTCGTCAGGGGAAAGTCCTCTTAAGTAAGGACCTGAATCAATTTCAAACACATACAGTTACCTTGATTTCTGTAAGTATTCCTATATATTTTTAAGTAAAACTTTTTCCAAACACCGTTATTTTATGTCTGGTTCATCACATATTCATTGTTTCATGTAAAGTAGCGTGTGTTGGTAAAGTGTGTCAACTCACTCCAAAGAGCGCACTTCTGCAACCCTACCTACCTGGTGATAGTGGCTATTTCAGTATTCCGACCGTCACCAGATTCCTAGGAATATTATCACGTCAGACATTCAACAATAATCATAATCCAAATTACATTATTTATCCGTCTTCTGCTTCGTTGTCTTTTAATTAAAGTGTCACTCTGTATGATGTCATATCTTTTCATTTTCTACTTGACGTAAGTGATGTATTTTGCAAAATATGAATTATAAGCAGTAATATAAAATAAAGTAGATTTTTGCTTCAGTAAAAGAATGGTCACAACGGTTTAAAAATTAAATCATAGGAATTGACTACGTGCCGATATCACGATTGCCCATTTCCTCCCCTACTTCGCTCGGGAACTACCATCGTCTCGATTGATCTCCTTTTAGCGCCAAACAGTCAAGACTACGTGCATAGGGCCTACTATTTTCAATTTAGCCACCTGTCATATTTTTTATCGCTACGCAAGAAGTGTCTGGTGTTGGAAAAGGACGACTGGCGCGCTCTGTTAGAGGTAGCAGGAACCACATCGACCGTAGTGTTTGAAATATTAGTTATGAACTGGCTGACAGACCTGTCATCTCGCAATAATAATTTTTGTAATACGAAATTGTATATAAATTGTAAATTATCGTACAAAAGAGTAGCTGCCTACCTCTAAAAGATGCCATAGGAGCTGCTGGTACAAGTATCCACGCTCGAGAGAGGTAGCCCACACTTATAGCTAAGGTCTGCTCGATACCCGCCTCCAGCAATCGTGGCAACGTTTTCCAATTAAAAAGTGAATTTTGGTATTTTGTCCTATGAAATAGCACTTTTACATCACCCCCAAACAAACTCACAACGGGCCTACTACATTCCTAATTAATTACTTGACGAGGGGCAAGTTGTCCAAGACCGCTTTTATTTGATTCAATAATATGTATTACATGTATTATTATATAATATTACGTGTGAGTTGGATGAGTTTAATGATATTGAGATAACACGAAAAAATCTCAGACAGAAATGAAAATGAAAAAATTACATAATATTTAATTCAAATAAATTAATAAGTTTGATAATTAATAAATAAGAAAATTGAATAATTTCACGAGCTAGAACGCTCTTTGCGGATACTGGTGACAGAGGTTAATTGACCCCTCAGCCACCGGTACACTGGGGTTTTCTCACCTAATGACTCTGCCACATGAATGTCCCATCTGACGCACAATCTAATATGAATATCCACTCTCGAGTCTATTTGCGGATAAAAGGATACTCGGATGCTCATCAGCCTAATCTCATTGTTTATAAATAGTACCCTAGGCTCTTGTATTCGGCGGTATTTGCAACTTTCGCCTCCTAATTTCAAGATTGTCTTAACTCAGTACCGTTAAGTTTGCCAACGCTGATAGTAGGCACTTTCATCTTATTGTCATCCAGCCCGCAGGTACAGACACATCGAATAATGCAACTTACATAAGCCACGTCACAAGTGTGATTTGTGGCATCCTTGGGTGAAACTCCAGAAGCCACAACTTATTCTTGTTGACTTGTTGTTGATATAATACTCAATGATGTAATTGGTAAATATGGTCGGAGAAAATTAAATACCAAGATATATTTTCTTAAACTTTATTTTCTTAATAAATTTGACAGTAACCATACTCTTTGCCCCCCCCCCCCCCCACAGTTTCTATCGCCATGCTGACTCTTTAACAAATCACTTTATTGTTTATTTTTATTTATTTATCTGTAGTTCATTGTTGTGATGTCTGCATCTGTGTAATTAGATTTTAGTTGTCCTCCTCGTAAATCATTATTTTTTAACTAATAAATAAAGTCTTGTCTGCTGTCCTGTCTCCCTTCACTTTCTTCTTCTTCCTAAAACCTCTTCACCGATTCTTGACATATTTATCTTTCTTTCCCACCACTTTTTAACTTTACCTTTTAACCATTCCTTCGTTTTTCGCCCATTCCACAACATTCTATGAACCTTTCTATAACCCTTCTATACCATGTAACTATAATTTAAAAAATGTGTTATTATCTATTGTCATCAGAAATTGCAAAATAAACTTGTTATAAGTCACTCAGAATTTAACATTTTACAATTTAAAAAAACAATTATAAATTGATAACACTGATCCAAACTTAGTCGCATCATTATTTTCAACTACGGTTTTTCTATTCAACATTTTATAAATGTGATTACGAGATAATCCAACCAAACATAGTGCATTGTTATCAATTAAATAATACTTACATCATCTCTATCCTCCTCGCTCATGAACACGACTCTCAAAGAAAGTCCCCCCCCCCTCCCACCTGAGATGCTGTTATCTGTAGCTCGACGCGCACTCTACCGTCTGCTCAACGCACGGTGTTGACGTAAACAACAATTAAACCTGTAGTCATTATTATTGTCTTCCTAGAAGTTTTTACTTTCTTCCGAGCCATCTCCTGAGATCACGTGACGACCATCTCAGACTAATCATTGTAATTAACGACCGTTTAGCTGAGAGAGTTGCGTCATTTTGCGACGTTGGCAAATCTGGGTGATACAGAAAATGGAAGTAAATTGTTTGTGACATAATTTTAATAAGTTTATGGTAAAGAAGCACGGAAGCGTACACGTAGAATTATTTTGTCGACGAGGAAAATAGCGACAATTGATTAGCCGCGTAACCTGAACTGTTATTGATGTTGGGAAACGGACACACGTTTTTTAGTAAATCGATTTTTTTTTTTTACTTTTGAAGCTTATAGGCTACATGTAAATTTAAAGAAAATGAGTAATTACAAATCACAATGTTAAAGATTGTTTGTTTGATAGGTAATGTAGTTTATTAAAAGTAGGGTTTTTCTCAATTTTTGTATATTTTAAGGCTCAATATTATTTATCTACATCGAGAAACGGTTGATTATGCCTGTCGAATATCATATTGGAATAATAGTAAATATTCATTTGTATAGCAACTTTAAGTCATACTTAACTTTTCTCTTGATTAACACAATCACATCAATATGAAACCAAAGGGATATCAACTAATCAATAAATTAGCCAATAAATAAATAGCCTTTCTTATATTGTTGAACTGAAAAAAGAACCACATGCCAAACTACACTCGTAAGCTACTAAGCACATTAATGAAAGTGAAACTATACGACGAAATAAACATTGATTTCGCTTTTGTTTTGAAAAATTGTTGATTACTATACAAATTTAATCCTTAATCATCAATTAAATCTCTTTAAGACTAATTAAGATTCTTCAGGAAATTCACTTCTTGCTATAATCCTCATGGTATGCATTCCATTTTTTATAATAGCCATTTTGCAAACGCATAATCGGCCCCGCACAGTAAAGCTGCAATATCCCGGGTAAATCAGCCATGATTTCACTCAGCGCAATCGGTAATATCCTGTGCAACAGAAACATATCTTTAATATCACCCATGAATCCGTCAGTTGGCCATGTATATAATATTCACAATTAGATGCTTGAGCTTTCTTCTTACAGTAGATAGAGGTAGTAAGCGAAAACACCACTTTGTAAGTGTGAACTAAACATTCGGAAAGAAAATTGCTGCATATAGGCCAATTATATTGGTAAATCATACTAAATACCAAATAAATTACATTTATTCCTTTCTGGAGGAATATATATTTATACGTTAAATGTGCCTTAATTCGTTTTAAATTATACCTTTAAATGAATCTGTATGTAGCGTATAAACCGTTACTGGCTTTATAAATAATATTACAATAATAGCCAATATATTTTCAATCGCCTTATTACCCTGTACCATCTCGCATGATCTTATTACAATAGAAGTATAACAACGGTTCGACTCTCATTATTATATGCAGGTGATTTCTTAACATTTCATCATTATAATCACTGTATTATCGGCCAGATCTGATCCTATTTCTTATGGTGTTTTCGATCATATCTAAACCGTTTCACCTCTAATTGAAAACAATGTTTATGACAGCAATTTATTATCATTTCACAAGCCATGACCACACGTGTACTCTTAAAACAATTCATTATGTATTTAAAAGTAAAATCGTTGTTAATGTGATTTATTAATTTCGGTGGTTTACTTATTTTCTTATATATACATAATAATTACAAATCTTTCTTAAAAGATTTTCAATTTGGTTGTGCTGTGAGCGTGTAAGAATTTAGTTGAACTCGTTTTTATGGTTTTTAGGCACTAATTGAAGGGCTAACGTAAGTGAGATCGTTTAATTAAGACAGTGATCACCTTTCGAATGAATTTCATTTAACGGTGATGGCTAATTGTACAAGTTGCTGTGGTTGAACATGTTTTGGATTTGTTTTAACTTTTTCTTAACAGAACATAGTTCTAAAATAAAAACTTCCACAGCTCACATCACATACGATATTGTAGTGTTAGAAACGCTCTTTTCACCTTTTATTTTATTCGTTAAAAATTGATTTAAAAAAGTTGTTTTAGACGAATTGAAATATTTTACAATTCTACTTTTAGGAAGTATTTATGAGTTAGCTTAAACAATATATTTTATTAAAATATTCCGACGTTAATCTAGGATTATACCAAACTTTTTGTATTATCGTAAAAATTACTGTATTTTAGCTTGGAGTATGAAAGGATCATTCTTTGATCAAAATATTATTAAACTAACATTTGTTACAAAAACATTTAAAAAATAAAACGAGTTAAAAATTTATATTCATAACTTGTTATTAATTTATATTATATCCAACCATTGTGCATGATTTATGCATCAGATTATTGGGTTAACAACCAAATAAATAAACAATAGTTACGAGTGCGCACAGTGATTACATGGCAAGGCCATAGAACGGTATATAATACGCTCTGTCTGATCCTCTAGATTACCCTTGCGTGGAAGCATCATCTTTGTTGCAGGTCGACAGCATGTCTAGGCATAACAATAACAACATGGCACACTCGCTGGTTAGGAGATAATAGCATGCACACATTTAGATGTGGATGCATATTATATATGGTAATGCGATTTTAAGCTATACCTACCTATACGTTCTCACTAATTTTCCAGACTTTTTCGTTATGATCTTAATGTGAATAAGAATAGGTCCGTGACTGTTGGTGTTTATTGGGCTAGACCTATTTAAAGACCGTTTGTTCCCCTGGCACAAACAAAACAAGAGTTCTGATCAAACTTGTTTCTTACAGTCTTGTATTTCATCAACTTATTCACAAGAAATAAAATATATTTCTTCCCCCAAAAACATATTTGTAATTCTTTGAATGTGGTCGCCGTAAACAAACTTTTGCAATTACAGATAATAATTTATAAACATGAATCGGTGAATATTATTAATTGTATTATTAAGTTAACGTTTGTTCTGAAATTACGATGTTTACGTTTTGGGGTGCATGGGTTGTACTTGTACACACATGAAAACAAATAAATTTTCAAACAGTTTTACAATGTTTCAAGTAAAACAACAAAATAATTGCCATATTTTATTATTATTATTATTATTATTATTATTTTTTTTTTTTTATTCACAACATTCATTCAATCAATATTCAAATAAAACATTTCCAAGGAGAAAAACACTAAAACCGAGATGGTGGGGACATAGTTATTTTATTTTTGGTGCAGTACTTCCAAAGAATTTATTACAAATGGTAAAATTAGTTTAATAATAATCAAAAGGTTCATCCAAGGAAGAACACTCTCTTTGAAAGTGGTTGTTGTAGGCTAGACAACGTCTCTCAGGCTTACATACATGACGATAGATAGATAACATAGGAAGTGTTCCGCTGAAGTAGTTTAGAGATTAATTAATGAACAATGCTGAATGCAATTAATAATTAATGGAGGTACGCACGCGAATTTGTAATAATCTAGATGCGAGGGTGAAGATAACGATGGACGAGTACGGATCGAATTATCTCGAGAGTTATTCTAAATATTAACATACAGAAATCTCTTGGTTTATGCACTTGTGAGTTATCTTCTTCCTGCATTAGATATTATTGTTACCCAATAAGGAATGTGCAAGATTCTTTATTATAGTATATTTAAATGCGCATAACTATGTGGGACGTTGCAGTTTTGTCCTAATTTAAATGTGACATTTTGGGAAGCTTTTTTTTTGGGGGGGGGGGGGTAGGAGCCTGATATTGACGTGTGAAATTTTGCACAGCTGTGGTCATGACAACGAAAGTGAAGTCTTATATTTTCTTTTCTTTTTTCTAAAGGCCACA
Organism: Sweltsa coloradensis; assembly: GCA_024449915.1. NCBI lineage: Eukaryota > Metazoa > Arthropoda > Insecta > Plecoptera > Chloroperlidae > Sweltsa > Sweltsa coloradensis. The sequence goes on along the minus strand of JAMZAV010000108.1, from coordinate 785,102 downwards.
AAAATAGTAATCAAATAACATTTATTTTTATGAAGATTTTTGATTTTCTAAAAATTCTCAAATTTGTCTTTTATCCTCAGTTTTTAACAAGAACGTTTTATAGCTTCATGGCAGCTAGGTACCTAAGAATGCAAAATTCGTACCACACACTCCACTACCGTATATTACTATGATGACGTGCATACTGCATAGTCGTTGCTGCATGCCTCTTTCTCGGGTATGATGTGGGGTAGCTCGCTAAACGAGCAGCATTAGATTTACGTGCGCTGTTTATTATGATTGATGTGTCCACTGACTGGCTGACTCTAGCCAGCCATATAGCGTGCTCTCGAGTACACGTACATAAAACACGACTCTCACGATATATCGGCCAGGATGGAATTTTAGGCTTCTACAAAAATGCAAACTGTAGTAATAAAACCATAAAAGGGGTTTCGTTGGTCTCATGGTTATGGTTTAGAGCATAGACATTATACATATTTAAATGCGATCTCAATCCGTTCCAAAAGTATCGATAGACATTTTACTCTGATTAAGATTTTTGACAATTTCCTAACTTTCTCAATGTACTTCTAAAATTATATTCTTGTGAATATAGTGTCCGAAGTATAAAAACCAGTGAATTCTAAACTTTAAAAAAAAAAATTATAGGCCTAAATAGTAAAACGAATAAAATATAATTTGTTTACGACATTACATGCTATAAAATATTTTACTAAAATTTTGAAAGTAAATTATTTTTAGCTGAATAACTCCCTTAAAAATCAGTAAAATTAAATATAATTAATGTATTGTGAAAAGACGTGATAAGAAACTAGCTAAACAAACCAAACATATTAAAATTGTAAAATCCGATTCGATTTCAATTATTTTATAGACAAAGAAGTTTCCACCCCTAATTCCTCGTCATCCACAATATTACTCATCTTGTCCCTCATTACTCATCCGGTCAAACGTGGCCAGCATTGACCCCGGCCGAACCTACCCCTCCCGTGCGTGCTGCGTTAACCCCTAGGCTGCGCGCGCATCGTGACCTCGCTCTGCGCATGACGGGGATGATTCTAGCCAGCAGCGCGGGGAGGGAGGGGAGGGGATGATTCCCGTCGCAAGATGTAATCTCATGCACCGCCCTCGATACCACTTCTTGAAAGTCTATTGTTAGAACGATTCCGTCACATTTTCAAACTTGTGTTCGATTTTGACTCGATCCGGATGGCGTGATGTCCACTTCCGACCATCTTGGGAATTTTTATTTGTCTCGAGATTTTCTCTGAAATTTCACATGCCGCTTCTTAGAATGTGTGGTGATTGGTGGTCTGGTCGTCATGACCGAGCCCAACTAAAAATAGTCAGTCTGACTCTGTGACTTCTTGCATGCATTATACGATTATTACGATCAATTTTGTCCTAATAGTTTATTTATAGGATAAGGTTATTCCCTTGACTGGACATATAGAATTGTCTTGGCTCTTGATAGTGTGGTAGGAGTGGGGAGGATTGCTTGAATGACGCTTGACCTATAAACATAGACAGATTGCCTAATTTTTTCCTTCCTAGAATTTCTGCCTTTCCAACTTTATAAGACTATAGGTGAAGCTTATGAGAGAGGTTAGTACTTAGCCGGGAAGGAATGTCCAAGGGAATTTTGATAGTTCCCAAAACCTAGAATTCGCGAATTGATTTTCGAAAACTTTGATAAAAACCTTCGAGATCAAATCAATCAAGATTGTCGTGTCGGGTGTCGAAGTGGCGACCTCTCGAGTTAAAGTCTCGAGCGTAACGCATGAGCTACCTCCATACATTAGCTTAAATTAGCTCGGGCCAACTTCATTTGACATATTTCTCAATTGCCCAATTAAAAATCACTCGATCGTGAAATCCAGCGCATTTCAGAATACATTCCAGAGTATTTTTTTACCTATAATTTTCGCCCAAAAACGTTGAAACTTACAAAACATGAAGTATGCAAAAATATTATACAATATAAAGATGAACATGTCTCACTCCAACTTGAAAAATTACTACACATTCAATCTTTGTGGCATATTTACGGTATAGTTCCTAAAAAAAAAGAAAGCAAAATTCTGAAAATGTACATCGATAGAGCCATGCTCATATCCTCTCTAAACAATCTCCTGAGTTTCAGGTAAAGTTTTCCAGAATAAACTTACGTGCATTCTGCACAAATTCTTGGTCAGACCCGAATACGAGTAATAAACACGATTTCCGGTCGTCCTTACTATTTCCTATAAGTTAATCCTGAATGTCCAAACCGTAGAAAACTGTGTGGCCAACACCAAGACAACTTTTAAGATACGACATAATAATTATTGTCTCATCATTTTCTTGCAGATTATTTTCTTCCAAGACAACCCATTTCTACATTTTCGTAATCAAATTGCCGAGCAGGCAGATATTTATGCTTCCCAATCACAATATCCACCATTGTTCTCTGAAATTGATGTAACAGTGTCACCAACATTAGCACAACATGTTGGGATTTCCTCATTATTAGTTATGACACACTCACGCAAGCATCACATTCGGCCGCTGGTCAGTTTCAGACCAAGGCTACGTGTGGTTTTATAATAATAGAACGAGGAAGAATCTTCTTTGGCATACCACACATTATCCATCTCAGCTTTCTCTCTTTAAAGATAGATGTTAAGAGAAAGTTTTTGGCTAGGGGTTGGTGATGGTGTCTGTCCGTGTCAGGCGTGTACCGTACTGGATCTGCATCCAATAGCGGCGAGATAATATCTGTGGCAGCGTCAGAATTCCTGTACCCATTATGAGATGTATTTCAACTCGTATGAAGCACTTGGCTTACGAGTAACTAGATAGATAGTTCATGTCGATAGTTAAAAGTCAACAAACGTCAAACGTTTGCAATTTTATCTAAGGTTTTTCATGGGTCAAACGAACACTTGCATTAAAAGTTCTATAAAATAGCCTTTGACATAATATCATCCCAATTATTACCCTCGTATGGTTCAATGGAAGATCGACAATCAATCAGTCAAACTGTATATAGTAACTTAGTAACTAAAACAATTGCAATTAATATTTTGATTCTTAAATATCAAATTCGTGCTCAAGGAATACTAAAGGAGTTTTTATGTTTGGGTTCGGGTTCGACTCTTGCGTAATTCTACTCAAATCTCTTGTTGCAACACCGCGTAATTATAATGTTTCATTCTTAGCTTATTTCCTAGTTATTTTGAGCAGAGAGTAGGATTTGTTAAAGATGACAATTTCAACTTCACGGCTTCTAGTTTTAGAGTATTTCAATGGCCATAATTTGAAACGAAATAGATGAAAGTATCTTTTAATTGGCTAATTACATAGAACATTATGTTACAAAATAACTAGGACCAATGTAGAAATATGGTAATGCACATATAAACTATATACCACTGACAGAAATGAGGTTTAAATGAAAGGTTGTGAGCGTTAGGAAATATCCGGGATATAATTCGATTTGGGATTTAAACTTCTTAATTAAGACGTGATTGAAAAATATGCGTGAATATTCTTTTCACTTGTGTAATTGATGAGGATATTTGGATGTGTCAAGTTCTGGTCTAATTGGCTGAAAACGTACGAATACGAAAAGAGTTATTACTGCTGCAAATAGACGAAGGGTCGTATTGTGCATTTCGCTTACCGAGGAATTAAAAACTCGGAGGCAATTCCGCCAGTGACATTTGTGTATGCATAGGGTGTTGGAATTAAGGGTTACATTAAAACATACCCAAATACATAGAACAAGTACAAGGCTTGTCGTTTTCCCATGGAAAGTTACAAAAGTAAGTACGTAACAGAAAGTCCTACCCATCACATTGCACTTACCAAAAAAATATTCTAAAAAATAATTTCAAGGTTTCCAATTCTGACAAAATTTAAAAAAAGATGTCTGCATTTCTGTGTTTTACGTTAACTGATTACCTATTATTTTATTAGCAATTACACAAGTTGTATTCAAATGTAATGATATGTCTGCAGTGATATATGAACGCATCGAATATCAAATCAGTCCTACCCATTTAAATATTATTTATAACTTAATATTCACATCAATAAATGAGTCTGCGCAGGAAGATAAAATCCCAAAGATCTAATCGCCACTAACAAACTACCCTCAACCGTTTACGAGTCGTGCACCTCTGGGGACGCGGTCATGTTTCCTGGCGCGAGTGATCGCGATTGCGCCTAAACTAGAGCCAACCAAGCAGGCTGTTCCCTAGGCGACGCGACGCCCGGCGCCGGTGTCCGCCATCTTTGTTTGAGCTCGTGTGATGATCAGCGAGGCGTCGGTCGTCATGGTTACTGTACAGACACGCGCGTGGATGTGGGTCGTATGTATGTACACTGACAAAGCGTTGCGAGATAAAGGAACTGTTTTACGTTCTGGTTATGTGTTTATTTATTTATTTACTAAACTGAACAGTAATAATGTATGGGGGTTTAGAGGGAAATCTCAATCCAAAAGGAAAATGTGTTGTAAGTGTGGTGGGGTTGGTAACATGCAAAGAGGCCCAAAGAGGTTACTACTTTGAGTCCGTTTTCTCACTCTTCAAACTCGATCTTTCAGGATTATATTCATCCGAATACTTGTATGTGCTATAGTGGATTGCCATGATAAAGGAAAGTGGCACAAGATAATGATCCTTGTTCTTCAAAGATTCAATTATAATGAATAACAGTCCTTTTGAACCTGACATTTTGCCTATAAGTGGGATCCTCGACCGGTGGGATACAGGGAAAGTGGGCAGGTCACAGTTATGAACGATTCCTTCCCGGTTCTTCAAATATTCAAACTCTTAAATCAAATAACACGTACATCATTACTTACTTGAATAAACCTTTGATTTTTAAGTTTACCTTTTTTTTTAGAAATTTTAAGTAAAACATTTATAATTTACAGATGTCAAACTTCTGCTAAAATCCCCCAAGAGACTTCAACGTGCTTACTAATTTAACTTGTGTAAATTTTAGACAATAAATAGATTTAATAATTCTATATACTTGACATCATTTCTTGTATGAAAGGGTGACTTTCTATAAACCTCACCCTCTGAAAAATAAAATTGTTTATGCTTGTTAATAAAACATCTTGTACACGTTTTTTCTACATTTTAGAGCTAAAGCTCTAACAAAATATAACTTGCATTAAATAACAGATACATCTTGTAATATATTATCCTGTTCTATTCTGTAATGTGAGCCTTGCGTATCTGACCCATTTAAGCCCAACTAGGTAACCCATCTGACCATACCCTGAACTAGATATCTAGACTGTATTGCGTGTGATAACGATTCGAAGAACTAATTTCATGCACGATCGAAGTGGGTGAACCAACTAATAAACCAAATCGATTCTATGTTTTAGTCTTTTCAATATTTATACAAAACAACGATGAATATAATAATTGAAAACATTTTTAAATTGTTAACTTCCGACCGATCTAACTCATCTCTGTCCCATATAATTTTATTTCACGATAGAACAAGCCACCAATCTTTTTATTGACGGTATTAGAGCTCCCATATTCTTTTTTCGTGGCTTTAATTGAGATCTCGCATGCTGCTTAATTTAAAGCTATTTCCCTATTGTGTTGGCACGTATTTATAACACGTGAAATAATGTTTCGTTACCGTTGAAATTGTATTCCTCACGGAAATACATTATTACTTAAATTTGGAATAATATTTATCTGAATGAAATCACCTACACCAAATTAAGATTAACATCTTTTCAACAACTGATAGGGGATAAAACAACACACACAAATTAATTAACAGGCAAATGGCTGATAACAAAACATCAAGAAATTATAGAAGGATGCACAGAATGGTTTATACGTGAGTATTTTTTTTTCGACCCTTGGCCCACATATGTCTAAAAAACATTACATAATTTCCTTTAATAAAACGACTGCTTCTTCGAAGGCACTAAAAATATAATTGTATGGGGGAAAATATGTCGATTTTTAGTTTTGGATTCTGTCAAACAAAAGTTTCCAAACATCAAACTATGTCAGCTGATAATGATAAACCCACAATAAAGTTTGGGAAGTGCTAAGTAATCTAGGCTTAAGTAACATTTTATCCTTTATGAACAATTACGCCACGTTATGTAAAAATCTGCCATCCTTAAGACAGTTGGCCGAGCTCCAGAAAAGCAGCTTCTTACGCAGAACGCAGAGATTTAGTCTATATCATTTGGAAGCTCTATCTTTTGTCCTATCGGGTTATGGTTTGCACCAAAATGTTAAGTAAGAATGTTAGAATTGCGCTATCAGAGCAGATTTTCCAATAATTGCTCACTTTTGTTGTAACTGACCGTAAATGTGCCACCACCGGGTAGTTTGTGGTAAGTTCACGAACTTGCGCAAGGAAAAAATATTTGAAATGTTAAAATATAATCTGATAGCGACATGCGCTCATCTCTTGTTAACATCGTCCCAAAAATTCAAATTTTTGGGGTGAAAATTGGAGGTCAGAAAGTGGTCCAGACTGTATGTTACATAAGCTGGGTTTGCCGAACAAGCGAATTTTTAAATGGACATTTAACATTGTAAAAAATAGTTGGCTGGAGCTCGTCAAACTGTCTTAACGGCTATCCACTCTCATGACTCGCTGAAATAATGCTCCTTGTTTTGTCAACCACGGGTAAAGAGTCCCAAAATAGGGGGCGAAGCTACTTATTCAGCCGATTGACAAAGAACACAAGAATAACATTTTATTGTGAATTCATTCTTTGGTGGAGGCGCCGGGTACGGAGAGGAGAGATGCCACGTTTAAAAATGCGACGCCGCCCCTTAACAAGGCTCGCCAAAACATTCTTTATCGTTCTTGTTCAAGGGAAATGTCGCCAAAAACGCATGTCAAACGAAGGTCATGTTCGGTTTTTATCGTGAGATGTGACACACGCACAGACGAACGCAAAAGTGATACATACAAGGAACTTCACACATCAAATAAAAATTAATAAGTGATGATATAAATCTTGGATTAAAAATCGAGATAAGCTATCTTTGTTTTATTCCCAATGTACAAAAAGTTCGAGAGCGTTGGTCTTTGCATCGGAGTGTACCACATATAAAGGGTTGATAGAAATCCCCCCGCGCACCCCTTCCGCGCATACTGATTGTCCTGAATCCAGCTCCCGGATTGGTCGAGCATCATCAGATTCGAGCCCCTATTGGATCAATTTTATATCAATTCGTTTCCCCCGTCTTTCTCATCTTTTTCATCTTTTTGTCCATTATCTGCCTAGGGTCGTTTATTCTCTCCGAGCGAGCGCACTTTTCGGAAATTCAAAATCAATGTTGCCTACTCTATAATTTAACATCGCTTAGCAACGGCGACGCGCCATCGTTGCGATAAAAACGGATTCGTTTGTTAATTATTTACGAGACCATTTTTCAAAGGTTCAGACAGATCCCGAGTGGACAAATCCATAATATATGAGCCCCGTGTTTCTCTGGCATGTGATGTTTACTGTGGTAGGCGTCTAAGTAATTATCTATAGTACGTTTCACGAGAGTCGACACTCGGACGATGACAGGCTTGTCGATGAAAAAGAGGTTATCTACGGTGGCTCAAGGGGGGGGGGGGGGGGGGGGGGGGGGTTGTAAAGTTGAAATCGTATAACAAATGTTCTGGTCGAGAGCTGCAAAAGAAGGACCACGAAGAAAATATTGGACCACCTAAACAAATTCTATATCTATATATATATACAAATCGAGAGACCTTGTTTCATTCAAAATTAAATGAACAATTTAATTTTTAGATCAGAATATTTGAATTTTCGAAACATCCAAATGGTGGAGGTGCCGGGTAGCTTAACGATTTAAAAAAAACTTCTGTAACGTGGTATTTTCGGGAATTTAGGGACTGGGATCATGTAAAAGAGCTTGCAGATTACAATGAAATTTGAGGAATTCGTTGTGGTGATTATAATAATATTTGTTTTAAACCGAAAAGCGGTAAAAAAATTTCATAATTTTCTAATTTAAACGAAAGCAAATCGTAATGCTTCAAAGTTCTATTTTCATTGAAGATTGTATTGTAAAATTGATGTGAAACTGCTATTCTGCAATGTGTAAAGCACTTGTGCTTATGTGCTAAATCCCGGCATGCATCCTCCTCTCTTCCTCCGTCAACAACACCTTTACTTCTCGTCCACCCGTCAAATGCAAATCAAGCTGTAGCGATGACGTATTAAGAGGTAGTTAACGTGTATCGTGAGGCTGGTGTTCTGGGGGTGAAGCCCTGGCCTGGGCTGGGCTGGGCTGGCCTGGGGTGGTGCAGGTGATTAGTGGGGAATCTGTAACGACACCTGGCAGCCGTTTTATCAATCAAACAGCTGCTCCATTGGGCGGGTCCAGTTATCATGACTGTGTGTTATGTTTTAAGAGTTAATCTCGTAGAAAGACAGGAAATATGTATCCATAGGTTTTGTTGTGTTGGTTTTGTTTTGTTTTATTTATAAATTAGAAAATGTGAATTATGTGTTTTCAATTGGGGTGCGAAGTTCCTCTTAAGTATCAATTTTCTGTATGTCCGTTTGTCACACGTCTTACGATAAAAACAGAAGACAATCTCCGATTAGCATGTGAGTTTGTTTTGGATACATTGCCCTTCAACAAATAAGATACAGAAAATATTGGTGGCCGTTGGGTAAGAGGTGGCGCAGCATGTTTTAAATGGGTAATTTTCCGGACCCGGCACCTCCACCAAAGATGTAATTTATTCGTGTTCTTTGTCAATCCGTTGACTAAAGCAGTAAATACGGTACCTCGGGAAGGGCCCGAGTCTAAGAAGAGCTGAAGAATGCTTGAACCATGGAAGTGGATGAGGGAGTGATGTTTGGAGTGGGCATTTTCATTTTTTAATTCAGGACACAGTAAACACGAAATGAAAACATTACAAACACATTAATCACTTGTTATTCATGGGGTTGTGTTTTCTGATCATGGAGCTGGTCTGATGATAAGATTATCAGGAAATATGTAGATTAAATTAAATATACAATAATATGAACAATACAACAAACTATACATTAGTACACACTTATACATTAGAGATTCAGTGGCATTGTCTACTTGCTACCAGAACAAGAACAACTACCATGGTTACTTTACTAGATTTCAAAGTCCCTTAGTCACCATTACTTTATGACTTGAAAAACTTGCGTTTTGAGTATTGGGAAGGGATAACTGACTGAAGGCATTTTCTGGATGCTCATTACCACTAATGACGGCGATATAATTTGTAGCTTCTCGAATAAGAGCGAAGATCATCGAATTTCGTGAAATTGTAGTGTTGAGTCACACTTCAGCTGGGATCACCTAAATTTGCATCATCCCGTATAAACCAACTTTGGGCGTGGAGTGGAACTTCACCTGGCGCAACCGACTCCTCCATCCCCTCCCCTCCTTCTGATCTCCTGATGGATTTTCCTCTCGCGTGCCAGATACTCGGCACCACGCTGCCCTGCCCGGGCCGCAGAGAGGGGGGGGGAGGGGGGGCTGCTTCGGAAACAGGTGACGATTTGTTTTCCTCTGCACGGATCTCGTCGCCTAGGTTACCTACTAGCCTCTAATAATAATCAATAACCCGGCTGCAATCTTTCCAGTTGCCTTACCTCTCTCGTCGCCGTTCAGCCGACGCCGCAGCTTCGATCCGTAATTTACAATGGCTTTTTGATATCTCCCTCTCTCCCACCACCTCAGGGCCTCACCTCTCCTTCTTTATTGCCTTGCACCCTGACACCTTTGTACCAAGGTGTGGAGTGTTCCGATATTACAGCCCCGTCCGTTGGTTCGATGAGGGATGTTACAATACTCCTGCTCTTGCTCTCGGTATAAGGATGTGTCAGTAAATCTTCCCTCAAGCTCAATATGTCGACTAGGTTCAATTTTGTCATCAAAACCATTGAAATTCAAACTAATTTAATACGCTCACGATTTGATATACCACAACACTTATTCTAATTGATTGGTCATTTGTCTCCTCTTAATAAAGAAGGTTTGTCGATATTATTCTTGGCTCTTGCTGCAAGGAATGTGCTGATGAATTTCTATACCTGCGTTTAAACTTATCTCAAATCTATACAATATTTCTCCAGGGAGGATTTACAATAGTGTTGATAATTTTCTAGAAACAATGTTCTGATATTCTTGCCCTCATTTTTAGACAGCGTATCCATCCAACATTCATACATTTGCCCTCAATTCATATGCTTCACATTGCAGCATGGATGTCCCAATAACTCTCTTGTTAAAAGTGCTGTGCTGAAATCCATATTCTTGTACAACCTTCTTCTCTTGTCCTCCTGTTTTTATAGACACAATCAAGACTAAGTTGTGCAAAACTGTTAAAGGGGTATTACACTGGGGTCGCCGCCAACTGGCTACAATTTTTGGTTACAATCAGAAGTGAGCAGAACGAATTCGCGCATCCTCAGAACCTTAAACATCCAACAAGGGATTGCAGTTGGCCAACTGTGACCTAATACAAAACTGCAACCCCCGATCAGTGACTGGCATGGACTGACTGCAGTCCGAGTGTAAAACCACTTAACAGTCCTTTAGTATTGGTCTCATCTCATTTAAGATTGATTGTCGCTACCCTGACAACCCCAAGGTTTTGAAGCAGGAGAGTTTAGCCATTAATCGGGATTCATTCAATTCACTTCAGGGAATACATTAGTCGGGGGGTTATATTAATATCTGTACATTAGGCAATAGCCAATACTGGATTGATGGTCTTTAAAGTTGGACTCGCAGGTAGATCCATACATGCCCGTGGGTATAGGTAACCCCCACACGACAGCCAGACTTTAGGGACAGTAGACTGCATGTTGTGGAAGGCAGGAAGGAATATATCTTCAATCAATGGACTAGTATTTCTCAGTTCAAATACTTTGGCGAATGATTATTAAACTAAACTAAAATGTAGGTGAATGTTTAATATTAGTTTTTCTTTTCTTTACGCGCTAAACAGTTTTCCGAGTATAATTTTGTAGTACATTTGTTTTCAGTCAAAGTCGAAGAGTGGGTAAATTGAATCGACACCTGGCATCTGACTCGATTTCTTTATTATTTGCTCCGTATACAAACGAAAGGGATAGAGACCGTGCCAAATGAAGGCATTATGTGGCCGCCATCAACGTAGCAACGTGGCAAGGAGAGTGCATTAGAAATGCATTAAGACTGAATCTGTAGCACGAGGCAACTCCGCTGGGAGGCCTATTTATCCGTACAGCACATGCTAAGTGCACATTAGAATGTCAAGTCGTGGTGACCGTTAGGCTCATGGCTGTGTTCGGCAGGCGATCGACTGGCAGGAGATTGTCAAGGAATCGAATCCACTGGGAATCTAGGGGAGAGATCGGTTCTTGGAAGGAGAATTAACTCGATATTAGGGAGCGAAGCTCTGTGCGCCACGTTTTCTGTTCGTCCGTCTGTGCGTGTGTCACGTCTCACGATAAAAACCGAACACAGCGTCCGGTTGTTAAGAGGTTTTTGTGTTGGTTTTGCCCTTCAGCAAGGAAGATGAAGAATGCGCTTGGTGACACTGTGGGTCAGGGGAAGGGGCTAGCCCCTAAGAAAGTTTAAACGTTCAAACTTTGAAAATCCTGTACCCGGCACCTCCACCAAAAGACTAGAATAATACTGTGAGGCACAATAACGATAAGCTTGAAATCCCGTACTCGTGCTTGTTTTCAATCAGTGTATGATCACTGATGATGGATTATAGTTAGGACGATAGTTGTATATATAGTAGTTTTAGCATAAGTGGGTATATGCATTTTAGTATTAAGCGTTTTGTATCTATTTTTGGCCACTTTCAAAATCTTGTGTATGAAGTTTTTTCATATTTTTATTTTGAAATTATGTCATCAAGGTTGAATTAATGTCAACTGAATAAAAATGTATATAATAAAATTATAGGTACTATGTAAAATAAAATAGGACTAAAACTAAAAAAAGTAAAATAAAACGGGGCCTGCAGGGTTGGCTTGGTCGCTTTGATTTAAAGTCCCCCACTGAAAATCAGTTATATAACTGAGTGGGTAGACTCTAAATAAAATTTATTTATTTATTTATTTATTTATTTATTTATTTAAACCTTAGATTTTATGTGGAAAATAGCGCTTTGTAGCATCTATTGACAAAACAATTTTCACGTATCTCTAAATTATAGTGGATGTCTCGGTCTGAGTATGACTGAGAAATCCCTTCAGTCAGGATTGCTGGTGGAGGGATCGAACCATGACGTCCTGCGCTCTATCAGCAAGTGTCGGAATGAAAGATGTCACGTGTGTTTGTGGTTTAGTGTGGACAGGAAAGAAATGCCCGTGTGCGACCACTCTCTTCCTATAAGACATCGCGTGTTGGTGGTGGTGGTGATAAACAGGATAAAACTACGTCTATTTAATACTTGAGAACATGATTCGCTTTATTTATACCTTCAATATAGTTTCTTCGTTTTCACTAAACTATTTTAAGTTATCTTATGCTAACTTTAATTCTATAATATGATAAAATACAACCCACTTTAATTTATGTACATACTCCAAATTCAATTTTGAAATTTATTATTAGATGAGGATTCAATAACTTTAAGATTATGAAGAATAATGACAGATTAGCATAGTGAAGTATAAATAATAGCTTACAGTTCCACAATGTTTAATAATTTATGTACAACTAATAATGTTTATTTTTATTAAACATCACAGTTGTTATAAACTTTGCGCAGTGACTATACGGAAGCGGAAAGCAATGGTTCTGATAATACTTCTCTAAAATTGATTTTAGGTACCGTTATAACGGGAAAAATGTTTTACTAATTATTATTCTTAAAAAAAATCAAAAGTATTTCGTGACTTATCGTTTCAGATTTAGAATACAATTAATTTTGATCATCTGTGACGCAGTGCTGCATGACCATATCCTTATGTAACAACCTGTTCATACATCGGATACATCCAGGACGAACGAATAGCTACATGCCACGTGCCAAATGTGTCCCATAACTTGTACACAACTCGGAGAAATCGAACCAAACACTTTGACATCCAAAGTGGCCCAACAGCAACACGCATCACACCTCTTGCATACCGGTCAAACTGTGACATCGATCTAAGCACGACAAGAGCTATAGGAGAAAAACACAAAGAGATCCATACTTAGTCCTTCACCTCTCTCTGTGATCAATGTAGTCACTCCTCCCTGTCGCACGCTACTCATCCTGGGATGGCCTGGATCACTGGTGACTAATGTTAGGGACTAGACGGAGCGGCGACACCAATGATAATTAACATCTATAGTATAGGCTAGATCCCCAAGTCTCCAATATGTCCGTCAATCTGACCTGTTCAAGATGGCGATTGGGCGGTCCAATTTATGCTTTACATTATGTTTTAAATGCGATGAAGTATTTTTCTGGATTGTTTTGATATGGTTTTAGCTTGTGCAGCATGGGAATGTACAAACAGAAACAATAAGAAGTTATTGCATAAGGGAATATGTGGTGTTAATGGCTAATATGCTCTCCTGTCAACCTGATAGCCAGCCATCTTGAAAAATATTTGGGCTACAAATCGCTACAACCTACTTGAAACTGACCTATCAAGGTGGCTTCTAATTGTCACGCGAGTGGACCAATGACTGGGGATCTAGCCTACCATGCCTGGGTGCTGGTGACTAACGCTAGAGACTAGACGGAGCGGCGACGCTGCATGCTAGTCACACACCCACGCAATATCACGCCACTAGGATGACTCGCGTCGCATGATGCTGGTGTTTACCAACATGTGTGGTTTCAGGAAACTCTTGCGATAACTGGGGATTAGTCTTCCTCTTGTTTAGAATGTCATCTTGTACTGAACGGTTAGTGTGTCTTCCGTGAACTAACATTGTTGCATTTGATCAGTAAGTTTTCTTTCTAACATAGTCACCTCATGTGACCATGCTTTCTTCAGAAGCGAATGCAATATTTCATTTTAAAAACGTTACACCACTAATATATCAACTGTCAACACATTTTGAATCAAAAGTTATATACTATTCATATTGAATGGTAATTATGTGACCAAACATAATTATTTATACAAGTATTTAGGCCGTATGACTTTTAACAATGCATGTAAGAAATAATCTAATTGTAATGTATTAATGCTACAATTTGATCAAAATCAATTCCTAAAAATGTAACTTTAGTTGTGTGCAACGTACACATCAATTTTCCTTAAATTAATTGGGATTTACCGAAAACCATAACACAATAATTGTTATTGTTATTTAATATGTTTTAGTCTCTTTATTTGAAAAGTAATTAATTATCTTTGTCATCTCAACATTCAGCTGCTGGGAATTTAGAAACTACTGCCGATCGAAATCTCGTTCCAAAAACGCTGTATTCCGCTCATTGAGGCGAGCGTTTATATTTTGAATAATGCAAAGTGTTTTAATCTTTGCGTGAGTGAACGCCAACATGGTAGTCAGGTAGAGTGGGTGTTTGTCAGCATCACTTGTATTGATTGTGCTGGGTATGATTCACCGTGGGTGATCGCATCTATTAGCAGGGAGATAATTATACCGGACACTCGTCGGTGCCTGGGTGGACGCGACGCTGGCGACGTCGCTAGGTGTACATGATGACGTCATACGGGGGGGGGGGGCACAGGGGGCAGGGACCCGAGTGTGGATTCAGGTTTGAAAAAAGTAAGAATTAACCATTATGTTTCTACCTATTTTATCGACATTCAATTCGACATTCATTCAGGTAAGTGATAGTGGTGGTAGTGATGTTTCCACCAAAAACAGAATTAGTATCGGCAGAATCAGCGACCCCTAATCTTCTTTGCAGTCATAAACTAACCAATAATATACGAAATAAACTACCCAACATAATTCAATCGAAGAAATACTTTTAGTCACCATATTGTGGAAAACAATATCGAAGAGGATGACAAAAATATCTTAAACCAACAATGCGAATAGAAACAAAAATATTTTTTTAGTATTTTTTTTAAATGTAACAAATTTTAAATAAAATAAACAAACCATTATTCCATCTAAGGAAAACGTTGACGCTCTACATTGGATAAAAAATACAAAATAAACACAAACAATGAATGAAAATAAAAATGATTTTTAAAAAAAACAATTTTTACAATTGGAAACAAAAATAATACTGACTACAAAGGCTAATGAAGAGATATATGTCAGTACAATATGGTAGGAAATGTGTAACCTATGGACAACGATAGATATAAACAACACCGCGCCTATATTATTAATTTACCTACGATGTAATTTACTATCACTCACTAGGAGTGTTTGGTCACAAGGACTTTAACCACACAATAATTATCAATTAAAATAAATTCATTCCATTCCGCATGTTCGTAAAATGCCATACCTGTCAATTAAGTTAATAACGGACATATTTGTTGTAAACTAGAAATAAAACTAACTGAATAATAACTTAATTGGATAAAACGATTTAATTTGACGTTCTATAAACTGTGTATGATATATTGTGCCGTGTCAACTTGCACGCCTAGCTATTTGATGGATTCAGTCTTGAAACGGGCCACTGGTCTTCTGTCTGTCCCTAACAAGGCAAGGCGGGTGTTTTGAATGCGACTATTGATTGATCAACTTCTACGTGTGCACGATTCAACCAACCACGTGTGATTATTATCGGTGTCAGTGTTGGATGTGGTTTGCGTGCGAGTGTATGTACCTAGTTGTCGTGTTAAATGTTGAGGAGAAAAACAGGAGTTTTATTTTTATGGACAGATAAAAAGTTTCGTTTAGAAAAGATGGGTATTTTGTAAAAGTTATTTCAGTCTGTGATGCGCTACGATAGGGGTAGGCAACGTGTTGTTAGGCTTCGTCTCGTGAGGACGGTGGCTCATACGGTTGTTTGAAGTATGCGACATCAGGCGACCGAATGGCATCACACTGCAGAGAAACACAACAGAAATAATCAATAGAATAGAATATTTATTTGGGTTCAATTTTTACATTTTGATGGCAGTAATGAATTACAATACTTAATAACATAGACAATAATCAATAACATCAATGATTGATCGATATAGATTGTAAAGATTTATTCCGACCGGGACCCGAACATTCATTGTTTTACCCTCTAACCAATTGAGCTACCAATCTGAATAGTTACTTTGTAAGTAACCCGAAAATACTCATAGAAAAATTATATTGATAGTAAATTCCCTCCATAAAGTCACGCTTAAACTTGCTTCGTTTACTCTTGAAAGGAAAACGATTTCGCCTACAAATTGGCTATTATCTAAATTGGATTCTACCACAGAAAGATAGCAATCATCACACATTAAAGTCACCGCTTGAGTACCGTTGTAACGAAGAGTAAATAAAATTATCTTCGTGTGCTTCATAAAGTCATTCGCGACAATAGACTCACTATAACAACACTCGTTGTCGCGTTAACCACTAGAAAGGCCAAACAATTCCCCACCTATCAAACCCTATTATCTACTTGATCCCCTAGATACATCAAATTAATCACCGACTACGTTGTAACGAAAAGTTAAATTAAATTATCCTCGTGGTCTGAAGGGTCGTTCGCGGCATGACCACTATACACCTGTATCGCGTTCACCATTAGTTCCACATCAACCCCCCAACCGTCAACAAACCCTATACGTAAGTCCAGGGCTTTCACCTCTTAAGCACTTCAATAAAATCGACCGATTTAACATGCCAATCAATTTTTTATTTTAATTATTTGAGGATGTGGGTGTGATAGAGGGGAGGCTTGATTCATAATGAATAATTATCTATAGCACTCAACTTATTTCCTGATAATCTGAGGATGACAGTCGATGAGATCACAATCTAACGGTGTCACTACGGGTTTACCATGTCTAAAAAAGGTCTATCATATCATAAATAAATCGAGTGTGGCTTGATAACGTCTATGATCCTATAACCTATGGACCTACTCATTTATCAATTGATTTACTAATTGTTCACAATAAATACATGGGACTAGAAATAATGAGCACAAGGCAATGACTAATTAGCAGTATTTAAGTACGTAATAATTATTAAAATTACACACAAATTACACAAGATACGTATATGTTAAGAATAGTGCTTTACGTCATCAACGCCAGGGGTGGACTACGTGTCCGTGTGCCCCCCCCCCCCCCCCCCGTCTAGCCTGGGAAACCCGACCCGATGAGTGTGTACACTGAGCGTAACATCCTGACCTGACCTTACTCAAGCGTCCGGTGTTTTGGGGGGGGGGGGGGGCTGCAATCTCTGGTCGGGTAATGGAACTCGGGATCACATTTCTTTCCTGCATCCTGGAACCATCGATAATAATTAACTACACTACACTTGCCGTCGTCATCAAACAGATAGTACTTATATAAGTTAACATGTGTGTATAGGCTGCGTCGATTGTTCAAGTGACAAAAGTGTTTTTGAATATTGAAGAGACGTTTTACAAATATCAACGTTAGAATTGATTAGATAGACATTCATTGATATTGGTATTTAAATAAATATTTATTAGCCATTCTGTTGAGCACACACATATTAGAATAAAATCATTAATGATGAGTTCCGTTAGAGGTGGGCACGTCATCGAGTGGCTTTGGACACTCTATCCCGCTGACTGACTACCTCGTAATCTCATCAATACCACATTTTCCTACACTTTTTCTTCTGCTAATAGACTGATTGACTCCTGGGTCCCGATTCCTGAATATTTTCTTCACTCTTATCCCCTAACCCGTAATCCTGTGTTGCTAACCTCAACCAATCACCAGTCAGCAAGAGGGTCCTTGGTTTGTTTGGTTTAACGGCGCGTCAACAGTTATAGGTCATTATGCACCTAATCATGTTTGTTCGCTTGTTCTTCGCTGCATCTTTGGAAACTAACCCCCTGCACAAGAATACGGTTTTAACCTCCGAGGGTTGAAATGTACAGGAATCCATCCCCTGGGGATGGTACTCAAGCGTAATCATCTCTGTCCAAACTCTCCTCAACTCTTCGTACTTACTATACTTCCAACTTAAATATTTTAATATTTATTACAATTCAGAAATTATAAAATTCCATCCCGACCGGGGAATTTATATTTTACTCCTGAACCTATGGGTCCAACCAAAGGGATACTTTTGGTTTGTTTGATTTAAGGGTTTCTCCAGCCGTTAGGTCATAATGTGCCACTAAATGGTAGAAGATTCGATGTGTTGAAACAAGCTGCAATATAGATTGTTTATCCTGAAAGTAAGTCGCGTGTGAAGTGTGTGAGTTCGTCATATGAAGAAACCCTTACATCATTATCATGTCGCCTCCGTTTGTCAAGATTGTGTCTGGAGACTCGTTGTCATTGGTGAAGCAGCTCCTAACTAACGTCATAACTGAGGGAGTTGACGTTGTTGTTTCGATAATAAATATAAACAAGGAAGTCAACGAGAGGAAAACACAAGGAAGGAAGCTAAGAAATAAGGAAAAACGATCCATCTAGCCTACATCAAACCGACAGTGTATATTGTAATCACACAAATATCAGAACATTGGACCTGATCCTGAAATAACCTTTCATCGAAGGGGACTGTTTAACAACAATACTCTCAAGCTCAACTCAATGCACTTCCTTTTCACACGGAAAATCTGAGAATTTTGAATCGTCGGAAAACTAAAAATAAACGATTGTCCTACCTATCGGTCAAGTATCTTATCTCAGACAGAAACCGAGACGAGTGCCGTTTATTGAGCTACCATAGTCACTATATAGTAGCAGCCAAATATTTGGATAATTTTTTTTTATGTTTAATCGAAACATGACTTATAGTAGTAACTATATAGTTGTTACTAACTAGCTGTTGTAAACTGGTGCATTGGGGGGGGGAGGGGGGGGGAAATGTTGTAAATAAAATTAAATAATAAATGTAACATGTCGAATGATAAGTACATGTTGATGTTGTTGGTGGCAATAAAAATAAATAATATAATGGTATGGGATAGTCAGTAGATTGTCAAGGAAAATAATGGTTAAATAAATAAATCATTCTTCTGAATTCCGACGTTTAAATATATTCACAACATAATTATTTTGTGTAGCATTGTTCACAGATTTAGTATTTTTATTACAAAAATCTATACTCTAAGCTTGTATTTTCAAAACCAACGGTTGACAAATGCCCCCCCCCCCCCCCCCCCAAACGAAGACCAACCCATCCTGGCATCGAACGGGAAAGCACACGCGTATAGAACTAATAGTCGGCCCGTTTGATGTGTCACTCGACCATGATTAGTAACTTCGCCGCGAATCCTGATTGTCGCGGTCATCATCAGTGTCCCCCCCCTCCCCCTCCTACACGCACTCGGGAATGTGTGCTGGGCGTGTGCGTAAACCAGCACACAGACACCGGAGGTGACACATCTAGACTGTCCAGAAGAATAACAATACGGATATCAGATTTCATTCAACAAAGAGATTTCCTAGAGGAAGGAGTTATCACTAACTCTCATTACCAGTCTAGCGATAGTGTTTTATTTAATAGTTATTTATAATGTTGAAGTATCATCTTGTGTTTTCCACTAAGAGAACCTATCAACAATTCTGGTATGTTTGTTCTATAAATAAATTGTGTGGGTTTTCTAGTTGATCCGTGAATGAAGACTTGTCAGTAATAGCTAGAAAGTGATAGCGAGAACAAGGGGGAAATTATTGAAAGTGGAGTGGAAACAAACGTAATCGAACAACAGGTGAGGCTTGCGAATGTTTGTGTGGAATTTGAATTTCGCGCCCCGAAAAAATCAGTGACGTCGACGTTGTAACCACTGTTTTAGTTCAAAGTGAAAATATTAATTTCTTAATTCACTATATTTCGTAGTAACATTATTGTATACAAAATTAGTGTCAACTATTCTCTGTAACTGTAGGCTTCGTCTATGGATGTAATGTAATGTAATAGGATTAAACTAAAGTGATTAATACTATCGCGTACAGTTCTAAATCAAGTAAGAGTATGTAATAATATGTATTTAACAATGTAAAAATAAAATAAGACCCCCCCCCCCCTCCCCCTACACAACTAAAAAATGCGTTTGGCACAGTCATATTATCTCTTTGCTTTCAAGATAATTTTTCACCGACCTATTGATAGGCCTACCCACATTTCTACTGTATGCCAACCTTTTGTCTATCTATTAATTGGAATGCTATTTATTCTGATTGGCCAACTTCTCGCATCAATGTGAACTTTGCTTCGTCCTTCATGGTACTTGAATCGTGTCTAAAGTTGGTTTTGTTTCTGCAGGTCAGCTGTGAGATGTCTTCTCGCGACCTGCGTCTACGCTGACATCTCTGAAGCAGCCAGCATCTTCTAGAACGCCACCCCCATGACTCAAGACATGGCAACAATGCAGCAACACTGTATTACGTCACCGACACCAGCGGCAACAATGCAACAAGGTAAAATAAACCCTTCACGGGCTAGGCTCAAAATATATTACTCTAGGTAATTTTATAACTTCCATGAAACGTTCTATTTTTATATTATAGAAGAACACTTTAAATTTAGACGTAAGTAATGATTCAATCCGTCAACTTTTGAGCTATTAGCTTTATCAAACCATATGAAACAGATTTTTAATAAAAATCATAGTGTTAACTTAATATTCAGCTCAGTTCACTTCATTTATTCATTCACTAGCACTTTATGCTATTGCACAGAGCAATACAAACACAAAAATGGCTAAATAAAAAATTCTGACGAATTCTGAATTATTCTGACGACGGTTTATTATTTACCTAATGATGCTATTTTATGTGCAAGTATTTTTCAACGTAAATTTCGGCTGATATAGGTCACGTCCTTGTATTAGAGAAGATTCGGCTGTCATTATCTCTAGAAATAGAGAACTTACGTTACTTGAGACCTTGCTATGACAAGGCTCTCTTGCACAATACATCACTACAATGCAAATAATTGAATCACATGATGACTGACAGATGAAAGTGTAACTCAAGCGACTCTGATTCGGGAGGTCATATGCTCGACATCTGTGACTGACTGAAGGAGTTGTCTTCAAGATTGTCTCCAGTCACAAATGCAAGGGTTTTAGTCTTAAAACTGCCCATGGAAATTCCCTTAAAAAGTCTAAATATCTTGTTAGGTTACCTCAAGAGGGTCATTCATGTCCCTTGGCAGATTCCTCAGGGGAAATTAATTTCTTTTTTAATGATTACCGTCTATGGGATGTTTTGGTACAAGAAAACAATGATATAAGTAGCTTATGACTTGTGGTTGTATGAGGCCACCACCCTCAAAGAAACGAGTCGGAACTTTCGAAAATAAAATAGACTGGAAGGGGGTGGAAGGGGAAGGGTAGGTATAAGATAGGAAAAAAAATCAGTTTCGTCGGAAGTACGCTACGTTCCCGTACCGGAATTTCCTTCCTCTCTAAGTCTCTTCACCGATGCTCGCGGCCATGGTCTTCTCGATTAACCTTCGGCGTACGGATATCTTCTCTTGCTTCAGACACCTTACCACACATCCTCTTCACTTGCTGGCCGAGTAGATAACAGACACTGAGAAAACCAAATCGAGATGAAACTTGAAACCAACCTGGCAACCACACCACAAGTCACAGCTTCCTTTTCCTCTCGGAGACCAAGACTTGGTTGTCTAAGATAAGAAGCAAATGTTTGACTACTAAGAAAACGCCAAAGTCGTTGTTAGACGAGTGAGCGAGCCATGTGTTGAGTTCCCACACAATGGCACAACACAATGTCTTGCGTAGGTACAGCCGTACAGCCCATACTTTCTCTGTATCTACAGAGGCTACAGCCTGCAAGGATCGGCTATAATATTTCTTTCTTTCTTTCTTTCTTTCTTTCTTTCTTTCTTTCTTAAACGTCTATCCTATTCCTAGATAAAGCCATAATAAGCCTACATCTAAATTATTTACATTACTATTGATATTATTAGCTTTTGACATGAATGAGTCATCTGGGAGTCTTTTTTACCACTTGAATATCACATGCAGCATTTTCTTTCTGCGTTTAGTCGATTTATTTATTAGTTAGTTACTATATTGGCCTACATTCCTTTAAATGTGCATTTAACTTTTTGAAACTTATAACGGTCATAAACATTAATTATAAGGGTGATTGTAGATAAATCAGCCAATCCACACCCAACCTTTCAGTTAGCACTAATAGCCGTTACAAAGATCAAAAAGTAAAGTGCACTTTTAAATTAATGTAGGCCGATATAGTAGCTAACTAATAAATAAATAGACTGAACGCAGAAAGAAACTGCAGCATGTGATATTCAAGTGGCAAAAAACACTCTCGTGGCTCATTCATGTCCAAGTTCTATATAATTTATTCTTATGGTAACAACTATACGTTTTGTTTATTTTTCAACTGATCTTAAGTCTTCATCCTAAATAATTATACATAATTATACATAATTAAACCTACTTAAAGTGTACTCCACCCAGTGGCGTATCCAGGGTGGAGCTAGGGGGGCTTGGCCCCCAAGAAATCCCAGCTTTAATATTATATTCTGCAAATCATCTGGGTTTACGCAAAAAATTAAATTCATCTATTAATTTCTCTTTTCCCGTTCAGCAAAGCACCTGTTAGCTAGAGTGGAGCATTATGGCTTCACAGTTGATGCGCCCTTATACCAACTAAACTTAAAACCCGTATTATATATATATATATATAGTACCAATATAATTATCAATTTTAAATGCAAATGTTCCCGGGTACTCAACACAATGACTTGCTCACTCGTCTTACAACGACTTTGGCGTTTTCCTAGTCTAGTTGGCTAAGGCGCCCTTATACCCGAAATGTGGGGGACCTGGGTTCAATCCCCTGGTCGGGAAAGATTTTGTAATTTCTAGATTGTACTTTTAAAATTATTAAAATGTTTTGAAATGCATTACCGTGTATCTATCATCTGTGAAAATACTATGGAAACGCCAGTGATAGATAAATTGCAAGGTTTACTCAATCTCAGCGATTTGGGTCTGGTGCAAGATAATAAACTCGGCCGGCATTACAGCAGGCAAACAACAAACAAAAAGTAAATTTTTTTTTACCAAATCCATTGGCGTGAAAATTCACAAACCTTCGCGCACGTTTTTCATTTCATATTCTTTAGGTTAAATCGCAACAGAATTGTTTACAGTCTCAGAAACTCGTACCGATGTCTGTTAAAATTTCAACGCATCTGTCTCAGCGATTTCGCTAATTTTTATTCACTAGCCTACAGACTCACAGAAGCGACTTGTTGAGTTCATGGAGACACTCGTAGTGTTCGCACCCTCGTTAAGAGCTTATGAACATTGATATTAAAGAGTTTGGAAATAAGTTTAAGTAACTGTGTAAGTAAGCTACTGTAAGCATTCTAAGAGCTAAATGACTAGCTACTATACTAGGTGTAGGTGACTGATTTAGCAGTAAACAAAATTAGAAGGGATTATTTTTATAAAAAATCAGTGACACATGACACACAATGTGTATTATCTGTTAGGTAACTCATCACATCTATATTTCATCAAAAACAATAATTATGGTAAGAAAAATTTTGAATCAAATAATGTTTGCCTCTACTGGGGATCGAACCCAGAACCTCTGGTCCTAATTGAGTAATCGAGGCAACATGCCAAAATCTGAATAAAACTATTGCTGCTGAAATTCATGTTTTAAATGCATTTTTATTGGTCAGGAAACACTTTAGGTTTAAAATAATTAAACTAACTTAGAAACCATTTTCAGGAAAAGCTACAATATACGTCATTATGACAGCACCATAATACAATTTTGCAATAGGCAACAAACAAATATAATTACAAAAATGACCAGTAGGCCTATTAAATAAAAATGATAAATATTACAATGAGAAAATATAATTAATAAATAATTCAAATTAAATTAATTCAAAGAAAATCAATTCAATATTAATTTTGCAATTAAAAGTTATGTTTTATTACAATAATTTCATAGGTGATATTTAAAATAAATGTCTACAATATTGTTTTTGTTCCACAGATTCATCGGGTGATCCCCTCTCCGATTCGGACCTCGACTCCGAAAGCCACCACGAGACGTCCCGAACTGATTCGGACCATTCCGCCAGCACCCGCAGATCTTCATTGACGTCGCCTGAATCCGACATCAACGTCCAGAACGCTACTGCTGGCCACCATCGTCGACTCCTTGAAACTCGCAACGAAATCAAGTGTCAAAACAACAACGAGATAACTGAAAACAACGGAAACTTGCCGAAAACCATCGCCAAGTTTGAGAAAGTCAATGATAATGCCAAAATTGAAAGTGTAAAAGAACTGTCTGACATCAAGTTGGAAGATAGGAACGGGGATAATTGTTCACCAAAATCTAATAACAAAGAAATAAGCGTCGAAGTTAGTCACGACCAAGAAAATGGCAAAGAGTCGCCTGTCGATACGGAAATGAAGTATCTTTGCCCGATCTGCGATAGAATGTTGTCGTCTCAGCACGACTTCACGCTGCACATCCGTTCCCACAACAACGACACGGAAACAGCAGAAGTCACCTTCACCGCTAAAGGGTACGCATGTAAGATCTGCTCAAAGGTCCTCAGTTCGTCTAGTTCCTTAGATAGGCACGTCCTAGTTCATTCTGGCGAACGGCCCTTCAAGTGCCGCGTGTGTGGAGTTGCGTTCACCACCAACGGAAACATGCACCGACACATGCGCACCCACAACATTCAGAAGAGCTTGGACTACGAAAGCGACGGCAGTACCGACTCGACAAGCTCTTTGAATCAGAATGGTAAGAGCCCCGGCTCGCCCACCAATAACAATAACGTAGCGAAGAAACGTCGCGTTGGGAATAACATCACCAACGAGGCTACAAAGATCGTTGAAAATGTCTCTCCTCCAACGATTGAGAATAGCAATAAAAGAAAAGCTACAGAAGTGATGGGATCGGAACTGGATGTCGGAAGGAGGCGAAAGGGTTTGGGAGATAGTCCGTCCGAATTGTGTCCGCCGCAGCGGTTTAAGTGTCCAGTCTGTGACCGGGAAGACTTTGCCTCCCTCAACGTTCTTGAGACACATCTGGAGTCGACACATCCGGAATACAAGGTACGCTGTCAAAGCTGTAACTTGGATTTCAAGAACCATCGCGTCCTCAACCTACACCGCTTCATGGTTCACCATGACAAAGAAGCCAAAGACAATTGCAATGGACCCTCCGTGGTCGGTTTCAGAGATCTGACTTTTATGGATTTCTCCAGCGAGAAGTTCCCTCATATCGCTCGGGCGGTATGCGAACAGAAACTACACCAAGCTAGTTCGGTCTACCATAAGTTTCAATGTGATAAATGCGGGCGTGCGTTTCCCTGCGGTTCAGCTTTGAGTATCCACCACAAGTCTTGCTATGGTTGTGAACGGAACGCTTTAGAAGTCAGCGACGAACCGAGCGATAGCGAGGCTCCGACAGATCTCTCACAACGAAAGAAACCTCAGGAGCATCGAGTATCGAGCGATGAAGAAGAGGAAGAGAAGAAGCGAGAAGACTTCTTCGCGGGTTTGGATCTTCAAAACAAGTCCGTCCCTACTTCACCGGTCACGCTCGATCGTTCCGAAACCAATTTCGAAACCAACTCGTATTTCAATCCAGATACCCAAAGAGAAGTCAAAGATCTGGCAGACATACAGAGTATATTATCGGTTACAAGTGCAGGAGGGCTAAGACTTCAGGACCTCACGAAGTCCCCTGTTCTGAACGGGAGTATAACGCCGTCGGATAAGAGCTATTCGGACTCGCACGAAGAAGAACAACAAGACTGTTTCGCCGCCGAATTCCGGCGCATGAAGTTGAAAGGAGAATTCCCCTGTCGACTTTGTACGGCCATCTTCCCCAACCTTCGCGCGTTGAAAGGTCACAACCGTGCCCATTTGACAACGGGGAATGTTTTCCGCTGCAACATGTGTCCGTACTCGAGTACCGATAAGGCGATCTTGATTCGCCACATGCGTTCTCACAACGGAGACCGGCCTTACGAGTGTGCGCTCTGCAACTACGCCTTCACCACCAAGGCTAACTGCGAAAGACATCTTCGTAACCGCCACTCGAAACTAACCCGCGACGAAGTAAAAGAGTCGATTATCTATCACCCTTCTGAGGATCCGACAAACGACGTCGAATTCCAGTCGAAACTATCGACGGGTAGCGAGGTGAAAAGAGCATTGAATTTTAATACGTCAACAGAAGATTTAAGCAATATTGACCGAAATTCCGATGATAAATACCAAATCAAAGTCTGTCAGGAGAAACTCATGCCACAGTTTGAGCGGGAGGGGCGAGTGGAGATCGAAAGGGGTTATGGCCAACAGCTGTCTCCAATCGTCTCTAGCGACCGTCGGTGGGAAACACATGAAGTTGCTACGATGACCAGCCCCAAATGCGATGATACAGATTCCGAGAACAACAGTCGCGACAGTTACGAGAACGATAAATACTCGAGCAACGATGAAGACCTAGTCAACCTTACCAAAAACAACAATAATATACCATTAAAACTATCTGAACACCAAAGAAATAATTACAAACATCAGTTTACTCAAAGCAATGGTACGTTTGCACGAAACGTCAACTCACCATTGGATTTGAGTATGGACGCACTCGACCTGAGTAAAAAGAAAATAAACACATCCAAAGACGACGATTCGGAACCACAGGACCTATCGAAGAAATCCAGTCCAGAATCAAACAACATCAAGAAACAAATCCCATTTGAAAAACCGCAGCCACAAACCCATTCCTCGCCACAACCCCAAAGCCCGACCCAAATACCAAAGCTAGACTTAAACGTTGCTAACTTTTACGCGGCGAATCCTCACCTGATGTATCTAAACAACAATGGGTTTGGGTTTCCGCCACAGAACCCTTTTTCCACTCTCAGCCCTTATTTCATGGCATCTTCGGATCTTCTCCAGAACGCTAATAACTTTCACGAGTTTACCGCGGAGTTAAGGGAACGCATCCTAAAGGACTCGCTGATGAGGGCGGGACTCCAGATGTCTGGAGGAACGATGTTGGACCCCATCGCCGTGGCAACCGCTGCAGGAAAACTGCAACAACTTCAAGCGATGGCAGAGATTGCCGCCCGCAGCAAGGAGATGAAGTACAACGAAGTCAAGGTCGAAGAACGTTCCCCGATTAAAGAGGAAAAGATCCCGGTAAGCGTCGCGAGCGTTCCTGCTAATAAAGGGATTGTTGTGAAACCCCGCGACGGTCGGGAAGTCGGTTCGTCTTCGGTGAAGATGGTGATAAAGAACGGAGTCCTCATGCCGAAACAAAAACAGAGACGTTACCGAACAGAAAGACCGTATGTTTGCGATCACTGTTCGGCGAGGTTCACGTTGCGTTCGAACATGGAGCGACACATCAAACAACAGCACCCGGACTTTTGGACGCAGCGCCAACGAGGTAGCAGCGGCAGTGGACGAAGAAATCAAACTATACATTCGAATCTAAGTAACGACTCAAACAGTCAGAGTCTCCAAGATATGTCGCCAAAAACGGAACTGTTGAGCATTCACGTTCCGCCAACTCTACATATACCTAATTTGTCACTCATCAAGAACTACAGTTTAAGTGGTCTTGATATGAAACCAAAGATCGATGATTTACACGAAACCAAAGATAAAGCTGTCGTTAATATTAACAATAACAACAGCAAGGTATTTATTTCTGACGAGGTAAAATACGCCATTGCACAACAACTAAAGTCAAAACTTAACAATACTTACCCCGGTTCTAACCATGACCAAAATGAGGCTGATGAAGACGACGAATTAGTCATCGATGAAGAAGACGAGGAGGAAGCGGAAGACCTTCAGAAAGAAATCAAAACCAAAGAAGTCGAAAAAGAAACAACAAATAGTTTAAAAGTTCCCCCTAAAGAGGAGATGAAAAAAGCAGATAGCTTCGAGGAAGGGTACAAATCGTTCAAAGACTCATTCTTCAAGGGAATGGGCGCGGAGATGAAAGGTGATCGTTACAAGGCGTTGCAAGGGGTCGACCTGAAGAGCTACCTGAAGGAAGCTAAGGAGCGAAGTATCGCGAAAGAAGGCTCAATGAAAGACGAAGGTGTGGACCTCGCAAGCGTGAAGCGGTTGTTGGACAACGCGACTACGCAGACGCACGCGTTTAGGCGGTACTTCCCCGGGGCGCAGGACAACGAGGAAGATGGGCACATTGATGACGGATCGGAGGAAGATGAAGAGGGACTAGTGGCGCCCAGTGACAACTCCGGAAGTGACGAAAACAGGTATTTATTATAATATATAATAATAAAAAAATAAATATATGTATCATATTTTTCAATCAAATTTAATTGTTACTTGTCTGAAGTACTGAATTATGTATGGTTGTTTACTGTACACCAGTACTTCTTCATATTTAAAATTAAAACCAAGGTGTAGACAAATTATATTCTTTTGATTCTTTTCTTGTTCCATAATAATATCTCATGTCATATTTTATAGTTCATGTTAATTTATACTTGTAAATATAATATATATATAAGTTGCAAGGTTTTAGGATATATTGGATTAGCTGTGTGGATACTATCACACAAATTATTTATATAAATATATAAATTAGGCCTATTTATTATTGTATTAATTTTTTTTAAATACAAAAATTGAAGATTGAAATGAAATGTAATTTTATAGAACTAATTTAGCCTTATATTTGATAAATGAACTACAAATTAAATATTGTTGTGCATATTCGTTTCTTTTTGCCAAGCTTTTTATATAAACAGATTTGTTTTGAAATTATTTAAAGATTTATTTTATTGAGGATAGTTTATCATAGGTTGAATTAAAAATAGCTTTAGATTTAAATTTTAAAATATTTTAGATAAAATTAAAATCTAATTTATCACATTGTATGAAGAAATCTGTATTTTGTAGAAAGTACAAAAATTATGGTTCGAAAAGAGATGAAAAGATTGCAAAATTAACGTTCATGTTTTCCTGCAGATCTGACCCAGAAAGCGGCGCCCCAAAGAAGAAAAGCGCCTACTCCCTGGCACCGAACCGAGTATCGTGTCCTTATTGTCACCGCAAGTTCCCGTGGTCTTCGTCTCTTCGCCGCCACGTTCTCACCCATACGGGACAGAAGCCGTACAAGTGCGCCCACTGTCCCCTTCTCTTCACGACCAAGTCAAACTGCGACAGGCACCTTCTACGCAAGCACGGCAACGCGAGCACCCCGAACACCAGCCCCGAGGTACCAGCCCAAGTACCGCAATCCCCCCAGCCTTCGTACACGATGCGCAACGTACCCGAGCGGCCGTTCAAGTGTAATCATTGCCCGAGTTCGACGTTTTCAACGTTGAGTAACCTAAAGAAACACGTCGCTACGAAACATCATAACTCGCATATGAAACACGATGAGATGAGCAATCACGGCGACGATAGTCATGCGGAGAGCGACGAAGACGTTGCGGTCGATGAAGACGTAGCGGAAAGCGTCGTCGATAAGATGGAAACACCGATCGAGACGGGACGAACGCCGATCGAGAGCGTAGTCATCTCCTCCTCCAACGCCGACCTTCCCTTCAAGTGTCACCTCTGCGAGGGCTCGTACGGCGAGCGACAGGAGGCTTTGGAGCACATCAAGGAGGCTCATCCGTCCGAGTTCGAGCTGCTCATGTCGAAAGGCGCTCTCGAGAACGGCGGGGAGGATAACAACAACGTGAACGGTCACGAGGAGGGGATCGCGGGGGGTGAGGAGAGCTTGGAGCAGCTGCGGGGGAAGTTTCCGGATTATGCTAATCGAAAGGTGAGGAAAAATTAATCACTTTCTTACCATGTCCTAACATGGTTAATAATTGGTATCTAATCGCTCTCGGCTCTAGTAAAACCGTATTGTTATATAGAGACAAAATCCCAATATCAATAGTAAACATTTATTTTCCCAAATCAGTGGCTTTAAATCAACCAAATATTTAAAAAACTAAGTTAATAAAAATATGTAGTAAATAAGAACATGATCTTTCAAGAATTCTGAAATACGTACAACTCCTAGTCCCTCTAGGTGTTCGGAGAATATAGTAAGGACTAGATTCTGTCCCGTGGCGGGATTTCAACATAGCAGTTGCGCTCTTGGCAGCTTAGCAGGCGTTCACGTATTTTAGCATAAATATTATATTTTAGGTCCTTAACTTTAACATTAGCTATAATATATTCCTTCAACTGATTTTTTTTAATAGTATCTAATAGTAGATTTCTGCATAAGTTTGTTAGATTGTTCTTAAACTAAACTTCTCTTAACTCTACATTCAACCATTGCATGTAGACTGTGCTTAAATTTCTTAATTTCCTCTACATTTGTAGTATTTTGTGTTGGTATTTTGTGTAATTTTAATCTATATAAACCATGGAAAATGAAGCTGCTTTTATACTTGATAAAGTAAACCCAACATTCGTTCAAATGGCAGTGACAAGGTTGAAATGATATTCAGCAAGGGTTTTGGGCTAAAGGTTATACACGCTAATATACGAAGTATACACAAACATTTTGACGAGTTTTTAGTCGTTATTAATGAGTCGAAAACCGAATTCGATATAATTATATTAACTGAAACCCAACTCAAGGAAATACATACACATCAATATGAAATTAATGGCTACACTGCATATCACTATACTAACAAACTCACTAGTCATGATGGAATCTCAATATTTATTATGAATAAACAATATAATAAGTTGCAAGTGAATCCAAACAATATAATAAGTCAAGGAAACTGTATTAACATTGAATTGGAGCAAAACCATGAATCATTCTCAATACTTGCCATATATAGATCTCCCTCCAGCAACATAAATTTATTTATAAATCAACTACAAGCATCACTCACGGAACTGAAGAGTAGACACAACCTAATAATAGGTGACGTTAACATTAACATCTCTGACAAACTTACACATGAAAACCCCCAAACTAGGGACTACCTTAACACGTTATATTCAAATGGATTTATACCGCTGATCAAAGATTGTACTCGAGTGACTGAGAACTGCCAGTCTTGCATAGATCATATATTTCTTAAATCAAAAAGTGTATCCCAATTTCAAACAGGTATATTACATACACAAATAACTGATCACTACCCCATAATAATTGGGATGAAAAAAAAATATATATCGGCAACCCACAACAAAAACAGCAGTCAATTAACGACTATCAATATAATCGACTACACTAAACTAGAAACACTTCTTTCCGAAGAAGAATGGGAATCAGTTACACACACAGATAATATTGATAATGCTACTAATAATTTCATTTGCATCTTAGAAGAAAATATAAAAACCGCAAGCAAAAAAAAAGTAATAAAAAACAACAACAAAAACAAAAAACTGAAACCATGGATTACACTAGGATTAATCACAGCTATTAGGAAAAGAGATTTATTAAGTAAAAAAGTCTTAGTGCACCCAGAGAATATTGAAATGAAGGCGACATACCGAAAATATAGAAACCACATTAATAAATTAATACACATAGTAAAGAATGACTACTACAAGAATAAAGTACTAGACGCTGAAAAGGACATGAAGAAGGTATGGGATGTTGTAAATGAAGCCACTGGTAGGCCGAAACACCAAACAAATCGGGAAATAGAGAGAATCAAATTATTAGATAACATTATAGTGACTAAAGATGACCCGAATAAAGTAGCTGAAACATTCTTGCAATATTTTAGTAACGTAGGGGGGAAAATGGCCCGTACTATCATGAGTAAACCCATAAACCCTCATAGTATAAGCGATTTCCCTATAAAACAACAACCCAATTCAATATTTCTTACTCCCACAAGCAATGAAGAGATTGCCGATTACTTTGACGGATTAAAAACAAATTCGGCACCAGGCTTTGACCTAATAACTACAAAAACAATTAAACTAATGAAACTACATTTATTAAAGCCACTTAAATACATCATTTATCTAAGTCTTTCAACAGATACGTTCCCTAATATTAAAAAAGCAATTGTAAGTCCCGTTTACAAAAAGGGAGACAAGAGTATTTCTAGCAATTGCAGACCTTTATCTCTTTAAGCAATTTATTAATATATTCATGAAAAATGCATCAAAACAAGGTTGTATGACTTTTTAGAAAAAAACAAATGTCTATCTAGTAATCAGTTCGGATTCCGAAATAATCTTAGTACTCAGGATGCAATCCACACCCTCACGCAATCCATAACTAGCAATCTAGATAAAAACAAAAAATCTATAGCCATATTTCTTGACTTAGCAAAGGCTTTCGATACAGTTTCACACACTAAACTACTTAAAAAAATAGAGCAAAATGGCATAAGAGGGGTAGCCTTAAGGTTAATTACCAACTACCTCAAAGATAGAGAACAATATGTGCGGATAGGAAACACCCTCAGTAGTTCCAGAATAATTGAATATGGTGTTCCACAAGGAACAGTATTAGGGCCACTACTATTTTCTATCTTTATAAATGATTTATGCAATGCCAAACTAGAATGTAAAATTGTAACATTTGCGGATGACACGGTACTTATTTTTTCAAGTAACAGTTGGGCTCAAACTCATAAATTGCCGAGGAACAGACTAAAAAAATAAAACTGTGGCTAGACAACAATCTACTTACATTAAACGAGGACAAAACATATTACATTGCCTTCTCTGCCACTAAAGCTGACCTGCCAACAATAACTATGCCCCTCAAGATCCATTCAACAAACTGTCTCTTAAACTCAAATGAGTGCCCATGCACTGAAATAAAGAACGTGCCAGAAATCCAATATCTCGGTGTGACAATTGATCAACATATGAAATGGAACTGTCACATAAACAACATAAAAAAGAAGTTGCGGAACACTCTCTACAAATTTTACACAATCAGGAACTTCCTTAAAATATCCACATTAAAAACTATCTATTATGCCTTGTACAATCAATAATTCAATATGGGATTTTAGCATGGGGTGGAACTTATTACAAACATCTTGAAACACTAATAATAATGCAAAAACATATCCTGAAGATAATTACTAAAAAGCACAGACTTCATCCGTCTTTGTTAGTCTACAAAGAAAGTGGGATCCTTAGCGTTCGAAAACTATATGTACAAGTTCTCCTAACACATGTACATAAAAATATAAACCAGTTTAACAAAATTAGCAAGGACAATAACAATAAATCTATTACTAGGAATCAAACCAAGGGTAACCTTGTAGTGCCTAGACCCACAAAAACGCTGACCCAAAAGCAAGCAATGTTTCTTGGACCAAAGATTTACAACGTTGTTCCAATTGAAATTAGAAAACGGAAGACAGTAAACTCATTTAAATACTTTGTAAAAAAATGGATACTAGATATGCCCATAGGTAAAATTGAAGCATTAGTCAATGCCAATAAATGATTAAAAAATATGATCCCAGTTCATTGTATAAGGAGAGGCAAAATATAGGGAATGTGCCCTATAAATAACCATATTATGTGTATTAAATTTCATTTCATTTAATAGTTTATTTTATAGATTCATTTATGTGAATTTATTAAATATATTTTAATCAAATCTATAAACAGAGATTTGTTTTGTTTTGTTTGTATAACTACACCATATTAATTATATTATTAAATATTTAATTTTTATTAATGATTTAAAAAAAATAATATTGAAATGAATTGTCACTTAGCCAGTAATTAAATGAGGTAAATTAAATAAAATGAATTAGTAATACAACTATGTCATCAAGAATGTAAAGAAAGGTAACAGAGTGTAACATTTTTTTTTTTTTTTTTTTGGATTTATATCTTTATCGTAGTTTTTAGTTTTTAGTACCTAGCCTTTAATTTTTAAGTCTAGCTTTATACAAGACATCAAAATGACACTGCAATAAGGCAGCCACGAACAAGTTTCCCGACTTATGTGGTTGTCTTAAATAAGCTTAAATACGATATATGAATGTAATCAATTATCATGTCCTTGTCTTGTCAATAAATAAATAAATAAATAAATAAATTGTTGTCCGCTTACATCGCAAAAGATTATTAGCTTAGACCTTAAAATTATATTGTCTTTTTTCATTGCCATACCAATAAAGAACCTATATTTTTTAAATCTAAATAAATCTAAGCTTATACAAATAATGCAAGACGAGTTAAATGTTAGTAATTCCAGGATTTTTTGTTGGTCTTCAATAATTGGTACCGTTAGCCACTTTAAGAGGCACAATTAATGTCCATTTGGTTAGTGTATTACGACACCAACAGCACTGTAAAAACACACAGAAGCTACCAATACTCATTTTCAAACACTACTTGTAAATAAATTTTGACCCTGTTTCCTTGCATTTATAAATTTTTAATGAAAGTCCTCTTGATTCCTTCAGGTGATGTGTGCATTCTGCATGCGGCGCTTCTGGTCGGCGGAAGACTTGCGACGTCACATGCGAACCCACACCGGGGAGCGGCCATTTAGTTGTGACATCTGTCGACGCCGCTTCACGTTGAAGCACTCGATGCTTCGTCATCGCAAGAAGCACAGCGCTAGCGACACGTCGCCTGCCAGCGGGGACGAAGAAACGGCCTACAAGTCTCAGTACGTCGAGAACAACCTCTCAAAACACGACAAGCACTATAAAGGTTACCTGGAAAACAATATCACCCAGCACGATAAGATTCTGAAGGGCTATATCGACACGCAAATTGGTAAAAACGATAAAATATATAATAAATACTTAGAAAATAATATTGCAAACCAGTTCAAAATAAATATGAATGGTTATCTTGAGAGTCAAAAGATTGGTTTGAAGATGACAAATATCAATAATAATAACATAATGGATCCGGTGAAGGCATTGGGTTCGCGCTACATCATGGAAAACCCATGGCCAGGTGCGAGGGATGCGGGAAACGCACAGAAATTCCCGGATGATAAGAAAGAGGGAGAAGACGAGACGAATTTAATTGGTAATTTACTAGGAATCGAGGATAAATCAATAATTGATAAAATGCTTGTGTCTAAATCGGCCGACGATGCTGCTAAGTTGTTGGGAGTCGGAGGACGGGAATGAGGTGGGATTCCCGGATCATGGAGTTTTTTTTTTAATGAGAGGTTTGACTTCTTTATTTTCCCGATTGGTCTCAACGATTTCGTCAGGATAGTACAATTTATTGTAAACAAGATTATTTGTGATGAATTATACGATTCGTGAAAAAGAGAAAATTAGATTTAAACAAAGCATAAAAGACTTTAATAGCGTTTAACTTAAATGTTGAGAAAGCGATAATGCCCTTCAACATAACGTATACAGTCAGATATGGTCTCACTTCTGTACATTGTCAAGGCCCACAACATTTTTTTTTTTTTTTTTTTACAAATGCAGGATGAGAATGTTTTGAAATTGATTCCAAATTTTGTTTTGGACTTATTTATTAACTCAATTTTTAATTATCTTTTTCCTGCATTTATGATTACCACTGTGTGCTGTAGGAGGCTAAGCAGCATGTGGTATATTATTAATTTTATTACTTTTGTAAGGGGGCTAAAGAGCAGGTTGTGTTTCCACATTCGTACAACCAGAGGTTAGGATACGAATTCCTAGTCACTATTGAAGTAGGTCGCAGTGTTTTCGTTTTACGTGTAAACGTACAGGTATAATCTTAAGTTAAATAATTTCCAATGCAAAGAGTTTGAAAATAAATTCATGACTTTGTAACAAAATGTAGAAATACATACCAGTACACACATTAATATTAAAATCTTAATTCAATAATGTCACCCCTTCACATTATAAATTTACAAATTTAAAACCAATATAATGTAGATATACATTGATTAATGAAAACCAGAACATTTGATATTTAGTAAATTTATTTTTAGTTGATGATGCCTTGTTTCTAGGCTAGTAATTTTGTAATAACATATGAAAGAAATAGAGTAATTAACGTAATTTTCAAGTTTTTTGCTCACTGGCATAGTACATCAGTTACAAGTTGTTACGTGAAACATTCCACTGAATTATTGAGAATTTTTTATTAATTTTACTGCATTCCAAAAGTAAATGTAAAGTAGTATTTCCTTTGTTAGTTACTGGCCGATGTACATATAACAATAAAATGGTTGTGTTCTTGACTTCTTGTCAAGTGATGAAGCAAACATTCCAGTTTAAACTTTATTTTACATCAGCAATTGCATCATTAATGTGGACTTTGTTTAAATAGCTCAGTACCTACAAATGTGTTATTGGTGATTATTGCTTACTCTTTTATCAAGACTTTCAACGAATACTTATCAACTACTGTATCATGTTGGTACTACTGTAGTTGGGTTCAAGGCTCAGTCACAGTCAGTCAAACCATTAGTTTAATTCATTAAGCATTAGTTTAATGAACAAATGTTCTTTTGAGCAATAAAAAAATAATATTTAGTCAATCATATTGAAGATGTCCTTGTAATGGGTTAAAGTAAGATAAGTGATCCAAAGTTACCACGATCCCAAAGCAACGAGAAAATTGCAAAACGAACGATTATTTATCTGTAATAACTACTAACCATAAATTATTATAATTAATAAAACAAAATAACCAATTTACTCAAGGATAGTGATTTAGGAACATGGTAGCAATACTTAACATTAATAATTTACAATGTTTTGAAAATGTAACATACTATTTCTATTCACGTTTCTTATGTGTTGAGCGTTTAAGGCAATCAATATTTTGGTTGAAACAAGGCATTCCAAGTTGTGGCTTACGAATCATATCACATTTTCTGTCGTACTAAGTGTTCAAATACAATGTAAATAAATAAATACGGTGTAATAATAATAGGTAGTTTAGAAGTTGTACGTCTTTAGTCAAAAGACTTTTTGTGGGTTTCTTACACAACGAATTTTGTGCAAAACTTAATGTTTGTGTGATTTCAATATAATTTTTGTAATGTGCGTTAATTATTTATCAGCTAATTACTAGTATGTATTGTAAATGGATTTAAGAGTGACTGACTGTCAAATTCAATATTAGATTTCAAAAGTCAATCTGTTGATGTTTTTTAATTTAGCTCTGGTTAGGTAATATGTCACTCAGTGGAAGATCTTTTTAGTAGTACCATTGCCATTCAAGACTATTAACTGAAAATTTCAAGTACATATTAAATTAAAAATTTGCTATGTTCGTTAGCATTATGGCCATACCACGCATTAATTTGCCAAATAACCTAGTCGGTGTAATAAAGATACAATAATACAAAAAACTTTAGGCGTGGCAATATGGATAATGTTTTTGATTTCTTTAAGATGCTGCCATTACAACATATTTTTTTGCAAAAATCTAAGTTTATTTTTTTCATAATTTTTTTTTTATTGATTAATGTTTTGTCCCCACAGTTGTTAAATAAATAAGCAGTAAAAGCAAAGTAATGACAATTAGTAAGAAACATGTTTTAGCTTACTGTACCTCCATGTCCAAGCCTAAATTCATGGCAAGAGATGGGCACTGATCATGGAAATTATTTATCTTTGCGTTTGTTAGTGGGATTACATTTCTGGGTATAATGCATAAGACATTAAGACTCGACAACAAATGCTGTTGGTAGGGCAATGGTACTCATCATCTTGATTATAATCAAGCCGATCATTGCCGTTCTGATTTTTTGTTCTAATGTTCTTCGATTGACAGTTTCATGACTATCCTTCCTCTAAAAACAGAATTATTTCGAGCTTTCGTGCTATTTTTTTTAAATGTCTGTACTTAATGTTTGAACGTAAACAAGGTTTACAATTAAGTACTACCAGTAGATACATGAAAAAAATATTTAAAATTTTACATTTTTTTGTTTCATTTTTCCTGGTACTAGTAATAACAAACATATGATTTTTGTGTAAACAAGGATAAAACAGTTCTTATCTGTTGGTTTACCATGTAGAACTCATCATATTATAACTTGCATTGTTAGCAAAAAGGGTTGCAATATACATTTTTTCAATAAAAAAATTGAGTTCAGGTAAATAGTGTCATAATATATAAATTAAAAACTAAATGAATTTAAAGTTGGTTAATCGTTACATTTTTTTAAGTGTTTGTCTGATTAATTTCTTTTAAATGTATCGCAACATACGAAGTAGTATATCTTTATTTTAGCATGGTTTGCTATTTTACAAATTGTACAAAGACAATGGACCTATCTCAGAAGTTTGTAAATATTTCATAATCAAAACAGGTTGTGTTTCTTTGTAGTACAGGTGATGTTCATGTTTGGTTAAATCAGACAAGCCGGTAATTTAACAGCTATCTTCTCTACCTACTAAAATATGTTATGTTAATGTTATTTGAGGTTGTTTTCAGTTATTTATTTAAATTAGTTGTTACCTTCAACAATATTTTCACTGTGCATTGAGAACTGATTCAGCAACATTCCAAAGTTCTCTAATGTTTCATTTGTAATTATGTAGTGTATTATTTATGTGTTGTACATTTTTGTTACTAGAAATTAGGATTTAGTCGTTATAAAGATTTGTGTAGTTAAGTTGGTTCTGCCAGTTGTGATTTTAGATTATTTTAGGTACTTAGTAGTTGAGTTTGTGTAAACTAGCTTATCATATTTTATTGGGATGACCTATTAATTATTCATGTTGGGATACTGTTGTTGTATTTTCATTGATGGCACCTTACGGCCTCAATCAATTTGTCGGGGTACCGTATGTATACCTGAACATATAACATGAGGCTAATACTTATCTGTATGTGTAAATATTTATAAATTATCTAGGTTAGATAATACATTAAAAAGTCAATATATTTTGAAATAAATTTCTCTGAGTTGTTTCAATATTGTAAATGTACATAAAATATGTATGACATGTTAAATTGAGTCATTTCATTTAGATGAAAATGTACGGAAATTTTTACGTTGTTATTCGTGATTTTCTTTAGAAAAGGTAATCAATGAAAGATGATCATCAAAATACTTTACCTTTAGTTTGGCTAGACCAAATATTAAAAAACAAAACACTTAACAGTTTAATTTTGTGTTGTGTTTTGGGGAGAAGACATGTGATGTAGAACTCCCAATAAATTAAATGATATTAGTCATCACTTCCACGACTTTGCACCTGAAATGTGCTGCTCACCGCAACCACACATTTCAACGTTTCAAACACAACTTGAAACTTAAGTGTTTTTCTAAGTAATTATCCACCGTGTTGGAATTTAGATGAGTGAAACACCATAATTATTGTAATTTTTGCACCAAATTTTGACACAATTAACCTATCTTATATTTAAAACATTTAGTATCAACATTATTTGAATCTTAAGAAGTGAATAATAAGAGAAAACTGTCTGGCTCAACTGTGAAGTGTGTACAATTTTATTATAAATTGATTAACTTGGATTATGTCAAATTATTCCTCAGAATAAAGATGGAATTCCAATAACACTGTTTCCACTTCTGCTCAATTTAACTTCTAATCCCATAGTTAGTGCTTCACCACTAACTCAAAACAGTTTTCCTTTTTATTATCGGAATCTCGGACCCCGTTTATATTACAAGCATTCGACACGAGATGTGACATGGGTCGGATGGGGAGCTACAAGGCAGGTTGAAATTTGCATGTAAAACTCAACCGTCGTAGCAATTCGAGTCCGTTTAAACGCAGAATTTTGCCCGCGTAACCCAACAACTCCCATCGGACGCTAGTAATATAGTCAGGGTATCGGGGGTCTCAAAATTAAATAAAAGGTACGTAAATTATATTATATGTGATTCAAATTGACACCTAGTTAGTTATCACATTTCCCGATGAATGGTGTGAGAGAGAGACGAGTGGTATTTGCCATCATGTTTAGAATTAAATAATGTCTTACAAAATTAACAATTTTTGTATTTAAAAAACAAATGTGGAATATAGTCTTTTAAAAACAAATTGATTATGACACAAACAAGTAATGCAGTTCTAGTTTTCTGTTCTGTCTAAGTGGGAGCGAGCTGTTTTGAGATTTTTTGAGCCCACTCACGACTTGATAGGACCAATAGGACCGCGGAAACGACAAAAGTGTCTTGGGATTTGCTCATGGAAGTGTTTTTATTTTTAGTTCTTCAGTGCCCTAGCTCGGCCGGGTGTGGACCGAATGAGATGAATTTTTATTCCCCAACAGCTTTTGGGCCAACAAAAATTTAAAAAATACTGTGACCCGATTGGATGAAAGGTACGGCCGGGACAGATGTTAAAAAAGTGAATAAGTTTCCTATGAAAGTTGATACATAGTAATTTAATGGCAATACGTTTCAGGTGTTCTTAAGTTAAGTTACTTTGAATATTAAAGGTTACTATACACGTTACTGGCGAGACAAGAAGTTCAAAACTTTCTAAAGTAAAGTTATATCCCGTTTTATCTGCCATCATCGTCATCACTGCTGAACATGATATGGGGCAAAATCATTTCTCTTTCTCAGGCAGACAAATTTGCAGTGTAGAAAAATGCGGTGTTGCAATTTGGAAAACCTGTGATGGTCGGGAATTGGTAACCTACCCCCCCCCAACCCCCCACCCCACCCCCTCAGTTTTGATTGTGAAGGGAATGTCCAAGGGCTGTGCAAGAGGGCCCAACCCCAGCATTCGCCCGAACGACTGAAGAAACCCTTTGTAAAAAATCAGTCAGGGTTTCCAGTGGCGGGATTCGACTGGAACCACCCGAGACGGTCAGCGGTCTCACGCGTGACCTATTTGCTTGTTCTGTCCATCAGGAGGACACTTTAAAACATGACCAACTGTGGGTTGAGGAAAACGAGGAAATTATTGGGGGGGGGGGAGGGGGGCACACGCCGCCTTTCCCCCAAAAAACCCTAGTGATGCCACTGCTGTCTATTCAATTCAAAACCGGCGGTTGAAAATATTACCACAGTGCCCTGTATAGATAGCGCGCTTATCAGTCCCCCCTCCCCTCCTGGTCGTTCAGTCTGCTCCGTGTTCTGAGGAATCTCGTTCTCTTCTCTCGTCAACCTCTGCCAGTGACACATCGTCTAGCTAGCTCTCCGTGCCTCGCCCTCGCCAGAGCCCAGCCCACCGAGACAATGCATTCCCAGCTACAGCCGACCACGCCATTCCAGGTAAGCGATCACTACATTTTCTCCTAGCTATTCATCATAAACCATCTATTTATTGTGAATTAGTTATTGATTGTGTTAAATTACCGTACGTATTATATAATTTCAATCTAAGCTTGTTTGAAACTTAATTAATTGCAGATTTTATGGTTGAACCTTGTCGGAAAAAAACGTGGTTAGCTCTGTTCCAGTATTAATTACTGTGTATTCACCTCTTTGTAGGTAGATTAGCATTCTTGATAATTACGCGTTCGATATAAATTCATTTTTAAATTACGGGCGTGAAAATTCTTTTGGTTTCGTTGTGAAATTTGTGCACGTGTTAAAATCTGGGCGTTGATCGTGCATACTCTAAAATACGATAAGCTTGGCGTTTTCCGATTAACTAAAAGAATGTTCCATGTAGTTTGAATGATAATAATGTATGTAGTCTGGGCTAGGAATTCTCCGGCTAGATAACGCGTATGATTGTCTCGCTACGCACAATGTAGTACTAGTAGGTCAAGGTCAACGGCGCGTACGCTCTTTTTCACGTGCCTCGCACCCTATGGAAATGCTCCAGCCTTCTATTCTATCTCTAGTTTTATATCTAATTTGTAATTATCTAAATCATTATTTCTCTAAATATTTCGTTTTGAAAGTTCCCCGACCTCAGAGCCCACTTGACCTTCATTTAACACGGACAGCCCATCGTCGCGATTACCCACTTCATTTCATTTGGTTTCATCACTAGCTAGATACAGAGGGAGTAGTTATTACTTCATGGTGAAGATTTGCTTTGTATCATTTATACACGGGCGTTTCCACAGGTTACCACTTACATGCCTATTTCGTAGACCATCCTGCCAAACTGTAGGCCCACAGTAATTTTGTGCTCTTGTTTTGGACACCTTTGGGTTCATCTGTTCACTTTCAACGTAGACCTACCGGTAATTTAGATGTCAACCATATATTCAAAGTACATGTTTCAAGTGGGTGTAAGCTTTTGTTCTTCTGGTGTAGGGAGGGGTGGAGGGGGAATCTCCTCTAGTAGCCGTTGGAAGATAGCTCATATTAATTATTCAAGCCTTTTAGGAAGATGCTGGTTCGAGCCCTGCATTGCAAGGGCATAGGAATAGGGGATGCAGTTGCATCTCTACAGGCCCACGGCAAGAGGGGGGCAAGGAAGCCCATAGAGCAGCAATTGTACCCTGCCTTTAAATTCCTAGCTACGCCACTGCCCGATTGTGTAGTATATTTTTGTGTTAAATTCTTCCGATAGCAGTCGGAACATCTATGA
The DNA here is from genome assembly GCA_024449915.1 of Sweltsa coloradensis. Lineage (NCBI taxonomy): Eukaryota > Metazoa > Arthropoda > Insecta > Plecoptera > Chloroperlidae > Sweltsa > Sweltsa coloradensis. The sequence goes on along the minus strand of JAMZAV010000108.1, from coordinate 742,608 downwards.
AGGGGGGGGGGGGCAGTAGCCGTTAGAGGGGGCTCGATTTTATTCAAATCTTTTAGGAAGACTTTCGAGACCCACACTGTGTAGTATATTTTTGTGTGGCTCGTTGGTCTTGTGGTTAGCGTCTCTGCTTCCAATGCAGAAGGTCCAGGGTTCGATTCCCTCTACAGTCAGAAATTTTTTAATTTCTGATTTGGACTTATAAGTCCATCAGTTCTTGTCTTAGGAATTTGTAAACGGGGACTTTGGAGCCGTCCTAGCAACGAGGCACATAATAAATTCAAAATTGTTCTGAATCGGCCTTGTCGATTCTGGCGTTGATCTGCGGGTGTTCGCACTGTCCCTACCACTGATTGCTATATTTCCTATTTAAAAAAAAAAAACGATTTTTGGTTGGTTATCGCTCACTCATCAATTGTGTCTGGGCTTACGGGGTTGGCTTGGTCGCTTTGGTTTACTGTCCCTCACTGAAAATCAGTTATATGACTGAGTGGGTAGACTCTAAATACGAATATTTTATTTATTTGTTTATTTATTTCTATACTAAATTATATTCTAAGAAGTATAGAAAATCTAGCCTTGATTGCATAACCTAGTGATTGGGTCACCTATTTATCTGTACTCTGTCGCGATCCTGGTCAATGTAGATTGTCTACGTGGCTGAATTTTATTTCAATTCATTGTTGAACAAAACGTTTTTAGAATTGCCGGAAGACCTACAATAATTCCCACCCCCCACCCCCTCAAGAAAACAAGCGGTTTATATTGATTGATTACGGTATTTATAATCAAGACCTTTGTAATTGGGGTAGGTTGCACAATAGGAAACCATGGTTGTGGGTTAGAGCCAGTCATACGCATGGATTTTACTAGAAAACTTCTCTTTTAAGCATATTTTTAAATAAATATTTTCCGTAGGCTACTTGAAGTCCATTATAAAATTTTAATTGAACACAAGAGAAGAAAGGTATGTGTAGTATAATTAGGAGGAGGAATTAAATTTTGAAAACATTTCATAGTAAAAATTATGCTAATTTCAGCAAGATTGGTACTTTAATAAGTGATGTTTAAAACAAACAATATTTTGATAGTTAGATGAACATTAGAAATTTGGAGAATCAATAAATTAAAGAATGTAGTTAACCGAAGATTGAATAATTATCTTGTTGGCACGATTGTTTTATTAATTAATACACCAGCATCGGCAAGGTTTGTTTGGAATAACTTTTAACTCTTGGATGTTTTATTATGTTGGCAGAGCTGTACGAGTGGATGCCAGCTGCCCAGCCGAACGAAGACATCAAGATGCTGCTCGTAGCTGGACCAACTTGCAGTCGCCAGCGGAAACATAACGGTAAGAATGATATCCATAAGCTGTGTTCGTTTAGAATTGTATAAGAGTAGAAAGCATGACTACTTTGACAATTTGTTTGGAAATATCTAGGAGACTAGTTTGACAAATTTTTCACTGGCCGATGTCTCATCCTATCGTTTGCCATACTGCATCAATTAAATTTTAATTAAATAATTAATAATACTTTGTTTTGATATTGGTTGTGTCTTCTATCCACTCTTAATGTTGATTTCTTTCACTTAAAAGTTGATTTTAAAACTTGATATTGTAGGTCTTGTTGCAATTTGATTTCAATTACAAAAAAAAATTGAACAAGTAAATTGTTTCTACATCTTGGTTTTCTCTTCTTTCCAGACTACGTAACCCATTGATGGATGAACGCAACCTGCACCTAGCCCAGCACCAACATCGCTTGTCGGCTTCCTCATCCCATGCAGTGTCGGGCAGTTCACAGCAGAGACATCTTTCACAGGCTGGTAAGTCGAAGTTGCAACTGTTCAGCTTATCCTAGCATAGTCTTGTGTGTTGGCTGCTTGACTTCTTCAGCAAGTTGTGTAGAAATTCTAGATGCAGTTGTTGTAAATTCTCCACTTTGCATTTAACTAGTTGGCACTTAATTAATTACATTTTAATTTATAAAATTAAATTGGCAATTCGATTTGATCTAGGTCTCTATCCATCCTATGTAGATTCGTTCCACTGTAAACGTCTTCTAATTTAAAACTTGGAGTTGTGTCGACTCCCTTGCAATTAGATGTGAGATTTAGACGGAGTTTTAACATTTCATTTTTTCTTTTTACAATAAATCACTTTTGGAGCCTACAGAATTACAGCTAGTTGCCAGTTCCAAGTGTTTAAAGCGTATCAGTACATAATTATCTAGTTCATCCATCATTAATTAATTTTCAATTTTAATTTTTTTGAAAATGAAGGTGCCTTACAAATTAGTTTAATTAATACAATTTTGAAAAAGGATAAGGGATATACGTTTAGGCTATTAAACGTATTTTGCCGATCCCTACTTGCAAATTTGAATATAAAGTAACCCAGTGAGTAAATCATCTACATCTTGGTGTTCTTTTCTTTCCAGACTACCTACTGTACTTCATCGATTGATTGATTCGCAACCTGCGCCTAGCCCAGCATCAACATCGCTCATCGGATTCCTCATCCCATGCAGTGTCCGGCAGTTTGCAGCAGAGCTACGTCTTTGACCTGGTAAGTCACAGTTGCAACTGTTCAGCTTATCCTAGCATAGTCTTGTGTGTTAATTGGTTGACTTCTTCGGCAAGTTGTGCAAAAATATCTAGGCGGCAGTCATTCGAAAAATTCTCCACTGGCCTATTTCTCAATCTAGTGTTGATTATTAACTAAATTTTTATTAAATATTAAATAATTAATTTTGCAATTTTGATATTGATCGAAGTCTTCTATCCAATCCATTAATGTAGATTTCTTCCACTTTAAAGTTTAAATTTTAAAACTTGGAAGTTGTATGACTCCAGCCTTGCAATTTGAATAGAAAGTAATCCAGTGAGTGAATCATCTACATCTTGGTTTTCTTTTCTTTCCAGATTACGTAACCCATTGATGGATGAACCGCAACCTGCGCCTAGCCCAGCACCAACATCGCTTAGGCTTCCTCATCCCATGCAGTGTCGGGCAGTTCACAGCAGAGACATCTTTCACAGGCTGGTAAGTCGAAGTTGCAACTGTTCAGCTTATCCTAGCATAGTCTTGTGGTGTGTTAGCTGGTTGACTTCTCAAGTTTGTCTTCCTGCTTCCTTATAAACATGAGCCGGTCTGGTTCGATTCCAGGTTGTGATAGACGTTAGGTTTGCAAGGATCTGTCAGTTTCCCAAACGTTTTAAGACAGTAAGCTTATCGCTTATAAGTAGAGATACGTGGAAGACAGTAAGCTTATCGCTTATAAGTAGAGATACGTGGAAGTCGTCGTCCAGTCTTATTTTATTTTACATAGTAGTACCTATAATCTGTTTATACCGGTACATATTTTTTATTCGATGATATAAATTCAACCTTGGTGACATAATTTTAAAATAAAATATGAAAAAACTTCATACACAAGATTTTGAAAGTGGCCAAAAAATAGATACTATAAAATGCTATAAAATGACACTTGAAAATGCTATATACACGTATCTCTACTTATAAGTTAAAGCCACCTCTCCCCCCACCCCCACCCCCTAAAAAAGTTAGATTTTTTCGCTGGTTTATGTAGGTCCAAAATGATATTTGGGCAAAGGTAAATAAAGTTTTTTTTTCAATCGGCCCGCTAGAAAAAAAATCTCTATGACTTTTATGAAGGAATTCCGGTTAAAGGGCTATACCTTACCCCTTTCAGTGCACTCGTTGGCAAACCCTACCCTGGTACGACGCTTGGGTTTTGAACCCCCTCTCCCTTTTTCATTATACCCCCCAAAATTGCATCTACTCCAAAACTCCCGCTTTTTCAATCACCCAAATCCCTTCTCTTTTCATATCTTACTTGACCTCCCCCTTCTTTCTTCCTTCCACTCTTTTTTCCACACATTTTCATGAGCATTCTCTCTTCTGGCATTCGTTCCATAATATGTTCCAACCCCAAACCGTCTCAACCGTTTCCTTCCCACCCTGTCACCGTTTAATAAGCATATGGTTGTACGAGGACGTGGGTTCGAATCCTGCATAAGGAATGTTTTTCTTGTTGTAATAATCCTTCATTGTCATAGTTATCAATTGCTACTCATTGTCTTAAATAGCCTTAGGGCATTAATAAGAGACGTTAAGCAAGAAAAATCATTATTTTCCCAGTCAGTATTTCGATTTATCTCTTTTCTTACCCACTGTCCTCTTCAGGAATCTCATATCCCCCGTCTGTATTGTCTCTTCTCGTTCACCTACAGTCCAGGTTTCCGCGGTGTATGTAAGGATTGTTTGAAGTAGGTCTTTATTTATTTATTTATTTAACGTATCCTTTCAGTTATAAACGTTTAAAAAGGAGGACAAAACGGGGGGCTTGTACAGTATCGGCGACCCACCCAACATCTGCCCACCAAGAGTCTGTCCTCTCCACATCTCCTAGGCTACATTGGGGCATAATGACGTATGTGCCCTTAAAGTAAATAAGTTTGACACAATTTAATAAGGTGCATTTTTTTAGCCTATTTTGCAAAACTCTTGACGTGTAATTTTGGCACTATCAATTTGAATAAATTGGTTAAAGACATAAACATTATCTATTGCTAGAGATGGGCACTGATAACTTTACTGTTGTGTGCCCTAAAACCCCACTAACTATCTATTGCCAGAGATGAGTTAGTTAGCTTTCTAAACATTTAAACCTTTGAAGTAATGGTGTTTAAGCCGTAGACTGCGATTTATTTCGGGCCTATTTTACAGTTACATTTTTCGATCTATTTTTCCGTGCGGTCTACTTCCCCGGAGTTGATGACGTAGTGGGCAGTCGACCCCTCCCAGCTTGCCGCTTATTATCACCGACATTCGCTACAGTGTATTCCTATCGCACAAAACTATGTGTTGCTCAATTACAGCATCAAACGTAAAACATTGCCCCAATCTACATGATGTTTGCGTGCACTTTTTAAAATCAACCCTTTTTTTTAACTTTACTTACCGGGAAACCTTTACACCCAAATCGACCTTTACCCCCAAATTTTATTTTTGCCAACTCTTTTGGTTTGGGTTTTTTTCCTTTCCCCCTCCCCCTCCTTCCCCCATCTAAAAATATTCTTCTCCTCTTTTTTTACAAATCTTTCCCCACACGACCCTGACATCGTAGTTGTGGTCTGCTCTTTTCTCTCCTATCTTGAATTTGCAATCCCATCATTACGCTCACTATCATAATTTCATTATTATCATTGGGGCACTGGTCCTAAGCATATGGCTGTTCGAGGACGTGGGTTCGAATCCCGACTAATTCGTAATTTTTTTGTAATCGTCTGTAAGTCATGTCGCCAATCATCGTCTCGAACAGCCTTAGTGCAATACTAATATGAGACGTTAAGCAACAGAAAATATCATCGTAGGCCTACATTTGAAATGTTGAACCAATCAAGGTCAAGTTATATCGTCTCTCCTTAATTTGTTCCAGTAAACTTATTACAGCCAATAGTTCTCTAATAATATCCTCATTACATGTTCACTCCTAATTTAAAGACAATCATCGTAAAACTGATTTCCAAAGGTGTTTGTACACGGCTATCTAGGGCATGACTTCATGACCTTATCACGTTCTATACATTTTCTTGTCTTGTCACTCTATAGTCACCTGGACCCACGATTCATCTCGCTCTACCTACGTTTCTTTTGCACTCGGCTGACGTCCGCGGTGGCTCATGCGATTAGGGCGAAGCGTATTATATACATTAGGAGAATGTGGGTTCGAATCCCGCATAAGGCATTGTTTTTTTTGTAATCCCCAAGTCATCTATTGTCTTGAATAGCCTTATTGCAATATGAGATGTTATCAACACATCATCATACTCACTACAGCCAATAGTTCTCTGATAATATCCTCATCTATGTGCGCTCTCATCTGGTTTTGCCGAATTAAAATACAATCATTGTTAAACAGATTTCTAACAACGTCGCTATCTAGGTCATGACTTCATCACGTTCTCCACACCTTCCCGTCTTGTCACTCTCGCGACTTGGACCCACAATTCATCTCACTCTTCCAATTTTTCTTTTACACTCTGCTGCTGTCCGCGGTGACTCCTATGATTAGGGCGCTGGTCCAAAGTGTATTACACTCGAGAAGACGCGGGTTTGAGTCCCGCATATTATGACATTTTTTTAAATTGTCCTTCAACATCTTTCACCACTCACCGTCTTGTATAGCAATAAAAGAGACAACAAAAATAATTTACGCTCTGCCGCTTCCAAGTCTTGCCATGGGATCCTGCCCATTCCCATCCTCTTTGTTTGAACAAATCTTCTTTATGATCCCTTCAGAGTTTAAATCTTAATCTCTCTACTTCTAAGTAAACATAGTGTATTAAAATAGTTATATCTGTTGCCACGTCCAACTCTACGTTAGTTCGGCACTGAAGATAAGCCTCACATCTCATGTCTTGCCACCACTCTTCCCTTTCCACCATATTCCAGTCGACATCTTACTGTTCAGTTAGTTAACCTGTGCTGGCTTACCTTTTTTTGTTTTGTCTGGATCAAAATGGATTTTCCAAATTGCCATCGGAAACAAAATTAAGTTAAGTCACCTAGCAATTTTTTCGTGCTCATACTTTTTTTTTGTAATGGAAACACTTCAGCTTGGTCTGGTTAGCGACAGTGAACACAGAAGGCTCCGCCAGGCACTTCTATCCCAACCGGGACTCGAAATCAGATCTATTTATCAACCAAAATAATGGCACCCAAATCTAATGGTTTGTTGGTCTTGTGGTTAGAGGTTCTGCTTCCTATCAAGGTTGCCCATCGATATCGATATATGATACACACAATTAATTTCGATATCGATATTTGTTTTCTACATCGCGATATTTCAAATACCAAAAATTTAGTTTTAAAAATCGTAAAAAAAAAAAAAATTGGTTTTTTGGTAGCTTCGGCATCGGTAATTCGCAGTTTCCCGTCGACATCGCGTCGTTTGTCTGCCAGGTGCACACGGCACTTCGAACTGGCGTCATACAGTGTCGTGGCGATGGGAAGACGCACATTTGGGGGGAAATGCCCTGAAAAAATATTTAAAAATTGGGGGGAAAAATATCGTATACATCGATATGTTTGGCCATTTTTTTTTTGATATCGTAATGGATTTTCATATCGTTGGGCACCCTACTTCCTTCGTAGTCCCCGGGGTTTGTTCCCGATACAGCCTAAGACATCTTCTTTATGGCTTAATCCCCAATTCTTGGGGTTAGGAAAGTGTAAAATTTGCTTTTTGGAGCGGTCCTAGCAAAGAGGTGGACCTAATAAATTCTAAGGTTGTTCCGAATTAGCTTTGTTGATTCTGGCGCTGTGCGAGAATAGAATCGTGCCGAGCTGGTTTCCTATTTAAAATACTAGTCTCTAGTTGGTCAATGTTAGCTCGTCTATGGTGTCGTGCAGGGTTGTGTTGGTCTGCTTTATTTAACATCCCTCACTGAAAATCAGTTGTGACTGAGTGGATACTCTAAATGCAAATTAATTAATTAAAACAATTGGAGCCTTCTCCTTAGGCAAGGGTTAATTCAAGCACCAATCCTTAAACAAATTCTTTGCTTCCTTGTCATTCAATGCCTGTTCCTCAGTCTATATTAGCACATATCTTGTTGATTTTTATATACATTTATTTTATTGTAAATAAATTTAAATTCAAATTCATTATCCTTGTTCAAAGCTCTCCAACATACCCATTCTGTCTGTCCTTGCTGAGCATGATTTTCCCGTCTAAAACATCTATACACCCCAGGGTAGAGACGTGAACATTTCCTTGAGCAAAAGTCAATTGATAAAATGTATTTCCTTAATTAGCGGATATTTGAACTTTGCCCACTTTCACATGAACTGTATTGTCAAACAAAATAAGTGAGGGCTGTTATTGAAACAGAAATCTTAAATATCCAATCGAAATTTGAGTTTGCCTCTGAATCGATCAAAAGTAGCAGGGGCTAATATAATTTTTCCCCTAGTATTTTAATTTATCGCGATGAATTATCCGTTTTTATAATGGAGTCATGAAAAAGACGTATCATTGTCAAAATGTTTGTGAAGACTCTTTGGTGCAATGGTTTGTATCCCGGGTTCAATTCACGGCAATAAAAATGTGACTTAGAGAATTATTTTGACTACACTGCACTTGTAAATAAAGAAAACCAAGTAACAATATTTCGACAACTATTTAGTCGTCTTCAATGGGTTTAATGACATTTGACATTACAACAGTAAGAAAAAAACAAATCCAAAAATTTTAACAAATATATACTGCCATCTCAATTTCACGAGAAAACTCATGCCCTACCATCTTACAAAAATTAAATCAGTTATGTTGCCAACTACCAATTAGATAAAAAACACATTTATAAGCTATGACTGGCTCTGGCTTGGAACAAACATTTTCCAAATAGAAAGAAACTCAATACTAGGCCTAGGTATACTAATGATGTTCTTCACAGCCATAAAGGCAGCCTCTTTTAACCAATGTTTAGGCTATGTAGATTAGTTTCATGGAAAATGATAGAGGAATCTTCCAATTCACATAATGATGGTTCTCATAAACGTGTTCTGCTAGTCTTAAGGAACAAACTTTGTGTTGCGCTACATTAGTCTTACGTTTTTTTATTCTGACCTCCACTGGTCTCTTGGTCTCACCAATGTAAATGTCACCACATTGACATGGTATCGAGTAGACAGCATTCTATCCTGCATACTATTCTGTGTGTATGAGTAGGTGATATTTGATAGCCATCGCCTAATCGACAAAAAGCAAATATATTTCAATTTAATTTTTCTTGTTCTTATGACTTGCTATAAAATTGCATAACTGTTCAAAATTAAACACTGCAGAAGATTTGATCCTAACAAAGTATCAACAGTAACTAGAGACTTTAGGCGGATTTCCTTAGTTCTGTGCAAGAAAACTATTACAAGTATTTTAAGTTTCCAAATATGTGGTCACAATAGCAATTTTCAGCTATACAGACCCTAAATGACTTGGATACAAATGTACATCAAGCCCACTGGGAGATGTCTAGGGTTCCATTTTTCAAACGTATGCATGGTGTTCAGTCGTAGGTGTACCGTTCAGTTAGGATTAGTCTTGTCAGTTCTTAAAATGGCCATCTTGCTATTAAATATAGATGTCAAATGATTAGTACACAATCCACAGATTCTTGACCAATCAAAACAACTGAAAAAAGTTGTTTTTCAAGAATTTTGATAATTAGTAGATTAATGAGCATTTTTTGGTTAATTTATCTGCCACCGACAGTCGGAACACGTTGAATTTTTTCTTCCTCATCTTAAACAAATCAACAATGAATGACCTACCTAAAACACAGCTCCTGACTTAACAAGTAAAATAAAAAAATTGTATTTAGAGTGTACCCACTCAGTTATATAACTGATTTTCAGGGGGGGACATTAAATCAAAGCGACCAAGCCTTCCAAGTAGTGGGTTCGATTCCTGCCACTGACAATCCTACATGACGTTGTATTTTCTCCTCCTTGTTCTTAAACAAATCAACAATGACCTACCTAAAACACAGCTCCTGACTTAACAAGTAGTGGGTTCGATTCCTGCCACTGACAATCCTACACTTTGTATTTTCTCTTCCTTGTCTTAAACAAATCAACAATGACCTACCTAAACACAGCTCTGACTTAACAAGTAGTGGGTTCGATTCCTGCCACTGACAATCCTACACTTTTATTTTCTCTTCCTTGTCTTAAACAAATCAACAATGACCTACCTAAAACACAGCTCTGACTTAACAAGTAGTGGGTTCGATTCGCCCTGCCACTGACAATCCTACAGTGACCTACCTAAAACTTTTACTATAAACGTAAAATTATACTTCAGATTGCCTTAGGGTTACCATACGTCCGGTTAAAGCCGGACATGTCCTCTTTTTTTATGTCTGTCCGGGCGGTTTTTTCAAAATAATGCAAATGTCCGGTTATTTCACCCAATTCCATGCAGAGGCGCATGCGCACCTTCCGCCCCCTCACTTACCATCCACCGACCGTAAACCGCCGAATGCGAGAAGCCGATCATGTCCGAGCGTGTCCGAGCGTGTCACAACACGCCAGGCTGTGCAGCAAGCAGTGTACTATCACGTTATTTAGTTACCATTTTCGTACGTTTCGTGCCTTGTGTCCACGTCGTACGGCGTACGTTAGGAAGTGTTGTAGACCGAGGCCACTTGTCTTAGTTTTGTCATAAAATGTAGTGTTCATTTAAAAAATAACCCCTCAATTTAAAAGGCGTCGGCACCACTGTCCTTCCTTGACCCTTGTTCAGATCGCTCTAAACGTCATCCTGACGGTAAAAATGTCCAAAAAAAATTTCGCCTCCGGCGGCTGGGGCTCCGCCCCAGACCCCTTGTAGTCTGCGAATGTCTGTGAATGAAATGTCCTCTTTTTTGCTGAGACACTTATGGTAACCCTAGATTGCCTTTGTTAAGAACTCTTATTATAACCTAATGTTTCTTCTAGCCTAATTATGCAAGTTGGGAGGAAGGCCTGCAACCAATAATATTAAAGACCAAGCAAAATTGTCGGATTTTAGTTCTTTACATTTGCGACTCAAAATCGAAAAAGTGATTAATATGTCCAATGTAATTTCACTAGATCCATAGTCTGCAATATATTTTAATCTTTGTCCATTTAATCAGTATGACTTTTAGTTATGGAATTTATTTTAATTGATTTGGCATTTAGAACAGAACTGACTTGAATATTTGAATGTTTTTGTCACCAGGTTATTATAGTTCTAACAAAAGTACATAAGACCTATAAATCACTTTTTAAATTTTACATAGCATTTTGCGAGATATTACTAATGCCAGATAATTTTGTGTTTTAATATTGATGATATGCCTTTCTCTTCAATAAAACTGCATAACTATCAATGTTATCCTCATAGTTTTGAGCAAGGGCTGCTCTGGGCTACATATTGATTTGTTTGTACAATTTCTAATACTGTTATGATTTGTGTTGCAGGAAACTGGGATGTTCACATCTTGCTACTAGACTCTTGGACTGCACCAAATCTTGCTGTTTGGTTCCAAGTCTCTCGTTTTGATCTCATCACTCATGCAATCTGCGCTCGGCTCTCCCCCAGTGCGTCAACTCTGGCGATGACCAAACAATCTGCCATCGACTACCAGCTGCACAGCACTTGTAAACACCTCCGAAACCAACTACAAGCGAAGGTTCTATGCACTAACCCCGAACACTTTTATTTTTCAAGGCCATGGACATAGTCTACATTTGGAATGCTATTTACTGTGTACTACCTGTTCAATATATTCAATGTTGTAACTCATGCTGTTGTGTTTATTACTTTTTGTACTTTGCACCATAACTAATTCCCATGTTTCTTAGCAATGAATTATATGTTGGTGGTGAGCCAATTGCTATGTCTGCACTTGTCATTTAAATGATTCCTTTCGATGGACTCGTTTAAATGAAAAGTGTGGAGCTCAACACCCTTGGGTGTTGAGTTCCACACTTTTCATTTAGACTGGTCATTGAAGGGAATCATTTAAATGACAAGTGCAGACATAGCAAGCAATAGCCTCACCACCAACATATAATTCACTTCCAATATTCCTTAACCCTTTATGACCCAATTAATGGACTTAGTCTTTTTTTCCAAGGCTAAACCATGTACTAGATCAGCTGCTAACCTTGCAAGGTTAGCAGTTGACCTAGTTTATGGAGATAGCCATTTTTTTCAAGGCCATTTAACAGTTGACCTACTTTATGGACTTAGTCTATTTTTTGAAGGTCATCAACAAGCAATAATAATAAATAATAAATACAATTTATAAATAAAATATAATATTTATTAGTAAACAATACAATTATTATACAAATATTATAAAATTATACAAATATTTATACAAATTATGCAAAAAATACAAAAAATGGACCCAAAAAAGCGCTTTTTATACTACCTAAGTCTTTTTTGCACTTCAGAGCTACCAAGTTTAGCAAATAAACTTTTCACTTAATCAGAGTGTTCTCCCCAAACTATAGACAGAACTGATGATGAAACTCGAAAAGGTCCACTTCCTAAATATTTAGTTGTGATTGAACGTGCAAAGGTTCAATCACAAGTAAGATATTCTGAAAATGGCAACCTCTTGCGAGATTCCATATCAGCCCCGTCAGTGCATTGGAGAGAGAGAACACTCTGTTAAGTGTACAAAAAGCAGCAAAACAAGCCAACACCATCAATCACTAAATATGCAGGCCAGTGCAGCTATGAGAACAAAATACACTAGGTCTTCTCCTGGGGTTAAGTGGCCATCATTGCTCCTAGTTTCATTAAGTATTGAAAACCCTCAAGTACTTCTGTGCTTGCCAAATAAACAGTAGGGCCTACCCTTCCTTAACACTTTGGAAATTGGATTTATTTATTTTGTTTCATGTCTATCCCATATAGTTATTAACACTGATTTGCAAATTTAACTAAGATTGCATTCAAATAAAATAATACATTTTGTATTTAGAGTACCCACTAGTTCACAAAACTGATTATCGGTGGAGGACAATAAACGTCACTTTGCTTTACCCAACAACCATTTCGGAATAGTATCAGTGTAAAAGAATGGGTTTAAACGCTAACAAAACTTACAAGATTTAAATTTAAATACACAATGGTTTTCAAAAAGGTTCTGAAGCTTAAATTGTAAGCCCCCCAAAAAAAACTGCACAATTATGGAAGCCTTCAACTAGAAAAGAACCCAAGCCAAGGAGATTTCTACCAGCTATTGTAGACTATTATTCACAGACCATAAAGGGAGTAGTAACTGTTAATTGAATTGTGAACACTCTAGGGATGCACAAAAATGAAATAAATAAGATTTATAATCAAAATTGTAACTACATTATTGATACATACTAACGAAAGATAATGTCAGTAAAAACTGTTCCGCTTCTACTGGCGGATAGGCCTGATCAAGACTGAACCTCTCAAAAAGATCAACACAAATTTTATTATTTATAAAGTAAACAAATTTGTATTTAGAGTCTACCCAATCGGTCTCATAAGTCATAACTCATAACTGATTTTCAGTGGTAGACTTTTTACTTTCTAGTCTGTGTGAAAGCAATATATCAAATTATTGTCATTCACCAAATTGAATAGCGATGATATGGCGAAGGCACAGGGAATATGATGTGACAAATTTTTGACAAGTTTTTTTTTTCAGAAAACATGCAATTCTATAGCATAATTGATTGTGTGCATCCCTAGAAAAAACCCAAATCAAAAGAATACAAATTTTATAAAGTTATGTTTGTTGTTGTGAAAACAGAGTTGTTGAGATATCTCCTAGCCTGGGGCAAATCCAAGTTGGAAATTATTATAACCTGGTAACTGCCTCTCATCCCTATCTGTCTCTCATCCCCCCCCCCCCCCCCCCCGGGGTCAAGCAAGCACAGAAGATTTTGAGGGTTGCCAATGAGCTCAATTATTGCTCTTGTTTTTAAGGCGGCAGACCCCTGCCAACATTATGTTATGTGGTTTTGTGAGAACTACAGCCTGCAAGAAAAAAAAATTGTAATGTTATGGTAAGTTTTTAATTGGACATTTAATTAATTAAATGCTTAATCGAAATACAAACTGTACCGATTATTATATTTGAAATTTTTTCTTGCATTATATAATTCAAACAAAACCACATTACTGTTGCAATCAGTTTTGAGATATTTTGCACCGTTCTCGAGATATCACTAAAAAACTGTAACTGCAGGGGTCAACCACCCTAAGAACCAGGTTCTTCTGAGTCGCAATGTATAAGTTCTCACAACTGTCGGCCACAACAATAGGTCTGTTCTTTTCTAGTAGGCCTACATTCATTTATAAAGTAAACAAGGTTCTCCATAATTTGGTTGATGGCTACAACAATATGGCTTAGGCCTACATCAATCGAATTTATTGAATTGTTGCATAGAAATACAGTACGGTACATTCTTTAAAGCAGTGTTGTTATAATATTTGGCTACATTTGGAGAAAAAAAAAAAAATTATTTTATTGATTTACCGTTCTTCAAGATACCTATATTTATTTCTGAATCTATGTTGGCAATAGAAAACTATTTAAAAAAAAGTGTAAAGAGAATTAGGAACATTAAGATCAACAAACTTGACAATTACTGTGATTAAATTAGAATTTTGCCAAGAGGAGAGTAAAAGAGGGGTCAACTCTTATCACCGAGTGAAATACAGCATTACGTACTACTCTTGTATAATTCTAGTTAAAAAACTACTTTATTTCAATTAAAATTAAAAGTCATACTTTTGTATTCATTCAAATCTATCTGTTTATAAAATTTGGCCAACCATGCTGTCATGTTAGGTCTGGATCTCTAGCTGGAAAGACGTTCAGTTCACAGCACATACCAAAAGAATATGTACAATGAGGTTGGTTCACTACCTCCCAATATATATCCCAATAAATTTATTTTATGTAAAATCATATTCAGTTATAAAAACTGCCAAACACTGCTTTGAAAGAATGTGTACTATTTTCAAATTAAGTTATGTTGATTGAATGCCAATTGGCCGGAGTAAATTCAGTAGCCCCCATCACTTTTCGAAGGTAAACGGCTGGATCCTATATCACACCAATATACTTTTCAAATTAAAATATACATCTTAAAATTGGTTTGTTTTTGGCAAAACAGGGACATAACCTTAACAAATGCTGGTGTGTTAACTATGAACTATCACAAGATCAGTAAATAAATACAAATAAATGTGTACATGAGTCTGTCCACTCACATGCAAGTTACTGATCTTCAGTGTGGACATTATTATTAGCTATTACGGTATTTGGTTTCTTATGTGCATTATTGTTGGCCCCAAAGTCACCTTTAACGTACTAAGTTCCCAAAGTAAAAAAAGTTGCTGGAACCAGGATTTAAACCCGGGACCTTCTGCATTGCACAGAGGGATAAGCCCAAAGAAGCAACAAGCATTCAGACACAAAAGCAAGCATGAGCCTATGCAAACATTATAGACACATATTGTAAATTGTTCTTTTTGATCAAATTTGTACTAGTGACAATCATGATTACTATAAGTCAGCATTTAAAACTACAGTTTTCTTTGTTTGATCTCTCTATATTTGTATATTTGCTTTTGAAATTATTATTCATTTGTTAAGAAGTTACTAATTCCACGTACCAACAATTGCAATGCAACAACTGCATACCGGTATACTTTGGGTACCAGTGAATAGTATTTTTGATAGGTATTCTTCTATATGTCGAAACTGTCAAATCTTGTAAACCCTATACAATACGTATCATGTATGTTTTAATTGACGAATAACTACTCTTCTCGACTTGACTCTACTCCGTATTTGTCCTGTCCCACTTTATATAATTGGGTTTGCCAAAAACAAAACCTCTTTTAAGCCGTATACCTGTCCTTCTACACCAAAGGATATTATAATATCCTGCTGGGGGCTGGTACCTAGATTGAGTTTATTGTTGTAGCCATATATTGAACAGACCTATTGTTGATTGCAAGTATGTCAGTGGTACATGATACATAATCAAGAGAGCTGCCTTAGAGAACAATGCATACAATCAGGGCCACTTGCAAATCAAGGTGTCAGTAAATCTATGATTATTGTAACCAGAAAAGAAAATAAACAGATTGCGATTTGCGATTGACCGTGATAAGGAGTTTCAACACCACCACCATGGTTTCATGTGAGAGATTTACAACTATTATTGACATAACAGCAATCTAGTAGGGTAACTAATGGTTTTACTTCTGTCGGGACTTACAACACTTCTTTGAATAAGCCGAGTTTGAAGTAAAGAGTGTTTACTGTACACTTTCGTGAGAATTTGACATAAAACCATACAACACAACAAGGAATACGTACAGGCCTCTTTTCACCTAGCATGCCTATTTCTATCTATGACTTTAATCGATGGCATCGTTATCGTCCAACATGTAAATAAATAAATTTAAAAAATCGTATTTAGAGTGTACCCCACTGTACTACGTACTGTCCCAAATATAGCACGATCTCAAATATACACGACCCCCAAATTTCGAAATCATTTCAAGAAAAACAAAAAATTAAATTCAAATATAGGGCCTACAACAAGCATTTTATTTATACTATATAATGAATGAATAGCGTAAAATTTCACTCTTACAACAAAACATTTTGAACAATGTTAGGGCCTAGGCCTGTGTGTTTTAACAGTGTAGGGCCAAGCACAAGCTCACATAGGCCAACCACATTTCACCAGTCTGATTAAATGGAATTGATCATTGTTGGCCTACGAATCGATTCCAAAGAAAAAGCTTTTATTGTACGCGCAGATAATTTGGTGGTCGTTTTCCACGGAACCCGTGATATGCGGCGATATCCCCGCGGTAATTTTCCGCGGAGCCCATGATGACCTCACCCGCCTGCCACACCTCACGGTACGACGCAGCAGCCGATGTGCGGGAGTTGTATTGCGGGTACCCTATGTTCAGGCGCTATTTCAAATGCAAGAGCGCGAAAATAACGCGAGTGCTGTTTTTGAGATTGTATTTTCGGGGGAAAACATTGCGCTATATTCGGGACAGTATGGTAAGTGCAACACGTTATGAGTAATTTCCCTAGTAGGCCGCGATCTATGATTTTAATTTTTGATTAAGCTGAATATTTAAAATAAATGTATTGTATGTATTGTATGTATGAATGTAAAATATATTTCGTATTGGGACAAATGTCTCAACTTTGTTATGAGATTGATAGACCTCAACTAAAACCGTTTGAAGATACTGTAGAGTGTAGGCCATACACAGTACACACACACTTAATGCTGTTTATGTGAATCAAGTGCGTACATCACTCACAAGTTCATGGATGGATTACAAAATAAAATATAGAAGCTAGCATTTGATATCTTTGCTTGTTCAGTTGCTAAACTAATGCTAAAGATGAAAGAAAAGAATTATATGACATAGAATCAACCATTCTACCCACTTGGGAAGATCTTTCAATACTTTTAAAACCAGAGTTAACGCTGGTGAAATGTTCAAAATTATTTCGCTTCCAATATCAAAACCACACAAAATTACAGTATTTTCGTGTTCTTGAGAACGGTGCAAAATAGTATCTAAAAACTGATTGCAGACAGCTATATGGTTTTGTTAGAACAATAAAATGCAACAAAAACTGCTCAACTCAAAAAAAATATATTTCATTCAGGCCAACTAGTTTGAATTAAGAAATAACAGAAAAATTATTGGGTCCACCATGACCCGTCCAAAAAATGTAAAACTTGGTATTTTTTCGAGCCAAGTCCCATCGGCCAAAATCTCCCATTAGAAATAACATGGGGACGATTTGTATGCCCCGTGATCTTGGAGGGTTTTGATCCAAAAATATATTTGCCATTATTGAGGTACTGAACAGTCTTTTCTGTAAATCCTCTTATTTTGTTTTGTAGTAGTAGTAGTAGTAGTAGTAGTAGTAGTAGTAGTAGTAGTAGTAGTAGTAGTAGTAGTAGTAGTAGTAGTAGTAGTAGTAGTAGTAGTAGTAGTAGTAGTAGTTTTGTAATTTGCGCGAGTAGTTTGGTAAAAAATATGCTGATTACCAAGAAGGGGTGTGATTTTGGAATGCATATTTTTGCATGTTTGAGTGTATATTTGTGCACAGTTTCAAGGTACGATGTAATAAAGGGCCATTTTTTTAAATTTTATTTTTTAGATTGGTACGATGCTCTAGTATCTATGTGGAACAAAAAAGCAGCAGGTTAATGCCGATTTAAGAAATTTCCCTAAATGCAAATTTCTTAATCAAAAAATTGTAAATTCGAGTAAAATCCCAGTTACAAGATTTAATTTTTCATTTTGCATTTAATTAATAAAAATAGGTAAATATCAAATAAAAAACTTAATTACCAACATATCACAATATTTTTTGTGCAGGCTATTATAGTCCTCACAAAACCACATAGCTGTCTGCAAACGGTTTTGAGATATTTTGCAGCGTTCACGAGTTATCACTAAAAAACAGTAATTTAGTGTGGTTTTAATATTGGTGGTAGTTTTTACCCTTAAAACTGGATCATTTTCAAGAGTTGTGGACAGTAATATCCTATAAATAGCTGTAGTTACAAATCAAGACTCAAGTTTTGATGTGTCTCTATTGTCATGATTTTGTGATCCATCCAATAAGGGGGAAATAGAAGGCTGTGGGGTGGGTGGCACCGAGAAAACAACATGGAAAAATCAAAAAACAACCAATCCTCTAGTCCTGTACCCAAATTCATAGCATATCCCCTGAAAATACCACCTTACTGAGTAACAGTGTTTTCCGCTATAGAACAAACAGACAGACAAAAAAAACACAAAAAACAATATATATTTTTTTTCTCAAGGTAGCCAAATTCAAAACTATAGACTCACTCGAGATTTAAATTTTTTTGAGCATCCGGACTCCACTAGAATTTACTTGCCGTCCTCTGCTGTATTACACCTTTAAATGGACTTGAAATAGTAAGTAAAAATCAATGCTAAGGTAAGCTAAGACTTTCTATTCCATTTTGCAACTGAATTGGAGAGAAAATAAATTAAACAAATGTTGGAGCAATAAATAGGGCTGTGAACGGGTACCCGCCTGTTAATCATTATTAGTTTTTGGGAGCTTTAACAGCGAAGATTATTCGCACCAAGAATAACCTGGGTAATAAATGGAGTCGGCGGGTACTCTTTTGACTGTTTTTCATCATTTCCCCTCAATTACCGACGACGAAGGTCAGTCTTTCACTCGTTAGCGTGCAGTGGCAGCAGTTGGCGATTCGTCATTAATTAGCGCGCGAGTTTCGTCTGTGTCGTGCTCAAGTGAGTGACGTCACCAACATTGATGAGAGCCGAACATTAAGCGCAATACGGGGAAGGTCCTAGCTGCGCGCGCAACATCACTCATTGTGATTACTGATTGATAAGTTATATATTACAGGCAGATATGTTTATGCATTTTGGCAACAGTTTCTTCTGAAAAAGCGTTCTCAACAGCGTGTGTTGCTGTACATATGTATTAAGTTTTAGTGAGCGAGTATGTTACTTAAGCTAACGTAGCTCAAGACAAACAAAGTTTACAGAAAACCACTTATTATAATCTGTCGGCAGTCTTGGGGAGAAGCGCGCTACAAGTAGCGCGCTACATGTAGCATGCTACTTTTACGTGTAGCGAGGCCAGTAGCACGCTACTTTATTAAGGGGGCATATTGTAGCGGTAGCATGCTACAATTTTTGTAGCGTTAGCGTGATATTTGCGCTACTTTTTAAGTTCCGGCGCCAGCAGTCCCAGTACCACGTAAAGTCAAAAGTCGGCACTGCAAACTAACTTGTAACACCGCCGCGCCACGTCATGTGCTCGCCTTGTAGACCGGCCCGTAATCTCTTCTCACTTGCACATCATCTCCCTCGCTCACTCCCCGAGAGAGCGAGCCTCACGCTCTCTCTCTGCGTCGTCCGAAGGATGCAAGCGATGAAGCGATCGCCGATCTGTCACAACTCACATCGTGTGAGCTGACTTTACCAAAAATATTGTAGTGATTATTAAATTGCGTGGTGAATCTTGAGTGCTATTTCAGGGTCGTAAACAAAGATGTATCCACGATAATTAGAAGTCGGATTATTGATTTAGAGCACAAGCCGCTCAATAATTACGCCAATCATCTGAATTGCACATTAAAATGAAGTGATTAGTGTCATATCCCCCCTCCCTTGGGACATTCCGGGCTATATCGCTATTGTCCGGCACCAGTAGGCCTATTCCGAATGAGTTGTTTGTCGCATTCTTCTGCAGTGATTCCGCGAAAAACACGTAGTTGAAAAGAAGAAATGCAATTTATGAATGTTTATCGTAGGGCCTAGCTAGCCTAAACGTTGAAAGAACGCCTTCTATCACAATGGAAACCGAAACTATGTGCTTTTGATGATAGATCACGATCGAGTTGACATAAATGGAGTTAAAAATCATCGCGGCACGACGTCAAAAGGCTTTAAAAACGGGATAATGTGAGATCTCGACCCCCCCCGATTAAACATGAACATGTAGCTGAAAAGTAGCGTGCTATATTTCTTGTGTAGCGCGAATGTAGCGCCGCTATATCTGAAAAAAGTAGTGAAAAAGTAGCAAAGCTACTTTTTCGGGGCATGTAGCGTTAGCGATAGCATGCTAAAAAGTAGCGTCCCCAAGACTGTCTGTTGGCCTAACACCCACTAACCAGATTGATTCACTAGGTAAATGTTATCTCATGTTCTATGTGCCATTCTGAATCCTTTTTATTTCCATGTTGTTTAACTTGGGACAAGGAGTTTCAATAAGAGCAGCTGAGCTTATGTATCATATACCTTACTGACATACACCACACCACTACAGTACCAGGGGACACTAGGGTTCACACCACAGTTCACTCCAGAGTAGCCTCGTACTGGCAAGCATAGGAACACATTGAACTTGCTGCCATTAAGCTGAAGGGGTGCCACAGTGACTTACAATGTGACAGATATAGCTAGACAGCTACCCAACATTTTCAAGGTAAGTTGTTGGTCCCAAGTCTTCTTTCCCCAACCACTGACTATACTAATGTGACAGATATAGTGTGAGTGAGTGAGTACTCTAAATACAATTTTATTTTATTTATTAACACAGCGGTCAAGGACTGTCCGGATAAATCTGTACCGTAGGATGAATACCAAAATGTATTCATTCAATAGTTTCAAGACATTATATTACAAAAATCAAACTACTGAATTAGCAAATTTTTTAATAGCATATTTCTTTAGCATATTTATCGCATTCCTAACATTTACGTTATTTTATTTTCACACGGCCTATTTTACTTGTATAAATGCAATAAGTAAGGTGAACTGTGATGTGTGCTAGTAATCATGCTGGGAACATGCTGGTGGTTCTTTATGACTACTAGCTTAACAATATTACCACTTCACTCACTGACGACAGTCATGTCAGATAACTTAGAGACTGCAAGAAACAAGGAAGTTAACAGACTTTAAAAAATTATGCTAACAAATGAAATAGGTAGTTAAGCAAGTAGTCAAGCACCGTATTGAACATGCAGGATAAACCTCTTAAAAGGGAGGATAGGGATAAGGAGATAATGAACTGTTCCAAGAACTGACTTACAAACAATAATGTCAGTTGTGCGATACGAGCGTAGGCGGCTGAATATGGCGATGTCCGAGATGCTGAAGTTGAAGAATCAAAATTGAGCTGCAATCCTTGACGATAGTTCAGGTTCCTCCCATTCCTGAAATGAACAACACAGTGACAACACAACGACAAAATAAAAATTATTGATAATTAGAGGTAGCCTACCTACGTGAAATTAGCGTTATGACTGAGTGAGAACAGATAGATGCTACGAAGCGCTATTTTTTCACTTAAAAAATAAGGTTTTTCAGTCCTTTTTTATTATATTTTCCATAGTGGCATATCTATAACTTGTTACACACATTTGTATTCAGTTGATATTAATTCAACCTTGATGACATAATTTCAGCAAGAAAATATGAAAAAAAGAACGTTTTTGAAGGTGGCCAAAAAATAGATGCTACAAAACGCTATAAAATGACACTTGAAAATGCTATAGTTACAGTAGGCCTACTATATGCACGTACCTCTATTGAAAATTGGAAATGCCTACTGCATTGTTATTACTACTAGGGAAACGCCAAAGTCGTTGTTAGACGAGTGAGTGAGCCATGTGTTGAGTACTTACTAACATTACTTTTCTTCCCCCTACCTATAGGCCTCTCTAGCCTATCATAGGCTAGAGTGGCGCATTATGGCCTTACAGTTGACGTGTTCTTATACATACTAAACTTAAAAACACTTTAATTTATACCACAATATAATTATCTAACTTAAATGCAAATGTTCCCGGGTACTCAACACATGGCTCACTCACTCATCTAACAACGACTTTGGCGTGTCCCTAGTAGTATCCTTGAGAGCCAGCATTATTTACAGAATGACAGAAGCCATGCATAACAAAAAACAAAAACAAAATAATAAACATCGCCTTGGTTCAACTGATCGCGAACTTTCATAGGCTGTGTTCTATTTTACTAATGGGTATTTTAAACATTTGCAATCTAGATTTAAATTTTTCAAATTTTTATTTCTTGTGAGCTTAAATCGCAATGGATATTGCTCATTTTGTTAGCAGTTCTCAGTTACCTGGTCACGGATGTGTGTTTAAAATTTCAGCTCAATCTATTTGGCCGTTCGGCCGTATGAGCCCGGACAGACATACATTGGACACAGTCACGACAAGGCTCGATCGAGTAGCGTTATAATTTCCTCATTCGCTTCGCTCACTCGTCTAATCAACTATTAAGTCAGTAGCAGGCTTAAACCAATATCTTTAAAAAATTGTGCCATTTCCACAACTTTTTTCAAATGGTGGTGGTGGTCAAAAATTTACCTAGGCCTACTTTACAAACTTAACTTTAGCCTATTTTTTCAAGGTCAATAATTGATCCAATATCAATATCAATAATAGATAGTAATAACAAATGCATTGCAAAAATATATAATTTACTAAAGCATCACAAATAAAAATAATGAGTGTAAAATCGATATTATATGTCAAGAAAATCTTTAGGAATAACATGGAACAAAGTGGAAGCAGAAAGACTGGGTAAATTGTGAGAAATGGTGGGATCTACTAAACAGACCCCCGGTAGCGGAGGAGGTGTCTGAGGAAGAAGTTGTAGTTATGGTTGTGTCAGCCGGCAACTAAGATGTTAGCTCAAGAAATGGAGTAGTGCACTAGTATACTCCCCCAACCCGATTAAATGCTGGACATGGGGTCAAGATAAAATACGTATAAACCTTTACTAATTTCATTTTACACATTTTAAACATATAAGACAATTAAGCTGTATTTAGATGGTTCAATGTTTCGTTCAAGCCATTGAATTCAAGGGTTTGATTCAATGATTTTTCCTTCAATGGTACCGTTTAGACGGTCAAATGAATTAGTCCAAGGCCTTGATCAAAAGGGTTTGATTCAACCCATTCAGCTTAGAGCATGTCTTATTTTTCATCAAAGGTTTGATGAAATCGGCCAACCAAGAGTCACTTCGTAATGACGTCACTGGCCCAATCAGGGTCAGTACTGAAAATAGGAAGATACTGCTGAGCATTGTTTACATTTCACAGCGGTTTTTCGATTAGGTGAAGTTTGGTATTGTTGTGTTTTCCACTTTTCAGAAGTAAAGCTTATCACAGAAGACAAAAGTATAAAGGATAATGACTGCACATTCAAACTCATATCTCCCACAGTGTACAGTAAAGAAAGTCGAGACTTCTTTGTGTTGTTGATTGACACATGGATTGACATTGGCGCTTCAAATGTTTCTTTAAGCACAACCTTCTAGATATTTATCACGGGTGGCTAGGACATATTTAACAGCTGTGACTACCTTTCAATACATTGAACCACATGACTAATCTTTGATTAAACCATGTAAATAGCTGTCCAATGTTTCCTTCAATGTGGGTCTTGAATCAATCCCTTGAAATTAATGGCTTGAACGAAACATTAAACCATCTAAAGACAGCTTAAGACTTTTGCAGAAAATCCTTGTATCCTTGGGACTAATAAAAATCCTTGAAAAAGGATCATATCCTTGAAAGGGCAACCCTGGATACTAGTCTCTTGGTACCGTCAGATAGGGATGGGACGTGAAACGTTTAAACGTTTAGTGGACGGTTAGAGGTTATTAAATTCGCAAAACGTTTATTAATTTTTTTTTTTTAATGAAATGTTATTTTGTTATTATTTTTGGAGCCTACACAAACACGGGCTAACAGATTAGGCCGATAATTTTCTAAAAATGCTCAATTTTGGTGGTGGTAGAAGACATCTTGTCTGTTACACATGGTGGAAGTGCCGGGTCATTAAATGCAAGAGTGAGAATAAAACCGTTGTTAATTATTCGTCGGCCGGTCATAAGTACAAAATTACGATTTTTATTATTAAACCTAGGCCTCTGCCTACCTAAATTTAAAAAAAAAAATTTTTTTTTAGAAAATGGGGTTTAGAACGTTTAAACGCGATTAGTTCAAGGGGTTAAACGTTTACGAAATGAAACGCTTTTTCCCATCCCTACGTCAGAATAAACATGTTCAGCTCACTCTTTCTCACCTCTTGCACAACGCCCAGCCCAGTCTTTGCAGCGTCGTCTGAGATCACGAACCCTCCCGCTGCGAGCTTAGCACGATGCACTGACTACAAAGTTCTTGAGTTGAAGAGTATGTCCTGAAACAATCAACGGAAATCATTGTTACACTCATTTGTTCAATACGTATCAAGATCTAGAGTAGGGGCAACTGTATTTATGGGTGTGTTTAATTAGTTTATAATATGTTGTTTTTAGGTAGTAGTTAAGTTAAGACTGGAGACAAGGCACTGTGTTATGGTGTGTTATAATTACCTATTATTATATTATATAAAAATAAAAATAAAAATAAAGCAGCACTATGTGAACATTTTTTTTAAACATTAGGCCTAGGCCTAAAAATTTATTTGGAAATATGTGCCCCTTAAGAGGGTACGCTGAGCTTGGCCCAACTCAAATTCGCACAAACAGGTGTTGATGATTTCTGCTGAACGGTTGGTAATATCATTACCAAAATTTTAATGGATGTTAATTAAGTACTTTTATATTGATATCCGTAATTGGTTGCACAAAATAATCCTTAAAGATCCATTGCGAGACATAAGTCCAAAACGTGAAAAAATGGGAAATCCAAAACATGGATTACAATTCTGGAAATTCCCACCAAACCGTTTATCTTACGATAAAACCAAATTGACCTGTCCGTTCACATGGATTTATACGTTGTTATCCATTATGCAAATTTGAGTTAAAAAAATCTGTTCACTTGGAATAAATTCCCGAAGTTGACCAAAATTGAGTAAATTTTGGTGAATTCACTAAATTTTAATTCAAAATCAATTAATTAATTTAGGAATATTATGCATAATGGATAGCATAGATTTATTCTTTTTTAAGTTATTGTGAAATTTGATAATGGTGTTATAAACCGTTTACCCGAAAAAGACAGAAAGCTGAGCGCCTAAACTCGCCTCTGTTCTAGCCTCAGCATACCCTCTTAAATTCCCAATTTAACAAAATCTAAAATTAAATATGTAGGCCTACACTAGACCTAGGGCCTATGGACAAAACAAATTGAATAACAATCTTGAAATCACCTAGGCCTAATTCAATTTTCAAGCAATAGCCCCCAGTAAAGTTATTGTTACACAATTAAGTTAATTGCAACACTGATTTTTTTATATCATGGATTTACAAGGCGCATGGATATGCATCTCTTGGTTAATTCGTGTTCTGCGAAACTAGCCCCGAAAAACAAAATCTCGTCAAACATTGAAGCCATTTTTGCAAATTACTTTAAGAGGTCTTCAAAAACCTCTAAAACTCGCCAAATCGAATTGATGATCTCAAAAAAAATCCGAGGGCAAGCCCCCAGACCCCCATTTTTGTCCCTACCCTATGAATACAATACCCGGCAATGTTTTTGTAAACCATTTGATACTGATTTGATCTGGGGAGAACATTGAAACTGAACTGAAACTGAGAAATCAACTTACTCTTGTCCTGTTCAACAGAAGATGATGCCTCCGCAGATGACGACGGCCGGCAGGTTACAGCAAGCTAAACGTTGTGGAAAGAATTTACAAACTTATGCAGGTGTACAGACAAAATACAACTTGGCACACTAGTCTCTCCGTATCGAGTGGTTCCAAAGTATTTCCAAGTCTGTTTTACATTAACTTCACTTCAAAATGTTTTACATAAAACTTTAAATTAAGGTAATGATTTGAATGATTTAAATTGACTCTTACGCAATAAAATTAATTTTTATGAGTTTGAATTCTCCCATGTAAAATGGGTAGAATGTTCAATGTCTTTATTCTTCATCAATATCATTAGGGTATAGTAATAAAAAAAATTTGGTTTAAATAACTTTTTTAACACTAAAACACACGTAAATCTTCTTTCAAACCATGTAGGTAAGGTAGACCATGAGACAAGGTTTCGTAGAATCTGAAACAAAGAAAATATGATATAGGTATCTTAAATAAATAAATAAATCTATATTTAGAGTCTACCCACTCAGTCACATAACTGATTTTCAGTGGGGGACAGTAAACCAAAGCGACCAAGCCAACCCTGTAGGCCCCGACGCAATCGACGAGTGTTTATTTATTTAGTTGTCCTCCTTTGTAAATCAGTTTTTATAACTGAATAGGATAGACGTTAAATAAATAAATAAATAAATAAATAAAATAAAGGGATAAACAACCAAAGATCCTATTTATTTATTTTTAATGGGAAATATAGCAATCAGTGGTATGGACAGTGAGAACACCCGCGGATCAACGCCAGAATCAACAAGGCCGATTCAGTCGATGTTGTAACGGGTCAACATTACAAAAATAAAAATGAAATGAAATGAGAACAACTTTAAATTTATTATGTGCCTCGTTGCTAGGACGGCTCACAAGTCACCGTTTATAAATTCCTTAGACAAGAACTGATGGACTTAAGTCCAAATCAGAAGTTTTATTATTTTTATTTATTTCAGCGTCACATATTACATTCAATATTGGTGCACAGAGTGGCACCTGAAAATTGAGACTTGTCATGAAAAACAACAATTTAAGTAAAAGATTAAATAGAAATAACATAACATAGACATAGGTACACACAAATAAAGAGAAAAAAACACATTAAACACCGTGTCAAAACAAATGTTAAAACGATGTGCTACACCACAGGTTATAATATCACAGAACAGTTCATCAGGAGAATAAAAGTGCTCGGTGATAAAATTTCTTCCGGGCTTCTTACTAAAAGTTTACTAAAAGTTATTTAAGAAATTTATTTACCTAAAAGAGATTGAACAGTTCATCAAGAGAATAAAATGAGTTTGGTATTAAAAATTCTTCCAATCTTCTTTTGAATATATTTCTGTCAGTACTAATGATGATTTCCCTGGGCAGTATGTTAGTCACCTTTATCCCGAGGTGTAGCGGGCTGCGGTCAAAGCGGTGTAATCTATGTATTTCAATGAAGATGTTGCCAGCTCCTCTAAAAAACTTATGTCTTAAGCGGGAATCGAACCCTGAACCTTCTGCATTGGAAGCAGGTAGGCTAACCACAAGACCAACGAGCCACACAATACACACACATACAGATGAGATATTGAAAGGAGTTCTTGATTGATGATCTTTGGGCTGTCAGAAGCCTGATCAGTGTAGAAGAAACCACCAACAAGGGTAAGTGGTGCTTCATTATTGACACGATGCAACAGTCCAAGGATCATCCGGAACTAGTGTGTGATTTATTTATTTTTTATTAAAAAAATTACAAATCACAATTTATTTGATTTAAATCAGATTTATTTGATTTCAATCAACTTTTTTATTTAAATGAGATTTTTCAATTTTTTTCGATTTAAATCAGATTTTTATTGATTTAAATCAACAAATATCAGTGTTTCATCAAATACTTTCACAAGCGTTTCAGAACATATTCAAAAATTATTTTAAGGAAAACTTTGCTTAAATCACTTAGAACTCTTGTGTTTGTTGCTCAAAATGAAGAAAAAGTGCATTTAAATTAAATCAATGACTTTTATTAAAGGGGCTAAAAACCCCAAAAATTATTTTTTACCACGTAATCAATATCACAATACTATACTGAGGCCTAAATTACCATTTAAAAAATTATATCTTGTAACTGTGATTTAACACGAACTTTTTAATTTTTTTGATCCAGAAATTGGCGAAAATTGGTGTTTTGGAAAATTTCCTAAATCGGCTTTAACCTGCTTCTTTTTTGGGCCACATAGATACTAGAGCATAGTACCAATCTAAAATGCCCCTTTATAACATCGTGTCTTGAAACTGTGCCCAAATATACCCTCAAACACGCAAAAATAAGCATTCCAAAATCACACCCCATCTTGGTAATCAGCATATTTTGACCGAACTACTTGCCCAAATTACAAAACAAAATAAAGAGAATTTACAGAAAAGGCTGTCGAGTACGTCAATAATGGCCAGTATTTTTTTTGATCAAAATCCTCCAAGGTCACGGGGCATAAAGATCGTCCCCATGTTATTTCTTATGGGAGATTTTTGCCGATGGGACCTAGCTCGAAAAATGTCATGTTTGACAATTTTTTGGGAGGTCATGGTGGCCCCAATAATTTTTCTGTTGATTGCTAAATTCATTACTAGTTAGCCTGAATGAAATATATTTTTTGAGTTTAGCGGTTGAATACCCCTTTAAATAAATCATTTGATTTAAATAAAAAAACACCCTGTCCAGAATTCATCTGAAATAATGTTAAATGTTAATAGAGAAAGATGGTCTAGCACTAGCATTAGTTCAATATTAATTATTATTATGCCGTCACTGTTTGACAGACCTTGGGAAGAGAAGGGAATGTGGTCCCGTTGTCTTGGTGAGTAAGGAGAGATTTGTTGGACAAGATAGGCCTAGGGAATGAGTTTAGATAGGTCGCACCCAGAGGGTAAGATGCCTATATCAGATGTTTTGTATAACGTACCATAAGATATAAGATTGGGTGACTTTGGGCCACTTTGGTCCTTCACCTGTCAATTGCTCAGGCAGGATAACTGATGGGAGGTTCAAATCTTCAGTGAATTTTTGCCGAGGGGCTTCCATCAGTTTAAATAGGGATGCACAATGCACATTGATACTTTTTTCATTATCGATTATCAAAATTTTGATGAATTACCTCGTCTCGATTAGCCAAAGTGCATAAATATGAGACGTTAAGCAATATCCAATCAATCGATAAATTACCACCATTTTTAATTTAGTACATTAATTAATTGAATTTAATATCCTTTTTGAATTTGTTACCAAAATCATTGTGTTTTAATACATTGTTGTTGTACTATTAGTATTTCATTACTTAACTTTTCGTTCATTGCTGTATCTGCATCTAGGCCTATGTAAGTAGATTTATTTAGTTGTCCTCCTTTGTAAATCAGTTTTTAACTGAATAGGATAGACGTTAAATTAAATTAATTAATTAATAATAATAATAATAATAATAACCATCAAAACTCATTTCCGACAATGACAGGTTGAGTGGTGTTCTTCACACCGATATCTAGGGCACAAAACTATTTTTTGCCGAGATTGCCAGGCTCAGCGTTAATTAATTTAAAAAAAAATTGTAATGTCATTATCGATAATATCGATATCACCAACAAAGCCTGTTCCGACCTAACCTCAAGTGTGGCAAAAGTTTAAGTCAAAACAATACAATTTGTGTTCTTCCGTTGGCTACGTCGCTGTCATCGATGTCATGTGTTTGGCTTCCGTTATCGACTGATGGCTCATTTCCAAACATAAATCTTGAGTGTGACACCATCAGTCCAGCAAGTGCATGGCACAACGTGAGATAATATCCGTCTTTTGAGTTTTGATTTCTTGCCAGTATTGACCAATTATTTGATATTTCGATAATCGACGATAAATAAATAAATAAATAAATAAATAAATAAATTTTATTTAGAGTCTACCCACTCAGTTAAATATAACTGATTTTCAGTGGGGGACTTTAAATCAAGCGACCAAGCCAACCCTGCAGGCCCCGACGCAATCGACGAGTGAGCGATAACCAACCAAAGATCGATATTTTAATAGGAAATATAGCAATCAGTGGAATGGACAGTGCGAACACCCGCGAATCAACGCCAGAATCAACAAGGCCGATTCAGAACAACTCTGAAATTTATTATGTGCTTCGTTGCTAGGACGGCTCCAAAGTCACCGTTTACCGTTTACGGTACCGATTATCGAAATTATATCCATTATTGATTATCGATCGATAATATTGATTATCGTATGCATCCCTAAGTGTGTGTTACCAAATTTTCATATAATCAAGCAAATAAAACGATGGTGGCCAAAGACAGACCATCACTTGGGGTGACTTTTGCCACAGTGTTAAAATGCAGCACAAATATAATGAAAGTCACTTTATTATAAACACATGATCATGGAATATATTAAATTACAATTAATTACTATTACAAGCACTATTCCTTGATCCGTAGTTCAACTTGGATTACAGTGAAACCTCTATCCATAGTTTCAAAACTACTGTTTTCCTGCATCTATAGTGTTTTTTATGCACTCCCATAATAAGCTTATTGTTATTTTTCTATTTGATCCATAGTTTTTCTGATCCATAGTTTTTTTTCAAGTACTCCCCTGAAAAACGATGCATAGAGGTTTCACTTATATAACTTATAGCTATTTAATATTAATTATTGGAATAGTATGTTATAATTGTATTTATGCCTAGATCTCATAACACTTAGATTTTGTATTTTCAGAATGTGCAATAGGCCTACATTTTTATTTCTGGCACTCTGTAGTTTCCACATTCTGATGAGGTTTGCTTGCGCAAAAAAAATAGGTGATTTTGTCATTGATATCTTGCCATTTTCATTCCAGGTAGGACTAAGCTCGGGGAGGCATGTAAAATAGGCCTACCTACACTCTTACTATATGATCTACACCTTGGTCAGTGAGGACAAGTAAATGACTAAGCTAGACCATAAGTCTTGGTAGGTAGGCATTTGAAACCTAGGCCCTATTAGTCCGTGGAACAAGCGTAAAAACATTTCAAATCCGGAAACCAGCACCAAAATTTAGGAGCAGGTAAAAGACGTATTTTAGAATGTTATTTTCACGGGGGACACGCATGGTAGGACATAAGTCACCTGTCATGGCGTCCACAAGATGGCCGCCAAAATAATTCTTAAAATTGCTGTAACTCAAGAAGTAATCATCAGATTTGGATAAACTAGGTTTTGTTTTATTCGGTTTTAAATGCTCTACAAAAATGTCATCAGAAATTTTACCGTAAATACAATAGTTTTAATTATATTTATATATTATTACAATGTATTGCAATTATAGCACTTTTTGGTGTATATATAATTATTTATACGTAGAATTCGCTAGATTGTCATAAAATTTTCAGACTATACTAAAATAACGCCAATAAATCCAAAATTTAAAGTCCCGAAACGAAATTCTTGTAACTTTTTGATTAATTAATTATTTAAATTAAGCATTAATTAAATCCCAATTAAAAGTTTCTTATTCACTTACCATAGTCCCGTAGTGTATCACACAACAACAATATGACCACAATGAACCAAAAAAATATTAGTTCCAAAAATTACTTCCAATCACTTTCCTATTAATTCAATTAATTCAATTAATTAAAAATAATGACAATAATCTCAATTAATTTTGTAAAATTAACCCAATGTAGTCGACCTTGGAATCATTTTAAAGCTAGTTTTAAGGCAAATAAATGTAATGAAAAAATTAATTAATTTAATTAATTAATCACCGAATTAATTACATTTTAGTTAAATTATCCCACTTTTGACATATGTATTGTTATGTATACCTTAAACTCGAGCGATCGTCATAAAAATATACTTCTTTACTGACATAATGCCAATGAATCCGAATTGTCATGTCCCGAAACAAAATTCCTATAACTTACCGATTAATTAAGAAATCAAGTGAAGAATTACTTATATCTCAATAATTGTTGTTGCCACTCAATTAACACATACAAAATGCCAACCGAAGTATCAAAAATAAACAATGCGAGTGTAATTTTAAAAATTTATAGTCCCAAAATTATGTTCATGCTACTTTCCCGTTAATTGAATTAATAAATAAATTAAATTAATTGATATAATCACCATGTGTTGTGTAAAATTAACACAGCCACACTGGGAACCATTTGCATGCTTATTTTACAGGAAAATAATTTTGTGGGAAATTCAATTAACAGAAAAGTAGCATAAACTTAATTTTGGGACTATTAATTTTTAAAATTACACTTGCATTGTTTATATTTGATACTTCTGTTGGCATTTTGTATGTGTTAATTGAGTGACAATAACAATTATTGAGATATGAGTAATTCTTCATTTAATTTCTTAATTAATCGGTAAGTTATAAAATTTTGTTTCGGGACATGACAATTCGGATTCATTGGCATTATGTCAGTAAAGTAGTATATTTTTATGACGATCGATTGAGTTTAAGGTATACATAACAATACATATGTCAAAAGTGGGATAATTTAACTAAAATATAATTAATTCGGTGATTAATTAATTACATTAATTAATTTTTTCATTACATTTATTCGCCTTAAAACTAGCTTTAAAATGATTCCAAGGTCGACTACATTGGGTCAATTTTACAAAATTAATTGAGATTATTGTCATTATTTTTAATTAATTGAATTAATTGAATTAATAGGAAAGTGATTGGAAGTAATTTTTGGAACTAATATTTTTTTGGTTCATTGTGGTCATATTGTTGTTGTGTGATACACTACGGGACTTTGGTAAGTGAATAAGAAACTTTTGATTGGGATTTAATTAATGCTTAATTTAATTAATTAATTAATCAAAAAGTTACAAGAATTTTGTTTCGGGACTTTCATTTTGGATTTATTGGCGTTATTTTAGTATAGTCTGAAAATTTTATGACAATCTAGCGAATTCTACGTATAAATAATTATATATGCACCAAAAAGTGCTTAAATTGCAATACATTGTAATAATATATAAATATAATAAAAACTATTGTATTTACGGTAAAATTTCTAATAACATTTTTGTAGAGCATTAAAAACCAAATAAAACAAAACTTAGTTTATTCAAATCTAATGATTACTTCTTGAGTTACAGCAATTTTAAGAATTATTTTGGCGGCCATCTTGTGGACGCCATGACAGGTGACTTATTTGCTACCATGCGTGTCCCCCGTGAAAATAACATTCTAAAATATGTCTTTTACCTGCTCCTAAATTTTGGTGCTGGTTTCCGGATTTGAAATGTTCCTATAGTTTTAGCAGCTTGTTCCACGGACTATATGCAATATGATTAGAACTAGAACTAGGCCTAGACTTAAGGCTAGGACAATGAATCTAGCACAATTCTAACCTCAAAATAAAATTTTGTAAAGCCCATATTACAACTAGTAGGCCTATAAACATTGCTTGCATATTAAATTTAAATACTCAACATTTTGCAAACATCTCTGTGTTTTAAAAGTAGAAGCAGTAGTAAAGTGTTTTAGATGTCCACTTACACGTTTTGGAATGTGGCCAAAGTCACCCAAAATTTTCCCTTTTTTGCACAAGTTTCTAGAATAAAATTTACTGACAAAAGCACCCTGAAGTAAGGACTGATTATTTTTTCATCATTTGCATTTTTAAAACCAACAACAACAAAAATAATACAACTGGAACTGCAATTTGGGGTAGGAGTGGTAGGTTAAGTATAAAACTTACGCTACCTGAAGTTACCTCATGACATGATTTAAAAATGATTTTGGGGGGAAGAAGAATTATAATAGCATATTTGAGCTAATAATGTGGTATTTGGTCCAATTTTAGCTAAAAAAAAAACTTTTTTTCCAATTTGAGGCATTTTGACAGATACTTTGGAGACAAACAAGGTATTTATTGTAGCCTAGTAATTTTATCAAAATAGTATATATGTTTTTATTAGGGCTGGGCAAAAAATTGATAAATTTCAATACGATATCGATAACTGGAAATACAGTATTTTGGATATCGATATTTGACTTCATATGAAATATCAAGATTTACACAAAAAATGCTACTTTGTAATTTTGGTGGAAGTGCCGTGCCGGGTAGGTAGTCAAAATTAAATTAACCTGGCTGGTAGGCCTACATGGTGGAGGTGCCGGGTCATGAAACGCGATTGTGAGATAGTAAAAATCGTTATGCGATTTTGGTGATACTGATACCTTATCAACCAGGTCACAAATTATTAAAAATTGGCCCACTCTTTTAATGATTTTTTGATTTTTGATTATTTTTTTTTCTAACTAGGGCTACATTTTGATATATCGATATTGTAGCTCATCAAATTGTTTTGTGTGATATCGATAATTGAATGATACGTCATAATAGTCAAGCGGAATAAAGGAAAATACAAGAACAATTGTCAATTAGGCCTGACGGTTTTGTGAAAGAGGCCTGAATTTTGGATTGAATACTCAAAACAATGTTCTAAGAAAATTGCCACGAAGTACCTACCATGACAAAATGCGTCCGGTTAAGGGGGTGAAAGGGGTGGAAAAAAAAGTAATTTAAAAAAATTCACAAATTCAAAAATTAAACTAACTTTGATTTAAAGATTACAAAATTAATAGGCCCTAGCCTACATATTGTTGATAAAAGTCCAAATTTTTATTGGATGAGCGTAGCGAGCGAAGCGAAGATTCCATTTCACTACACTGGAGAAAAAAATCCGGAATGTTTTTTTTTTGTATTTTTGTCTGTTTGTTAGCACGATTCCGGCTAAACCGATACTCCAATTGCGATGAAATTTTATTGAGACCTTCGAAATCTCTGAACTTAGAACTGCCACGTTTTTGAGCGCAATCGGAAAAAAAATTCTCATAAAAATCGCAATTTTACGATTTTTTTCGATTTTTAAAAAATTTCTTTGATTTATAATACCTACACGCTTTGTCCGATTGTAATGATTTTTTCACAGAACCTTTATTTTATGAATTTATATATTCGTGGAAAATTTAAGCGCATTCGAAAAATTATTTCTCATGAAAATCGCAATTTTACGGGGTTTTTCTTTTTTAAAACAATTCTTTGACAAATAACACCTACATGCTTTATCCGATTGTAATGATTTTTTCACAGAACCTTAATTTTATGAATTCATATATTCGTCTGAAATTTGAGCACAATCGAATAATTATTTCTTATGGAAATCGAAATTTTACGATTTTTTTCTTTTTTAAAATTACGATTAATTAAAAAAATTAAAAATTAAAGTTTATTTTTTATTTATTTTAAATAATTAAAAAAAAATCTTCAACTTAGTAATGATTTTTTCACAGAACAGAAAATCCACATAACACATGGCAGCTCAATGCACCAATTACGCTCATCCAACAACGCGGCGGGACTTAAGCGTTTTCCTAGTTAAAAAAATATACATTAAGCATACCATGCATGACATTGTAGGTATGTAAATCTGACCAGATTATGTATGCACCTTTTGACATTTATTCACAACTTTACTCACTGTGCTGGGAGGATAACCTACCAGTCATAGGTTTTGTGATACGGCCATGAATTTTTACAAAAAGTTGCTTGCTTAGGGCCTACAGGAGAAAGAAAGGCATAAAAAATGGCGGCCTCGGGGATCTAATTAATAATAGGCAGGCTGCGGGGCAATTCTGAGGTGATACCTCCCCAAGGAAGGGTGACCATATTTATAAAAGCAAAAACCGGGACACATGTAGTACTTTCGTTCTGTACTTGCGTGGGCTAACCGGAAAGAAAAGGCGGACAATTTTGGGGGCAATTTTTCTCTCAAGATAGCCTGTAGTGAGATCTGAGACAGGTTGGGTTAGGTTGGGTTGAGGGCTGGCCTATGTCTTGACTCTTGAGAGTCTGGCGCTTTGTTACTGGTGCATTTAGCAGACAAGACTTCCTTGTGTTTTTTCTTTTCCAAGTGGTCAACAATGTCCGAACGAAACGAACACCGTGAGCAATAGAAAAAATAGAACTACAAATTGTGCATTTAACTTTATCCCACAATCATAGATTGCTTGAGATACGGAAAGTCCGTTTTGACTGAGAGTTTTGCCTCAAGTTTCATCGAACTTTTCAGAGGAAAAGAAACTTGTCATTACTGGTAGCTTTACCTGCTATTGCGGATTTGTGTTTTTTGATTGCACATGTTTTTTATGTCCGTGCGCCCCCTGTGTTTGATTGAAAAGGCCACGTGACAGAGAGTACATTTAACCTTGATATAACTTTCATCACAGTGAGCTAGAAATGTGTATTCTTTGGCAAATCGTAATTAAAAACACATTTTTGTTTACCCATCACAATAACCTAACCTGTACTGCAATTGAAACGGAAACAAAAACCACACGTTCTTCTCCGACGCACTGCACTTAGGGTGACCAGACGTCCTGGAAATTCCAGGACAGTCCCGTTTTTTCGTAATGTGTCCCGGTGTCCCCAAAAAGTTTTTGGGAACACTTTGTCCCGGAATTTGAAAATGCCCGTGTTTCAGCAATCTTACCAATACGCCAGTAGTGGAGTTTGTATTGCTCTCGTTGGCAATGCCTCGTCTCTACGTCTACTAGTCGAGTCGGGCGCGTGTTGGGCCTTGGCAGTCAGTGCCTGACCTTGAGTGGGGTGTGTTTCGTGTAACAGTCGTGCTCCTCTATTTTAATTGCGCATGTCACAGTGCAGTGCCTTGGAGAAGAACGTGTGGTTTTTTGTTTCCGTTTCAATTGCGATTGCAGTACAGGTGAGATTATTGTGATGGGTAAACGAAAATGTGTTTTTAAAGACGATTTGCGAAAAGAATACGCATTTCTAGCTCGCTGTGATGAAAGTAATAGCAAGGTTAATTCATGTACTCTCTGTAACGCTCACGCGGCCTTTTCAATCGAACACGGTGGTCTCAGAAATAAATGCCTTGTAGACGGACAATAAAAATAGGCTAAAAGTCGATACAATAAAAGCAATTTCAATTGTGAAATCAATCAATGTGGGTGTGTTGACGTGTCTTGTACGGACTTTTATAGCTTTTTGCTAAAAATTATAAAATTATTGGAGTCGCTTCATTCATCAGATAAGTACAAGCACAGTGATTCTTCTACTCCTCTATGCGACACTGAACTGATGCAAGAGCAAGCGACAGTCTGACCTTGGAGCCTCAAGCTCAGGCATCTACGTCGTCGCAGTTCGCTTGAAACCCATCTTTGCGTGAAACGATGCAGTGCGGGGTGGGTTTTCACATTCTTATCAATCAATAACACGCATTTAAAACGTATTTAAACTGCTGTTACGTAGCTTTTAGGGCAATCTGAAAATGTAACCACTCCCCAATGTGCCCTATGACCTTGTCCCGGATTTTTAATTTCAAAATATGGTCACCCTAACTGCACTGTGACATGCACAATTAAAATACAGGAGCACGACTGTAACACGAAACCACTGCACAAAACACACCCCACTCAAGGTCAGGCACTGAATGACAATCCTCAACTTGCGCCCGACTCGACTAGTAGACGTAGAGACGAGGCATTTCCAACGTTAGCAACACAAATAACTCCACTAGGCGTATTGGTAAGATTGCTGAAACACTGGCATTTTCAAATTCCGGGACAAAAAAGTGTCCCCAAAAACGTTTTTGCCTTTTGGGACACCGGGACACATTACGAAAAAACGGAATTGTCCTGGAATTTCCGGGACGTCTGGTCACCCTACCCCAAGATTGTTCCAGATTTTGAGTTGGACCGCCCCCATTTTTGGGGGCTAGAACCGCGCCTGATAATAGGCCTATAGTAATAACTAAGCCACTTCGCAAACGCTTTTACCAGTCGCATCCATTGATGGATGAGCTTTTTTTTGGAATATTTCTGTCCAATGATTACGTTTTTAAGTGAAATCTCATTATTTTTTCAATAGTTACTTGATATTACTTGTTAATTATACACCCTGTAAAAGGCTTAAATATTAAAACCTTTATTTCTATGAATTGTTACCAACTTCTTCAACTTTTTCTTTCAAGAGGCACTACATCACCATAATCTTTATGTGAATACCACTGTCCATACCACTGATTGCTATATTTCCTATTGCAAATATCGATCTTTGGTTGCTTATCGCTCACTCGTCGATTGCGTCGGGGCCTACAGGGTTGGCTTGGTCGCTTTGATTTACTGTCCCCCACTGAAAATCAGTTATATAACTGAGTGGGTAGACTCTAAGAGTCTAAATACAATTAATTTATTTAATTTATTTAATGTAAAATATGAACGTTGTAGCCCCACCCGTTTGGTCAGAATCGGCACAAATATCACAAAAATATCGTATTAATAACCAGGGAAAAAATCGTAAAAGTACGATTTCAATAAGAAATATTTTTTCAAATGTCTCTAAAATCATAACATATATAATTTCAGTGATTTTAAGTGTTCCCATACAGTTTCATCAATATCGGAGTAGCCGTTTGCCAAATATCATGAAAATATCTCATTAAAAATTGAAAACATTGTAAAAGTACAATAATCATAAGAAATACTTGATCGATTATACCCAAAAACGTGGCAGGTCTAAGTTCAGAGATTTCGAAGGTCCCCTCCAATTTTCATCAAGATCGCATATGCCGTTGGCCCGGTAGAGAGCGAACAAACAGACAAAAAACTAACAAAAACAAAACACCCAAGCTATTTTTCTTGGGGTAACGTAAGTGGAAAAAAAAGTGAAATTGAAGCCTTTGCTTCGCTCATCCAAAAATACCTGGTACTGTTAACATCACAATCAGTCGGCCATTGTTGTTGTTGATACTCTCATCAAGAAACAACTGAAAGCTACACTACACGTAAGAACTAGTACCGAGACTGAGAATAAGAATGAGAATATAGTTCAGACACGTCCTAAGACCTATCTTACCATGTGTTAATACTGATGTGTCTTTACTGTTTCTCGACTCTTCAGGCAGATCACTTGACAAATCTCGGAAATCACTGGTCAGCTAGGTTGGTGGTTCTCGTAGAGACGTCAGCAATGGCCGATATCCAGGGCGTTACTAGCTGTAACACAAAACCTATGATTAATACAATCCAGAAATGTACAAAATCCATCCCGACCGGGGTTTGAACCGGGGTCTCCCAAATTCCAGGTAGGTGCCTTAGACAACTTTCTGAATTATTGATGGATTGAGGATAGAACCTATGTTTTACTTGTAAGGTGTTTTCCAACCACAAGCACTCGAGAGCGCAGTCGTTACATGCACTGTTCACAATGCTGCTGGAAAACGAGTCACGGACTAAGTGTGGTGTGGTCATTGGAATAATTTGCCATTAATTTACCCAACTTTCATTTAATCATTGTTTGCATGTTCAATAATACAGAGCTACTGTTGAAAGAAGGGTGTATGAAATTAATTTTATTCAACTTCAGATGGCAACTGGTGCCATTAAATAGGCCTACCGGTACTGGCTTTATCCAATACCATTAAAATTAAATTGAAGAGATTAGATCATTAATTACATTAGGAAGGCTAGGCCTATAATAATTTTGTTGTTGTAAATGTATTAAAACATTATTAGGGCCTAGTTTTTTTTTTACACATTCACTCATAATGTGCATGTCATTAAGAGTTAAGACACACAGTTTTAAAAGTTGTCATTCCAATACCAAGCTTACAATGATGTACAGTAACATAAAAAATATCTACTGCCAAGGGTAGCTCAAGTAGGCCTAGGCCCTAACAAATTAAATTAGCCCTAAATATTTTAGTTGTTAAGGAAAACTAGGTATGCATGCACAACTACACCTTAGACCAATGCATGATTAAAATATTTTTTAACACCAACTACTCTGTTATCTGTGACGGTACATTCTTTCTTTGTAAAATCATGGATTTTAATATTTCTTCGAAAGGATATAGGTAGGCTACATTAGGGCCTACTTACAGGGAGCTGTGATCACGTAACACAGTTCTGAATTTCCGGTTTCCGTCCATTTTTGTATAAAATTGTCATGTTCGCGCATTGTTGTTATTTTTACTACTTTTTACTTACTTAACAGCAAGGAGGAGACTGGAATGTGGTGGAAGGAGAGGAGTGGTGGTAGGACAGAAGAAGATGGAGAGGCCTGTCTTCAATGCCGACCCAACGCAGAGTTGGACGTGGCAACAGATAATGATGATGAAGTGAGGTTAAAATATTGTGTGCCCTCCCTTCATTCATACACCCTGGCCCAGCAACAGCAAGAGGGGCAGCTTTTCTCTTATTGCCAAGGGGGTGTCATGGATTTTTTGTCTCCCGAGCACCAGAGTTGGGAGGGAAGAGCTCCCTTACTGGTTGTGCTGACGGTGTGCCTCGGTATGAATGATGTGTGAAGTAACCTTGCTGATGATGACAACATGCATGCAGAATTTACTTCTTGCCTGGCCATACCACAGGTTTGGTTTGTTTGTATGTAGTTAGCTGATTTTTAGTGGCCACCATCCGCCTGCGGCCTGACGAGTCCCAGAAGGACAAAACGCGTCGTGGATTAAGGTAAACAAACAACTTTAAATTAGCTGCAGTTGTCATCAGCAGGTGAAATGTTTTGTTGCCCCTAGCCCTTCAGGCTGGACTTTATGTTCTCTATGCTTTCCCAACATGTCAACCCTTCTCCAATCTAAACTTAACTAACCATTGGCCTTTTCCACACTGATTGTAATATTAAAGGTGTGGTTATATTATATTATAGCTAAGTAGTCGGAAGTAGTCGGAGTGGCACGACATCTGGTCATCCATTAAAATTGCGACATATGTTGCAGCTAGTTAGTTAGTTAGTTTTATTGATGTTGCCATACACGGCATAGGCCTACAATAACTAAATTACAGGTTTACAGCTAAGTAGATATGTTTGCTAAAAGCAAGTTAAGAACGTAATCTTGTTATTCTGAATTATGTTCTTAATGTTACGGCAAATGTTTTTGGTCAACAAAGTTCTGCTTAGGCCTACGTTAAAGGCAATAAAATTTGAAATATTCTTCTTTAGAAAACAGTGAAATTTGCTCACTACATTGTGCTGCCGGGAAATAAGTGAACTAAATAATAGCTTGAGAACGTTTTCAGATCTGTATCATGTAAACATATCATCGTTTTGACTTGACTTGGTCAAAACTTTTTCCAAACTGCATGTAAACAAAGTAGGCCTAGTTGACACAATTCCAGTACCTAGGTGGTATTTGAACTCGCAGCTCCTGTGAAATGTCACGTTGAACACAAAAAGCAAGTTGGCAAAGTTGGCGGGGCAACTGAAAACCGATAACCCAAAAATCATAAGCCTAGACCTTAGAAGAGAACACAGATACTAGGCCTGCTTCACACTGACATTGGAGCAACTCTTATGACGGTTCAAGAAACTATCAATGCAACATTGGCTTTCACTTTACCGGTACGTATCGGTTTTTATGATAAAATATAATTGCATTCAGTTTCAGGCCATCACACATTGGGCTATAATGCAGACCACAAAAAGTACGACTCCTGGCATTTGGTTTTGGAAGCTTAGGCCTACCTTCGATGATTTCCACCAATCTCCATTTCTGCTATATATGGACAATATGTTATTGTTAATTTTTCCGCTGTCCACGGTTAAATAGCCACTTCGTTAGAAATATCCATATGACTATAGGTGGAACCAGATAAGGTGGCGGTCGCCGAGGGATCGCAGCACTGTCGTCTACGCACTATGGCCACAGGATCGGCAAAAAGTAAATAAAATAACGGTCTCTAAAACTGTTTTCGGAGAAGAACACGACTATTTTAAAGCCAAGCAATTACCCAATATATCCTAAAATAAAAATAAAGTATTTATGAAGTGTACAAATAAAATCAAGACATTTTAATGCTACTAAACATTGACATCACATCTGGCGAGGTTGGCATTATAAAGAGCTGGAACTTTGGACACACCATGACCAACAAGGCAAAAAAACACTTTCGTAATCGTGATTACTACTTAAAATCATTATTTCGCTAAAATACTGACTCTGTGGGACGAACTACCTTTATTCACAGCTTACTGACTGGATATTGCTTAACGTCTCATATTTATGCAACTTGGCTAATCGAGACGATAAAATGTTGATTTATGTGATAACATATCACGATAACAATGACCAAATACGGTAGGCCCTACCTAATGCCAGTTGTGTTTAAATTGTCAACGTTGGCGTCCGTGCTCTCGCTTGACCTTGACGGCCGCCAGCTTATCTGGTTCCACCTATACTGACTAGGCCTAGATCTCTAGGCTAATGCCTGGGCTATTTATCATTTAAAGTTAACGTGATAATGCCTTGACGGCACTCTTTTGGTTGGTATGGCCAAACTTCTTTTAACACTATTTTAGGGGAAAAGCCTAGGTCCGCGGGAGGGGGGGGGGCGTAAAGCGCGTATGTTTTACAATATTATCATTATTATTACTTCCCCCCCCCCCCTCCCGCGTACGGTCGTACCGGTACCTAGTTTTTTCCCCTAAAATAGTGTTAAATTTAAAAGAAGTTTGACCATACCAACCGAAAGAGTAGGCCCTACCGCACTGACAACCGGCACTTCTGTACTTGGCGGGTCCCAACATTTTTTTTCAATGAAAACATACGCACCCAAAATCCTTTCCGTTACAAAACTACTTTCGTTAGGTTAGCCCGAACTTTCCGCTGGCTACAGTGCGCCGCGCTAGTTCTAGGATATTTTCGAAAAGAGCGCACCGAAATCCTTTCCATTAGTGTATAACAGTTGGCACCACCCGCCAAGTACAGAAGTACCTGACAACCTTCCCTAGCCTATCCATGACTACGTAGCGCCTATATCACAGAGCTCTGAATCGGTTCAGGCAAATGGATTCGGCCGGAATCGGTTTGAAGTTGTTGATCCTACCTGTCGGTTTTGGCCAAAAACACTTTAGTTCCAAACCACTTCGGAAAGTGATTTGGCAAACTCGAATCGATTGCAAGGGAAATAACAACGCCATGACAACGTGATATGTCAATCTCAGAATTCAAATATTGACTTAAATTCGACTTCCGATCTGACTTTAGAAGTTAAAAACATACCCTAACACCATTATCTATTCTTTTTAAAAGTTTTGTACGAACGCAATCATATTATCTAGAAGATAAACATGAATAACTGTCACTTTTAACCTAGAAAGTTGTTTTCCAAAATGATTGCCGTGTTACAAAATCTCGAACTATTTCCATCAAATCGGTTCGAAATTTACTGATATACCCTTCTTGTTCAAACCGTTTCAGCCTGAAGCACTAAGAGTCGAAGGAGATTCACCCCTCAGAATTGTTCCAACTTCTCAGCAAAACTGGCAGACCTAGACTGGGATGATGTTTACAATGCAGTAACTGTGGATATAAAATTTAATAACTTCCTTTGTAAGTTCCTACCTATGTTCTGGGAATGCTTTCCCAAAACTCTTACCAAACCATCTCAGCAAATAAATAACAAGGAATGGTTGTCAAATGACATCAGAGAAATGGCAAAGACGAAAAGAGACATCTGGTACCTAGCAAAGAGAAATCCTGAAGGACCGGTACTCTTTCGGATGGTATGCCCCAACTTTACAACACTACGCCAACATGGCGGACAGTACTAACCTTTTTCACTAAAATACTCCACCTACAAAACCTTTAACGTTGCTAATTTAAATATAAAACACTTTCAAAGGAAAAGTACTTTCGTTTGAAATAGCGACGTTAAAGGTTGAATTTTTTCAATGGAAAAAAAAACAGTGTTTAAAAGTTGGGGCATACCATCCGAAAGAGTACCGAAGGACCAGCATCCTTGGAACACAAACGCCTAACCAAGCTTCTCAGAAGAACGGTAATGTCAGCCAAGAAAGCCTATCATCAAGCAACAATTGCAAGAGCAGACAACAAATCAGCAGCAACCTGGAACATTGTCAATCAAATCACCGGGAAGACTAAAAAGGATGCTCCAGAAATTTCTCTTATAAATGAGAACGGACAAA
Organism: Sweltsa coloradensis; assembly: GCA_024449915.1. NCBI lineage: Eukaryota > Metazoa > Arthropoda > Insecta > Plecoptera > Chloroperlidae > Sweltsa > Sweltsa coloradensis. Next base: position 698,814 of record JAMZAV010000108.1, on the reverse strand, counting down.
GAGTGACAAACCAGCTAGAAGTAACAAGACTTTTGAACAGTTTCTTTGCTAAAGCAGTTGAAGATGTTGTGAATGTACACACGGACACAACGGATAAATGCCTCGAATTGTTGCAAAACTCACAACAGCAACCAGACATCCCCGCCTTGCAAATACCCACATTAACACCCAATGACATACTGACAGTTATAAGAAATATGAAACCTAAAACATCAACAGGCTGGGACGAAGTACCAATGCTGGTAATAAAGAAGTGTGCGCCCCAAATTGTGGAACCTCTTACGCACATTTTTAACCACTCGTTTACCACCAGTCAGTTCCCAGAAAGAATGAAGTATACTGTCATAAAGCCAATTTATAAAAAAGGTGAAAGAACGAACATGTCTAACTATCGCCCCATTGCACTGCCAACGGCATTCTCTAAAATATTGGAGAAGCTTTTCCTTATTGTACTAGTTAAGCACTTGGAAAGAAACAACTTATTGTCCGTCGAACAGCATGGCTTCAGAAAAGATCACTCAACCACATCTGCTGTCCTTTGCGTGACAAATGCAGTGGAAGATGCTCTGGATCATAAACTGAGTGTAGGAGCAGTCTTTTTTGATTTAACCAAGGCTTTTGACATGATAAACCATGCCACTCTTATAGAAAAACTTAAATTCTATGGAATCAAAGGTCCCGAAAACAATTGGGTCAAGTCCTTTCTCACGGGAAGGAAGCAAAGTGTGCGGTTAGGAGACGGTAGCGGAGAAGCAAACTGGAAAACATTCCATTTATGGAATTCCCCAGGGCCCCGATTCATGTACATTTAACCCGGAGTTAGGGCGAGGTAAGGAAGGAATAGGACGGGTAAGGTCGAACCAATGAACAAGCTCTATGTCACTGTATGAATGACGATTAACTTATCACTGCAACTTAGATGATTGTTTCATTGGTTTCCACCGCCATCTTACTAAGTAAGTTTGACGACGAACTTTGCTAAATGTCGCCGTGTTTTATTTAATTTTTGATGTTTAATGAGAATTTTGATGCGAGTGTGTTGTACATCATCGAATTAAAAAAAATACGTATACTCTTGCCGTAAGTTATGGCATAGCCTAGGACTATCGTATTATTTTGATTCAAAATAAAGTTGCAATTAGCCGTCGAAACTTGTAATTTTTTAGGTATGTGTGTCGAAACAAGGCCATGCAGGCTAGGTAAGGCCTAGGGCTTGTCAAACGTGTATTGGTACTATGCATATTTCCAGGCCTATAGCCTCCAGGAACAATAGACTAAGTCTATTAAATTATAAATAATTTTCTACAACTAAGCCTAGGTCGATGCCTGTTTCTGTTATGTTTTTTGAGCGCAATAACAATATTTTTCTAGTTTAACGTCTAGGCTCAAAAATAAAAATGTCCGCCTATCTGTTTACAAATTTTGGCTACCTCCGAGGCAGCATAAATCGGTATTCATGAAGCATTGACTTGCCCTAACTCTCGCTAACTTTCACACCACCGCTAATCCTGGCTAGCTCGGGGATTAGGTCGAGGTAAGGCCGAGTGGCAATGACTATATTTTTAGGTACAAAATACTAAACAAGAATATCAAAAATGCGTCTTTGTGAGTCGATTCTATTTTAATCTGAAATTAATAGACATGTAACTTTTTGAATTGTGTCTTGGCATTAACTTGATGGGCCAATTTGTGTGGGAGTGCAAAATCCATTTTTCTCACCACTTTAGGTGTAGTCATTAGCGCCAAAAAGGGCATAAGTATAGGGCGATATTGAACAGTAAATACATTTTGCACAAATAAGGGCCTAACTAGTACGTGTCACAAGTTAAAGGTCTTATAAACAACATATAGACTCGAACCCAAAAAAATTGCATATTTTTTACAACGATTTGGTGTAAGAAATTATTTTGTCGTTGTGCCGTTTTTTTTTTACCATATCTCAGCCGGTTGTATTTACTGGTAGTCGACACTTGTGTGAGATATTTGTTTACCAGACCAAACAGCGAAAGTCTGCACGGGGATATAAAGTACACACAAATTACAGACAATAATTTTAAAAATGCCAATTACTGAGTGTAGCATAACATAAATAAACAATTATTGGGGCAATTTTAAAAGGTAAAAGAATTAGGATCAAGCAGGTTCCGAACTGGCGACCCTTTACGTGGTGGTTGACCATGCTACGCACTACTACGCCACGACGCGGCCGTCCTTCGCGTTGGCTTTGAGTGGTACATCGTTGGTCTTGTTGTTAGCGTATCTGCTTGCAATGCAGAAGGTCCAGGGTTCGATTCCCGTCAATTAGGAGTTTGTAAACGGTGACTTTGGAGCCGTCCTAGCAACGAAGCACATAATAAATTCAGAGTTGTTCTGAATCGGCCTTGTTGATTCTGGCGTGAATCCGCGGGTGTTCGCACTGTCCATACCACTGATTGCTATATTTCCTATTACAAATATCGATCTTTGGTTGGTTATCGCTCACTCGTCGATTGCGTCGGCGCTTACAGGGTTGGCTTGGTCGCTTTGATTTACTGTCCCCCACTGAAAATCAATATGACTGAGTGGGTAGACTCTAAATACAATTTTATTTATTTATTTATTTATAACACGAGGCTCACGACGCATTCAGATAACTCTTTATTTAATGCTAAGGGCACTTTTTACACTTCAAAGCCTTCTGCCACATTTAATTACTGTTATAATCGACTATTTATAAAGCATGCACGTTATTACTCATTTATTCTGGCGTAATAACATTTGAGGTGAGGTTTCTGCCGTCCTCGGTGCAAATAGCCACTACCTCCGCCTAACTCTTGGTGTTAGGGAGTATTTGGCTGAGGTAGGGGTAGGGCGAGGTAGCGAGTGTTAGCGCAACGTACATGAATCGGATTTGACGTTGCCCCTCGCTAACTCTTCTTAACCGTGCCTAACCCGTGGATAAAAATGTACATGAATCGGGGCCCAGGGGTCTATCCTTAGCCCCACGTTCTTCAGCATCTATGTCAACGATATGCCAAAAAATATAAAACTAGGAACCAAAACGCAGTTTGCTGATGACTTTAGTGCTGTTCTGACTGGCGGTACCACTGACGAGTTAGAGCTAGCAATGCATCAAACAGCTATGGAGCTTGAACAATACTGTCATCCGAATAAAATTGCACTTAATATAAACAAGACTGTAGCCATTGCTTTTGCCACAAAGGGGGAGCAACCCCACCTGGAGGCCCCGGTCGAGGTCTCCACGGACGCCAAGTTTTTGGGTCTGATCATCGACTACAGGCTAAAGTGGAGTAGTCACATCGACTCACTATGTAAGAAGCTAAGCACAGCATGTTTCAGCTTAAAAATCCTAATGAGACAATGCACTGTGGAAACGGTGAAAACTGCATACTTTGCTCTTCTCCAGTCCCATCTCCAATACGGAGTGCTGTTTTGGGGTGGTGCCTCCGAAAGTATAAGGGTGTTCCGACTTCAAAAGCGAGCAATCCGTTACATAGCTGCACTACAACCAACAGAATCTTGTCGAGCAGCCTTCAAAACTCTTGGCATCATGACACTTCCTGGTATTCATATCAAGGCCTTGGCCCTGTTCATTAGGGACAATCCCTTGCTGACGGTCACAGGAGCCGACGTTCATAACCATGATACAAGAACTGCAGGGAAAATATTCGTCGGGCGGCACAGGCTAAAGAAGCTGGACAAAACCCCACTCCACTTGGGTGTAAAAGTAACAAACTGTCTTCCAAGTGAGATCACACAGGCTCCGACGCGAGATGTTTTTAAACGAAAGCTGAACGATTTTCTCGTTGACAAGGTGTTCTATAGCACCACTGACTTTATTTCAACATATTCTTAACAAACTTTTAAAAATTGACTTATTTTCAATATTCGGAAGCCTTGAGTGCTACCACATGGGCCTATCTGTATGAAATGCTTTTGAATAAATAAATAAATAAATAAAATTGATTTGCCTGAACCGATTCCGAGTTCTGTGATATACTAGCGACGTGTCTGAACTATGTTTTCAGTCTCAGTCTCATTCTTATTCTCATTCTCAATCAGAATAAGAATGAGAACGAGTGTGGTTATTTCATTACTAGGTTTCATTCTCGTTCTCAGTCTCGATCGGGACCCTTCGTACATTGCTTCTTACGTCATATTGAGAATGAGAATAAGAATAAGCCACGTTTTTCAAGCAATCAGACACGTCCATAGTCCATGCTTGAACTAGGGACTAACCTAGGCCTAGAGGCTTTTTTTATTTTACGAAATCCATATTTGTACTTTGTATAAATCGACGGATTAATAAAGGACTTGAACTTTGACACCGCCTGTACAATGTTGGATACATTGTGGCAGCAGAAAAGTACCTTGTTTAGAAAATAGTATTGTTGAGTTAGTTGATGTTTTAAGAGTTGGAGTTGTGTTTTGAAGTCTGTAGAACAGAATGAGTTATTAGTTTTGTCAATAAAAGAATAGAATAGAATGATTATTACGAACCGTGTTGTGTATTCTTAATAGTATATACTACGAGTCCGTGATAACTGGCGCCCAACAAGATAAGCACGAACCCAGCCCTGGAGGTAAGCTAGACCTCAGCCTAGACTAGATCCGAGTTTGTGAAGAAGCATTTCATAGATAGGCCTACTATACCTTTGGACTACCTTTGGACGGCCCACGAGGTAAGAATAGAACCAGACTATAGATCATTGTGAGAAGTTGCAATGGAGAAAGATGTGCTTGGGCTGGCAACCCAATCCATCCCACAAATTGATGGACAACAAGATACCATCCTTAAGGTCTTGCTAAAAATGCAAGAGAAAATTGAAAATTTAGAGGGTAGGCTCGCAACTCGCAAGCTCGGGCCGCCATTAGACTTAGAGACCACACCAGAACTAGTACCAGTAGGCCTACAAGCCAATAGATCTGCCAGCGTCAGTAGCCCTAGGTCCCCCAGAGACATTCCACTCAGAGATCTTCTTGCATGGTCAATTCCCACATTTAGTGGCCTGGGATTTGAGGATCCAGAGGATTTTCTGCGGACTTGTGAAGACATTTTCTCACATGCAGATATTTTGGACACGTGCTGGGTGGCTATCGCTACTGGCCATCTCCGAGGAGATGCACAACGTTGGTGGCAAGGCCACCAATATTCTAGGCCGACATGGGAAATATTCAGATCCAGCATGAATATACGTTTCAACGACCCTTCGCTTATGGAATCCCTGTACGCAGCTTTACATGGAGAGAAACAGAAGAAAGGAATACAAATAGAAACGTTTATTCAACAAAAGGTACTGCTGCATCAACGCCTATACAAGGACCGTCCGACTTCTGCCTCAATAAGGACTACTATTGAGCTACTTGACAGTCGCATACGCCCATTTCTACGAGCACCGCTTCCTCAATCAATCGAAGAGCTCACGACTCGAGCAATTCAAATAGAGCGTGATCTCGAATCTGAGGACAGTCCCCGAAGGATCACCGTACCCAGAGAAAGCAGGCCATCACAAAATGCACCTCAAGCAGTGGACGTACTACCGGCAAGCCGACGATCAACAGCATCACTGGAGACAACAATGCAACAGTCTGAAACAACATCCAACAGAGTGGTTGAATGTTACAATTGCCAAGGATTGGTTCACTACTCCTCCGATTGCGATAAACCTCCTACCATCCGCACTCAAGAAATAAGAGCTGCTCGTCAGGGAAACGGAATGGGGGGAGGCCCTTAGTAGACACCTCCCCAACGAGTAGATTAAAACAAACAAGTGACATCGGACACTGGGATAGTTTATACCGGGAGAAATTAACCGAGTTATGTAGAAAGAAAAACTACGAAAAAGATAGTGAATTAACAGAAGAGGCACGAACAACCAGATTGGAACCTAGAATCAGTCGCGAGAGGATTGCTATTGATGGATGGCAAAGAGAGAAAAAACTTTACCCCAAGGAACTAAGAAAAGATAGAAGCGAAACTGTGGAGGAAAATACGGGAAAGGCAAGCCTAGATACAATGATCTTGCTCAATGCTCGCCATGAAGAGAAGAGAAACCGAGAAGAGAAAGAAAACCAGCAGAGAATCGAGTTGGAAACACTTCCTACAGAAGAGAAGGAACTTTTGAACTGTGTGGACGCTGACTTTGCTGACAACTTACGGCTGTCAATAGATGCAGAAGAAACAGAAATTAGAAGAGATACAGACTTGACAGGTGAATATGATTGTGGACTTTCTACGAAAAATGAGGAATTTCAAACAGATGAAGCAATATCAACAGAGTTTCGAAGAGATACAAACTTGTCAAGTGTAGTATTAGCAGATCATTATAACCAAATGCAGAAGAAGGAATTCATGCAGGTTTTGAACCTAAATGGATTGGACCATCTCACATCGTGGACAAAATCGGCAATGGTATGGATGATAAAATAGATTGCAACGTTCCAAGAGGGGTTAAACGAAGTATCACCGCACCCAGATACAGAAGATACACGAGCGTATAATCCTAGCTCGATTCACTACTGCAGACGACGCGTCTCGTGTGAACGAGGAAGAATTTCCGCTAGAAATGCAGATCCAGGAAGGGCCGGAGCAGGATGTGTGACGTCAGCTATGGACGAAGACACAATCATCGATCCACCGCCAAACAAGGAGCAGCAGACCGAGAGAGACGAGAGGACTACATAGGAATAATTAGTTTTTTTTTTCAAGTTATCAGTAATCTCTTAGATCACCAAGAACTTAAGTTTGTAGGGGGGGAATGACACCGCCTGTACAATGTTGGATACATTGTGGCAGCAGAAGTACCTTGTTTAGAAAATAGTATTGTTGAGTTAGTTGATGTTTTTAAGAGTTGGAGTTGTGTTTTGAAGTCTGTAGAACAGAATGAGTTATTAGTTTTGTCAATAAAAGAATAGAATAGAATGATTATTACGAACCGTGTTGTGTATTCTTAATAGTATATACTACGAGTCCGTGATAACTTGAACTTGCTTTGCGAATGAGTACGTACATACACAAAGCCCGAGGAGCTTTTGGGAGAGACCGATCGTGATGCTGGCCCTAGGCTAGCCCTAGTCTAGAAACCAGCATTTAAAACGACTCTGAGAAGCCTTTTAATAGGTTAAATTTGTTCAAAAGTGTGCAACACACTTAATTTGTGTAATATTATTGATTATTGGACTCGTATCAGTATAATTACCTAAATATTTCAATCCAAGCACCACCATGCCAGGATCTCCACGTTAGGTTGCTTTATTCTTCTTCTTCTTTTTCGCGGCTAGATATGGCGTCAGCTTGAGATTAAAATTATGGCCAGTTGTTATTACGTAGTTGATTGCAGTTACTTATTTATTATAATAAATAAATAAATAAACATAATTAGATAGATTTTAGTTTTCCGTGAAGAAAGGTCTACAACTTTCTCAACAACGAAATAAATTTCCCCAGTTGGCCTACCCACTCAGTTCCATAACTGATTTTCAGTTGGGACATTCACCGTTCACACATGGTTCACACATTCATAAGCCAAGAATTTGATTTTGTTTTGGTAAAACGAATGTAAACCAACAATTCTTTAAAAACTGATAACAATAATAATAAGTAAGTTTTTTCAAAATAAACCAAATCAGGCTCTAGAATTACTTTTTATGTGAAATTTGAAAAATGTGTGCTTATTTATAATATAATAATGTGAGGGTCAATCAATACTCAATCTGTCTTTGTATGAAAAATAACAAGAACAAAACTGCCTGTTTTTTTGGTACTTGTTCATTAACGGGACCCCCCCTCAATTTTTTGTTAATTGGTCCCCCCCATCGTTGTTTTTTTTACTTATTTCTGTTTACAACAAATAATTACAACTTGTGAGGAGTTGAATATGACTGACAGTAAACTTGACTCAAACGTTCAACGTGACTCAGGCGAGTACAGTCCATTGGAACGCGTAGGCCTACATGAGAGCAGTCGTCGCCGTGCAGCTGACATTGACGTTCACGGACACCAAATGAACCTTCAAAACCTTTAACGTCGCTATTTTAAACGAAAGTACTTTTCCATTGACAGTCCTTTATATTTAAAATAGCGACGTTAAAGGTTTTGTAGGTGGAGTATGTTGGCGTAGGCCGTGTCACTCCTGGCGCAAAGTATGTAGCCGGAAAGGATGTTTTTGAGGCTTTGTTCGAAATAATTGTGTTTTCCTGACCTCCTGAAACTCAGATGGAGTAGATGTAGTAGTTATGTTTGTCTAATGGATTTTTTTTTTGAATTTTTACATTTTTTGGAGGGGGTCCCGTTAATGAACAAGTACCGTTTTTTTAATGTCCTTTGTATATCAGTTTTTTAACTGAATAGAATAGACTTCAAATAAATAAATAAATAAATGTTCATAAATATACTGTCAGAGCAAACGAGGGGGGCGGTTATGGCCAATAATTAAAATTTTGTCTAGAGGGTGCGAGAATATACTTTACCTCCATATGCTCAGGAATGGTCTGTCAATGGGGCTCCAATTAGGGTATTTGGATCTCACAAATATTTGTTGGTTACTTCTACAATTATGGCCCCAGTTCAACTGATTAAAAAATTTATAAACTTTTCGTTACTTCAAAAATATTTCTCAGTCACAAAATATTTTAAAGTTTTTGCTTGTAATAATGGCAGGTGGTAAAACAGGGCAATACCATAAACCTAAGTAAGTACGTTTTTATTTCATTGGAATACAACCAGCTAATATTGATGATTATCTTACTCTGAAACTTTTGAGTGTTTAAAGATTTATGTTTGTTGTCATGATGAGTAAGAACATATTAATAAACAATAATTTGCTATAACAAAATATTAACATTTGCAATTTGTCTATACATTTTTTTCGATTAATGTTTACGAAAACATTTAAAAAAAATGTCAACAATGACTTTTGTTTTTTAACAGGACTGTAACGGCCGAGAGGTGAATTTAGCTCCTTGATCTAGAGACCGTGGTCAATTCATTCATCCAACATGTCTTTAGGTATGACTCACACGTCTTTCACGATAAAAGCGCGGAAAGAGTAAACGTAAAACTTGTACCTCTGTGGAATATACAGTTTTACTTTAGAGTGTTATAAATACGGCGATGGTGTTATAAAGTGAATATCTACTGATTCTGTACACAGCGCTAATCTAAATGGTGAGACTTCCAATTCAAGTGGTTTTGGGTTTGATTCCCCATATTATCCAGTTGGTAACTTGACCAATTATTGGCCCTCTTCAGATGTCGAACTAGGTGAATTAAGACAAACGGGTGTGCTGATAAAGAGGACTTTATTCCTAGTGTGCACCCTCGAGTGGAAAAACCTTGGGAAACTTTCAATCTAGATTGTCAGTGAAATATTTAATTTAACGACAATGGGTTTTGTTCTTGAATAAATAATTTTTTTAATTGTCAAGTGGTGATAAAGGCATGGCAGTGACCAAAGTGTACAGAGTCTCCATGCTAGAGGCTTGGAGATTGAGTAGAGCTTGCAATCTTACCTTGAACTTTGTGTGAGCTGTGTCTTTCAAAGTATTTTATGCATTTCAAAAGTTGTTCTATGATGAGAGATGACTGATGAGATGACAAGGTACATGAATCAATGCCAATAAAATACAGCTATTATTGCAGTATAGGTACAATAATTATTTTTAAATGCGTTGATTTCAATTTGTCAATACACTTTATTTCTTACTCTTATAAATCTTACAATTGTAAAAACATTAAAAAAATATTTATGCTAGTACATGCCTTTCTTGAAAATTTCATTTGTTAAAAATACCACTCTCGTATTAGTTCTTATATACAATCTTCATCTAAAAGGATATTATTTAAGTACACTACAAGTACCTACATATCTATAGACTAAACGTAAGCAAAACAATTAAACGTTAATGTAGGCCTACTTTAGTCGGAATAATTGGATAAAAATATATTTACATGTTATTTATACACAATATGCATTAAATAGAAATCATCATGCTTTTTCAATCTAAAACTATTGGAACTATAAAATACAATACTTTTAGAAACTTAAACTTACTCCTATTTTAAAATACAAATTAAACTCTAGATCTGAGTGGTGATTAATACATTTGTGAGAGTGAGTTTAAGGACGCAAATCGTAAAATAAATTACAACAATTTCCGTAACAGAAAACACAAACTTCACAAGACCTGGTGATTTTTAACCCAGTATAAAAACCATTGTTATCGAGTGTTCATGGTTGATTGACAAAATATTGTTAAAACTATTAGCACGGAGGAAAAGATTTCAGGAATGATTCTGGTTCAATGATAGAACTTTCCAGCATTTTATAGGAACATAACTGTGTACGGTATTGGAATGATACGGGCACAGTTTACAACTGCTTCACACGATTGTTGAGGGATGAGAGTTCGTTGGCGATTTCTTGAGGTAGATCGGTACCCACTTGTTCGTCGAAGTACCTTGCGATGTCTTCAACCTTTGAAAACAAATCATACAATATTATAAGTAAATAGTTTACAATATTATGTAAGAACATAAATGTAGATTTTAAAAAAAATGTTCTTTAATTAAAATTTGATTTACTATTTTTACTGGTGTAAAGAACACCACTCAACCCAACATTGTTGTAAATGAGTTTGAGACTATTAATTTTTATTTTTTACTACAACTAGAGAGAGGTATGTATACATAACATGTTTCATTTGATACATCATTAATGATTCTGAATTTTGTTAATGTTAGATTCCAACAATTTACATGAATTACAGACTTACAAGCCAATTTAAAATGTAAAGTATGAGGCATGACCGATATTAAATGAAGTAAATATGTACTTTACTTTGTACTACCCTGCAATGCAACCAAGGCTGTGCCTTATTTCACAAACAATTTTGCAAAATATGTAAATATCATTTCTCGCTAAGTAATCAAAGGTTCAAATTTTTAAATTTACCAAGAAACATAAGAAGTTTTGAAAGGAAATTTTATAAATTTTTGTAACAAAATGCTGTAATTTTTAGAAATGTTTAATTTTTGTTATTAATTATCTCTATTTTACTAAATTATGTGTACCGTATAGTGTAAATTGCTATTTACTACACTACATTCTTTAGAAAAATTAAAATTGCTTTAAATGCAGCCAAACCATAATATGAAATGCAAACATTGATGGGGGGAAAAAAATCTTACTTATTTATTTTTATTTATTTAATTATTTAACGTCTATCCTATTTAGTTAAAAACTGATAACAATGGAGGACAACTAAATAAATCTAATAACGTAGATGCAGACACAACAATGAACTACAGTTAAGTAAATTTGAAACAGTATTACAACAACAATGCACTCAAATTGTAAATTGCCTCTACCAATACAACACACATGTATTAAATTTAAAATACAAATTTTTGGTGTTGGACCTAAATTGGGAACGGAACAAAATAGATTTCCCAATTCCGTTCCCGCAATTTCGTGATCTCGCACACTTGTATAATTGAGTAACGGTAACGTAACGTGCACTCACCTCTTTGAGCCAGAAGTCTTTGGGGAGACTGAACAGCTCTTCCAGGTCGGTCTCTCCCTTGAGCCCATCCAATCGGAGCGATCCGGGAGTCGGGATGTATCCGACGGCCGTCTCTTGACAGATGGGTTCATTGTCTACACGACGCAGGACCCAATCCAGCACGCGGGAGTTCTCGCCGAAACCAGGCCAGAGGAATTTACCCTGGAGAAACACAAGATATTAGGATAAAGATTTATTATTTTAGAAAAGTTTTACCATACTATTTTGGCATAGCAAAAAAAATAACGAAAAATCTATGTACCGGTACTTCATAATTGTCAAAATAATTAATTGGATGAGGATAGCAAAGACTTCAATTTCGCTACACTGATAAAAAATAACTTAGTATTTTATGTCCGTTTGTTCACACTCTGCCGGACAAATGCCTATTGGGTATCTTGATGACATTTTTGGAGACCTTCAAAATCTCTGAACTTAGACCTGCCACATTTTGAGTAAAATCAAATAAATATTTCTCATGAAAATCGACAATTTATGATTTTTATCGATTCTTAGTATGAAATCTTCTGCCTGTAGTGGGATTTAAACCCTGGACCTTCTGCATTGGAAGCAGAGACTCTAACCACAAACTAGAATATGACTCAAGTGGAAAGTGTGTTTTATTCACCTTGCTGCTCTTCCTGAACCAGTTGACGTGGAAGATCTTGGGCAGACGGCCACCTTGGGCTCGCCCCTCCATGCTCAGCCAGTGTGCAACGTAGTGACCAAAGTTGTAGCCGAAGAACGGACGCATGGCAAACGGATCGTGCATGATTGCCTTGCCCTAAAACACAAACAAGAATGCATGATAAAAAATGTTCAGACTGTTAAAACATAACAAAGTGTGAGATTTTCTAATCATGGACAATCTCAAGAGTGCAACAAATAAAAAATGTTGCCCAGATTAGATTGCACAACTTTATTACTACCCCAATACCCAAAAATCCTCTCATCGTGTGATTTAGAAAAGATCTGATTGGAAGTTGCTAACTTTTATTGCTGAAAAGTTCACAATGTTGAACATTATGTTTGATGTTGCACAACCTGGTTCCGGCAACATGCATTTTATGAATGGACACCTACTCCTTTGTAACATTGATCGGCAAGAAAGTTTGAAACGCGAGAGAAATCACAATCTTGAATAAAATTGCTAACATATCTATCATTCAAAACAATTTTTGGTGCCTAAATAAGTATAGTTTCAATCAAAGGTAACAATTTTGTTACGTGTATACTGTATACTGTAAATTTTTTAGTGTGTTTTTTGGGTCAATACTTAGAGCTGTATTGAACAGACAATCAAAAAATTCATATCTTATTGCAGATCTAACAAGTAACTATTTTCTCTCCTTTTTTATTATTAAAACTTAACTATTTGGAAAATATGGAACGGCACATGTGTAATGAAAAGCATTGAATTTGAAAAATCATTATACTTACAAAACAACGTATTTATTAATTTATTGGTAAATTATTTTCAAGGTATCAAAGTCAAAGCAATGTTTCAATATAAGCAGATGGATTATTGTTGAATACGATTTTAATTTAAAGATTTATAAGCAAGATTTAACTTTTTATTTAAGACAATTATTTTTACAAACCTTGAACTCTGCAGCTGCGGTTGTTTCCGAGCGCATGGCAGCCCCCAGGAATACTCCGTGTTGCCAGTTGAGGGCCTCGTAGACTAGTGGGACCCCCTGGGGCCGGCGACCTCCGAACAAGATGGCGTCGATGGGGACCCCTTCGCTGGCCTCCCACATCGGGTCGATGATCGGACATTGAGCGGCAGGGGAGCAGAACCTGATGAGGAGAACGGCAGATGATGAGTAATTCATAAAAGCAAGTGTTTTCCTCATTTACATTTTATTTTTTACATAATATGTTTATATTTAATATTATTAAATAAATTTAGTTTACATATATTTTGCATACTTGTATAAGGAAATATGTTTAAATATCATATCTTTTAGTGTTATTAAAACAAAGTACAATGAAATATTAAAATAATACAATACTGCTATTAACATATGAATCAATTAATCTTTACAATCATCCTGCCTTTAATTATAATCACCATCCTTGACAAAAGTTCCATGTTAACAGTCACATGGTATTCTCATAGCCCTTTTCTAGTCATGACAAAGGTTGCACCAACTGAACAATCTTTATTTTGTTTTTATATTGATTTGAAGTTATTTTGTATTATTTGTCCTTTATTTCATGCTTCCTAACTCCTAAAGATAAAAATTAGAGATATAAATTATTCCCTCATTCTTTAAAATAAATAATACTAAAAAAAAATAGTAAACGCTCTAAGAAAGTAAATACATACGTATAGATTTAATTATTTTTTAATCTTACCGTGAGTTGGGGTGCGCTGCGGGTCGACCACATCCCTTCTCCCAGGGTTGTCCAAGCCAGTCGGTGATCTGAACGTTGGGGTCGACCTCAGATTCCAGACCCTCCCAGTACACGCCTCCGTCGCTCGTAGACGCAACGTTCGTGAAGATTGTGTTGGCGAAGACAGTCTTCATCGCAATGGGATTCGTTTCGCTCGATGTTCCTAAACGAGAGATAATCCTTTTTAAGTTATTGACTAAATCAGATTGAAATCATACTGTCATTTTACTTTTTTTACTTCGGAACAAACAGAAGTATAAGTTTTAGTTTGAATTTCAGCAACATACATTTAGTCTAAAATACCAATTTAACCACCAATTAACCAATGTAAATACCTATTCTTTTATTTTGAACTTTATACTTTAAAGCTGTCACTAAATTTTAGTATTTATACTTTAAAGCTGTCACTAAATTTGATTTGGTCACATTAGTTAACAATTAGTGGTCATTGATTGATATTGAATTACCATATCTACTGAATTTACGTCAATTAATCATCGATCAATGTAACCTGTAAGGATGATAATACAACCGAACAATATCGAACCGTTTGCAGGTATATCGTTCGATAAATAATTGAGCAAGCGTAGCGAGCGTCTCCACTTGACTCTTATGGCTCGAATGTCTGTTTTTTTTTCTGTTACTGCTTCGATACAGGTCGCACCGTTTCTCTGATCGACCTGAAATTTTGCACACATGTACATACCACCTATGCGGGTTGCTGTATAGTTTTTGAACAAAATCCGATCGTTGGTTGTAAAAAAAAAAAAAAAAAAAAAAAAAAATGTTCCGATCGTTATGAAATTTGGCAGGGTCAATAAGTACAACATTCTCTCCTATTTTACAAATTTTCAGCTAAATCGGTCAAGACCTTAAAGACTTATTGGTAATCATAATTCGAAAAATGATGTTAAAAAATCAAGGAGGCAGTGAAGATACAAAGATACACTTTAGAAGGCATGACGTGAATTAGTACAATGTCAATATCCAGTTAGGCCTACACTGTGTGGTGGGCCTTATGGGAATGTCGTACTCGGGTCATGTTGCACGTACCGGTGCTCGCTCAACAACGCGTCCAACTGAGCGTTTTCCTAGTTATTATTTTGAGGACATCCCTAGTTTAACAAGCTATGTTCTTTCCCATGCAACCAGTGAACTCTTATTCAACATAATGAAACAAAGTAAAGTAAAGGATCGATTTTGATTTTTAGATATCATCTATATGGCCAAAGCAGGAAGAAACAAGTATAAATCTGTATTTGTTATTTTTATACTTCACAAATCATACTTCTCACTTCATTTTTCACTTCATTTCATTTTTTCATAATCTGTAATTAATTTTACTTACTTGTTAAACGTACTTTGAAATGTAAATTAATTAATTTTTGTTTTTCTGTGTCTTCAAGGCAAGTAAAGGCATGGCTTTGTTTTGAAAATAAAGTTGTACTATCCAAAGTTTTGTTTACCTGGTGCAACTCCAAAGAATCCGTTCTCGGGATTGATCGCTCTCAGTTGTCCTTTGTTATCAAACTTCATCCAAGCGATGTCGTCGCCGACGCACTCGACCTTGTAGCCGGGCAGCGTTGGAGTCATCATCGCAAGGTTGGTCTTACCGCAAGCGCTAGGGAACGCTGCGGCGATGTAGCGTTTCACACCGGCGGGGTTTGTGATGCCAAGGATCTAGGACACAAAACGTAACGGTTGTATTAATTTTATTAATATTTTAGACTTTTCTTGTAGGTTTACATTATAGACTCTGGAAAGGTAAAGATAATAAATATGTGTCATTTAAAAAAAATTGTTGAATATCACATCAAATTATCTTGATACAATACTTTAAGACTTTCAGAGAAACAATAAGTACCTATTATGTAAGATTGAAAAAATAAAAATTAGTTTTCATCTTAAAATATAATGTTAAATTTTTTCAGAGATGTTTATATTAAATAAATTCATATTTTTAATTCCATACACATTTTAAAGATAGTTTTACAAAATGGTCATTGTATTTATTGTAAATCTAACAAATATTGGACCAAACATTAAAATTGTTTAGTTTTAGTGTTTGTTTAGTATTTTATCTATAAAGATCATACTCATAAATCATAACAAAGTTTTCATTTTCTTCTAGTATATGTGTAACAAAAATGTTTTGCATTACAATTAAGTTTGTTCAATGAATGAACGCAACTCACCAGCATGTGTTCCGCAAGCCAGCCCTCTCGTTTGGCGATAGTCGAGCCAATCCTGAGAGCGAAGCATTTCTTGCCGAGAAGAGAATTCCCTCCGTATCCGCTGCCGTAGGAGACGATTTCGTTTGCGTCCGGTCGGTGGAGAATGATGGTTCTCTCTGGGTCACATGGCCAGCCGGGGAAAGCCTGTTCAAGCAAGCAAGCGTCGTATGAAATACACTTTAATGCGAGTTGCAATAATTAGGTTTGAGATATACTGTACAAGTCCCGTCCCGAGTTTCGGGAAGTACTCTAAAGCCACAATTAAATATATAGTCTTACACATTTTCCCTCTTTTCTACCCGGCACCTCCACCAATGTTGTTAACAGTGTATTATTTTACATTAAAAAAATATCTCAACAAGATAAATTTTTGCCAAATTTAAATTAAAAGTGTGGGAAAATATGAAGAGAATATTCAATACCGTATAATTAATTCAAAAGTGCTACAAATTTTCTGTAATTAATCAGTTTTCTATGTCCTTCTTGTAAATAAGTTTTTATAGGAAAGACAATATATATAATAAATAAAATAAATAAATAAATAAAATAAATAAATAAATAAATAATAAATAAATAATGCTACATCTTGTCAATGAGCTTTGCCAAAAATATAAATTAAACTGAAATTTACATTTCAATGGTACATGTTATAAACAATTGTTTCTTTGATAATTTAATTGAAACATTATTGTTAAAAAACTAACAAAATAAGGCTCTTTATTCGGAGTACTCACGTTGTTCTTTGAGCTGCCAACCGAATGAAGACACTTAACGAAGTCCTCGTTGTTTGCCAGCGCTGCCAACACGGGAGATCCCATCCTCGTCATGACTCTCATCGAGGAAACTACGTACGCCGAGTCCGTCAGTTCAACGCCGATCTTGGAGAGAGCGCCGCCCACCGGGCCCATGCTGAAGGGGATCACGTACATCGTGCGACCTGCAGGGGAGGGAAACAGCGTTATTGTATTGTCGAGAATTTAAGGATTTTGGATTACTTCGGAATCACCTCAAATTGATATGATGAAATGTTTTACAAATCGTGCACAGATTTATTTATTTGTGGTGAAAATAACAGAATGGCAATGTTCCATTAAAAATGTGTTGTGCATTTTGGTATTAGTGTGCACATTATTCGTAAAATCTAAATAGTTGCATTTTTAATCCAGTTATGGGTGTACTATACTTTTAAAAATTGTCATGTTCACAACAATGGCACAAAATGACTTCATACAAGTATTACGCTAATGAGACAAAAACTTCAAGAGAAGCAGTAAGAATTACCGAATCCACCGTAATGGTTTACGGTAACAAACACTGCTACTCATCAATAACCAATTTATTCATTCATTCATTCAAAAAACAATCACTCACAATACCTTGATTACAATTCACATGATAAATCCACGTAGAATCATCTACACAGCAAATTATTGATAAATAGATAACATTAACCTGCATCCAGATCACACCTAATACCAAAACTCAGCTAGCTTGTTTTTGCAATTAAGAGCATCAAAAATTAAGCAACATATCACTGCTAAATTGTTACTTTTCTCTATTGATCGCATTTGAGTATGAATCGAATTTTGGGAATAATCGACTCATATCGACAAGGTATTCATCACGCAAACGAGGAATCGGCATTATGTACCCTTAAGCCTGACGGAGCATTGCAAACCTACTTTTTACCTAAACATTCTACCGTTGACATGCCTTTACATTCTCAAGTCAATTTTAGCCATAAGAAAAAACATCCACACTCTCACACTCAACAGTGGCATACACCCCACAACACAAGGAACAAAAATAACCTCCATCTTAACCAATATCGTACAAACCTAGGTCAAAAAAACTCTGATTATTTGAATAAAACTCTATTCAAAACTCCCCAATCAATAAAAAACATAACAGAACACATCAAATTCAAAATGAACTAACTAAATTCCTAATACAAAAGGCATACTACAGCATAAAAGACTTTATGACAGACAGAACTACCTAATAATTGCTATATTTTATTATTAGTAGGAGGTACCATATAATAGGCTATAGGCCTATACTATTTTGTAAAATACGTACCTATATTATATTATATTAATACTTATGTAACAACTAGTCTATGTTTAGCAAAATAGGACTACACGGTGAAAACTGTTATAAACTTTAACTGTACTTTGTATTGTTATTTGTTGTCCAAATAAATAAATAAACAACTTCACAAGGTAATATGTAATATTTTATAAAATATTTTCATAGCAATTCTGATTTGCTTAATTTTTTTGATGGTTAATTTTCGTTTCATGTTAAGAGTTTTTTTATTCTTGATTACATTATTTCCACTGTAAAGGTTGTACTTATTTTGATTATTTGTATAGTTCATAAAATAAAAAATTTACTTATTTTGATTATTTGTATAGTTCATAATTTTAAATGAGAGTTTGATGCTCTAAGAATATTTTGAAATAGACTCCTGAAATAAAGCCCACCTCTCATGCAGCCGGGGAATCGCTCCTGGATCTCCTTCTTCATATCCTGCGGCGTCATCCAGTTCCCAAGCACCCCCTTGATTCCCTCCTTGTGCGACGGGATGGTCTCGGATTGTTTGTCCGTGCAGATGAAAGTCTTGCTCTCAACCCTCGCCACGTCCGCGGGGTTGGTACGCGCCAGCCAGCTGTAGAAACATTAGAGATTAGAAGACGAACATAAATAGTCTTCGGAAAAATATTTTAAATTATTGTGTTAGGACATTCAAAACAAGTGGTTGATTAAAAAATTACTTTACACTTAATTTCAACACATTCATTTCATTTATAGGTGCTCCCCTTCCACATTTAGATTATTTTCCATTTTATCTACCCCGTTTTGTCGGTTTCATAATAACATAAACCCCATTATATGGTAGAGATTTTTACATTTTAAAAATATTTTCGAGATTTTGCAAGGCAACATCAAACTACAAGAGTTTTACAGTTTACATTATTTTGAACAGTTAACATGATTTTGAAGACAAAGAAAATTTAAAAGCCTAAAATGTGTATCCAGATTTTCTGCCATGCTTCATCACTACTTGTTTAGTTTTAATTATGTACCTTAACACATTAAAAATAATAAAATTTAAAAATTAAATAGACTTCTTAAATATTATTTTTACAATCACTAAAAGACAACAAAACGAATGTTTTTTTACACACATTAAAGTAAACCCAAAGTTTTAGACGACAAGAAGCTTATGAAACACATATTTTCAATGCATGGGAACGGACAGGAGGAATGTGACACCCAAATACTTAAATCTGTCGTACCAGTTTTCATATTTGGGTAGTGGTTGGATGGTCCCTTGTTGCAACATTAGATTTATAAGTTGCTTATTTTCCATTTCCGATCCATCGCAAATGTGAATCTTTTCTGGCTGACACAAAGTTACATTCTCTTCGACATAAGCACGCAACTAAAGGAGAAAAAGATACAAGTTTTAATCACATACGGTATCGCTTCATTTAGTTTTGAGTAATCATATCCATTAATATTTTCGTAAATAAAATTCGTAATGGATATAATATTTTCCAAACAAATAAAGTTTAACCAACAGTAAGGCACAGAATAAAGAAGAACATATCACTTTATTTGCACAATTTATAAATGCTCATCCCCCTTTCAAACAAATTCGCTATTGACATGATCGATATATTAAAATTATTAACGTTATACGACCAAATTTGTTTAACTTAATTAATTAATTACAAACTTTCAACGAAAAATGTATTGACAAAGTGAAGAGGTTTTAGAAATATTTATGCAAAATCAGGTCTCAAAAGAAGCTTTTTATCTGAGCAGTTATCCTCGTTGATTACATGTACAGTGTATTTATAAAGACTTGCTCAATTTGGTGATTATGTTTGGTAATGTTTAATTTCATGTTGGTGAAGAAAAGGTGCAGTGGACACATCAAACTGTTTTGACACAATGGTGGCAAATGTCTTACATAACTTTGATAACATTTTTTAATTTGAACAATTATTATTATTGTGCAATTGTACATACTATATAGTTTTATTCTAAAATGTTCTTGTTTTATTATAAATAACACTCACAAAACTTGAATTTATTTTATGTTTTCATCCAATGGATCAAAAAGTTCAATATGTCACTGCTACATTAATTAAATTTCAATGCCCTTTTTTTGCCTATACTTTTTAGAGAATCCCTTGAGCTTTGTGCATGGAAAGTAGCTAAGTAAGTGAACCAGTCTTACCACCAATGATAAATAACGAGTGTGAATGGTCGTACCTTGGGTGATAGGACAGTGAGGTCTCCATTGACGACGCTTATCCCCCTCAGGTGGTTATAGAGGCCCACGTTGGCTTGCGCCAGCGTCTTGGCATAGCGGGAGATGTTGGTGGTGCATCTGAAACAAGGCGAGATAATTTTAGGTACTTGCCACCATGGAAAACCATTTGCGAGGGAAAATAAATAAATAAATAAATAAACACCGAAATGAAGATACACATTAATTTTGAAAACGTGTGAAATGATTGTGTGTATGTAACTTGTGATAAAATTGTGTATACACTTTAAGTGTATAATGATTTATATATCGAAATTAATGGTAACGGTAATTTTGTAAGAATATAAAGAATGCAAATACATTGCAAATGAACGAAAAAAATCCAGCTAACAATCAAAATGTTTGAAAACTGTAATTAGACCCTACCCATTTACACCCTACAGCTGGAAGTGAAATTAAAATTACTGATTGTGTGCTGCTGACAGTGTTTGTAGAAAAGATAGATCTACTTGTGACGAGTGTTATAGCTTGAAATCTACATTTTTAAAATAAAATTTGTCCAGAGAAATGACTTATTGTCACATGACTGAAAATGTTCAATCCTAACATAATAATAATATATTATTTATTACCCCACACACATTCGATAGAAGGCATAATTATGAATACTGCCTCATAAACAGTAATAGCCGATTCCAAGAGCTAATTTGAAATTCAAACGCTGCAAATATTATGCCAATGACCATGCGAAGTAACCGGTTTACAGCTATAAATCAAATCCTAACATGATTAAAAAACTCTAAAACACATTTGTATTTTTAAATATTTTTTTTGTGAGTGATTTATTGACAAGGCCTTCAATTAATATGCGACGTGCTTTTCATAGATTATGATGATAATGAGATTATTTTGTATTTTTTGTGTATTTTTTTAATTCAATATACCCGTCGATCTAATACATTTTTCGTGGTGTTTTTTTTAACAAATAATATGTTTCACTTCGACATGAGGGTGAGCAGTGACGAGTGACAATAAAACAAAATACTGTTATCATGCAGTGAAAATAATATTAAAGGTACCTTCATTTAAAAAAATATATATATTGATTCATTCCAGGTTAGTAAAAACTGGTCTAATGGAATCAATTACAACGAAGCCCAAAGATTAAATGTGAAACATTGTTAAATAAAGTTCAATAGGTACAATAAGGTCAAATTTCCTCGTTGCATCGTTTTAAGTCTGTTTTTTAAGGAAATAGTGCATTCTATAAAGTGTCTGATTTTTTGGACTGATACATTAATGTTTGTGATAACCATAAATGAAATGTATATTTTTGTAAAATGAGGAAATCAGTCATATTATATTTTACTATGTATGATTGATGAATAATAAATGCAATGCAATGACTATACGGGATACGAACTATTGCCCCTTGGTCTCCCCTACGACTCAGTCTGGAGCCTGATAAGTGCGTATTGTTTCTAGGCCATCTCATCACTTTGATTAGATCGAAGCCTCGTAAATGCAATCATGTTACGAAAACAGTTTGCTACTGAACGAGGAGGGGAGTTTTAATTAAGTAGAAAATGAGACAAATAGGGAAGCGGAAAAGGGAGATACCTAATTTCACAATTGATTGCCAGTCCGATTCCGAATCCAGATTTATCTGGAAATGTATTTTATCATTCGAGTGTGACCTAACTCCTGATGTAGTGTCAGTCTTCGAGAAGATGTTAGCAACACATTAATATGCTATGCTTACCAGGAATAGGCAAACACATAATATTGCACGACAAAGTATGGAAAGTGTATTTGTGTGAACAACGTAAAATAGACCATTAAAAACAACTAACGTGGTTTTCACATTCACGTTCATGATGTCACGAAATTAAACTTAAACTGTTTTAGAAATTTAAAAAAATAAGGACAAAAAGTGGTTAAATAGAACGTAAACAATATCAATGATTTCATTTTCGCAATATTAATTTTTTAAATGTGTATTTTCGTTTTGTTTTGATAAGTCGAGCAAATAACAACATCAAAAATATCCATGTTTTCCCATCCGTATAAAATATGTAAACCAAGCTACAATAATATAGGCCTACGTATTGCAATAACTGCTATCACATCAATATAACTCTTGTACTACGATTACTCTTATCAGTGGTGGGAGAATGGGGTTCATGGATCAATGCAAGAGTGCGTATGAAGTAGGATATAAACCAGATAGTAGTGGGTTCGTAGCATCCTTGAACTAGGAATAGCAGTTTGAGGTCGCTAAAGGAAAATATGAAGGCGATTGTTAAGAAGTTTGTAGGTGAACATTATAATATATATATTATAATTACATATTTTTTAGGGTGACTACTGTAGGGTACAATATTAATATAACAGTAACGTTGCAACAATAACAACAACAACGATCATGCTTTAGAGCGGGGTAGGGGTGGGGGGAGAGGGAGGGTGCGTTCTCGAGGTGGAAACTAAAATAAATTTGAATTTCGTCGAGTCACCCAGTCAGTGACAGAGAACTGACTTTCATTGGAGAATATTCAATTAAGTCGTTCCTGAACAAACTTTGTCGACGCCGACGCCATCGATGAGCAAATAATGGCCAACCAGCGATCAGTATTTGAAAAAATGACCACCAAAATAAGGGTAGTAATCTCAATTTTATTTTGTAGATATTGGCACTGGTAAGTAGATTTAATCTAGATAATATAGATTCGAGCTATGTAATTGTCTTATAATAATTTTAGGTATTGCGAATGAACTATTCAGTTTGTAGTGTGGAATTCGGTCTTATTGAAAAACACTAGATCAGCCAATAGCTATTAGTCACAGTAATCACTAATAAAAATACTGTAATAGATTCAATTAATTTAAATTTCTCACGATTTATAACCCTTAAGCTGGCATCGTGCTAATGCAATAAAACAGCAATAAAAAAATAATTAAACTTGATTTTATTTCAATGTTAATGGATTTTTTATTGTTCAATTGACGTCAGTTTAAATTGAAGATCAGAGTTAAAAATGTGTTGCGTAATATCTTAATAGCGCAATCAATTAATATACATTCCAGAGTGACGACTACGACACGATGATCAATCAAGGTCAATAAATCAAAAGGACCGGTTAGGTCACCCAATCTGCGCCTACTTCGTGTGCGGGCACGAAAATACGTGTTTCAATGCGAATAAAACAAAAGTTTAAGTATTGTGAGAAGACCAAAACTACGCGCTATTTTTATACATACTCCCATAACTACGACTTTCTCAGCGATTTTAGTAAGGTAACCCATTTTCGTAAAAATTACTATTTGGATGGTTCAATTTTGTATCAAATCTTACACTTTACAGGTGATTATTCTGTTCCTGTGACCAGGAAGTTTCATCTTACATATCTGGCGTACCACGAATTTGTGCGATTGCCGCTAAAAGTAATATCTTCGTAATGGCAAACACACAAAATTGTAGAGCGCAAGAAGCACATCAAAATCAGAACTAATCAGTAATCATCATTCATCAACGACTAAAAAATCGGCCAACTAAATCGTACAGTTTTTGCAAATGTGATGGATCATCAAAACTGTTAAAAAACTTCACAACCATAAGAGTATGAATGAATGCAAACTAATGGGAGTTACTATTACATAACTTCAGCTGTTTAAAACATATTTTGAAAAAGGTATTTTCATTTTCGCTCCGTGTCTCGGAAAACCTGTCCAGGGATAATTTCCCCCTCTCAGTGAATACAGTGGTACAGTGGTTTTTTTTTAAAAACTTTTTAAGGATAGTTTGTAGAGAATTTATTACCGATGCGTTTTCACAGGACTCGACGATCTCAGTATTCACAGTTTTAATCTACCCTCCAAAATAAAATAAAAAACTCGTTTTTGTTGTATATATGCTAGCATTGATATATCTCTAAATTCACACCCGTTTCGGCGGTTACACAATGGTATTAAGTAAACTGCATGCAATTTCAATGGGATTTAAATTTATTACTGCAAAATAGTAAATTGAACGTTAACCAAAGTATTTGAAGTTTCTTGCAGCTACCTACAGTGGCGTCGGAACAGGGGGGGCAAGGGGGCATTGCCCCCCCTAACTTTCATGCCATGGGGGCATAGGGGGGCAGATTTTAGAGTTGAAAAATCAAGATTTCTACTCTACTTTTTGGGAAAGCAACATCGGATGATCTGTCAACAATTCATTTCCAGGAAGAAACAACCCAACAATTGCAGGAATGTTATTTTGGCTGACGTAACCCATGCCGACTATCTTTATAACCAGCCACCAGTCTTGTATTGTGTGTTTTCACTCACTTCAGTGAGAGTGGACACGTGACTCAGACTCACGTCTAATCCAAACATCCCTTTGAATGATTTGCTAGAGTTATTGGCAGACGCAAGTTGGGATTTGGTTCCCTCGTGTCGCATCGTTATGCGTAAAGTCATCTTTGGAGTGGTGTAGTGATTGTAGCGAAGTGGCAAGTGGGAAGATTATTCCTCTTATAATATAAATAGTGTAGTCTGAAGTGTAAGTGTGTGTAGTGTTTGTCACTGTTTCGTGTTTAATGGTTTAAATTAAATTGATATCGTAATTTTAAATATGAAACGTACTAAACAGCCTTCAGTTAGTTTTTTTTTTTTTTTTTAAACATTAAACAAATATGTTTGCCTGTATGCTTTGTCATTACATACAAAATTAGGTTTTAATTTATTAAAATGGGCCACTTCACGTTCATTTTTTGAGTTTTTAGATCGCAGATAGCTGCTGTAAAACATCGTTTACAGAGTCCGGGTGCAGTTAAAACATGACGAAATAACTGTAGTATGATGAAAATTTTGGCGGCTGGGGCTTTGCCCCAGACCCCAGCTGCACCAGGTTTGCCCCCCCCAACTTTCAAAACGTTCCGACGCGCCTGCCTACCTACAAGGAAAATATGAAATATAAAACAAAGTTTAGATATGCCTATATTTTTCTGAACACTACTTAACGTGCTTAACTAATAAGCAAACGTTAGGTAAACTCAAAATAAAACAGTGATTACGAAAATAACTGTTAGTACCGGTACGTGCAGATAAGTTACCTAATGTCATTGTCAACAAGAGTGAGTAATACACACATGGCATAACATACATTTTGGAAATTCCAATTTTAGCGAAATATTTCAGAGCAACCGACTATTTAACACAATACAGTACATCAACGCGTCTAAAAAAGCGTTTGCGAAGCTTCCTAGTATTATGAGTTATGTGTGTGTTAGGCCTACAAAGGTTTTGAAGACTAATATTACATTGGTCTAACACACAATAATTTTTTTAAATATTTTATAGTTGTTCAAGAATCAAGAAGTAATTTAGATTCTTGTTTGTGAAGCATTCCGTTTACAATATCATGATTTCTTCGGCCACTCTATAGTGGATAAAGCTTATTATAGGTAATGTAAATACTAGTACATCTTTTTTTTTTTGGCTTCTCTCTAGTGGATTGTTTTTCTTTTAGTTAATGTAGATACTAGTACACATATGTTACAGTGTACGTTTCTATGTTATCTTGACATTGCTTTTGAACATTGTTTTATTCTATTTCTAGGGCAACTCAGAGGTAAATATTTGCGTAACAACAACACAACGCAAACATTGACGTGAAGTATCTGATGTTGTCATTTAGGACGATGACAAAGATGTATGGGAATAACAAAGTATTGTACATACGTTTGATATGGATGAAATCCATTTTCCAAAATAATGCTGTTCTCAAAATTGTTATTAACACTATGAAAATCAAACCATTTTGCTCTTTTACAATATTATTCAACTCGTGATATCAAAGGTTTTTCAAACTGAACTTTTGATTCACGATAAAACGCGTCAGAATCTGGCGCGAAAATCTTTCATCACAAAATATCAACTACCCAGGGATGTATTATTTTGTAAATGTGAATTTGTAATTGTATTTCTATGTTATAACTGAGTGGACACTTTAAATACAAATACATGTATTTATTTACCTTCACATAAACATCGTTCTGAATTATCCATATGACAAATATGTAAAAAATGTATGTACGTCTATGATTAAATTGAAGAGAAAACATGTAATTACACAGAAGACAAGTTGCAATAAAAATTTGAAAAGTGAAATGAAAATGCAACAAAAACAAGTTTTAAACACAGCGTCTGAAGCGTGTCACTGCAAAATGTCGATTTCCATGCACGCTATACAAATTAGACATGCAATAAATAAAATTAAAATAAAACTACTTACGGGCTGTAATGTTCCTTCTCGACGATATCAGGCATGATGAAGTGTTATTTAAATTATTTAAAAATACTAAAAACGTAAAAACCGATCTAATAAAATACTCTAAGCTCACAATGTAACTAAATAACAATTCGTCTAAAAGACTCGATTGCTTCTCTTGGTACTCCTCTAGCTTCTATGATGACGCCTTGTTCTGTGATGCAATATGCCATTCGTAGGACAGAGGATCTGCGAATGAAGGGAATCTGTGAAGCCTTCCTGTTTTATCTAGACGCTCAGAGTGGACTTTGGGTGGGGAGAGCGCGGTGCGTCGCCGCGGGAGGGGCGGTAGGGGGGGGGGGCTCAAAGTTTGTGGGGGCAAGAGTGTGATGATTTGTACTGGTTTGGTTCGTGTTCGAATATCTTCACATACAAGACCGTTTGATCTCTTCGTAAATAGATTAATTTTTTATTGCTAGTTAGACGGCTATTGTTTGGACAAAGTGGATATAATCGATTTATTAAATCGTCGACTGCGTAGATAGAACGAGTATAGGTTGTAAACAGATTTTGTGACTTTCAGGGGACTTTTAGAGGTCGTTTATGGACTGAATTAAAATGCGATGTGGAAGACGTAGGTTGTTGACGATGATGTTATAGACCGAAAATATGTTTGGACGTTAATTGAAATTTATTTCGCATGTGTGTGCGAAAATAATACTTCGTCAACATCAACATAGTATAGGGTGTTGACGATATATGGGATACACCGGTACCACACATATAACCATGCCGACATTTTGGGTAATGGCGAGTTTTGGGCTATTGTTTTGATTTTTTTAATTATACTGATTTGGGAACCCCTTCCCTTTGACTACCTCCCCGAGGGCGACGACGACAACACATACGGATGATGACACAAGACGGAGACGACCACGACGTGGGGGAACCCCTGCCCTCACCATACGCTTGTGGCTGGTTCTGACCAGCACAGGCCTGTCCACCTCTTGTCCCCCCGCGTCATCCCTTACGTCCCTTTCCTTCGTCTCGATTAGCCAAGTTGCATAAATATGAGACGTTAATCAATATCCAATCCAATTAGACTACGAGGGGGCACGTAATGTCGCCCATTTCACATTACATCTACTTATCCATTCGTGTTAAAAATAAGAAATGTCATCACGTGAAGACATACATTCCTAAACTTGGCTGTTTTTTTTTTAATAATACTTTATTGAACATATTGGTTTAAAATTGGTACAAACAGCAAAATAAATAGATATAGAAATCCCTGAGTAATTCTAAAAGATACTCTTAACTTTCAAATATTAAGGTGAAGAAATAAACTCGGCTGTGCTATTGGAGCATACTAGGAGTCGGCTTGGGTACAAAACCAAAGGCCATGGTTTTCATTAAAAACATAGACGGAATGGATACGCAAATCGAGCGATCAGTTTTAAACTTTCACAAATGGTGGAGGTGCCGGGTATGATGATTGGACATTTCTGGGGAGCTAACTTCGCTCCTCTAAGCCCAGAGGGTCACCAAAAACATTATGTGTCATCCTTGTGAAGGAAGTACGAAATTGCCATGTCATGAGGAATTGGTTTTTATTGAGATGCGAGTGGACAACTGGCAGCAAGTGATGGATTATAGGAGCTTCGCTCTACATAATAAACCAACAATCAACGAGGATCACTTTAGTCAATACGAACAATTCTTTAGTACATTTTACATAATTACAATTTTTATGAGGCTTTTTTACAATCCATCTCGATTCCAGAGCCCACTCGATCAGCACTCGCTGATAAATCAATTGCAAAGTCCGGTCTATTGACTTACATTTGAGCGAGTAATAGCAAAACCTAATCCCTTGTTGCATTTTATGGACTGTTTAAAGATATTGGACACTGTTGCGTCACAATTGCGCTTGTAACAAATCGAGGGACCAAGTCACGCCGTGTTGTTGCAGCTTTCTAAACCGGTACTACTGGTCACTTACAAACACTATCCTTTGATAAATAACTTTTTAATATTGACAATCAAACATGTATTCAAAGATCGCGTGAACATTAAGAATTCCAATAATCAAAATTATTCGACATTAAAACCTTTTTTGCTGTGTGTCACAATATTTACACGTTTACGAATTTAATAACCCATCTATCGGTGCTATTGTTCCACTAGCCAGAAAATACTTACTATATTGTAAAAATTAATGCCTCTGATCATCAAAATAATCACATTTATTTTGTGCCTTCTTCGTTCATTTTACATATTTGTGTTGTTAAAATTGTCAGCGCAATTTACAGCTTCGCTATTTCGATATAGAAAATAATCCACTGTCATTATTGTTTAAAACTATATTAATCATTGTTTAAAAAACGGTTCTTAATCGCTTATTATCAAAAAACACTCATTCCACTATAAAATTACTTCACAATGCCCTGACGTATGCTAGCTAAGCTGCCTGTGGCAATTCATTCTGTATTATGCCTCGTTGCATCAGCAAAGAACTTAAATACCGTGATTGGTTTAATTTAATTAATGTCATAGTTTTTTTTTATTCGAGGGCATTCAGAACAATGGGGGGCTTGTCTAGATTAAAATGTGCATGTGTTAACATTTGAAGGGTAGGGGTTAACATTGGTAATGTATTTGCTGTTTTGTAAGGTGACTTATTGCATGGATATTGATTGGTCGTAATTACTTAGAGGAAAAGTTCAATCATATCCTACGTGGCTGAATCCGATGATAAGGGGACGTCACCGTTAGGATAAGCGGTGCTATAATTTCCTTTAAATCTAATAGAGCATGTCTTGAATTAAGTCTTTAATTAAAGAGTTTTTCAAAATGTTGGTATGCCTGAGTCTGACTTACAGTTGTAAACAATAATAAATAAAAACAATAATAATTTAGAAAAACCTTTGACAAGTACTTCTTCCTGAGTATTTCCCGTAAATAAGTGTTGATTTTGAGTTTGTTTTTTAATTTTAACTGGTTATTGGTAGATAAATTTTGAAAACAACTCATTATTATGGTCCTTGCACTTGGCATTAAAGGCTATTCTTCAGCACCATTACCGATATTTAAAAGTCAAAGGAAAATGTAAATATCGGTAAAAAAAATCATGTCTCAAAATTTAGTATTGCACCTAGAACTTACATTTTCTTATTGACCCAAATTTTGCATACAATGACCAAAAGGAGTCCCGTCCAATAAAAAAAATCCTCTTTGATTCAACCAACTTTCTTCGAATTTACTTTGACTTTCAAAATATCACATCAATCACACATCAACCGTTCTCAGTAATCGAACCCGGAACGTGGCTCTGTAAATCGTTGACGTAGACATAAAGTACCTACGCACCAAGTTGAACTTTAGACAAACTGGTTCAGCAATTATTCTCCTTACAGGATGTAAGTAAGTACAAAGTTGTTGCCATGCGATAGGCCTAACATCTGCGTAACAATCGACATTGAGCTGATTGCGTCCGACAAACAGGGTTCGACAGAATCTAAAACTCTTTATCTCAAGTCAGTGACGTCTTGCATTATCTTTACGAGACACACCTCTTGATCTGACATTTTGCATCAACAAAATAACAAGTTTGCCCTTGAACGATTTGCTATCTAGTTTTGCAGTTCATAGATTGATATTTCTGCTGAAATTTATATCGTATATTGCCAATGCCGATACAATAAAAAAGATTCGTACTTTGAACGTAACATTTATGACATGGGAGTTTCTAGTTGATTCTAGCGGTCTTCATTCCAATATCCATCATTCAAAGTTCATTCATATTTTTAATAAGGCAATTTAATTAGAGTTTAATGATGTTGGCAATTAATTAGAAGATGCGTGGGCGACTGTATGTTTGTTATTGTTACGGAATACTGAGTATATATTAAAAGCAGTGAAGAAAATGTTAGAGAAAACTTTCCGTCAGGATTGCCGGTGGAGGGAAACAATATAACGACCCCCGGAACCAGAGTACTAAGTACTCAGTACTTAGGCCTATGTCCGTAATTGACATATTTCAACAATTAACTTATGGTGTATACCTTAGTAACTAAAGTTCTATACTGCCCTACTAAGCAAGAAGGTCCTTACTACACTTTTGTTGTATTTTTTAGCGAGGTACAGTATGATGGGGAGAAACATTTCCTGTCTAGTGTTATGCTATAGAAAGCCCTAACTACGCTATAAAGAGGGATTGTTACTTTTCATTTACTAATTTGGCTCTAGATATACAAAATTATTGAGATTGGCTTTAAGGAAATGCCTATGTTACTTTTGCCACGTAGATAGGGTTTTTAACCATTTTTATGCAAATAAACAAGGATGTTTTGTGATTTTGCTTTTCTAAGGCTGTGATTATTTCATTGCACAAAGCCCTAACTACATCAATTAATTGGATATCAATCAATCATATCATATTATGATCCCCTGTAGCTAAATTCTATTTGATTTTAGTACGTCATTAATCCAATTATATTAACATAATAATAATTGTCCTTTGCAGCACAAATCCATTCACTTATTTTTATCTTACTCAAAAGTATGTCGTAAGTAGATAGGGCCATATTGTGCACGCGATGCCTCAAACGGTTTGAGAGCAACTCATGAGATTCTAGCCCAAATGGATTAGGTTTTGGAATTTCTATATCTTCATCAATCGTCAATCTTTGTCTCAAATACCGCCATTACAATAATATAATCGTTCAGCCTGCACAAAGTATTTGTATTTTTAAATACCGTATTCCATCCCTTCTGGCGTAACTCGCGGATATTTTGGTATATATACGTCACAATTAGTAAATAATTAGCATTGTTTATGTATAGTGGAAACAATTTGAACTTGAGATATTAAAATCGGTACAGTAATTGGCCCCTATACGTTGTCTATGGCGCTGGCGCCGGCAGGATTTGTTTGGCAATTGTGTGGCTGGGTGGGAATATTATATTTTTTGTGTTATAACTTTCGAATGTAATTTTTCGTGTTGAATCTACGATTAGATTAGCACCACATAATTAGACTATCATAATTCCACAACATCTTGTGAAAGGTCACAGTTGTCGAATTATGCATCTCAGATTCGTTTTTATTAAAAATAACGTGAATTACAATTAAATTTCACACAAAAAACGAAATAACCGTAAAATGCATTCTTCAATATATATATTTAAGTCCAACACAAAGCTAATAACATACATTATCAGCAAGACAAAAAATGGTTACTACGAGACACCTACAGAGCCTTTTACCCACGTCTGGCCACTTATCTGGCTGGCTTCAAGGCGACTGCTGGCTTCGCCTGACGATAACGGTGGCTTTGTGGACACAGCCCTCTGCATAATATCCATAACAGGTTGGTTGGAAGGCGCTGGTTATCCTTGACAGTGAGAGAAGAAAGACTTTGCGGATCTGAGACGCGAATCTGGTTATCACTGGTTTAGTTAGCTACACAGATTCTCTTTCGCTAACTTACAAGTACACTCTTACTTTTCTTAGTTGTCTAACAAAGACATATCTTAACTTAATCAAAATTTTACGTTGATAAGACCGAACAAAAGTATCAAAATGAACGAACTTGACTAACTTTATGCAATTATGCAGTGACTTTTTTTACGTGAATCTATCTTTTAAGTTTCTATGTTTTTATTCCCCATCTGTCAATAAAGTCTTGTTCTCGTTAAAAGAGAGATTTTCAATCAGTAGGTCGTTGGTTCGATCCCGGCCACAAGTAATCCCGACAGAAGTTTCTCCCAAGAATTTCTTCAGACAAGGTGAATGCTTATGTAGGGCGACGGTCGTCGCCCGGCAGACAAGCGCATGCGATTGCTTAGGCGACACGAACTCCAGCCCTGTATATACAGCTACCAGAGTTGGGGGGTTTTCAGCTATCTGCACACGCCGCCCCGAAAGAGTTACAATCTTGAAACTCGGTATATGACCTGGTATGTGGTCCATGACATACAAAAAAAAATCAACCCGATCCGACAACTTCGTTCTGTGTTAAAAAAGGCTCTCAACATCGTCAAATTCCTTTCGGCCGGCTGGTGGCTGGCTGGCTGGCTGGTGGCTGGGTGGGTGGGTGGCTGGCTAGCTAGTTCTCCGCGGAGATTAATTTAGCCTACAGAGAAAACGGTAAATCTTAGAACTATGAAACTTGGACCACACTTAGATGTACTTCAGACGCAGTAACTTTTGCTTTCAAAACCAAAATCGGGTAACAGGGACCGGAGAAAATCAAAATTTGGATGATAATCAAAACGCGTAATTACCAAGGCGTGGTAATTTGTATAAACTTGAAATTAAACATGCTATTAACCATTATAAATATCTTGCGTCCAAAAACACAAGGGGCTAAATTTGGGGATGACCATGGGCCCAAAAATGACAAAAAACATATCTGAACTTTAAGAAATGAATCATTCAAAGAAAACGCTACAACTGAGATGTTTCAAACGTGGAATACATTTTGATATCTCATTCTTTATCACTTTTGAATATGGAAAGCAAAATTGGGTAACGGGTACCGGAGAAAATCAAAATTATCAAAAGTAGGTTATTCCGTACTCTTATGAATATGGTATTCTGAGAAAACGGTTCATCTTAGAACTTTGAAACTTGGGCCACACTCAGATGTACCTCATATAACCAAAACCGGGCAATTGGGACCGGGGAAAATCAAAATCAAAATCAAAACGCGTAATTACTCAGGCGTAGTAATTTGTACAAGTTGAAATTAAACATGCTATTAACCATTATAAATATCTAGTGCTTAAAACACAAGGGGTATCTTTGGGGGGACCGTGGGTCAAAAATGTCAAAAAACAACTTTGAACTTAACAAATTTAATCATTCAAAGTACATCATTCACACCTTGATAGCAAATGAACAACAAAAAGATGTAATATCCAGCCAAATACAAAAATTTGTAATAAAAACGGCAGCCAAGCTCTCCTTCAAAAGTCTTCGGCTGTGAATGCTGTGAGATATAGAAGTTGAACCAAGCTTTTTATTCTTTCTCCCTAGTTTTGCTTTGAAAATCAGTAAGATCATTTCGCCTGTTGACGAGCGCCAAGCCAACGATTTTTGTGGTAAAAAATTTTTAAACTCGAAATCATTAAAAAAATGGCTTGGCCATTGAATTTGGTTCATGGCCAAATTTTTTTTTTATGAATTCGAGTTTAAAAATTTTACTTTTTTACCACAAAAATCGTTGGCTTGGCGCTCGTCAACAGGCGAAATGATCTTACTTATTTTCAAAGCGAACTAGGGAGAAAGAATAAAAAGCTTGGCTCAACTTCTATATCTCACAGCATTCACAGCCGAAGACTTTTGAGGCTGCCGTTTTTTTGTTTTTTTTTACAAAATTTTGTATTTGGTTGGATACAAGCTACAGGCACGGGTACGGGAGTAACCAAAAGAGAGCAAATGTCGTTTTTCTCCTCCACATCGTTCAAGCATTCATGATTGATGGAGGTGCCGTGTACATGAATATTCCAAGGTTTAAGGGGGCTAGCCCCGCCCCTCCCCCCTTACAACCAGAGGCACCAAAAACGTTCTGTATCGTCGTTGTTTTGAAGCGAAATATCAACCAAAACCGCGTGTCATTCGGACGTCGTGTTCTGTTTTTGTCGTGAGACGTGACACGCGCACAGACGGATGGACAGAAGAGTGACGCATAGTGGAGCCTTTCTTTCTAAAACATCGTTGGATGAGCGAAACGAATACTTCAATTTCACTGACCCCCCAAAAAATTAGCTCGGTGTTATTTTGGTAGTTTGTTTGTTTGTTTGTTTTTTTCGCTCTCTACTGGGCAAACGGCATATGCGATCTTGATGAAAATTGGAGGGGACCTTCGAAATCTCTGAACTTAAACCTGCCACGTTTTTGGGTACAATCGGAGAAATATTTCTCATGAATATCGTACTTTTACGATTTTTTTCGATTTTTAGTACGATATTTTCGTGACATTTGGCCGATTCTGACCAAACGGGTGGGGCTACAAAGTTCATATTTTACATGGACATTAAGGTTATGGTAACGTAGTACCCTTTGAAAGAATAAGTTGAAAAAGTTATCCAGAATCCATAGAAATAAAGGTTTTAATATAAGTTTTTTGAGGTTTATAATAACAATTAACAAGTAACAATAGACACGTAACATCAATCACCTACAATGCATTAAAAAGCACTTGCAAAAGTAAAGAGATCCCAAGCAAACTAAAAACTTACAAAAAAGCTAAAGATTCAGTACCACTTGATTTACAACTAGGAAGCTTCGCAAACGCTTTTTCAGGCGCGTTGTTGGATGAGCGTAATTTTTTTAACGAAAAAAAGCGTAAAATTGCGATTTTCATGAGAAATTATTTTTCGATTGCGCTCAAGTTTCACACCAATATATTAATTTATAAAATTAAGGTTCTGTATAAAAATCGTTACAATTGGATAAAGCATGTAGGTGTTATAAGTCAAAGAATGTTTCAAAAAAATCGAAAAAATCGTAAAATTGTGATTTTCATTAAAATTATTTTTTGATTGCGCTTAAATTTCACACGAATATATTAATTTATAAAATTAAGGTTCTGTGAAAAAATCATTACAATCGGATAAAGCATGTAGGTGTTATAAGTTGAAGAAAGTTTTAAAAAATCGAAAAAATCGTAAAATTGCAATTTTCATGAAAAAAATTTTTGATTGCGCTCGAATTTCACAGGAATATATAAATTCATAAAATTAAGGTTCTGTGAAAAAATCATTACATTCGGATAAAGCATGTAGGTGTTATAAGTCGAAGAAATGTTTTAAAAATCGTAAAAAAAATCGTAAAATTGCGATTTTCATGAGAAATAATTTTTCGATTGCGCTCAAAAACGTGGCAGTTCTTGGTTCAGAGATTTCAAAGGCCTCCATAAAATTTCATCGCAATTGGAGTATCGGTTTAGCCGGAATCGTGCTAACAGACACACAATAATACAGAAAAAAAACATTCCGGATTTTTTTCTCCAGTGTAGTGAAATGGAATCTTCGCTACGCTCATCCAAATAGGTACTTTTCAAAACGGCATTACCGAATACACATACATGCAATTATTATGGTAATATGACCACATATTTCACATTTGGACACACGGTTTGTCGGTAGGTCTAATGCAGGTTTAGCACGACCATAAACAGAATGATGTACCGGCTTTTAATTATGCCGTATTATACCGTAATGATAACACATTAATTAACAGCTCTCAAGTTCACACTTGACTTGTAGGGATCACTGGCTTAGCAAAACTAAACAACATAGATTAACTTTATAACCCATCTTGATTGTTCTTGAATAACTAGCTAAAAATAGAATTATACAATCTCAATTAAAAATATTGGTTGCGCAAACACAAACATCTTAATTGCCGGACTGATCAAACAAACTAAGCTTGGCACTTGGTAGAGAGATAATGTTGTTTTCCTTCACTTAAGGCTATAAACTCTGGGGGAGGAGAGAGGCAAAGATTTTACGATTTTTTTAAAAATTATCATTAATACGAGTAACGCGAAATGTCATTAGAATGTAGAGGTCTTCGACAGCATTGATAGCTGGGAGGGGAAATAAAGTAAACTGTCTTGGGGAGAGTAATAATTGAGTTAAAATACGTGAATGTGTCTAAAAAGCGATTTGTGCTACGATGATGATTTGCAAATGTTGGATTATATTATACACACACATAACAAAAACTTGTAGAAATACAGCCAAACCTTACACACTCAAAAGGAATGAGATCTAAAAAAAGGGCCAAGCTCATCTACCCTTCCACATTTGCGCATTCTTAATTCATAAACGTACAGTGCCCCATAACAGCATCCTCGAAAAGCTTGGCAAAATAGAATTTGCGATTATTAATTTAACGTAGTAGTTTATCCAAGTTCTTTTTTTGTAATTAATTTAAACGTAAACATGCAAATTCTATTTTGCCAAGCTTTTCGAGGATGCTGTTATGGGACACTGTACGTTTATGAATTAAGAATGCGCAAATGTGGAAGGGTAGATGAGCTTGGCCCTTTTTTAGATCTCATTCCTTTTGAGTGTGTAAGGTTTGGCTGTATTTCTACAAGTTTTTGTTATGTGTGTGATCTTATTACTTTTTCAAGTTCCATTACAAAATTATTTGTTAAAATATAATATTTTTATCAAAGTTGATTTAATTTTTATGGTATTAGCAATAACAATAGGATGTAAAATATCTAGGCCCGGATTCATGTACATCCTGGGTATAGGTGGTATAACCATGGTATAACGACGGTATAAGGACTGGTTAAGTCTAGGCAACTCACATCCTATTAAAACTTTCCCATGTAACAACAAACGCACAACTAATGTAATTTTACACCTATTTCACTGCACCCACACGAGGGAAGCGATATATCTAGACGGCCTTGACCCACAGCCATGTAAATCATCAGATAATCAGAAGAATATTAAAAATTTTCACCATCTTTTGTTTTACATTTTTATTAAAAGTGACAGGAGATTGCGTGAGGTTATTAAAAGTAAAGAAAAAGCTTATTATTGCCGTAAATTTTGGAATAGCCTAGGACTATCATACCATTGTTTATCTGCATTAGGCTTGTAGTAATCAAAACTAGTTATTTGTGCGGGAAGTGTGTCAAAACAAGGAAGTGCTGGCCTAGGGTTGGCTAAGAAAGGCCTAGGGCTTGTCAAACATGTAGTGTAAGTATTTATTTATCTAGTCCTATAGCCTAATGGAACTTTAGACCTACACTGTTGTATTATAAATAATTTTCTACATCTGGGCCTAGGCCAGGGACGGTTTCTGATTTGTTTTATGAGAGTATAATGACACCTTTTCTCGTTCCACACAAAGAAGAAAAATTTTAAATGTCCGCCATTTGTTTACGTATCGCACTTTCCCGCCTAACTCTGCTTATACCGTCAACAAGTGTCAAGTAACTATGGTTACTTGTTGATTATATGCCAAGTGTTTAAGGCTTATTTTAAAACCTTTATTTGGAAGCCTTCCAACAAACTTTTTCAACTTTTTTTTCAAAAGAGACTATCATTCTATAACCTTAATGTCCATGTAAAATATGAACATTGTAGCCCCACCCGTCTGGTCAGAATCGCGGGCCGACGTATTAGATGTAAGTAGCAGTAGTAGCAGTAGGAGTAGCTAACATCCTTAAAGTGATTTTGAGCATGTTTCAAGCCATTTTTTCACCAAGAAGGAATGGTCGTACCCCAATAAAATTTGGCATGTGTTGTCAGGTACCTAAATCCCTCGATTGTGATAGTTTTCAAGTTCACATCACGTTACATGACGGCTTGGTAACACCTCGAAATCACCCCAACTCTGCTTGGTGTCTAAGGTGCTTGAGTGTGTAGCGCACCGCGGCTTGGCTGCGGCGCCCTAACGGGCACCTAGATAGGCTTGTTTTTTCGCTTTGACGTTGTTGGTCCAATCATCATACATATACAATGAATTTTAATTTTAAATAAAATATGATGATGATTTTAGTTGCCTAACATATCATATTAATGCACTTAGTCAATTCGAGACGATGAGTGGTAATAGATGACGATGAAGGAATATTACAAAAAAAACATGCCTTATACGGGATTCGAACCCACGTATAGTCATGTTAGCCTGCTTTGCTTCCATTGCATGGACAGAGTAAATCTATATTGTTATTAAATATGATAATTTGGGTTAATAACGTAAACAGTGACATGGAGACGTTGGCTGGAGCTACTTGACAAAAATAATGAATCATAGGCCTACACATCCCCAATGGAAATCATTTCTTGTATTGTATGTAGTAATACAGATTCATCGAAAAAAATGATTTAATTTTAGTTTACACTTGGGCCTTGAAAACGACAGATTAATACCATATTATACACTTCGACATATTCACAACAATAACAACAAACAACAACAACAACACACACCAACACAAAGAAATATATTGGCAACTCCAGATGCTCGCTATATTGTCCTTGTGACATAGCCTATACATATTATGAGTATATTATATTATGTGTGTTTTGCTGAAGTATTACTCATATAAAAATAAAATAATCACAACTCGATTTAAGTCTTAAATTCTTCTCTAGGCTTCCCCTATCCTTATCCTTAGTCTCATATTGATTTGTTTGCATATTACTTAATAATGACAATTCTTATTTGTAGGCCTATGCTGTGTATATTATGTAAATTGGATGAAATGAAATACAAATACAAATATACCTCTCGCTCCTTAAACCCTATAATACCACAATCATTCATTCTATTACTTTCCCCACAATTCCCACAAATAATTAATTCAAGATGAAGTTATTTTGGATTCTTAAAATCAACCTGCTTACTACTTATTATCATACTCCTTGACTCTCTTAGGCTGCAGACGCAGGTCCATAAAAATCTTCATCGGGACCAATGTTTGAAAAACAAATAATGTACGAACATTCGAATTACCTTTCCGAGTATATGCATTCAAAAATTAAACTATATCGATTAGAAAATGTATACATTGTTCAAAAAGTAAAAGCACACATTGTCAGCTAGAATTGCATACTGCTGAATCAGTAGCCCGGTTACAGGCAAAACAAACATGTGACTATAGAATGAAAAAATCGTTACAAAGACTTAGAATTAGAATTGAATTGAGACGTAACAAAGAGAGTATGAAAACTTCCGCATTCAAGCAAAGAGAAATGGAGCGAACTATTTGTTGAAACAATGAACCAAGGACGTGTACTTGGAGAGAGAGCCAAGCCCATTTCTTAGAATACTTGCATACATAACAACAACAATGTATTTGGCAACACGTGGTCCTAATAGTAAACGAAATTAACTTCAACACAAACATTGAACTTGAACTTGAAATATTTTTAGTCTGTTCTCCATCTGAACACACCCAAAATAAACCAAAACCACTCAATTACGATATGTTTTATATTTTGTGTATTTCACTTGGCTCCATTTCTGTAATAAATACCTAAAATGCAATATAATATGTATTTTTTTTAAATATACCACTTATTAGAACACAATATACATTATTATTTTCTTTATATTATTTTAAATCAAAATATATTTTCCAATTATCCGTTTGTGAACAATTGTACATGTTGGGAGTAACTTTTTATTTATTTATTTAATGTTTATTTATTAAACGTAAATTATATTCAGTTATTAAAGCGGATTCCCAAAGGGGGTATTTTTCTTGAATTATTTAGATATTCATGCTGGTAGTTGTCAAATTTCGTTATAAAAAACAATCAAATGCAAAAAGTCGTATTTTGCAATAAATTAGTATATAATCAGGTAATTAAAATAACAACTTACAAAAAAACATTTTTAAGGGATGACTGCATGGGGGCTTGATATGAGTCATAGGCCTACACCTACACATTATTTCTGAATGACTAATAGAGCTTGGACCGAAAATGTACCTTTTTTCAAGATTTTGCTATTCAGAAATTATTGCAAAAAACTAACTTCTGCATCTCCGTCATCTAAATTCTAAAGAATCGACCGAAAACGAAAGAAAAATCTCACCACATCGAATTCCACAACCCTGTAAATAACCATTCATCTCTTGCCAACCACCCCAAGAGTGAATTCCTCAACCAGGGTTGGGTCCCTCATTCTTTCGAGAGAGAAAAAATCCTCCATCCAACCTTTCTTTTGAAACGCTTCGTGACGTCTTGAAAGACCTTGAGGCGTTGTCTTGGAGACAGCTGTTCACATCGACGAGCCTCCAAAACCAGCCAATCACAGCGTTTCTTTCGTGTCTGCATATAATAATATACATTACCGTTTTTACAGAAGAAATACAATACAACGATTACGATCAATTTACAATGTTGTCCGATGACTTTAATTGTCATTAATCAACCTTTGTCCTACTCGTACCCGCGTGACTGAATGTTTTCTACATTCAATCCATAACTGTAATAAAACAATCGATACAATAATCGTACTTTCCCTATTCTTTGTCTAAAAATTCAGTAAAACGTACAAGCAATATATTTTGGACAAATTGGAACAAATTTACAAAACATCCATAAACACCGAGAAAATTTAGATGCCGACTTTTGAATGTTATATTTATTGTGTCGGTTCGTGAACAAGAGGCATTATTAATACTTTTTTTCTCTGAAGACGTATCTTATTTTATTATACTGTCCACAGAGACATGGACAGAAAAGTGATATTAAAGGGAAAAAAATCCTATAATATTATTATAATCGTTTAGACCTTGACATTTTTCTGATCGGTTTGTTGGCAACAGTCACCAAGACGCCCATTTTTAAATTATACCGTTGCCTTGTCAGTGGCAGAAGAGGGATATATTTTTTGAAACCAATTTTGAAAATATATTTTTTAGTAAGTAAAAAAAGTAAGTTGAGTGTATAAAATCTAAATCTAAAATTGATTTTTTGTTAGGTTGGAACATCATTTGAATCATATCAATTGGCAACAATGGATTACGTAGTGACATTAGAATCGGATCAACGTCCTCAAATCGAAATAAGGTTAGGTCACGCCTATCAGTCTAAATACATTACATATGGAAATATATGGACACGAATTAAAGTTAATAACTCTATATCAACAATTATTTCTTCACGATGTCGAAATACAATCCACGTCCTTCGATCGAGGTTGGTAGTTAGTTATTATTCTGAAAGTCTTGTTAGATAGGTGGTGTCACACAAGAGAAGGAATCGGCTGCAAAAGTTGCATTAGCGGCGAGCCCCCTCGCTAGCCAATCAGAAGCAAGCTAGGCCACATGTTGGCTGATGTAACCATATCTGTTGTTGCTAGCTGTTTTTGCCAGACTGATGACTGCATTGCTTTGCTTTTTAAACCCAACACTAAAATTCTGATGAAATTGCTTACAAGACAGAAAACGGTTTGCCAATCGTAAGCTGGCTGTTGAACTGGTGAAAAAATAACAATAAACATTTCTCAAGCTCTGTTGATTTAAAAATAACTTTTTAAATGCATTTGGGTTGGGTTGGGTTGGTAAAAACTTACAAGTAATGGATGAAAGCTTTTAGATTGTTGATTGCAAATATACAAATTCACGTTCGCAGGAAATAGCATTTGATTTGATTTTTATTAATTATTTCCAGCAAATTTTAATAAAATAACGACGATTGACAATCATCATGATTCTAAAAAATGTATACATAAAATAAATGTTTCATTATAAATTATAATGCCACTGCCATCGAAATCCAGTCTGAACATCTATTTTTCATTTAATTACAGTTTGGTTCCGTAAAATAAAATCACGTTTCGAGCCAAATTACAATCGAGATTACTTTTAATTAAAATGTAATTATATTTAACTTATTTGTTGAAATTAATGTCAATTGCAATAGGAGGAAATGAAAGCTTCTTAGCTCAACACAATACAACATTACAAGCAAAATTGGAAAATTGGTTTTCGTTCGGTTCAGAGAATTTGAAATAGCACAACACAAAAAACAATTATAATTAAGAAAAATATATAATTTTCAATCATTCAAACCAATGTTGCAACAAAATGGGCGTGCCGGCAATTCAACCACATTTTCTCATTATCATGTTTTGGTTTTGTGAAGTAATAATGCAATAAAAATACACAATTGGTGACATTTTCATGACTAATTGGCCATTGCCAACAGGTTTATTGACAGTTTAGTATGTAATTCAGAAAATAAATATAATGGACTATTCAAAAACTTGTTGTTTTTTGCTTTATCTATTTCATTTTTCAACCGTATAGCTGCCACATTATATGAAGCTATTGCAAAGTAAAGTAAAGTAAAGTAAAGTAAAGTAAAGTAATTTAAAGTAAAGTAAAGTAAGAGACTTTGATTTGGGAGGTCGCCAGTTCGAAGTTCGAACCGCATCCGGCCATACTTTTCCACTATTTATTTTATTTATTTATTTATTTAACGTCTATCCCATTCATTTAAAAAACTCATTTACAAAGAGAGCAACTAAATAAATCTAATTACATAGATGCAGAAACAACAATAAATTACATTTTCGTAAATATTGTAAATAGTAGCATTACAACAACAATGCATTTAACACAAGAATTTTGGTAACAATTTGAATGATATTATTAGCATTTAATGAATGAATCAAATATAATAAAGGGTGGAGAATGAAATTTCCACGAGACATTGAAAAAAAAATGAATGCTGTTAATATAATTTAACACACAAAGATTGTGTACAAATCAAGTATGGAACTGTATTTACCTGACAAAGCAATGCAGAGCTCAAATAAAATTACTCCAGTCGTAACAGTTTGAACGTAAAACACTCGAATACCCTTTCAATGCTGAATTAAATTGGTCTAAATAAGTTAATTGTAATAAACATATTAACAATTCTGATTTTTTCTAAGAATTTTGGGATTTTTTCGGGTTTTTTATTTTTAAGCTATTTTCGGGAAATTTAGGATTTTGAATCAAATCTTCATTTTTGGTTAAAATTTAAATTTAAAGATATTTTCTGAATTTTTGTTGCATATTTTAATTTTGTGTATCTCAAATACAGCAATTTATTACTTTTCCGGGATTAAACAAATGTTTTTTTTCCGTTTTTAATCTTTATAGCAGTGGCACTATTCGTTCCATTGGATTGGAAAACATGTATTTATTTTGTATTTACAAAAAAAAGGGGGGGGGGGGTCAAACTGGAAAACCAAAAATCTACTTACAAAATAATTTAGAACTTTCTGTTACCATTGGAAAAACCTTCAAAAGACATATTATTCAATTTGAAGGTGCATGGTACATCGAATAAAGCCTTGAAATTTGCAAAATGCGCGCTGTCATCTGATTGGTGGAGAATCCAGACGAGCCTCCTGGCCGACCAATAGCAGCGAGGCACGAGAAGCTAAGATAAGGTGTCGTTAATTTTTTCAGGTTTTACGACATTCTAACCACGTTTTGTCCTTGACCCTGGAGAGGTCCTCAAGAGGATTCTGGAGAGGGTGTGGCAG
This sequence comes from Sweltsa coloradensis, assembly GCA_024449915.1. Taxonomy (NCBI): domain Eukaryota; kingdom Metazoa; phylum Arthropoda; class Insecta; order Plecoptera; family Chloroperlidae; genus Sweltsa; species Sweltsa coloradensis. The sequence continues at coordinate 655,045 of JAMZAV010000108.1, read as the reverse complement.
GTACGAGGTAGGGGGGGGGGGCTCTCGGAGGTGACTTTGGCGTTGTTGCTAGGGACGCTGAACTGAACATAAAAAATAGGTCCATCCTCAATGTGTATATTAATATTATAGTCCACCGGAATATTAATTGTACGAATTGTTTTATTTCATGAAAGTTAGCATGAATTGTAAAATTTCAAAATTGAACAACCACTGAACAATTGTTTTAAATTAAATTGATCCTCACCAAAACACCAGAAAGTGTATTATTAGCCTTCCAAGAGTTTAACTTTATCACATATGGATTTCCCACAAGTAGTCATGATAGAATTTAGCAACATCCTATTGCTATTGCAACAATGAAAGAAACGAACTGAAGATAAAAGACTGTCTAACAGAACAGTTCAAATTAAATATACTCATATTCAACTTTGAACTGTTAGGCCTATGTAGTTTCCACATTTACGACTTTTGAACTCTTATAAAATTGCATTTTAGTCAACCTATGACATGACTTGTCTATGCCTATGATATGATATGACATGACAACATTTCAATTAATTTGTTTCATTATTATATAGTCGAGTATTTCTAGTTGAGTAGCCTGAGACAAATAGAGGTATCCCACGATATGCGTACCGTACGCGTGAAAGACGAAAGTAGTATTTTTTTTTTATTTTTTTTAGTTTAGCCTATTGTTTTTTTTTTATATTCAGTCACTGTGCGAATGCTAGGGATCGAGTCCTTTGAACATTCCCTTAGAACTATCCCTGGACACCAGCAAATAATATTTGGGGTATTTCGCGCAGACAACAAGCATAGTTTCAGTTGTTCAATTCTTCGTCAGAAGAATGTAACATTTTTGACATTTTTACTGTATCAGAAAGAATCAAAACCATTTTTTAAAACCATTTTTCTGTAATTCTTAAAAAAAAACGGCGTCACCGTAAAAGGCTAAATTTTAGTATATTTACGTGTGCGAAGTTTGACAGTCATATAGGTTCCTCCACTAACCCGGACTGCCGAGCAGAAGTCGAGGAGAACGAAGCCGTTACACTAGCTCTCGAACTCCCCGTCTGCTCTAGCCAGCGGTATACGTGAGTTTCTCAAGGCAGAGCGAACTGACAAGCTGACTGACAAGCAAACAAGACCGTTTATACGTGTTATTGCCCATATTACCCATATACTTATTAGTTATTACCGTAAACACATTTTAAAAATATTTACGAAAACAATTTCAAATGTTTTCCATGCAACATGCGATTACGTAAGCTTTCGGTACATATCAAACAAACTCTGTACGTTTCCATTTGGCACGGATTAGCACTTAAATTCATTACCATTTTCGTTTCTTTATCCAAACAAAACCAAAACAATTTTTTATGTCCACTATACAACTCGTATAATCACATGTATTGCGACAGGTAATTGCAAGGTAAGCACTATTAGATTTGTTTATCATAAACACTGGCCTATGACGCAATAGTACTGAGAAGTTTCGTCAGAAAATTAAACCATGTGATAAAAAGTGGAAGCGACTTTTGATTGCACATCCGCTCTCCATCCTCTTATCAATGCTGAACTAGTTTCAAAGGTTGGTAAGAATTAATTAACAAAAACAGTAATTAATTGGAAATAAACGTAGTTATTAATACAGGGTACAGAGATCGAAGGTTCTTGTACATTGGAACAAGGGTGGAAGGTAATGGATAAGTACAAATATAAAGATAGCTTACGTCATTTATAGATTTAAATGATGATTGCAGGTTCAATGTAACAAATTAAAAGATTTCCTGGTGAAAGAGAGCGAAAAACTGATAGATCAATACTGGGAATAAGTTCATAAAAACTGAAAATCGGGATTGAGAAATAGTCTCTTCTAGAATTAGCTGGGTGATTCAATGAATAATCTCGATAATATATCCTACTATTGGCTTTTTTCAGTTCGGCCAAAGTTAATAAAAAAAATCTTATAGGGGCAGCTGTAGCGCCCTATAATAACTACAAACAATTACTATATTTTATCAATCATTCATTATGAACCACATACACATGCATTTTGGAGGTTTAATTTCCATTTCCGTTGTTATGACTATGGGTCACAAGTAAATGAAAATGCTTAAAGGGGCTATTACCTCAAAAAATTATTTAAATCGGCTTTAACCTACTTCTTTTGTTCCACATAGATACTAGAGCATCGTACCAATCTAAAATAGCCCTTAATAACACCGAGTCTAGAAACTGTGCACAAACATGCACTTAAACACGCAAAAATATGTATTCCAAAATCACACCCCTTCTTGTTAATCAGCATATTTTTTGACCAAACCACATGCCCAAATTAGAAAATAAAACATAGAGGATTTACATAAAGTGGTTGTAGTGTAATGTACGCCAATAATCGCCAATATTTTTTTGGATAAAAAATCCTCCGAGGACACGGGGCATAAAGAGCGTCCCCATGTTATTTCTTATAGGAGATTTTTGCCGCTCGAAAAATACCAAGTTTGACAATTTTTTTGTTGTGGACCAATTAACTTTTCTGTTAATTTCTAATTTCATAACTAGTTAATTATGTCAAATATGATTACCACCTGTGCTTTAATGTTTTGTTTCTTTAGAACACGTTACTCCATAAGCAAAAAGCTTCTCGACTCAAGGTGTGTCCAGCCAATGATAATGATAAAGATATCGATGACGACGAAAGATACCAACACATTATGTCACGTCACACTTGTAGAAAAACTCAGGTCATGCAATCAGAGGTAATGTTTGGTTTTTATCGTGAGATGTGAAACACGGTCATATGGACGGAAACACAACAAATATCCACGTTAGCTTTGCTCCCTAATACCAATATAAGACAAAATAAGAAGAAATTAATGTGGTTTGCACAAGAGGCCCCCATGAGGATACCACTATCAACACTTTTAAGATCCCCCCCCCCCCCCGTCCCTCCTTCCGAATGTAATAACACTTTAGCAATATCTTTTTATCACCTATAAAACACATCCCAATAACCTTGATCATTCAGCCAAGGTTAACAAACAAATTTATAGCTTATCTATAAATAGAACTAAAAAACTAAATGCAGCGAAATCAATGTGGGAAATATTAGCTGTTGTCACAAGTTATAATAAGCAACGTGGACACTGTTTACCGTTATTTCCAGTTCCCTCTCAACAAACAATAGCGTTTTAAATGTGCAAGATTAGATTTTGAAGTAATGATATAAAACCTTATAACTCAATTATCAATAATACAGTATAAAGATATTGTGATTAGAGTAAGTACATGATGTTAAACCGCGTTTCAACCTAAGTTAATTGTTTAGATGTTGTTGATTGTGATAAAAATGAGTGCGTCAAAGACGATAAGAATGAAGCTGTGTATTTTGTTGTTTCAAGTAGTGAATGCATGCTATTTATTCATGCACGTTGCAACATGAGCATCAAGTTCGTTGATGATAAACAGCTGATCAGGTGGTGGGGCAACGCAATTTAAGGTTTCATTATTACTCATTTATTTGAATTCAATCTTCATAAAAACAGTGGTGGCTTATGTGTAAAATGTGAGCCACTAATTCGGGAGATCGCGGATTCGAATCCCGCCACCAGCCATTGCGATTGAAAGTTTTTTCGATAGGACATGCGTTGTAGGCAAATTGCTGTTCGCTCTAACGACTGACACCACAGGTGTTTGAAATTTTGAACATGTCACGAATGTGGAAATATGAGGCTCTGCAGTAACACATTTACAAATTTTGTTTTAAAATAATTTATAAAAAATAAATTAGTTTTTGCGAATTTTGATTTTGTTAAAAACTCTAAAATTGTTAATATTCGTGATTTTTTTCTGGCTGATCAAGACAATTTTTTGAAAATCTATGACCGCAGGGCTGTCCATGTAAGCTTTATTGACAACTTTGCAAAATTTCATATACGTCAGATGCATCTTGGCTGAGCGAATAGCTATGTGCTAACTGCCAAATGTGTCCCATTCCCAAGGGATTTACATTCCCCTGTCTGGGCACGGGGTAGAATTGGCCCAGCCAGAGCATGGCTCTGCTAATCGTAAAAGGCGAGAAAAGAGAAAAAGTCCATCTCGCAAACATCAGCTAGTAGGGGAGTATTTAACTACCCAAAACTAGAGGCGAGCTCTGGCCAGCGACGTGCACTCGCCTCCCCTGCCCTCAGTACATAATATTCAACAATCAAATAAAGAATCTCTTAAAACCAAACGAGATACAATTAACAGACAAAACAACCAAGATATAGATAAGTAAAATCTTAGGAGATGTCCACAAGAATAATGCCTCTAAAAAAAAACTGCACATTATTGTCCTATTTGACCAAATATCTTACCTAGCCCCACGAAGAAGGCATTGCACCCTGGCCATTGGAATTTTTCCCACGATAAATTTTTAAATGTCATTACTAGGGAGCGGGGGAAACGAATTGAATGTTTTAATACTTATGACGAGTGCATTAAACTAAATTTTTGTTTATTTTTTATGCCCAAACCCTTAAAGTTTTGAGAATATTAGTATGCCAATAGGGGAAACTCTAGTATTTAGTCAGATGGACTGGTGAGTGGGAGACGAATTTGAATGTCGCGGTTCAAGAATAATGGTTTTAAAAACGAAGCTAGAACTACCCACTAAATTGCAGAACTGATTTTCAGTGGGGTACTAAAAAATATATTATTATAAATTAAACGTTTTGAACCGACACTTTGCTACCTCTACCGGTAACCCAAGGTAACTTGTCCAGCTACTATGGCTCTATCTACATTGAATCTCCTCAACTAACAAAGACTATTACGTCACTTAATCGTCTTTTAATTAAAATCAACCCCACTTTCACAGCAGGTTTCATGGTTGGCTAGAACCAATAAACGATTGAGAACCCGGGAGGCTCGCCCATAGCTGCGCACTGATTGGTCCTAGAGCACGTGACGACAGGGAAGCGGCAATAGTTTAAACGATATTATTTGTATACCAATCAAAAACAATAAAATCAATGAAAAAATTGTATTTTATTTTAAACATCTCACCGAAGCAAAATTACATGTTGATCTGCACGTATTAATAAAATGTGTTGTTGTATTTTTTTTAAATTGAAATCCGACAAATAATCCTACGTTATTTCATCAAAACAAATTTTAAATTTTTCTTTGCGCACGTAGTCAGCAATAAAGATATTTTATGAACAAGATAACTTCGTAAAGGCAGAAGCATACGCATGAAAAACTAATGTTGCACAACCGTACTGGCGCTAGATGTTAGCACGCAAAAAATTGTTTTCAATTCACAAATTGCGAGACCACGAACCTTGGGAAAACACGAATTGTTCCGAGTACAGCGTAGAGGAATCGCGTGCGTAGTATATTGTTATGCGCGCACTTGTGATGCGAAAGTAATTATTAGATGGCGAGTGCGTTGCGTCTTCTTTAAAACGGTAAATGCGGGAAGGGGGGGGGGGGGGAGGTTTTGGGATGTTGCTCGAACAACCTGCTGCAAAAGTGTTCCGATCTTTAGATTAAACTTTTCATAACGATTTCAATTTGAATTAGAATGTTCTAGATTTATTTTGGATTGATGCTTAATTTGTTTTGTGCTTTTATTCTCCAGTATAGGACATGAGTTTTAGGCAAATTGCTGTTCGCTCGGCCCGACTGGACACCACAGGTGTTTGAAAATTTTTAACATAAGTCACAAATGTGGAAATATAGGGCTCTGCGGTAACACATTTCCAAATTTTGTTTTAAAATAATTTATATAAAAAAAAAAAAATAGTTTTTTACGAATTTTGATTTGGTTAAAAAATTCAAATAGACTTTATTCGTGAAATTTTTTTAGGCTGATTGAGACAATTTTTTAAATCTACTACTGCAAGGCTGTCCATGTATGCTTTGTTGACAACTTTGCAAAATTTTATATAGGGGCTTACGTTCGCATGCATCTTGGCCGAGCGAATAGCTATGTTCTAACTGCCTAATGTGTCCCATTCCCTTAATGGTTCTTGAGGAAAATGTGAATTTTTATCTACAGTTATTTAGTTTCTCGATTTGTTTAGTCGGAAAACACTCCCGTAGGTGTAAAATTGTTTATTATTTACTACAATTCAGAAATTACAAAAGTCCGCCCCCAAACCCGGGAAACGAACCACGGATCTCCCACGATTAAAATTTTTAAAAAGGAGGGGGGTGGGGCGGACTTTTTTAATTTCTGAATTGTAGTAAATAATTATACTTATTAGGCTGCAAAGCTTCCCAGTACGCATTTTCTTTTTTCCCTGTACGACCTCCATGGGTTTGTGCGACGTCACCGGCGATGTGATGCGGGTTTTTTTTGACTTATCCTTCAACAAGGATGATGCAGAATGTTTTGAGTTGCCCTGGGGGTCAGGAGCAGAGCCTCCCCCTCCCTGAAAGTTTTAATACTTGTGGGGCTCGGGACCCCCACCGTTCTAGGCTAGAATAGGCACAGATCATTCCTCCCCCCGATCGGACAAAGCGAAAAAAGAGGCAAAAGTCCATCTTGCCCAAAAAGAATAGGTGAATATATTACATTACTACCCGAAAACTAGGAGGCGAGCTCTGGCCTCTGGCAGTCGTCGGGAAAAAACCCAGCTCGACCAGTCGACAACCTCCCCGACCCACGGGCGACGACGCGACGATGATACGAGCGATGACAAAGACGACCGCTTTCGTGAGAAACAATTTAAATAATGCAGACATTTAAGTTTTCAAACAGTCAATTTCACATTATATTATAAAAATATTTAGTTAATTATATCACAGAAACAATCGAACAATAATTAGTACACAGCAAAAGATCGTGAAGGTATCTTTGATACAGCCTTGAACATCCCATTATGGAAATCATATTAAATTAATGACATTTCATTCGCTCATCCTAATCGACTTAATCACCGTTCTACCATCGTCTAAGATCGGAGTGTCTTCAGAGACTTTTTACTAAAAAAACTATTAATTTTAACTAATTCTAGTTTACTGATTTGCATAATGAAGTGGCTAGACATTGCCTGTCTGTCAGCTATTATTATAGCCATATATTATGGTTCTTATTTCTAAAAGTATACACTGAGAAACTTAATGGATTTTAAAATTAAAAAATGGCGACCTTCAAACAGTAAAAATGTAAATCAACAGCAAAAATTAACAAGTTAAAAAACGGCGAAAAAACTAGCATTCTTAACACGGCTTGTAATTTTGTTGGAAACGATTTTTCCTGAGATACTTATTCTATTTTAATTAATTGTAAGTCCTGATGAGAAAAAAACAGGATTCATGTTGATGAAAATCAGATAAGAGAAGTGCGAAACGTTTATAGTTTTCATGGAAACCAAGACTTCTTGGTGAAACTTATTTTTGTATGCATTGTTAAAAATTAAATATTTTTGGCGTGGAAACCTTGCCTAGGCACAATTTTATGCCCCTCTTCAGGACTGGTGTCTAATTAGAGATTTTGGAGTTTAAGTAGTTGTGAAAGGGGTTTGTTTTTGTCAGTTTGTAAGCAAATGGCGTATCCAAGGGGCGGAAAGGGGGAATAAAAATGCTGAAATGCACTTTAACGTTCCATGAAGAATATGAACACACACTAACAAAACTTGTAGAAATACGCCAACCTTACACACTCAAAGAATGAGAAAAAAACCCCCTAAAAAACACACCCAAGCAAAAAGTTTTTTCCAAACCCTTGATTTTTTGAGATGTTAGTATGCCGGTAGGAAACTCTAGTATTCAGCAGATGGACTGGTGAGTGGGAATTAACGAATTTGAATGTCGTGGTTAAAAATAATGGTTTTTAAAACGAAGCTAGAACTACCCACTGATTGCAGAACTGATTTTCAGTGGGGTACTATAAATATATTATTATAAATGAAACGTTTTGAACCGACACTCTGCCACCTCTACCGGTAACAAGGTAACTTGTCAGATACTATGGCTCTATCTACATTGAATCTCCTCAACTAACAACAGACTATTACGTCACTTAATCGTCATTTAATTAAAATCAACACACGTTTCACAGCAGGTTTCATGGTTGGCTAGACCAATCAGCGATTGAGAATCCGGAGGCTCGACCACAGCTGCGCACTGATTGGTCCTAGAGCACGTGACGACATAGAGCGGCAATAGTTTAAACGATATTATTTGTATACCAATCAAAAACAATAAAATCAATGAAAAAATTGTATTTTATTTTAAACATCTCACCGAAGCAAAATTACATGTTGATCTGCACGTAAAAATAAAATGTGTTTTTGCATTTTTTAAAATTGAAATCCGGCAAATAATCCTACGTTATTTCATCAAAACAAATTTAATTATTTCCTTGACGCACGTAGTCGTCAATAAAGATATTTTATGAACAAGATAACTTCGTAAAGGCAGAAGCATACGCATGAAAACTAATGTTGCACAACCGTACTGGCGCTAGATGTTAGCACGCAAAAAATTGTTTTCAATTCACAAATTGGCGAGACCACGACCTTGGAAAAACACGAATTGTTCCGAGTACAGCGTAGACGAATCGCGTGCGTAGTATATTGTTATGCGACGTAATTATTAGATGGATGGCGAGTGCGTAGCGTCTTCGTTAAAACGGTAAATGCGGAAGGGGGGGGGGGGGAGGTCTGGGATGTTGCTCGAACAACCTGCTGCAAAAGTGTGGCGATCTTTAGATTAAACTTTTCATAACGATTTCAATTTGAATTAAAATGTTCTAGATTTATTTTGGATTGATGCTTAATTTGATTTTGTGCTTTTATTCTCAAGTATAGGACATGCGTTTTAGGCAAATTGCTGTTCGCTCGGCCGACTGACACCACAAGTGTTTGAAATTTTTAACATAAGTCATGAATGTGGAAATATAGGGCTCTGCGGTAACACATTTCCAAATTTTGTTTTAAAATAATTTATAAAAAAAAAAAATTAGTTTTCACGAATTTTGATTTGGTTAAAAACTTCAAAATTGACTCTATTCGTGATTTTTTCAGGCTGATTATGACAATTTTTTAAATCTATGACCGCAGAGCTGTACATGTAAACTTTTTTGACAACTTTGCAAAATTTCATATAGGGGCTTACGTCGCATGCATCTTGGCCGAGCGAATAGCTATGTGCTAACTGCCTAATGTGTCCCATTCCCTGAATGGTTCTTGAGGAAAATGTGAATTTTTAACTATACTTATTAGTTTCTCGATTTGTTTAGTCGGGAAATACTCCCGTTGGTGTAATTGTTATTATTTACTACAATTGAGAAATTAAAAAAGTCCACCCCAACCGGGAATCGAACCACGGATCTCCCAACGATTCAAATTTTACAAAAGGAGGGAGATGGGGCGGACTTTTTTAATTTCTGAATTGTAGTAAATAATTATACTTATTAGGCTGCAAAGCTTCCCAGTACGCATTACTTTTCCATGTACGACCATCCATGGGTTTGTGCGTACGTCACCGCGATGTGATGCGGGTTTTTTTTGGCATTATCCTTCAACAAGGATGATGCAGAATGTTTTGAGTTACCCTGGGGGTCAGGAGCAGGGCTTTCCCCCCCCCCTCCCCCTCCCTGAGAAGTTTTAATACTTGTGTGCAAGGCACCCCCACCGTTCTAGGCTAGAATAGGCACAGATCATTCCTTTCCCGATCGTACAAAGCGAAAAGAGAGGCAAAGTCCATCTTGCAACAAGAATAGGTGAATATATTACATTACTCCCCGAAACTAGAGGCGAGCTCTGGCCTCTGGCAGTCGTCGGAAACCCTAGCTCGACAGTCGACAACCTCCCCGACGACGACGACGACGACGAAGACGATGATACGAACGATGACAAAGACGAACGCGACGTGAGAAACAATTTAAATAATGCAGACATTTAAAAAGTTTTAAAACTGTCAATTACACATGATATTATTAAAAATATATTTAGTTAGTTATATCACAGAAACAATCGAACAATATTAGTACACAGCCAAAGATCGTGAAGGTAATCTTTGATACAGCCTTGAACATCCCATTATGGGAATCATATTAAATTAATGACATTTCATTGGCTCATCCTAATCGACTTAATCACCGTCTACCATCGTCTAAGATCGGAGTGTCTTCAGAGACTTTTACCAGAAGAAACTATTAATTTTAACTAATTCTAGTTTACTGATTTGCATAATGAAGTGGCTAGACATTGCCTGTCTGTACAGCTATTATTTATAGCCATATATTATGGTTCTCATTTCTAAAAGTATACACTGAAAAACTTAATGGATTTTAAATTAAAATATGGCGACCTTCAAACAGTAAAAATGTAAATCAACAGCAAAAAGTTAACAAGTAAAAACGGCGAAAAATCTAGCATTCTTAACACGGCTTGTAATTTTGTTGGAAACGATTTTTCCTGAGATACTTATTCTATTGTAATTAATTGTAAGTCCATGATGAGACAAAACAGGATTCATGTACGATGAAAATCAGATAAGAGAAGTGCGAAACGTTTTATAGTTGTAATGGAAACCAAGACTTCTTGGTGAAACTTATTGTATGCATTGTTAAAAATTAAATATTTTTGGCGTGGAAACCTTGCCTAGGCACAATTTTATGCCCCTCTTCAGGACTGGTGTCTAATTAGAGATTTTGGAGTTTGAGTAGTTGTGAAGGGTTAGTTAGTCAGTTGTAAGCAGTGGCGTATCCAAGGGGGCGGAAAGGGGGAATAAAAAATAGTCTGAAATGCACTTTAACGTTTCCATGAAGAATATAGAACACACACATAACAAAAACTTGTAGAAATACAGCCAAACCTTACACACTCAAAAGAAATGAGATCTAAAAAAAAGGGCCAAGCTCATCTACCCTTCCACATTTGCGCATTCTTAATTCATAAACGTACAGTGTCCCATAACAGCATCCTCGAAAAGCTTGGCAAAATAGAATTTGCGATTATTAATTTAAACGTAATAGTTCAACCAAGTTCTTTTTTCTAATTAATTTAAACGTAATAACATGCAAATTTTATTTTGCCAAGCTTTTCGAGGATGCTGTTATGGGACACTGTACGTTTATGAATTATGAATGCGCAAATGTGGAAGGGTAGATGAGCTTGGCCCTTTTTTTAGATCTCATTTCTTTTGAGTGTGTAAGGTTTGGCTGTATTTCTACAAGTTTTTGTTATGTGTGTGATCTCATTACTTTTTCAAGATCCATTGTAAAATTGTTTGTTAAAATATGATAATTTTATCAAAGTTGATTTAATTTCTATGGTAATAGCAATAACAATAGGATGTTAAATATCTAGACCCGGATTCATGTACATCCTGGGTATAGGTGGTATTATAACCATTGTATAACGACGGTATAAGGACTGGACCCCAATTCTTGAGTTCGTGGGAGATGAGTTGAAAACGCAATTTGAAAACGAAGTCGTTTTCGTTTTCGAAGGAATTGGTATTCTTGAACGGTATCGTGGAAAACGTCATGGGTTGTGAGTTGAAAGAGTATTGCTGTTATTCACGTGGGGTGAGGTTCACGAAATCCAGACAAGAGCTCGAAAACGTTCTATATTTATTCTAGATGGCAGTGCCTTCATAAACGCGGGCCAATCGAAAGAAGAGTTTGCATGAAATGATTTATTGTTGCAATTATGTAAACAAACAGATGATCACGCTCATATTCGACACCTTGCTTCGACATTGTGTGTAGCAGCAAGCTGACTTTGATCATGGCTCAACATGGCTAAAAAGAAAAGAATATGTGTATTATTTCGGAACATTTTTGTATAGCCTTGGTGGACAATCATACTATTGTTTATCTGCATTTGGCTGTCAGTAATCAAAACTAGTTATTTGTGCGGAAAGTGTGTCAGTACAATGTTGTGTTGGCCTACAGTGTTGGCTTGGCTTGTCAAACATGTAATGTAAGTATTAATATAATCTAGTCCTGTAGCCGAATGAAACTTTGGACCTACACTGTTGTATTGTAAATAATTTTCCACATCTGGGCCTAGGTCAGGGACGGTTTCTAATTTGTTTTAAGAGATTTTAATGACAACTTTTCTCGTTTCACACATAGAAGCAAAATTTAAAATGACCGCCATTTGTTTACGTATCGCACTTTCCCGCCTAACTCTGCTTATACCGTCAATAAGTGTCAAGTAACTATAGTTACTTGTTGATTGTATGCCAGTGTTTAAGGCTTACTTTGAAACCTTTATTTGGGAAGCCTTCCACAAAACTTTTTCAACTTTTTTTTTCAAAAGAGACTATATTACTATAACCTTAATGTCCATGTAAAATATGAACATTGTAGCCCCCCCCCCCCCCCCGTCTGGTCAGAATCGCGGGCCGATTGAAACTGACGAATTAGATGTTAGTAGCAGTAGCAGTAGCAGTAGCAGTAGCAGTAGCTAACATCCTTAAAGTGATTTTGAGCATGTTTCAAGCCATTTTTTCACCAAGAAGGAATGGTCGTACCCCAATAAAATTTGGCATGTGTTGTCAGGTACCTAAATCCCCTCGATCGATTGTGATAGTTTTCAAGTTCACATCACGTTACATGACGGCTGGGTAACACCTCGAAATCGTCCCAACTCTGCTTGGTGTATAAGGTGCTTGAGTGTGTAGCGCACCGCGGCTTGGCTGCGGCACCCTAACGGGCACCTAGATAACTGTTGTAATCGCAATACTAAAGGCAAATTACCATCTGACCAAAAGAGAATTTTAGTAGACACAAAGTTGGTTATTGTGATCACAGATTTTCACTAAAATGACCTTGAAAGAGAAAAGTTTTTGATTAAAAACAGGATTTTAGCAGATAAAAAGTTGGTCATTGTGCACAGATTCTCACCAAAATGACCATGAAGGAGAAAAAGTTGAAAAAGTTTCTGGAGGACAAGCCCCCGGACCCGCACTTAACCTTCGGCACATCTATGTATAAATTGGTTGAACCCCCCTTTTTAAAATTCCTGGATACGCCACTGGTTTTAAGTTTTTCTTTTTCAATGATTTTTCTCTTTTCTCTTTTTTCCTTTCCTTTCCTTTTTTTTCTTTTTTTTTCTTTTCTTTTCATTTATTAATTGCATATTTTAATATCCTTTTTATTTGCTATCAAAATTTGTTGCGTTTTAATGCATTGTTGTAATATTACTATTTCAAATATTTACTTAAATGTAGTTCATTGTTGTGTCTGCATCTATGTAATTAGATTTATTTAGTTGTCCTCCTTTGTAAATCAGTTTTTATAACTGAATAGGATAGACGTTAAACAAACAAATAAATAAATAAATAAATAAAAATAAATTAAAAAGCCCTGTTAAAATCGTTTAGTCAGGATTGTCGGGGGCGGGTATCGAACCGAGACCTTCCGAATCAGAGTCTCGTATAATACTTGAGACATTTTGTCGGTTATGCATATTTTTGTATTTGACTTTACTTTTAGGGTTTGTGATCCTGATTTATTTACAATATTAAGCGTTATTTGCCTTCAAGCTGCAGAAAAGTATATGTAGATACTCAAGCTACATTGTACACAGTAATATAATATATGGGCACTGGGAAACGCGTTTCCAAGCAAAGATAGATGGCAGCACTAAAACGCAACATGTCGGACCGATCGGTGATAGAGGCGAGCTGCTTACGGCGAGCGCTGTAAATTCAGTTGTCTTCAACTTGATTTTTGTTACATTTCTGATCATTTGCGAAAACATTGTTGATTATGTCATATCGTCCGCGTATTTTATTAGTAAAATTTGTAAGTTTTGGGGATCGGCTTTATTAAAAACGGGAATTTAATGGCATTTTAAATTACAACAAATAATTGAGATTATTTGATGATATTAGCTCGAAAAGAACAAACCACACTGTTAAACTATTAAATAAATACAGAAAATAATGTATCAAATAATGTTGAATGATAAAGATTGATGATATTTTGCCAAGAAAATGTTGCCCACCAATACTAACAATTTCAATAATTTACTTGATATCTAAAAATCAAAAGAGCTTCTAGCAAATTATAGCCCTACATGCACTTGTTTTGCACGTTTTCTACATCGTTTTACAATGTAAACGCAATCGGAGTAGGCCTATATATATTTATCTACTATACACTTAGGACTACTGTTTTTTTTTTTAAATATACATTTTATTAAAAGTAGGCCTATTGAATAGCTGATGGCCTATTTTTATTATTGTTTTGTATGTCAATAATGGCATGACGCGTCATTCTGCAGACAGCTTTAAAATCTTGTAGGCCTAGATATATCATTTACTTATTCTATTGTAATAATATAAATCGTGTTCATTATGATATTATGTATAATATTATGTAATAAATGAACAATAACGGTAAACGGTATGCCTACATTAATTATATTAGGTAGAAAAGGGAGGTGGGATCTTGTGCAAAGCCCTCATTCAATTATTATTATTTTTGTTATTGTTTTGTTATTATTAATATGACTTTATTTATATTAAATTATTATAATAAAACTAAAGAAATTTATCTCAATTAAAAGTGCCATAAGAAGCGACCTAAAGCCCTTCTGTATAAAATAAATAAAATAAATAAATAAATTTTATTTAGAGTCTACCCACTCAGTTATATAACTGATTTTCAGTGGGGGACTTTAAATCAAAGCGACCAAGCCAACCCTGATATGATATGATATTGTGTTTACTATGAGTTGTGAACATTCTTGACGGATTGAATTTGATTTAGTATTTATCGTACCCTGTTACTGTTAGCCTATATATTTAGTATAACTTATCGTCTATAAATACCAATTATTTATTATGATATTACAATTAGAGAATTGTAATATGGATACAAATGCCATCCTCGGTGTCTCATGGGTGCATGGGGCGCAGGTCTGAATATAGTAATATTATTCTGGTGGACATGGTCTCGAATTCCGCATACTGGAGAGCGATTTTATCATTTTGGTGCATCCCCATGCTTTTGATTATCATCAATTAACAACATTTTGGGAGAGCAACGACAATGTACCTGTGATTGTACATATTTATAAGTGACAAACACGGAATGACATGCGTTCTTCAGGTAAGCACATAGCGCGCTCCTCCGACTATCACTGATCGGACAGTTGCATTTTTCGCCACCAGGTAGCAACCCCTTTGCTTGGAAACGCGTATAGGTCGAGGCAAATATTTCTTGTAGAATCGATTAACAGCTTGATCATGATTTTTTTACACATCGATAGCTAAACTAGATAATGACATCGTGAGGGGCGCGGGCGGAGGTGAGGTGAACTAGGGGCTTTTTGGGCCCACTCTAAATTATGCCCCGATTTTAACAGCCCCCTACCTACTTTTTTTTTTTAAGGGTTTAAAAGTTTTTTTTAAACTAAATTTTGGGGCGGCTGGAACTTCGCCCCATAAATAAATTTTTAAAAAAACTCTAGAAAAAAAATAAATGCCCAAAACACTCTAATTTGGAGGCCCCATGTACGTCCCCCCGCCGTCGTCAAAAATACTTTCACAGTTTTTCAAGGGTTTTTCTTTCAGCCTTTAAATACAATGAAAGGGGATTGACCATCTGAAATCCCTTGGATATCCCTCTCACAAACCAGTAAACCCAAACCCCAAATTTATATTTCTATTTTAAAACCTGCCCAAATGAGTGGACAAATTTCCCAGGAAAAAAAAAATGTAAAAAAAATTATAAAAAATTTTTTTAACGATAGACGTTGGGGCCCAAATGGCATTAATAATAATTATAAGGGATAAAAAAAGGTAAGTTTCTGTTTCGATTAGAAATCGCCACCATAAACCCAATAATTTTTATTTATAGCCACTTTTTTACCCAAATTTTTACTGCCCCCGTGATCCTTTTTAAAAATTTTTTCAACAATTTTTTTATTCTTTTTGGGCCTTTTTTTTTTTTATTATTGAAAAGGGAAACCAGTAGGGTTTTCGGGGCCCGAAAAGGACGATGTGATAAATAAATGGGGATTGTTTTTGATGGGTTAATGATTGCCCTGTGGGGAAAGGAAACAATCATTGAGTTACTAAATTTTAAAATCACCGAGATGAATGACCCTCTGACGTCACGTATAAAATCTAGCCCAAACATCCCCCCCCCCTTTCACACGCCCAAAACCTTTGCCTTGGCGGCCCTATACGACTGTGACGCAATGTTATACAACAACCAATTCGGACCGGTTGGGGTAAAAAAACAAATTGGGCCCAGGGGCAATTTCCGTAGGACTTTTTTTCTCTGTTTGATGCGTGCGCGTGGTTCTAGAATGCACGGGAATTATCCTTTAGACGTTTTAAAGGGAGATAAGCCCCAATTAATGATGAATTTAAAGTTAAATGTACTCTGCCAATTTTTTTTTCCCAAAATAAAACCGCTCGGGCCCTGAAACTCACGTATACCCTGGTTAACCCGGATGGAAGTTCGGAGCTAGTGTAACGGCTTGGGTTCCCCTCTACGTCTTTTTGGGGCAGCCCTGGGTCCTTTGGGAAATGGGACTTTTAAGGGCCGTTGGTCCCTTTGGAAATTTTTCCAAAAAGGAGTAGGCAAACGTCCCGGGTTCCCCGGTTTTCCCCCCTCCTCCCTTCTGTTCATACTTTATCCTCATCTATCCCTTTTCATCGTCTCGAATACCCAAAAGTGCTTTTTTTATAGACTTTAAAGTTAACAATATCCAATCAATCGATCAAAAATTTTAAAGGGTTTTGTCCCGGAAAGTATATATGATATCGCCCGACATACAGCTGGGCTAAACCTCACTTGTCAAAAACTTTTTTCTTTTTAATCTACTCACGAAAAATTTGGGTTTAGGACTGTTTTAACCCCGGGTTTTTTCAAATGTAAAAAAAACATCAAAAAAAACAAATGTAAGATTTTTTTTTTAAATAAAAAAGGGGAAAAAATTTTGGGTAAAAATGGTAAAATTCCCTTTCAGTTTCTAAATTTTACCAAAAAAAAGTATAGATACAAGTCTTAAAACCCAAAATAATAATTTACAAAACGAACATCTTTTTTAAACAAATTGGGTAAAATTTTTTTTTTTAAAGCTGAAATTTTAGCACGTTTGCGATTTTTTTAAAGGTTTCCCTACGCTGTAAAAAATAATTTTGAAAACTACACTTTCGGGTTTAAAATTTTTTCATTTTTTTTAAACAGTGAAAACTTTGAGTTCGGGAAATTTACAATTTCTTCAAAAGAAAATTTTTTATAGGAATATCTTTTAAAAATTTCCCGTAGAAACAAAAAAAATTAATGGGTACCTGGCCTTTTTGGGAAGAAGGGAAAGCCCCTTTAATAGTATCATTTTCCCAAAAATTAAACCCCCTGCTGGGGCCGTAGTAGATTATTTTATAACTTAGCCATCTATCCCATATTCTTCCCACATTAATGCGGATCCGTTTGAAACTTTTTCCCTTTTCACTTTAACTAGAAAAAAACTTTTTTTGCTGAAAACCTTTTTTTTCTACTTTGAAATTTTAAATTTAACAAACAAAACTTTTCGTTTGGGGTCTTTTCTCACATTTCTTCCAATTACCAAACAGGGCACTTTGCTGATACCTTTTTTAGTAATTTTATCGTAATTATATATTCTCCTGGAACTTATTTGTATTATTTCTAAAAATGTGTATTGTTCACAGAATTTAAACACTTAAGTAACATTTATTTCCAATTACAAAACAATATTTTGGGCGGGTACTTTTACCCCACAGATAATTTTCCCCTAATTTTTAAAAAAAATTCCCTTTTTAAACCCAAATTTTACCTAAATTCATTACGTTTAATTTCATATTTTCAAATGCATTTTTTTTCCGATACCTCACGAACAAAATTTTGTTGAAGATTTTTTTTTTGATCCCAACTTTTTATTCCGGGTATCGTCCAACTCTTGCAGAAGCTTTTTTTAACGCATCTTGTTTTTGGTGCTGCCTTTTTTTTTTTTTTTTGGTTGAAGATACTAGTAGAAAATACCCAAAATTAGGCCCCTTTTTTTTTTTTAAAATCCTTTAATTTAAATTTTAAATACAAAAATTAAAAACCAGCCCGAAAAATCGAATATATATCGATAGAACAAATTTTCCCCAAGCCGTGGTTCGAGATTCGTTTTCCTCATTTTTTTGCTAAAGGGCCCCTCTAAACCACCAGCCTACTTTAGAGAACTGTGACCGTTCAAAATGGGAAATTTAAATTATAGTCGGGGTTATTTGGGGTTTCATGTTTTCTAAGAAAAAAAGGGGCATCACATCACAAACCACTTTCTTTCCTGGGTTTATTTTTTACCCTTTTGTTGTCCTTGTTAGCCCTTTAGTAGATGCTGTTAAAAACAAAAATTTTCCTTCATTTTATTGAAAATTAACCATCCTTGGGGTTCAGGTGCCCCAAAAAGGTTTTGATTTTCGAACCTCTGCGAGAGGGTTTAGTTCGTCCCAACCCTTGAATTGAAAATTTGGGGTTCACTGCAACGCATTTTTTCATGGGTCCATTAATTTTCCCCTCAACCACCAAAAATCCTTCCCGAAACAAAAAATTTTTTGTTTTTTTTCCAGGAACCCTCGAAACCCTTTTAAATTTGGGCTTAACACTGGACCGGGGGAGGGGAACAATCGTACATCAACTTTTATTTCAGAAAATTATTTTTTCCCCTTTGACTCGTAGTGGTTGACAAAGGTGTGTTTAACTTTAATCAATAAAAAATTTATAGCTCAGAAATTTAAGTATTGCACCTAGAACTTTACTTTTTTTTTATTTGGGCCCAAAATTTTTCATTAAAAGGCCTTTTAAACCATTTTTTTTTGGGAATTTTCATGCTCTGGAATGCCCCTTTAAACAAATTTAAACCCGGTTTTTCCGTACGATGCGACAAAAAAGTATTTTTTAAAAAAGAGCTTTTATTTTTATCGGGGCATTCAAAAAGAAGTTTCAGCAAAGATCATTACTCCATTTGAAAAACCACACCCTTCAAAGGGGATTTGAGTAATTTTTCCCGAAATAGATAAAACAAAAATTTAAAACCCCAAGAAAGACTTTCTTTGAAAATCGGGACCCCAAAATACATTTTAAAAAAAGTCATACCAGGGACTGTGAAAAATCTGCTCATAAATTTTTTTCTAGCAACATTATTTTTACGAAGATTTTTTCCCCAAAACCCATTTCGTCCTGTTTGGGGCAAAACAGGGTTTTCCAAAAATGATAGGGACATGACGTCAAATAAAATTGGTTTCCACACAAACTAAGTTTAAAGGTTGTTACTAACCAACGTTAGGGGAAAAGTAAAGGGGTTTGCAACTTTAGATTTAAAGACTGACCTTTAAACCCCAACATTGGATTTGATAAAAACTACAATCTTAGGATACACTCTCTTCGCTTATCCTTCCCCTCACGTCACAAAACCACTGCCCTCCAAGGGTCAAAAACGGCGACATGAAGATTGGGGGTGCATTGAAAATTTGAGTGTGCAACTCCTCATAAAAAACTCGTAAAGATTTGATGTTTCGAATTCCCCCTGGCGGGGAAAATATTTTGTCACGAAGTTTTACCTTGTTCTGTGCAAAAAAGTTTGGGAAAATCAGGTCGATGGAAAAAAAGGGCTCAGAAATGTGAA
The DNA here is from genome assembly GCA_024449915.1 of Sweltsa coloradensis. Taxonomy (NCBI): domain Eukaryota; kingdom Metazoa; phylum Arthropoda; class Insecta; order Plecoptera; family Chloroperlidae; genus Sweltsa; species Sweltsa coloradensis. The sequence goes on along the minus strand of JAMZAV010000108.1, from coordinate 635,456 downwards.
AGGAAACCCCCCGCAATGAACCCGATATTATGGGATTTTTTTCCTGTCCCATGGGCTATGCAAAAAAAACCCTGAATTTCAGAAAATACTTTTTCGACATTTTACTTTTTTTTTTTGGGAAAGACCTGTTTATCGAATGTTTAAAAAAATATACCAGTATTCAAGAAATAGTTTTTTTAAAAAAAAGCACCAACCATAGCTCTTTACCGTTAAATTTATAATAAATTTTTCTAAAATTATTATTTTTTAAATTTTTGATTTTTGTCTTCAAAAGCATAATGTAAAAAAAAAAATTTGTGATTTCGCCAAAATTTGCGGTTTTTTGAATAAAAATTGTAAAGTATACGTCGACATTTTGTTACTTATGGGGGAAAATATTCTTTTCTAATAAAGAATTAGAAAGGAAAATGTTTAAAAATGTTGAAAAATAAAAATTTAAAAATTTTTCAAGTTTTTTTAATTTTTGTGTGCAAAAGCACGAAGTAAAAAAAAAGGTAAAATTTTTAAAAAATAAATTTTTCCCTAACTGAGAAATCCTGTATCGATAAAGTGTAAAGGTTTCTATTATTTTACAAATTTAAAATTTAAATTTTATACAAATTATTATCCAAGGTCTCAAAAAAGGAAAAAAGTGAATCGTCATGTCAGTTCCCCCACAAATTAAAAAAAGAGGTTTTTGCAAACTTGAGCTATGTTTTTGTTACGCCTAGTAAATTCTTTCATTGAGGGAGGAGGAATTGAGTAATTAATCGAGGAATGGATGATGTGTGCATGATGGAACTTGCTTTGTCCAAAAAGTAAACGAGGCAAGTTTTTGTTAAAGGGTAGCCCCAGGGGGGTTAAAAGGGAGGGCTCAAACATATATAATTTTTTGATTTTGGGTCTACAGAATTGTTTCCCGATCTTATTCGGGAAAGGGCCCCGGGGTTTAAATCCCGTCGAAACCGCAATCCTGACTTAAGTTTTTTCCCGGGGGGGGGGTTTTTCCCCAGTCGTCAATGCGACAAACCCTTCCCCAAAAATTTTCTATCTCGCAACCTACGTTTTAGTCTGACACCTGAAGAGGGGGGATGGGAATTTAAATTTAAACCCCTTTGGGAGGCTTCCCACAAAAATTTTCTTATCGATTTGGATTTCCCGGTTCGTTTCCCAAAGCAAAATAAACTTGTTTTGAACAGGTGTTTTCCTTTTAAAAATTTAAAAAAAAAGAATCCAATTAAAAAAATAAAATCCAACACATTAATTATTATAAGTTTAATTAAAAAACGCCAACAAAATATAAGCATTAAGGCCCAATTTGAAACTTACAAACAAAAACACTGGGAACTTTGAGGGTTTACGTTACCCAAAGTCTTGAACCAAAATTTTCAACAAATATCGGGCTCGTTTCTTTTTTCGGTTTTAGTCAATTTTTTAATAATTTGTCAGTTTATTTTCGATTTCGGGTTCGGGGGGTGCCCTGAAAGGAGGGGGTCTATTCACTTTGTAGCAACCTCATCCCTAACGACAAAATAAAATAAATAGTTTTTAAATAGCGATGAGAATTTTTAAACCCACAAGTGGTTTTATTTAGATAATCTTTAAATTTGGGAAAGGGACGGGGAAATACTAATTTTTAAAAACAGTTACGTACGTTTTTTTTTTCATCTTTTTTAAATGCGTAAAGACCTTCTATTAGGGGTGATAACCCTTATCCCAAATTTTAACCACCCATGAAATGTGACCTTTTAAGAAAAACATGCCTATTCGAAAAGAACTCAAAACTCACTACCTGGGAATCTGGATTTGTCATTACGCTTTTTTTTCACGACGATTTATTTTATAGTAACAATGGAAAGGTTTTGCCAAAAATGGGGACGGGGGGACCCTAAAAAAAGGGAGAAAAAGCTACTTTATCAACAGAAAGTTAAGTATATATAAAAATTATAGTAAAATAATTCGTTATGCCCTTTATTTTTTTTTGGAGGGGCCCCGGGGGGTTCACCATTAAAAAATATTTGTCGCCCTTTTTCTCGTTTTATAAAGGTCTCGGTTTGGGGCCGATTTCGGGTTTTTTTTTCTGATAGGGGGCTAGCAAATCCCCCCCCCCCCCCCCCCCCCCCCGGGTTTACAAAAAATATTATTTTTTTATCCAAAATGAACGAATGGCACTATCTTTTCCTCCTATGTGTTATCTGTTCTGTGATACTAGGGGAGGGTATAGTAGACTTCCTCAAGAGCACATTAGTTTGATGATGATATGTCGTTTCACTATAAGGGGTTTTTCTAGACGATGAGTGGGGATAACTAGGAAACGCTAAAGGGCCCGCCCCCGTTTATGGATTTAGCCCTTTTTTAAAAATTTTTTGTTTTCATGGGATATCTTTACTTTTTTCAAGTTCCTTTTTTTTTGCTGCCCCCGCAAAATTTTAGCTGATTGTTTTTCCCCAAATTTCTTTTTTTACCTTTTCATTTGGTAAATTTTTTACCGTAAAAAACTTATATTAAAAACTTTATTTCTATAGATTCTGGCCAACTTTTTAAAATTTTTCTTTAAAAGGTACCTACATCACCTAAACCCTTTAAAGTCCAGGGTTAAAATAACGTTGTACCCCCCCAGTTTTTGGGCCCCAAATTTTTCCCAAATGGGGACAAAATATCGCACAAAAAATCAAAAAATTATATTAAAAGGGTTTATTCTATGGATTCTGGGTAAATTTTTCAACCCCTTTTTTTTTTCAAAATTCTAAAACACTATAAAACCCTTTTTGTCCATGTATAAAATGAACGTTGTAGCCCCACCCGTTTTTTTCAGAATTTGGGCCCCAAAAGTCCGAAAATCGCACTAAAAAAAACGAAAAAAAACTAAAAATACGATATTCATGAGAAATATTTTTTCGATTGTACCCAAAAACAAAACACCTCTAAATTCAAGATTTCAAAGGTCCTGTTTAAATTTTCATCAAGATCGGATTTTGCCGTTTGCCTGGGAGAGATTTTCCCAAACAGCCCAAAAAAAAAACAAAACAAAAAAAAAAAAAAAAAAACAAACCCCAGCTAAATTTTTTGGGGGGCGTGAAATTGAAGGCTTTTTCTCTTACTAAAAAAAAAAGTGATGCACCATTATAAAAAGCATTAAAAGTAAACCCGGGACTCCGTTAAAAAACACCTTTTTTTTTTTTTTTTTTTTTTTTTTTTTTTTTTTTTTTTTTTTTTTTTTTTTTTTTAAAAAACTGTTTTTTTTTTTTTTTTTTTTTTTTTTTCTTTTTTTTTCCCCCCCCCCCCCTTTTTTTTCTTTTTTTCCAAAACAAAAAAATTTGGGGGGAAAAAAAAATCACCAAAAAAAAGCGGGAAAAAAAATACAAATTAAGGAAAGTTTTTTCTGGTTAAGAATGTTTTTTCTGCTAATTTTTTGTTTTCCCCTTTTGGGCGAACTGTTGTCTTTTAAAAAACCCTTTTTCCAAAATTTTGCAAGAAAATTTTAAAAAATAATTCTAAGCACAATTTTTTTTTTTTTAAATTGATACAAATTTTTATTTATAAAAAAAAATTCTTTTAAAATTTCCTTTTTTTTAAATCTGTTTCAAATTAATTGGGAAAATTTGCATTGTGGTAAGTTGCGCCCTTGAAACTTATTATTTTTTTTGGGGAAACGGGGGAAAAAGGGGTTTTACTCTAGACGAAGTTCTAAATCACGATTAAAAATTTCACGGTTCTCGAAGAAAAAACGCGTGTCCGTAACTTTCAATCTACTCTTTTATTTTTTCAATCGATAAGATATGTTTTTGTGCATACTCATAAGGTATATCATCGAGGCCGACTGATTCCTTTTTTTTTTAAATTGGTCCCCCCTTGGTCACACATAATTTGTAAATTTTCGACACAAAATTAGAATGTTTATGGGAAAAGGGCTTTCAGAAAAAAAATGTAAAAAAAGGGGTATGCCGAAACTAAGTAGCATTTAGTAATAGGAAAGGTGAAAACAGGACAAGAAAAATTCATTATAATTAAAAATTTTTCGTGAAAAGCCGCCCGGGGGCAATTCATGCCCCTCTTTGGGGTCTAACTAAAAAAATCCGAGGACTGTTTTAAAAGGACTCAATCCATTGCATTTGCATTAAAAGAAGGGAAAACTACCTTCATCAGGACTCAGGATTGCCGGTCTCGACGGGATTTGAAACCCGGGACCTCCCGAATCAGAGTCGCTCGAGACAACAAAATTCGAAAATTACGAAAGACTGCACTCAGAACGCTGGGCGTCCGCACCCTACTCAAAACGTTATGTGGTGTTAAAACTGGAACCCTACCAATCCTAAGTTTCAATATTGTTTTATTATAAGGTATGAGTTTAAGCTATATCCACAAAAACAAATACAAAGTTTGGTTAGACCTAAACATTATACCTACAAGGACACATCTGCTCATCATCTCGTAAAAGTACAGCATGATTAACGTTCGAATACACATACGTAAAACAACAAACAACTGTTAATGAGTTTTTCATTGTTCATCTCGTCCTCCCCAGAGAACCATGTGTCTGGCGGGCGTTCGATTCTATACTCGTCTGATATATAGACACGTGCATTCAAGGTAGTCCAGTCTGGGCCCAGTAGGGGTAAACCGTGTTTTATACCCAAAGACTTTGATCGTATATTGCATCATTTGTGTGGAGAGCAACAGATAAGCGACCCTTTCACTCCATCAATAACTAGGACCGCTTCCTCGTTAAAAAAACTATATTTTAGTTAGAATTAGATGTACTGGTAGAGAGAGTATCTTTAAAATCCGAATTTTAGCTTTTTCTGCTTTTATATCGTCATCTACAAAGATCAAATGATTAAGACTGTATTTTTTTTTTCAAAATAGCTTTTGCCCTTTGGTTGATGTTGGTGTGTTTCAAAAAAATTTTAAAATTTTATTGGTCGCAGTTGACACGAAACGCTAAACTTCTGGAACAGTGCTAACAGCACTTACTACTGACCTACTGCTCAGTACTTACTTAACAAACATATTTTAAATGTATAAATCTTATACATAAAATTGTTTTAGTGATTTCTTCATTATCTTTTTTTCCTTTCAAAGTTTATTAAATCTACTCCATCTCATAGCAATATAAAAAAATTAGACACTACTAGCGTTGAGTGACTATAATATAATTGTCACTCACGCTACTAGTAGGGCTAGTCCCGATAATATATCAACGCCTACAGTTTTTGTTTCTGAAGCATCTTCGTATAAGTAAATTTAAGATGAATAAAATTTCAAATTTCATGATTACCAACATAACACGATGTAGATAACGCTCTCTGTGGACGAAATGTTGAACTTGAATGAAAAGAGCTTGAAATTCTGTCTTTTTTAATGAGGTGTCATATTTTAAATGATGTGCAAAGTGCATATATATAGCGATATGCAAACAGCTCGCTTGGCCGATGTGTACCCTTCACGTTAGTTGCTGCACGACTCCATTAGTCCAGTACCTCGCGCACGCAGGCTAGTTATTATTATGGCCAAGACTGGCTGGCTATACATGTATGGTTATAGCAAGTGTGGCAACTATGGTGACACGTTTATAATAATATATCCTTATCTAGTCTGGCACACATCTCGGTACTAGACAGGTCAGGTCACCGGCTTCAGCTATACGAGAGCTTAGCGGAAGAAACACTATTAATAATCAAAGAAATCGATTATTGCTTTTAAAAGGGGGTCCTACATGCAATGTCAGATTTGGAAGAGTTTATAATAATATGGGATACTTTCTTGTTTGTATAGGGCTACTTGGTGGAAATTTAGGTTTTGATAAAAAGAAACAAATCACGATTTTGTAAAACATAATAACAATATTTTTTCAGTTTTTTCTTGGATAAGCGCAGGATATTGTTTGTTATTAACTTAAAGTAAGAAAAATTTAGGGTATTAGGCCTATAAACTATCATTTTTACTTCACATATGATTTTTAGGTAACATAGCCAAAGAAGAGAATTTAATCCAATTGTGGGCCAAATACAATCCCATGATCCATCGACACGAAGACATGCCAGCATGTGACAGTTGCAGACAGAAAATATTGTGTCCACTAAAAAAAAAGTTCTATTGAGATTGTGGGTTCAGTTTTTTTGTCCAAACAGATAAGATAACAGAAATATGTCGAGTTCTTTCATCATCACAGTTCAGATGTGAATCCCCTGGTGCTGCATATCGGGCCGAGCCAGGGGTGCCCAAACTATGATACTCGACTGAAATATGTGATCAAGTCCGAATATACAAATTGAGATTTACTCGCCTCAATGTGTGTTTTTGTAGCTCAAGAGATAATATGTGGGAATATAAACAGCTACATTAAAAAAGTGCACCGGTACTGTAATAGTTATTTCTTTAGGAAAATTGTTTCAATTAAATGCAAAACAAATAATGAAAACGAGGAGAATCATTATTTGGTATGTACCGGTATCGGTATTCAACTATCATAAACATTTTGACCTAAAGTAAACCTATAACCGTTGATGAAACTGTGACAGAAACACAAATAAACGAACTGTTTATGCATTAATTTAACTGTATTTTTGTAGCATTGTTACATTTTCAGAATTGATTGGTTTCAAAGGGGTCACGTAGTTTGAAAATTTGACTTAACATACGAATTAATATGCAAGTTTGTAGCCCAAGTTCTATTACGTATGTAAAACAATTAGTAAGAATGAAGAATCAATCAATAAATTCATGGATAAATGAATGATCAGATACATCGATAATACATGGATGAATGAATATAAATAAGAAGCATGAATCCCATTCCTCAAGAGTAGGCTACGAGCCAGAATAACGTGACGTCACTAATTCATCAGCTTGATTTAGGCAGTACGAAAAGTCAAGCTTCACCTCGTATTAGATAAGTTAATTTGGTACTAAGTGTTGCTAATTATAATCAACCTTAGCCACCCGCCTAACCTTGTAAGTTGTGACTAGATTCGTTGCAATATTGAGGGTCTGATTAGAACGTGCGACAAACAACTATTTAAATCATCCCAAATGAGAAATACATCGTTACGTTGTCGCCTAAATATTGTATTAATTGGTTAATTGAGACTTTTGTTTAATTTAACCCAAAATGTACACAAGAAAGTGAAATATGTGAATAATTAACCTGTGTCCACGAAACGTCGAAAACTTACGTTTTCCCATTCGTATCAATGTGACGAATGGTATGTTGACTAGAGAACATTTTTTTATAAAGAGATAACTACAAAAATGCTAAACACGTGATCATGTGTATGATTTTTTTATTATTCATTGAATAAGCTTAAATTTCGAAAGTTTGTAAAAATTTAAGTAGGACAAACATTTTAAATTTAATTCACTATTCAAAATTTTCAAAATTTCCACAAATATCCTGGTTTAAAAAAATCCTAGATATCTACAACAAAACATTCCTAGATAGTAGATAGTACATGTCGATTAAATTATAATCCCAATCTAGAGGAAGTAAATTAAAGTCACAGGAGATACTGATATTTGGAGCACAGCCTTGCTTTATAGTAGTTCTAGTTCAATATGCAAGGTTGGAACGTAAGGATGGGACATCCAGATGCCAAGGGCCCAAGCAAGGCATCTGCCCGCCAAACTAGACAACAACAGTGTCACACATGCAAGCTCCAGCCACGTGTGTAATAGTAGTCACGTGACCGAACATATGGCCTAATCTACAAGTAGCGTAGGAGTAGGAGTGCCAGAATCAGAAGATAACACCAGCGGAGAGCATGCAAGGCCATGGCCGTCTGTACAGGCATATACAAAGTTTTTAATTAATTCTAGATTATTACAAATAAGACACGTGACCATAAGTGCAAAAACAATAGATTATAATGTAGGTATAGCGATAATACCCTTTGCAAAACACATTGCGTAGAAACTATGTAAAAACAGTACATGTATTTATCGTGTATATTGTGTTGTGTCTAATATTTTTTTAATTTGGCATTTGCCAGTATGTGTGAGTGAGTTTGTAAGTGAGAGGGTGGGAGAATTAGAATATTTTACATTTTTTCGGACGCGCGTATTTAAAGAATTTCAAAATTGCATTTTTTTAGTGTACCGAAAATTCATAACCGACGACCGGAGTGTATCTTTACTAAATAAATAGACCTTGAAAATAAACCGTGAACACTGATGTATTTCATGAAAATTCGATACATATATACGGCTTAGAAAAGTGGATTGCAAAAAACAACATGTAGAATATTCTACTTATATTTTTGCCAACCTATATTTAGTAAAAACTAATACGCTTTAGAATTTTAAAAAAATCACCATGTCCTTGTAAATAATAAAATTCAAATATACAAAAAAATGCACGACAAATTATTTATAACTCCTGTTTCACATCGATGTAGTGCATAGGGACAAAAATAAAATTTAGACGTAAATATCAATGCCTTGTGTGGGATTCGAACCCAGTTTCTAATTCGTGCAGTCAGTTCAATGACCTTATCTCGCCCCCACCCCTACTTCAGACCGCTACAAAGCGCGTTTATCTTTCTTCTCGAGTGTTCTTGCTGCTGTGAGAGCGAGGAATGGTAATTGATGGGGGGGGGGGGTCAGGCACGTGCGCTGCAGCCCGCTCTGCCACCCACAGGTTCTATTGATCTACTCCTACCCTACTCTCAACAAACTCACTTTTTTGTTTGAAAACTTCTATCCAAAGATGAATGTAACACATTACTTGTGTTTGATGTTATATTATACCCGTACTGGGTTTGAACCCTGAACCCTTCCACCTTCGCACAACACTACAACAACCGTGGCATACATTTCATATAATTATTCAATTGTATTTTTTCATGTAGACTGAGGCTGTAGAACGTCAACGAGTTTGCAGAAATCGGGATCGAACCTAGTACATATTTTCTATAAACTCAACATGTAATGAAATAACGAATTATTATTTTTTTATTTTAAAAAATCGCATAGTTGAATTTCGTAATTATTGTCTTTTTTCTTTTTAAATTTTAGTTATTTTGATTTTAGTAATCAATGAAATAAGAATATTTTTTTATGATTTGTGCCATTGTTGGATCATTGTTAAATGTTGGCTGATGACTGATGAGCAACACTTCACGAAAACACGTAAATTGTGCAACAATGGAATATTTCTCATGGCTCAATATCATTTTATTATAAAATTTACGGTGTCGACTACATAGAATAGAATATATGACAATTGCACGCGGGGTATTGATTAAATTCTAACACTTAAAACTCCATGTCGGGAGTCACGTAGCCACGTTATTCAACCAGCATCCGACTTAAATTAAAGAAAAACGGTTAATGATTTATTTAATTGTTGCTTTTTGTTATTTTTATATCTACGTTCCATACCATGCGACTAACTTCTGGTTTTAACCATTTCCAAGAATCCGTATTCGTGATGTTATGTGGATTACCCTGGGGCATTCTGTCGTATATCACGTTATATTGAGCCAGACAGAAAATATATAGGTCAGGAAGTGGAAGATAAAATAGGTCAACCAACTGCATCTACAGTCACACCACAGATCGATGAAGTTACAATTTGTAAATTATAAAATGCAAAAAAATGTTTAACCATGTTTAAAAAAATCAATTATAATAAAAAATAAGATGGATAATTCAGAGCAGATTCGTGTGAGAAGGAAGGAGATTCGTACAATCTTTGTGTATGGTACGATACTGACCAGCGTAACACCACACATTGCGAAATTCTTCCCATCTGCTGAAGAGCGCCAAGTATATACACGTGTTGAAAATGCACTTCACCTTCTGAAAATGCACCTCGAAATGCGCTAAGTTTAGAAGATAAATAATATTTGTGACTTACCGCAAAAGTAGAAGAACGCTCGTCATTTCGATGATTTCTTTGTTGTAAATAAAATAATATATAAACTAAACTAAAAAGTATGTACAAAACAACATCACACTTTTCCGGTAGTTTGCTGGTGCTAACACATCGGACTGTACTCGAGTTGTGGAGTGAAGTTAGCGCTATTCCCGCAACCTTCAGCGAGCGCTAGCTGTCGAGTGGTTAGCTATCTCTGTTGCTACACTGCATCTGTGCTAGTATCAATCCGCAGTTGAAGTTTTTATGAATGAAACACCCATTTATTTTCACACCTATTTGCATAATTTAATGATTTAAGTGCTAAGAACCAAACCAAAATTGTGTTGAATTAGTTTTCATTGCTAAGATTCTAAGTATGTGAAGGACTATTTTCTTTAAATAATGGAGCCAAAGAAGTAGTTCGATTTAAATATTTTTAAAACACATGACGATAAAATCTTAAATTCCGTACATGAAGAACTATTTCTGAAATGTTTCTGGAATATGAATATTATTTTAGTCACGTTTTATAGAGAAATTCAAGAGGTATTTGTGTTTGTTTTTATTCTTGAAGTATAAGATAAATAGATTAAGTGGCAGATAGCTTGGGATTTCTGTAATGTCACTGTTGATTTATTAATCGGTTATTAAAACTTTAGACTTGAGAGAACACAGTGCAATTTATATACGTACCATAAACAAGATAAATTGTATTATTGTTCTGATAGAAACGTAATTCAAATTTATAAGTAGCATGAATTCAAATGTAAATGTAATGATTTAAAGCGACATTAATTAAAATATTATTTATTGATTGATTTGATTTAGGAGTACAATAAATAATATGACGGTAAGTAACACAAAGGCACGGAAAATAATAAACAGTAAACCATTTAAAATAATTCCCGATTGAATGTTCAATACTGATTGAACATTGCAATTTTCTTGTTATGTTTATTACGATTTACGATGATATTTTTCATATTTGTTGACATAAACTAAAGCCACCACGAATCAATTATACAAAAAACTAATAACGCCAAACAGTTTCCTACATAAGTTGTTCTTGTGTTCGATTGCTGTCGTCGTGTGTTGTTGATTTACGCACCATTTAATGAAAATGTGACTATTTTTTATTATTTATGACAGATATCCACAAAAAAACTGTTAACGTACAAAATGTGTTATAGGCCTACAAAAAAAATTATAAAATATACATGATTTGAGCCCGTGTAGGCCGACGTTAGTTATTATATGGATCTGGTACCAAACCTGACAAAAGAAGCGAAAAAATCCTGGTCAAAAACCTAAATATCTACAATATTTATTTAGATGAGTGTAACGAAAGAATCAATTTAAAAATTTGGAAAGAAAAAGCGCGTATGTTTTTTGTTTTGTTTTTATATCTGTTTATTTTCGCACATTACCGGTCAAATGACTGATATTTATGAAATGTTCAGCGAATCTTCGAAATCTGTAACTTTAAAGCTCGACGTTTTAGCGTTTTTTAGTACAATCGAATTAATGCTTCTAATAGATTTCACTTTCACGAATGGTTCAACAGTTTTACTATTTTGTTGTTGTATAAATAAAAACAAGGCTCATAGCAAAAAACTTGTTGGAAATTTAAAAAAAATAATACTCGTTGTTACAGCCTTGTATTATTTTGTAAAATTTATAAAAATGTATACAATCGAGGATTGAAGCCTTGTATTCTCTGTTGCTAAGTCCAAAGAGATTGTATCAATCAATTTGGAACTACGTTAGAAAAAAAGTTCCATTCTTTATTTATTTTGACAAAACGAAACGAAATTAAAGAGCACAAAAAATGACGACCCATGCACCAAAAACGCTTTTCTATCAACGCTAGTATAAAAGTGTTCGCGAAGCTGTCAATACAAGTCATTTCACTTCCGGTATATCCTGTGTTAAAAATGTAATTTTAACAGGGGCGTGACCAGGGTAGTAATATTACCCGGGTAAGATGCGGAGGAAGGGACTTCAAGGAAAGTAGCAGGGGGGGCTTGGGGGGCGAGCCCCCCAACTACAGCGCCGCAGGCGATTTTTTGAAAATTGGGGTTTTTAGAGTGATTTCTGAGCGTTTCAGATAAATTACCGGACTGAATGCAAAAGTGAAATAATTTCGTTTATGTAGTGCAAAAAACAGAAAACATAAACAAAAATGGAACTTTGACGAGAATGATAAGTATTGGGTTTTGAGTTTTGGGGCTAAGTAAGGAAGCTGTTGGTACTTAAATGTTAATAAACTATAAGCACGATTTGGAATCGGGATTGCAGGTATCTGATGATATTGTAAACTAGACATCGGAATATTTTTTACCAAGCAGGACACGTTGGAGCAGTGGCGGGACGTGGGACTTTAGTTTGAATGTCGAGACTGTCCCGCCGAAAGCGGTAAGTATGGCAACCCTATGCGGAGACCCAAATCTTCGAAGTCAGTACGGGGTTCTGGGGCAAACAAATAGGCAGTCCTTTTACTTTCCAAATTATTAACAAATCGTTAAAATCAAACCTTGAAAAATAATTTTTAATTTTTAACAACTTTAGTAGGCGAAGATTAATATTTCATTTAGGATAAGTTATTAACTTTAATTTATTGTTATTATCAAAACAAACTAAACGTATACTTTGAATGAAAATAGTTAAAAATAATTTAAAGTACTTACAAATTAATATACATATTAGGTACAAGATAAGCCATGCTTGAACACTCCAAAAATTTTGTTGATGAGAAAAATGTATAGTAAGTGATAATGAATTAAAATGCATGTTCTGACTTTCGTTTAATCTGCTCTCTGAAATGTAAACCGAAAAGCGCAAAAAAGTCGTTAGGACCTACTTGTTTTAATCATTATATTGTTTAGTTTGTAGCACTCATGATTGCACGTAACCTTACTAATGGGAAAAAAAAACTGCGCTAACAACACAATTAAAATTGAACATCCACAAACTGTAGTATTTCAATACGTAGCCATGAGCCCACACACGTAGTATTTTACAAAACAGTCACTTAATTCACAAACGTTGAATCGAAATAATTCGATATGAAACACACTCACTGTTGAACTTCTACATAATGTAGCTAGGCTTCCGACACTGTCAACCCTTGTAAGGTCAAGACAAGACTGAAACGAAGCGAAAATGAGCAAAATAACAGTTGTCAACCCCATATTGCCAAGTGAACGTCTGTATTTCCAGGAATCGAGCTTGTTTGAGATGAATGGCATGCACTGACCATTGACAAATCCCCCCCCCCCCTTCCCGTCCCATGACACTTGCACACCACGTGCGATCCTTACCTCCAGACATCAACCCTTCGCTAGAACAAACAAAAAAGTCCTCGGTTGATTTTTTTTGCGACATTTTTGCGGTTGGTCCTGGTGAAATATTGTAATCGTTGTAGGCATGGAAGAATGAACTTAGGGAATTTTTACCCGGGTATTTACCCGGGTTACCGATGCCTAGTTACGCCGGTGAATTTTAAACACACAGTTAATTAGATCTGCAACAGAACCGGCTGAGCTGCATGAATTAATATGGAATTGCTTTAAACTTGACTTGAAATATCACATTTTTGACACTAACTATTCGCTCAGCCATGAGAGCATCCGATGTTCATGAAACTTTACATATAGTAGTCAAAACCTATGATTGTACAACGGTCGTAGATTGTCAATATTTTAGTTTATGTTTATCACCCAGAAACAATTCACAAAAATTTAAAATTTTGGACTTTTGAACAGAAAAGTCGTAATAATCAATTTATTGTTCTAGTTGTTTTCATTTCTGCTCCCATGCAACTGAGTAAAATTACTAATTTGCTGTGGTGTTCTAAGTCAGCCGAGCAAATAGAGAATAAGCCACAAGAGTAACGTTGACAATAAATTCACACAAACAAATTAATTACTGATTTTGTAAATAAATACTTGGAATTTCATAAGAACAAACGATTTATTTTAAATACAACAGACTTGGAATATATTTGAGGGATTCAGTCATCAATCAGACGGTGGAAACAAAAGCTAAATATGTTGATTTTCATGCATGTAATGAAACAAAAATTGTGAAGTCCAGAGGCTGATGTCTGAAAAAATAGTAGTCGAGTTTTTAATAATAATTATATAAAATGCCTATGGTGACTTTGTTTGTCTCGTACCTTTGATAAATTGACAATACTCATGTCGCACAGCTGCATACACAGTACACACACCTGCACATGCACACCTGCGCACGTTTGTTTCTGTATGTGTGTCAAGTTTCTGTTCTTGCAGCATCGAGCCTTCGATGGAAATTGCACGCATGAATTCGAATGAGCTATACAGCAGCAGCATAAAGCTGTTTTATATAGAACATAATAAATGTGAATATAAAACGCTGTTGAAAGCAAAAAAATGTATAACCAGGGTGCGAATTGACGGCTTGGTAGAGGGGGGGCGGGGGGATGGCCAAATATAGTATCTGCGTGGGCTATAACCCTATAACGAGTCTATCTCTGTGGCGAAGCCCTAGACGCCGGAGGCAAAATAAATTGGGTTATTTTTGCCCTCAATCTGAGGTATTGTTTTTAAAGAGAAGATTACAAGACCTAGTCAAGATATTTTATTCTCGTATTTTAACTTTTCACCAACTTTTTTTTGTAGTTTTAACCTACTAGGAAGCTTCGCAAACGCTTTTTCAGGCGCGTTGTTGGATGAGCGTAAATTGGTGCATTGAGCTGCCATGTGTTCATGAGAAATAATTTTTCGATTGCAACTCAAATTTCACACGAATATATTAATTCATAAAATTAAGGTTCTGTGAAAAAATCATTACAATCGGATAAAGCATGTAGGTGTTACAAGCCGAAGATTTTTTTTAAATAGAAAAAATCGTAAAATTGCGATTTTCATGAGAAACCATTTTTCGATTCCGAAAAATGTCATCGCAAATTAGAGTATCGGTTTAGCCGGAATCGTGTTAACAGACACACAAAAATACAAACAGAAAAAAGAAAACACTCCGGACTTTTTTCTCCGGTGTAGTGAAATGGAATCTTCGCTTCGCTCATCCAATTATGTAAATTATAATATGTTATTTTACGAGATAAAATCTGCTATGATCTGATATGAAATGAGATGAGATGGGTATCCAGAGGTATGGATTTAGCAACCCCGGCGAGGATACCTTTCAGTAAAACAGAGCCATGGATGAAATTACCAGAGGGGGGAAATCCCCCCCGGCCCCTACGTCAGTTCGCACTCTGCGTATAATCATCAGTGGCTCAGCTCAGGGCGTAGAATACGATACTCTGATTCGGGGCTTGGAAGACTCGGCTTCGATACCTGCCACCGGTTGGATCAAAGCTTTTCCCAAGGTTTCTTTAGTCGTTACAGTGAATGCAAGGCAAGTGATTGAATCCCAGCCCTTCACATTGCCCTAACTTTAAATTACTTAGTTCGACTCCCGAACAGAGGCATGCAAGTGTTACTGGGCAGTGGGCACTGGGCAGGTTTTCACGAGAAATTAGGTATCAGTCTAAAGAAAAATAAATACAAAATTAAGCTTTCTTGCATTAAATTTTTACTAAACTATTTATTTTCATTTTCAGGATTTTACAGAAAAATCAAAATATTTCTGCTTATTCATTACGTGCATATGAACGTGTACGGGATTACCCAAAGTAGGGGGGGGGGGGTGTTCCACGTCCAGCCTCACTCATGGTAGAGGCACCAGGCATAAGTATATTCAAATATTTGGGGGGCTAGTCCCGCCCCTCTAACCCCCAGAATCACCCAAAACAAATGTTGAAGGCCAATGACAACAAAAATAATGCACGTATTTTGAACGTCGTTTTATTTATTTTTTATCGTGAGGCGTGACACACGGACAGACGGACGGGCGGACAGAAGAGTTATGCATACAGGAGCCCGAGCATCGCATAGCTTCGACAAATCTTTCTATGCATCGTACTTTATGTTGTTATGTTTATTAATTTATTTAACGTCTATCATATTCAGTTTTAAAATCTGATTTACAAAGGCGGATATTTTGTAAGTATGTTACAGGTTATTGCACATTATTGAAACTCGCGTGATGTCAGATATGAATTAAGACAATCTGACCTATTGTTTGAACACACAATTATTTCATTGGACGCACGAGTTGAACTTTAAAAATGATTACACCTGGACTCACGTCTCGCGTCTAAACCCAACGAGTGTATGTGACATAAATAATAAATATCACTTCACAGACGGTTGCCTAATTTATAACAACAGTGGTGCAGTTCACTAACAAAAACTCGTGCTTGAAATAATTGGGTCGTTGAGTTTAAAGGTTCAATTCAGTTTCTTATCTCGAGGAAATACATTCAATGCACAATTTGATGATAAGAAATGTTAATTCCAATAAGAATTATTATCATCTTGCTATCGATCGACCACAACAATTTTTATTTCCGTTTTCCAACCATGTAGTTTAATTTCATCACAGCCATTACAAGCTACAAAGTTGCTATTTATTAATATTTGCATTCTCAAAGTTAAATGCAGATCAAATACATCGATAAAGAAATTAAAAAAACAACACAAAAAGTAAATTAAACAATACCACAAAATCTTTGGCGGTAAAAAACAAAACATTTCAACCTCTTCGTTTCACGTTTTATACTTTCCATCTATAATAAATAGTTTTGATATTTTGTGCGTCAACTTAGGCGTCAAATTGGCCCAACTGGAAAGTTGGGCCATGTTGAACATTCAAGTTGACGTCAACGCCAACTGGAAAGTTGGGCCATGTTGAACATTCAAGTTGACGTCAACGCCAACTGGAAAGTTGGGCCATGTTGAACATTCAAGTTGACGTCCACGCCAACTGGAAAGTTGGGCCATGTTGAACATTGAAGTTGACGATTGACGCATTTTCACAATCGTAACGCATCCAAAAGTTTATGCATGTTGATGTGATGTGGGGTGTTGCATGTTGCTGGGTGTTAACTTCAACTTCAACTACGGTATAGTCTAGTCTTATTGTATTGTAGTCAGCTAGTCGGTTCGATGCCCGGTTAGAACGTGCATGTCTGATCCTAACCAAGTTCTCTGACAACTGTGTAATATCCTGTGCATGTAAATAGCATGATTTCGAATTCACTCGCCTCTAGTTCCTGGACTTTCCACGTTCGCGTGCGTCGATCAGGTGGGATGTATAATTAAAGTGAGGCCATGCATATGCATGTTGCGGCTTGAGCTTTGTTTTCGTGTAGCTGGCATCGGGGGAATCAATACACACATAGGACGACAGAGGTATAGCGTGCAACTCCGTTTAGGGAGATCACTGCTTCGAGTCCCGTCACCGGCATTCCTTACTGAACTTTTTTTTTTTTTTTTTTTTTTTAGTTGGTGAAGCGAATGCTGGGGTTTACTTCTCAAAGGGGCTATTACCACAAAAAATTATTTTACCACATAATTTTTAGGAAAATACTACACTGAAATGACCGTTTAAAAAAAATTATATCTTGTAACTGCGATTTTACACGAATTTTTCAATTTTTATGATCCAGAAAAAAGCTAAAATTGGCGTTTTGGGAAATTCCTTAAATTTGCTTTAATCTGGTTTTTGTTCCACATAGATACTAGAGCATCATACCAATCTAAAATGGACCTTTATAACATCGTGTCTTGAAACTGTGCACAAGTGCACAAATATACACTCAAACACGAAAAAATACGCCTTCCAAACCCCCCCCCCCCCCCAATCCCCCCCCCCCCCCCCCCCCCAATTGTTTGGGATCAAAATCTTCCAAGGTCACGGGACCAAAGAATCGTCCCCATGTTATTTCTTATGGGAGATTTTTGCCAATGGGACCTAGCTCGAAAAATACCAATGACAATTTTTTGGGGGTTAGTCTGTTAATTTCTAAATTCATAACTAGCTAGCCTGAATGAAATAATTTTTTTAGTTTAGCGGGTGAATAACCCTTTAAATTCCTTTCCCAAGTACCTTACACCCGAATTACCTAATCAGAATAGGGTCACACTGCGTACATGTGTACCATAGAACGGATATCCTTAAAAAAAACTCCTTTCGTTCGTTCTCCCTTTCGAGATACGATTAGGTTGAGGCACTGTGATAAGAGTGGGTTCGTGAGGGCAGGGGGGGGGGAGCGTTTGTCTTAACTTTAGACACTGGTTTTCATTGGATACGCATATATTCTTCAGTAGCACAAGTTTGGATACCCCTAGAACAGCTTATCTTCTTCGTAGAGACAAAGGAAACCAATCTGGAATAACCTGAAATATTATCAGCTGCCCTCACTATATATTCGCTCGTTAAGTCATAACAACGATATTGTTATAATAATTTTTATAATTTCACATTCCACTTCTTGTTTTATGTTTGCACGCTTCGGATTTAATTAGTTCTCTAACAATGAATTAATGATGCAGCTTGCTGGTATAGTAGTTGCCCTTCCCATTGATATTAAATTGAGTAGACTTTGAATTTGTTTACATATTTTTTGAAAATTCCTTCTGTGATACACAAAGTTTTTGAAATCCGTCTTTAGCAAAAACGGAAATAATTTTCCAACGGATTATGTTTATCAATTTGCTGAATTTTAAAAGGTGACAAATAAAAAAATGTAAGTGAAAAATAGCCAGAAACATTTCCCAACTCTCAACATTATTACTAGATGTGGGATTTTTTTATACCTTAGGCACAATACTTAATATCCAGAGTTATGATTATGTTATGTTATTGAGTTATGGTTATGTCTAGAGTTTTTTTTATTGTTCCTTAAAAAATGGAACTAGTTCCAGTTCCAAGTTCCTCATAAGAAAAAGAAACTCTTTCCAGTTCCAAGTTCCACTATAATAAAAGGAACTAGGCCCAATACCCTAGGGCGTTCTTAAGTTCCTTTCAAAACGGAACTAAGTTCCTAAAAAGTTCCTTTTTTCAATAACCCTTTTGCTTTAGATCTTCTCGAGAGTGTCAATGTAGGTATCCAAATTCCTACTTCAAACCAAGTATTTGCAAAGAATGCATAAACTCTGAGATTTGGAGGAATTAAATATATGGATGAGTATAGGCTTTCACGACCTGTGAATCAATTTTGAATGATCTTTGGGTTGATGATGCACTGCTCCACGTTTCGCAACCAACAAGGGTGGTGAACACGTCACAACGCAACAACCCAAAAAATCATTCAAAACTCAAGGGTGAAGTGTGGCTGGCAATGCGAATGCGACTAATAATGGTGAGAAACCCATGGGGGATGGGGGTTGACCACTGAGTGAGAATAGGGATGGAGGTATGACAAGAATTTAGAACAATAGAGGCGAATTTTAGATTTCCTGGAAATGGAGTATTTTACAATCCCTTCATCTTGTAAGTAAACTATGATTTGACTCTTTCATTCCTTAAATTTGTACAGTCAAGTTATAAAAAAGGAACTTATGAAAATAAGTTACAGTTCCTGGAAAATTGGAACTAGTTCCTCCCTTAGTTCCTGTCTGGAAAAAGGAACTAGTTCCTAGGAACTGGAACTGTTTAGTTCCGTTCCTACCCAACATTGTTAATATCATAAAATGTTTAACTGAAATTCTGAATGGTCTGATTTTTTGTAGGGGGGTGGGGAGGGCCGTGGCGATATTTTTTAAGGCCAGACTGTAAAACTTATATTATGATGTGGTGTCAGGTTAAAAGTTCCAGCTGTCATGCGAAACGCGAAATACTTTGGGAATTCGCACAAGATCTAAAAACAGACTAAAAAATCTAGGTGTAGTCCCTCTCATCCGCCATTGACTCAAACACCAACAATTAATTATCTTTGTCAATTTCTTTCTGCACCAATAAAGGTTTAATAATTTAAAAGGGTAGTTATTATTTTTGTTAGCCTATTATCA
Organism: Sweltsa coloradensis; assembly: GCA_024449915.1. Classification (NCBI taxonomy): domain Eukaryota; kingdom Metazoa; phylum Arthropoda; class Insecta; order Plecoptera; family Chloroperlidae; genus Sweltsa; species Sweltsa coloradensis. The sequence goes on along the minus strand of JAMZAV010000108.1, from coordinate 615,719 downwards.
ATATTATCGTAGGCCAAGTGTTGACGCAGGTTAGCCAATTTATAATTTCCACCTGTCAAAGTTTTTTATTGCTTAACTTACTTTTACTTACTTTAGTGCGGCCTCCAATGTATGTTTTTATATTTTGTCATCTGATATTTACGAGTCAACTAGAAATAATAATAAAACGCAAAAACAACACAAATATTATCATACAGACTGTTGTTTTGTTCGTTTTGTTTCCCCTCTCTTTCTACCTTGTCAAAACAACCGCCATTACGACGTAATAAAACAAACTTCGTTATTAAATTTAACTCTAGTTGAGTTCAATACCTGGGTTATTAATTCACTAATTATTTTCTAAGAGGATGCGTACTAATTAATATGAACATTTTAATATTCATTATCTCACTTTACATCAGCTGACTTTTGTAAATAAACAATCGTTGTTTTGACGCGAGAGTTTCACCTTGTACTCAGCTGTTATGACGTCACTGGCACTGACAGCTGAAGAGATACAACAACCAAAATGGCGCTGTAAGTTGCAGACAAAGAGACTGCGTATTAAAAGAGATTGCAAGTAGTTCGTAGAGTGTCACTGTAATAATATTCGATAAGTGAACGTGTTAAAAGTTTATTATTCATATTAAAATATGTTGGAATTGGAAATTATCCCCGAAAGGTCTCTGGGGTGTGAGCAATGGGAGTTTATTCTGGGTGAGTGACTTTTTCTATGTACTTTTTCACAGGCCTAATGTATTGTGCGTAGGGCTAGGCCTAGGCCGAGGCCCCTAGGCCAAGTTTAATGTTATTTTGACGACACATTCATTACTGACATGTGACGAGTATATTTATACTACACATCACAAGTGCTTTGCTGATATTTACCCTCTATTGCCTTTAATTAACAGTATTGCGTCGTTATTTAATCTAGATTGACATCTTTTGACAGAAGGGACTAATAAGGGACATCTACCTAGGGCCTAAGCGCTAGGCCTAGGCCCTAGGGCATGCGATTAGGGCCTAGGCATCAAAGGTCTTTTTATGGTGGTTTAAAATGGAAAATAGCCCTGTTGCTAGGGTATTTAAGCCCTAGGGGGGCCCTACTGAAAATTATTTTTCAGGCTTAGAAAGTCCAAGGACCCATGGTCTTTCTTTTTGTTGCAAAGGCCTACATTTTTTCCTAAATATTCATTGATGTTAATAGTAGGCCCTAGGCCCCTACGCCTTATTTAAAATAGCTCCAGGTTTCAGTTTCTGCAACTTGGTGGCAGTGGGTGGTGCACTTTGTATGCCAAGGCCATTGTGTACTTTGCAATGAGCATTCACCTACCTAAGCCTTTGGATGATGCCTAGATGCATAACCATTGTTCTGCAGTTTTCGTTTAATTATCCTGACACTGCCATCAATAAATCTCTTTGTCTTAAGAAGAATTTAAGAGCATTGTAGGTACTTGTTTGTTGTTGCTTGTTGGTAGGCCATAGGTAATTTCTTGGCATAGCCCTAGGCATGTTGTCCGGCCCTCTAGCGAGATAATGCTCCTTTCATTTATAGGCCTGGTTAGGTCCGTGCCAATAAGTGATGTTTTATTTCACAATGCAACAGTTTGATAAACTAATTCAAGGTCGTGCCTTTGAAACCTTGGGCCTTGAAATCCAATTGTTGTTTGAACTCAAAACTGAAAGAAAAGGCATGACTGATACATAATTGATACATAATTTAATTGCTAGTACTGCTATGCCGTAGGTCTAGTTGCTAGGTTCAATAAACTAGGTAGGCCTACCAGCTTAACAATTTTCTTTGCAATATACCCTAGGTTCTTAATGGGCCCACATTGTTTGGAGCTCCCACATTTTTTCCCCCGGGTGGTTATTTATTTTACAAAATATCCAATTAAGTCCGAAAAATCAAAGCTACCTAGTTGGGATAATTATAAACAATTCCATATCATGGCAAACAGGCCTAAAATAACTTAGGCCTAACTACCAATAAGCAATATAGCCTAATCCATATAGGCCTACCTGTATACCTACAGGCTCTAGGAGAAATTAGCAGGTGGAGACGACAACACAATGGTTGGACCAACAACATTTTGGCACTCTTTCGGTTAAGAATGGCCAGCTTTTCACCACTTGTAAACTGTGTTGTGTTTTGAAGTTTTTTTTTGTTTAAAATAGCGACGTTAAAGGTTTTGAAGGTATTTTTTGTTTTTACCCAACTAGAAATATAAAATATAAATCATTTAGGCCTACAGTGGTTTTGCGACGTTTTTGAGAGAAAAAAACAGTGGTGAAAAGTTGGCCATTCTTAACCGAAAGAGTACCAACATTTTGATAATTATATTTTAAACAGTCATTGAATCACCAGCTGCTTCCTCAAACATTTAAATTGTGTAGGCCTAGGCCTAACGGTGTAGCCTGTTTTCAGTTGGGTATAGGCAGTGGCGGCACATGACTGTTTATAGTGGGGGGTCTGCAGTGGTAATTCATACAAAAATAATTTATGGGATTAGGTAGGCCTACTCTCTTTGTCTTTCCTGGGTAAAGTACATGCTTTTGTGCAATTGGGGGTCTGGGGAGGTCACCCCCTAGCTTAAGCCCAGATTTTTAAAATTATTTTAGTGTTAAGAGTATTTTTACATTTTTTAGGCACGTTTTTTTTATAACATTTGTTTAGGGCCTATGGTGACTGCCAACTGGTGGTTAATTTATAATTATTGCAACGTTTTTGGATGAGCGTTTGATTTCAATAGCCTGTTCATCTATCTTTAAACGATAAAGTATCAAATGAACACGGCTTTAAAGATTAACAGTAGACCCCTATTTGCACTGAAATTCATCTTGGTTAGGCCTAGGTACATTAATTTGTTCACAATCGCAAATAAATACAACACTAAGATACCGGGTAGCCCACTCGCTTGCCAGCATTGCCACTAAACACATCGCGGGAACTGGCTACCGCAATGGACTGCAGACCGTGCAGACCCAAACAGCAGTATTCCTCCCTACAACCCCTCCTGGCGTAATGACCCCGCTCACCCGCTTCAACCCCGCTTAGGATTGACGGTGAGGACTGCAAAACCTGCAGACCACAGTATCACCGACTACAGAGTTCCTGATGCCGCCCCTTCAAAAACGTGCGCATTCAATTGTGATCGTGCTCATAAGAATATTTACTGGAAATATTATGTTGAGAAACACATTTTGTCTTTGCATTATAAATCACACATTTTTTGTAAAACGTGATTGGTGGCGGTTATATTAGGCTAACTAGGAAGCTTCGCAAACGCTTTTTCAGGCGCGTTGTTGGATGAGCGTAATTTTAAAAAACGCATAAAAGTGTAAAATAGAGATTTTCACGAGAAATAATTTTTTGATTACGCTCAAATTTCACTTGAATAGGTATTAATTCATAAAATTTAGGTTCTGTGAAAAAATCATTACAATCGGATAAAGCATGTAGGCCCTAGGTGTTATAAGCCGAATTTTTTTTATAAAATCGAAAAAAATCGTAAAATTGCGATTTTCATGAGAAATATTTTTTCGATTACGCTCAAATTTCACACGAATATATCAATTCATAAAATTAAGGTTCTGTAAAAAGATCATTACAATCGGACAAAGCATTTAGTTGTTATCAGTCACAGATTTTTTTTTTTAAATCGAAAAAAATCGTAAAATTGCGATTTTCATGAGAAAATTTTTCAGATTGCGCTCAAAAACGTGGCAGTTCTAAGTTCAGAGATTTCGAAGGTCTCCATAAAATTTCATCGCAATCGGAGTATCGGTTTAGCCGGAATCGTGTTAACAGACAGACAAAAATACAAAAAAAAGAAAAAAAAAATTCCCAATTTTTTCTCCAGTGTAGTGAAATGGAATCTTCGCTTCGCTCGCTACGCTCATCCAATAATACGGTATATTAACATGATGGTACAAATCCCGGGCCGGCTCAGACTAAAGCCCTGCCCTGTTAGCTAATTTGTAAGTTTAGCTAGGCCTACTTTTTTGGTTTTAAGAGTAGGCCTATTTGTAAGTTTTAATTCGGTTGTTATTTTTGCACCTAAAAAAATAGGCCTAGCTAACCTTAAAATGTCAGTATTACTTCTCAAAAATTTTGTTTTTTGTATTTTAAAAAGGTAAACAAAAGTCGTGTAGGGAGAGGGTGGAGGAGTGGGACACTTTTTGGATAATAATTTATATGTTGCTGATAAAGTGACCTTTTGGTTCATTTTTTTTCTAGTATTGTATACACCCTTTGTTCATATAATAATGTTGAGTTTTAACTTTTAAGTATTAGGCCTAACTAATCAATATAATGTACTATGATTTAAATTCAAACCATCTGCAAAGTGTCCTACACCTCCCAGGGATGGGGAGATGTGGGACACCCTGCAGGGAGGAGTGGGACAGTAACAGGATTGCATCAATTTGTTATGATTCATGAGATGCAATTAACAACGGATCACAGATTCTGAACATGTAAACTTTTAATGGATTGTCAACCAACAGAAAAAATGCCTTAGGGGGGTATGCATATTACAACGAGAACATTAGGCCTCGGTCCTACATAGGAAATGGTCTGAAATCGAAATCAAAAACAAGTTGCATAATATTACGGGCCGTCGATTCTTCTAGACTTCTGGGATTTGGCAAAAGTTTTATGTTATTGTCATCAACATCATACAACTTTTCATTTGAAATTATGAACTTGTAACTCGAATCATTACTGATCCGAGTAAGGAATTGAACTGTAGGCCTACGCAAGAGCGGTTGAGCGTAATGACTTGCCATCATCAACAACTTTCTTCACAGCCAATTCCATTGTTTTTGTATCGGGAGGTTCTCTCTCCGTCGTTTTAGAATAAATACGGGGCATTTCTAAAACAATAAAGGCAGTAGCCTATTAGTGTCATAACATAGAGTGTCCCACTCCTCCCCATGATACAGGGCTCTAAAAAATGTGAGCCCATAACCTCACAAAAGTGTCCCACTCCTCCCCATAGCATGCTGTCCCACTCCTCCCCATGGTGCATTGTTTTACATATCTTTTAATTATTATGCAATCCTACAATGAAATTAGCATTGTTATAGCTGAACATTTAGCTTAAATAAATTATATAATTTATATGAAATACAACTCACCTTTCTGTGATAGCTTCTTTCTTCACAAATACGAATACAACTCAGAACACCATCAACCACTTGTAACCCTGTTTTTAAACTTTCTGCAATAGCAGTGTTACCAACTGTCAGAATGGACTCAAACTTCACCAGTGTGAAGATGGCATGAAATGAATTCACAATTTGTCTCCTAACCCTCAATTATGAAAACTACTAATGTGAGGCCCAGTGGACCACATCTCCACCTGTCACCTTCTCCCCTACATGCATGATTTGAATGCTACCGGAAATTACGAGCACTACAAAGTTAATCCTATATTGTCAATTTCAATTTCACAAGAAATTAAGTTAATTATTTTGTTTTTGTTACAGGAATGCACTTCTCTCAGGCTGTGGCAATCATCCAATCTCAAGTGGGCATTATTAAGGGCGTGCAGGTGCTGTATAGCGAGACTAACCCCCTGGCAGCCGATCTTGTCATTAACCTACCCCAGGACGGGATCAGACTAATCTTTGACCCTGTCGTTCAAAGGCTTAAGGTGCGTTGCAGTTAAATATCCAGTTTGCTATGTTAAATTATGAAACTTAAGTGATGCATGAGCCTGTGCTAGGACTTTAATCAGCATTGTGTACGACTGGGCAAAGTTCGAAATCTTTATCTAATTAGCACGAAAATGCAAAAATTTTAGCCGAAAATGTTTGTTTGTACTTTTCGAACTACGTCCACATCGTTACTGGTACCTACACCGATGATAATAATAATAATTATTAGACAAGTGAGTGCAGCGAACGTAGTCTACAACGCAAGCCGAACGGGCCTTCTTCGTGATTAATTTGTCTGGTACTGGTTGCAAAATGTCTGTAACATGTCTGTTCGGTCCCATACGGCTGAACAACCAAACAGATTGAGCTGAAATTTTAAACAGACATCCGTGATCAGGTAACTGAGAACTGCTAACAAAATGAGCAAAATCTGTGGCGATTTATACCTACAAGAAATAATAAATTGAAAAATAGGCTTAGGACTAATTCCTAAAATGTGTAGGTAGGCCTAGGTTTTAACGACAATGGTTTTGTTCTTGAAGAAGTCATTTTTATCGAATCATTTTTGTCAGGCTGTGATTGTATGCAGTGACCAAGGTGTATTGAATCTTGCACGCTCAAGGTTCCCCTAAATTACGCTGGGAGATTGAGTAAACCTTGAAATCTTTACTCGTATTTCGTACTGGCTATATTTTCCATAGTATTGTATATGCATTTCAAAACATGTTTTATGATTTTTTAAATACAATCCAGAAAGAAGGGCTAGAACCTAGGTTTTCCACATTTCGGGTATAAGGGCGCCTTAGCCAACTAGGGGAATGAAACGCCATAGTTGTTAGACGAATGAACGAGTGATGTGTTGAGTATCCGGGTAGGCCTACTACATTTGCATTTAAGTTTGATAATAATTATATAGGCCTAGGTATTATTAATTGAGTTTTGATTTGAGTTTAGTTGGTATATGGGCGCATCAACTGTATAAGCTGCCATAATGCACCACTCTAGCCTATGATAGCCTAGGGAGGCCTTAAGTAGGGGGAAGAAAGGGAATGTGACTCGCTCACTCGTCTAACAACGACTTTGGCGTTTTCCTAGTCTAGGCCTAGTTGGCGAAGGCGGAATGTTGAAACCCGCAGGTTCAAATAACGGTCGCGATAGATTTTGTTATTTCTGGATTATTTTATTATTCTGGAAAACTATAGAACATGATTTGAAATGCATACAATACTATGGAAACATAGCCAGTATACAAAATACAAATAATAATTGCAAGATTTACTCAATCTCCTAGCGGAATTTTAGGTAACCTTGAGCGTGCAACATTCGATACACCTTGGTTACTGGCTACTGCATACAAACATGTTTTGTTACGTAAAAACAATTTTTTCATTAACAAAAAAACATTGTCATTATTTGTATGTGACATTCTCAGCCTATTTCCAATTTATTATTTATTGTGAGTTTAAATCGTAATGGATTTTGCTCAAAATGTTAGCTGCTAAAATACGTAGGTACCTTACTTGCACTGGATGTCTTTTTAAAATTTTAGCTCAATCTGTTTGTTCTGCAGCAAAGTCACTCACACACCGACAAAAAAAACAGATCTAGTGCCGTTTGAGTTGTGTTGTAATTGATAAATTAATAATACAACATTTTGTGATCACACAGTTCTCACAGATTTCAAACTATTTATTAACAAAAACACTCGGTGTTGATTATTAAAACCTCCAACCTTGATCATGCCTGTCTGTTTTAAAAAATTAGCATAATTAGCTAGTATTGACTTTGTCCATTGATAGTGTATGGTTGTGCTTGTGCATCCCTCAGGGTTCAATACATTCATATACGGTAGGCCTAAGATAATTTATTAATGCATTGCTTTCCTTTCTTTTCCAGATAATAGAAATTAACAACATGAAGCTTGTTAAGTTAAAATATTGGTAAGTTACCGAATGATAACTTCTACTTTGATCAGTCCAATCGACGCAATCGTCTTCATTTCATAATCAGAATTTTGATAATTTCCCATGACTTTGCTTTGTGAGTCTTGACAATATCTTACGGTCCTTGGAGTAGAAAATTCCAGGGTCAACTATGAGTGATTTATGATGAGTGTTGCCTATTTTTGTCAATTGCTTATTTTGCAGATGGATTTAGTTGAAATTTTGTTCACTTTATTTTTATAAATGCTGTAGGGTATGGTATTTGTATTTCCACTTAATTCATTTTTATCATCTTGCAGTTCTTTAAATTTTGTAGTTGGAGGTTTTAATATGGACAATGGACACATTGTCTATTGTAGTTGCTGTCACATTCCCAGGTTCCCTCTCTAATCTGAAGTACCTACTTGCTTTGCTTCCATATAGTGAGATATCTCCCCATAATACCATGTAGGCCTAGGCCTGCTGGACTGACATGTAGGCGTATCGCTTGATGGTGACTCCAAGGATTGTTAGTCTTAATTTATTATAGTAGGCCTAGCCTATTGTAGTTGTTATTCATGTAGCTTTTAATATGTGTTTTATATTATCTCAGCACTGTGATATTTTTTAAGAGTATGCCTACTGGGTTATTTACCTAGCCTATACCCTAAGGGCCTAATTAGTTTTATCTATTATTACTTATTTATCATATTTTATTTATTATTATTATTATTATTATTATTATTATTATATTGACTTGTTTTACTCTGGTAAATTTAGTTGTACTACATAATATAATCATTGTATTGTATTTGTTTCCATCTTAATCCATGACAACATCTAATACTCGCCTACCTTGTATATACTTGTGTTGGCACATGAGTTTAAAACAGATGGCTAATAAATACCAATGTCAAAACCAAGTGTAAACTGTGACCTTGTTGTAGTGGCCTGTCGTTCAACTCCCCCGAGGTCCTGCCGAGCATCGAACAGGTGGAGCACTCGTTTGGTGCGACACACCCCGGTGTGTTCGACACCGACAAGCAGCTGTTTGTGCTTAACTTCCGGGGGCTGTCTTTCTGCTTTCCCGTCGAGTCCAAGTTCCAGGTATAGTAGCTCTGTAGACCTTTTTCGACAAACCGTTAAATTAAACATGTAAATGCCGACATTAAAAAGTTTTTTTTTGTAACGCTATTAAACAGTATTTAAATTTGTAATAATTTTTTTCTTGTGGGCCTGTTAAAAAGTGCATTTTAAAAGCATCATTTCGGTAGGTTGAATGAGAACCTTAAACCTTTCAAGAGCCGGGGTCAATTAAATGTTTTATTATCCCACCCCTGATTCAATGGTGATGTACACTATTATCTAGGACACAAAATTCTCATCTGCCCTCCACAAATTTACGTGTAGGCCTATTTCACTCTTGTGTCAAAAAATTAAAAAATTGTATGATATGGAGTCAACCCACTCAGTCAAAATCTGATTTTTAGTGGAGGGCATTAAACCAAAGCAACCAAGCCAACCCTGTAGGCCCCGATGCACACACACAGTTTCCCTGAGCTTCCACGCGCGCTCGAACAATCCTGAATCAATTTGCTTGATTTGTCTCTTGGTTTTACCGTGCCACTGATATTTATGCCTCATAGACATTAGTCATAAGTCATTACCTTAATCTGTCAAATTCTTTTTAAATTAAAGATTTTGGTTGTTTAGGCCAAAGATTAAATTTTTAAGACGAAGGTGAAAACACTGGTTTGTTTCGTATACGGGGGGCCACTCCAGCATGGTGGATGATTATTTCCAGTCACAAATTATCAAACTGTTAACCTGTTAACCAGCTAAAACCAGCTTTCCTTCCCAAATAAAAATTCCGTCATCTTCAATATCCGCTCAGAATTTGTTTTGTATCATCATAACCCGTGACATTGCCTTCCAGCCCGGTTACGCGCACGGCCTGGGCTCGCTCCAGTTTCCCCAACGGCTGTTCCCCGGTGGTGGCGCGAACCTCCATCTACACGGGCTCCAACCTCGCCGAGTGTAAGGCGCCCGCCCTGCCGCTGTGTTGCTACTACAACCATCTGTACGTGGAAAAGACTGAAGTTTTGAGAGACAGACTGCGCACCACGGGACTGAGGCTTCAGCTTGTTACCGAAGGTATGTAGGCCCACATTTGGTAGGCCTACCCTCTTAGTAATGCACCCTCAGCCCTTCAGGCTGGAATTTATGTTCTCTTTGCTTTCCCAACCTGTCAACCCTTCTCCAATTTAATACCATAATGAACAGTTGTGTAATTTAATTTTTGTAGATTTTTTATTTTAAAGGGCCCGTTCACCTCTTTAACAAGTTATTCTTAAAACCAAGTACGAACATAAAAATTAAGTTCATTGTGTATATTTCCAGACCTACGTCAATAGGGGTCTTTAAATTCATCGGCGCGCTTCGGGTCAGTGACGTCACTGGTACGGAGCGGGCGAGGTGTTGCAACACAGCACAGCTACTAGCGGCGAGTAACGTGCGAGGCAGGTCCCGGTCTATTTGTCGAGATAGTCTGTTCTACTAAAAACAAAGCGGAAGGCCTGGGATCATCTGATTAACAATACGTTAGAGTTAAACCAACACCTGTTTCGAAACACATACGTTTTTGTCGTCAATTTAATGGAATAAATATTATATTGGCACGTTCTTATAAAGTTATATGTTGCCAATAATGACAGGTAGGACAGGTAGTGGAGTTGAATAAGTATTGCCTATACAACAACATAATACACGCGATAGCGATTCTTACACACACACAAACACACACATGATACAGAATTACTTGCACTTAAAAAAAATAAAAGTGATTTGGTTATGGCATTTAAAAATTCTATTATTCTTCCACAATAAGTGAAATTACATGATTAAAGTATTTCCAAACGCAATGGGCTGACAGCAGTTTTCCTAATCTTGTAAATGTCAGGATTGCCAGTGGTGAGGATCGTTCCGCGGACCTCCCGAATAACTCTCGCGCGTTATGCATGTATTGTATCATGTATTGTATCATGTAACCGATTAACAATGTTTCATTATCCCAAGCGGCATTTTATTTTAGTTTCTCATGGAATAATCTGTGTATTTATTATTTACAGCCGCCTTATGACCACTCTTGTATATACAGAATGAATAACAAATCTATGTTGCCTGTTTGATCAATTTCTGTTTGTAATAGCCATAAACAATGAGTAGGTATGCTTACTTTATTACGCCAGACATCAATGTTTCTCTATTGTACTGATGGATGTTTTTTTCCAAAGCTTTTCGTGGCGTAAAATATTGAGGACATCTTTGAAAAACGTTTGAAAACTATCATCTGCCCAAAACAACTATATGCATAGTTATTATACACTGCGCCGACTCATGTTCAAGTAATTCACTAATAAAGTCACTCTCGTCGCAACGATTTCACTCTTTGTCTTTTGACATTTTGTGTACAAACTCTACACGAACACTACTGAATAGAATTCGCTTGCCCTGTAAGGTATAATAAACATTCTTATTTTTTTTGCACCTATTACACCACTCCTCAATGTCATCATGAACGATTGATCGAAACAAGTGCACGTGTCTAACTGATGTGAAGAGGTCTGCGTAAGGTTTCTGGGCAGTGTTTAATGTTTATTCTCTCCCTTTTTAGGCCCATTAGCTTATCGCTTTTTGTTTATATCGTTCGAGTATGCAGGCACACCCCACTCATAATATATCTTATGCTATATAGATTAGAAGAACCATTCCAAACACAAACAAAGATTTAAAAATCCACATCAACAGCATACTCGACAAAAGGATGAATAAATAACGTACTGGCATCGGCAGTAAATATATATTTCAGCTAGGTGTACGAGGTTTTGTATGTGTATACAGTAAGTGCGCTGTGCGCTTATGAAGTCAGTTGTCAAAACGACATAACTTCGTAAACACCTCTACACTTGACACTTGAGCCGAATAACACATGGCATGCGTTTTTATTTCAACCTAATTTGAAGCGAGTATGCCATACTTGACTACATGTCATATCCCCCCTCGCCAAGCATCTTTAAATGTCCAATACGATAACTCAGTTCGCCGCGTCACCCGGCTACTCGACTCCGAAGCCAAGGCCGTGTCGTGCGTTGTTGCCAGTACAGCGAAGTGGCGAAAACGTAGTCAATTTCATTACATATTTAACAATTAATATATGGTGATTATGATTATTTTCGAGAAAGAATTTGTTGTAAATGGAGTCTACTTAGGTAAATAGATGTCTGGGTACACCTTTACATAAGAGGTGAACGATCCCTTTAAGTTAGTATTGGTTTGGCTTGTGTCACATTATGTCTAGTCTAGTCACTTGTTTTGTCCACTTATGCACATCACAGTAGTTTTTTTAAATTTCTTTTCCTTTTTTTGTTTTTCATTAGCTGTCCATGGTAACATTATGCTTGGGGAACCAAGGGACGTAGACTTAATTCAAGTATAAGACACAATAATTGTCCTTCTGCTCCATTTTTCTACACTTACATAGTTTTTGTGTTCGTCAGTTGTTATGTTATCTATCGCAACCTACTTACTCTACTCTTTCATCACTTGCCCTTTTATTATAATATCCTTGTTTCGTGTGGTTTTTCTAGTTTGTTTTATTTTCAATCTATTACTAGAGGTAGTGAAAAATGGTGATAACGAAATTCGCGATTTTTTAAAATATCCATTTTGTTGCCTTAAATGTAATATTGTCAACGAATTACATCATTTAGAGATGGAAAAAAACACATTTTGAAAACGCGAATTTCGCGAAATCTCGTGTATATCGCGAAATAACGAACAAAATTGTTTAAAACTGGTCAAAACGCGAATTAACTCGCGAAATTGAATTTTGGTGGAGGTGCTGGTCCAGACCGAAAATTACGCGTGCAGCGGGCGGTACATCGTTTCGTGACGTCACGGGCTCCACGGAAATAGACCGGCAAAACAACGACGCGTATCACGGACTCCACGGCAATAGTCCACCAAAATAATGGTGTGTACAATTATTTATTTTTGCTTGGGAATCGATTCTGAATAGATTTGTGGGTCACAATGATCGATTCTACCTTATTGGAATTTATGTCATCCCTACTTTCAAGGATTAAAGGGCTTTTTTAATTTTAATTTAAAAAAAAAAAATCATTTAATTTAATTTAATTTTTTTTTTTTAGATAGGCCTATATGTTTTTGACCATTTAAATGAAATCGCAAAAAACGCAAAATTTGGGTTTTATAAAACGAAATTTGGATTTTTATATCACCATTTCTCATTACCTCTATCTATTACATAAAATACACATACAACAAATACGGTAACCTGGGTCAAAAACACACCTCCTTGTTGGTTTTACTTGTGGAAATACACTAAATTGTATTACTTTTGTGGCCAAAATGCTTTTCTTATCTTATTATTTGGATGTTTTGAAATAAGTTTTCACATCTCTGGAAAGCTATCCACGAGTCGTAAACTCGTAATCGTTATTGTATCTAGATGTGTTGATGATGTTCCCTGGTTGCGTGTGTTCCCCAGGTCCCTCCCGGCATCTGGAGCCCCGCAAGCGTTCGCTGACGTGCGACGTCATGTTCGGCGACACGTGTCAAGACGTAGCGTCGGCGCTGGGGGCCCCATCCAAGATCTTCTTCAAGGCGGAAGACAAGATGAAGATCCACAGTCCGAACGCTCACAGGCGGGTGGCGCAGAGGCGTTCCGACTTCTTCTATAACTACTTCACACTTGGGATGGTACGTAACGTGTGCGTGCACGTGTCGGAGGGAGACAAACATTTAACACAAAACACCAAAATAAGTTTTTAAAAGTAAGGCCTATAAGGCTTAAATAATATTAGGGATGTCAAACGATATGAAATTCAAGTAACTCATCGGAGATTCCCCGGACTATTTGTTGTGGGTTCATTGTCCAGTGCTCGACTTACGAGACAAACAAAGGCTTGAAGGTTGCCAAGCGGGTTAGCAGGAAACCGGCGTCATTCTCTGCGCATGGTGAACCGCGAAAACATTGATGTTACTATTTAAATCGATAATCATATCATAATACTTGAATCGATTATCATATCATATTACGTAATGATATTGATAATTGATCAATGATCGATATTTCGACAACCCTAATTTTTACAGAAGGAGGTATTTGTGCGGTAATTTTTTATTTTTTTATTTTTTTTGGTATTTTGATTAATTGGTGGTGAAAATAATTCAAGTTTTAAGTTGCATAGGTATCTTTTCCTACCTGATATTTTGTAAATTTTTGGGACTGAGATCTAGCAACTAGGACTTGCAGATTTAAATAAAAACGTTGGTTATTAGAGATTATTTCGAGTCGGGTATTTGTGGTAGGGCCTAAAATAATTCATGAATTATCTGAAACTACTGTATTGTTCCGAATATAGCACGACCTCGAATATAACACTACCCCCAATTTTTCAGAATCATTTCAAGAAAAAAGAAAAAAATCAAAGAAAATTAAAATGTGCATGAAACACTTACAACAAAACATTTTGAACAATGTTAGGGCCTAGGCCTATGGTTTTTAACAGGGTAGGGCCAAGCACAAGCTCACATGTCAACCACAGTTCACCAGTCTGATTCCTGGTCTTCAATGTTTACGTCGTAGGCCTAGGCCTAGCTCCTTCGCAATCCCTTGCTGATTTGTAAGGCAGAGGAACCTTTCTTTTCCACGCGATCAGCAGTCTTAATTTGTTCATTTTGAGCCATTTCATCTTCTCCTTCATCACTCATTATTACGTTACGTAGACTCTTAGCAACGTAGATAGACAACCCCGACAAACAAAATCTATGTAGGTCAAGCTAGGTCACGATGTGATCACGGCCAAGGATTCTGACGACTAGCAGACAGTTTCGCCCACGGTTCGGCCGAGTTCAGTGGCATCGAGTGGGTGGGCGGGGCGAAGCGCAGCAGACGCTGCGCGGGAGTTGTATAGAGGCGTGGCCTATGTTCAGGCGCTATTTCAAATGCAAGCGCGCGGAAATAACGCGAGTGCTGTTTTTGAGATTGTATTTTCGGAAAAAAACATCGCGCTATATTCGGGACAATACGGTACTAGAACTTCTACCCTAAAACTTAACTACTGTAGTTAGTTGGTTAGTTAGTTAGTTAGAGTTAGTTAGTGTTGTTTTAGCTAACTACTGTACTAATAATTAATAATTAATTGCATGCGTTTTTTTTTCCCAAGGCAGTGAATTGGTACCGGTAGTAAAAATAATTTACATATAAATTTTGTTCTTAGCTGATTAAATTTCATTTAGACCATAAATACCTCATCTACAATCTGCATATTATATAATAATCCCTTAACCAATGCATGTTTTGTTTGTCTTGTCTTCAGGATATTTTATTTGACGCCAAGACCCAGAGAGTGAAGAAGTTTGTCCTTCACACCAACTATCCCGGCCACTACAACTTCAACATGTATCACCGCTGTGAATTCCACCTAACTGTGCCCCCCGACTCGAGGCAGACGAACGACTCCAGTCGCCTCATCGACACCTCACCCACACCTATGACGGTAAGAGAGCTCCGTCTGCATCGTAGGTTGTAGATATGTGCAAATATCAGTCGGACACCACATGTGTTTTGGGCTTCAAGCCCTCTTCTGGCTGCCTGTCTTTGTTTTGTACATGTACTGGACATATTCAAAGACAAATAAATAATAATAATAGATTTGTTTGTTCGCTTGCACTGATGACACTGGCTCGTTTGTTTGTTTTGTTCAGTTTGCTTCAATGTGGTTGTTTAGCTTATACCCGGTCAAATCGGTATATTACATAAACATTTGCTCTGAACGTATTGTCCTCTTTCATAAAGTTCTTATCTCTTGGAAATTGTCAAACGTGTGATTCTGTTTATTTGTAGATATCTGCGTACACCAAGTGGGACGCGATATCAGAGCAACTGAAGCCCAGTGAACGGCCGGTGGTCCTAAACAGAGCGAGCTCCACCAATACCACAAACCCTTTTGGGTCCACCTTTTGTTATGGCTATCAAGATATTATATTTGAGGTGAGTTCTAGCTTTATGTCTTGCATGCTTTGTTGATTTGCTCTTTCAGTGAGATAATATATTTGTTTCTTCTTTCTATGTACCGTATTTAAGTTTCATTTTTGTATAATATCATCTTGGAGACTTGGGAGTACCGTAAAGTGTAGTTTCAATACATAGGCATACGCGTACATAATAGTCCAGTTATTAAATACATTACATTATTGAAATAAGTAGCTGCCCTACGCTTGGGATAAATAGTTATGCAATAGCAAAACAAAATGGCAATTTAAGTTTAAAAAAAAGGAATAATTAATAGTAGCCTATACGAAAAAAAAATAGTAGCTCTATGCCTACTTTAGGCATATGTAATTTCTAAATTGTTTCATTTGCCTATGTAATTTCTAAACGTTTACTTATCCAGTCCTTGCAAAGAGAATTGGCTCTGATGTGGTTGTGTTTTACTTTTAAAAGGTACCTATAACAAGGCGTATTATGTACTTGTTTTCCCAGGTGATGCCTAACAACTACATCGCCTCGGTCACCCTATACACGTCCGAACGTCCAGCCCCCGACGTATGACGATGGCTTTCTGCCACTTACCTCGTGCTCCAAGGCAGGTACTGGCAATTCTGACCGACTCCACCGAAAACAGTAGATCACTAAGTAACTGTTCCCCCCTCTTTCTGAGACTGTCTCTCGCAGTAGCAACGGGCAGTACCGTATTATTATCTTAAGTTTTTAAGTTTATGGCCATTTAGTTGTTAGGGTCCTGCCAATTTTGTTTTAACTAAATGCTAAATTGCACAAATTGGTTTAAGAGCTTACCAGTACTTGACCTAGGCCAACTTTTGATAGACGATAGGTTCTCGATTTATCTGAAAATTTCAATTCTGATGTTATGTTTTAATTTAATGCTTCATCTACTTTACATAGCAATAACAATAATATCTGCTTGAATTTAAACAATTATACCGGTGAACTTTCTTATTTTTAAATATTATAATACCTTTACTTATTTTGAATTGCTATCAATAGGCCTAATTCTAAGCTAAGGGGGATCTTTGAAACATAACAAACTGTTGAAGGAAAGTTGGGATGCCTATTAATTTGAGCTTTAAGGTTGAACAATACCGGTGAAGTTTACTTGGGGAATGTTTAGTTAGCCAAGTACAGTAGTGTGATCTAGATGCTTGCAGGAAGTAGGCCTACTATGGGAAACCATATGACAAGTGCTGCAATAAGCAGTGCAGTGCAACAATTGACCCCTTCATTAACGCATGAAATTATGTTGTTATGCAGTTGTTTTTTACTGGTCAAACGAGCCACTCTGAAAAAGCTACTTGTAGTAACTCAGTTACCTATATTATCAGCATCATAAAGATTCCTTTGAACAAATGATTGATTATTTTTCAGATATAGATTAGGGCTATTAAATTTTCAGGAAAAATTAAACATTAGGCTACGTTTTACTGCACTTTTGGCATGTTTTTTGTTTTTGTCCCAGTCTTACACCCATACCTGTTTGCTACTGCGTGAAACCTGTCTGGCTAGATAATATCATAAATTATACTATATTTCCCTCTGTGGCTGAAGATGGTTGAAGAGCTTGATTACAGCTAATTACTAATTAGTACTAGGTAATTAGATAGTATTTTGACTTATATAACAAAAACTACATATCATTGCTTCTCTGTATCAACTCTGTACTATCTAATACCAAATCATTGTGTCTCAAAGTCAAACGATTTATTCCAGAGTTTTTTTCGGAGTACCGGTATACTCAATTGTGAAGTTTGAGGAGTTATTGACTACTGGCGCAGTTTGAGTGTGGGTTTTCCAATTGCCTACCAACTCTTTCAAACAATGAAAAAATTATATAGGCCTACATAATAAATTATAATTAATAAACCAAGTGGTTACAAGTACCTTTGAATTTTGTGCAACTGGAATTCTGTACCGTGGTATTAGGCCAACGGAAGAACATCTTGTCTCTTCAGTCATATCCAGCCACTCTGAAAAAAATGATTACCAATCATTAGTCTATACAAATCTTCCTAAAGTTTAATAAAGTTAGAGAATGTGGCTTTCAATGTACATCTTCATCTGCATGTGTAGACTCTGAATGGCTCGTATGGTGTTACAACTTATAAGGCTGAAATATTGTTAAATTACATACGTAATAATCATCTGCTGGCTGGTCATTGAAGGTATCATCTATAGATAAGATGTACATTATCAATGATTCTCTAATTTTATAAATGGTTAACACAATAAAAAAAAACAAGTATAAAAAGATTAAAAATACAAATTGTTGTACGAGGATAAGGGCACACTGGCCTCCCTCTTTAGGGGTGGTTGCTTTCAATAGGGCTCTAGCACCAAAACATTCTTTTGTTATGTCCCGAGTGTCCTCCATTGTTGTGGTGGAGGTGCAGACAGGCCTATTTAAAATCTTTGCTACCGGTATTTATTAATTTATAGCTATTGTAATTAGTAAAGTGCAAGGTTGTAATTGTCGCTCCGGTTTGTTGAAGTTCGTTAGTCTGCCATACCCATTGTTTTCTTTATGTTCTTAGCATTGTTATACAGATGTATTTAAGAATGAGTTTACGAAATATTTGCTGCAAAAAAATGACATACTAGTATGCAGTATGCACTGATGTTTAAAGATAAAGAGAAGAAGACAGGTCCTCCAAAACCAAGATTGTAGTTAAATGATGTTAAGTTATTGTATAGTCACAGCTTTGCTTACGTAATAATTTAATGAAGTCTTGCAGTGTGAGAACTGCAATATGTGGTGGCCCGCACACAGTACATTAACATTAGTACTAATGTAGTATGTTTATTTTTTGACATTTCTGTTTTTCTCAAGTGCATAGTTCATTTGTAAGCAAGGTTGTATGTTAGATTGTTACCAATAACAGTTCTGTACCTTGTAGTATGTGTGACATATGCTACAAAACACAATTGTTCCCTATTTATGTATGGTGTAATACAATGCTCAAATTTGACGAAGAAACCGCATTTAAAGGTTTTATTCTTATTGACCTAAAATTGCTAGAGAATGATAGAAAGCTAACCTGAAATTCAAACCTGTTAAAATGTTCATTTTTAATTAAGTACATTGTAAACGAGGTGGCCAGTACTTGTTTATGGAGCCAAAAAAGTGGAATAAAAAATTAAAAAATACTAGCATAAGTTTGAAAAAAAAGAAATAAAAATTTGCTTGAAAATCTTTTCAAAAAAGGGATAATCATCAAATTGTTAAAACCAAAGGAGTTCATATTTTTAGTATGTATAGGTAGTAGCTATATCTTAGACAAATCAAAATCTTTCAATCAATAGTTTTTATCGAGTTTGTTTGGATACTGAAGTGAAAGAAATACTAAAACATTAATTAAATTATTTTAATTAAACAATAAACCTTAATATGTTAAAGTAATTTTATGCTCGAGTATTTGTTTTTGTTGTGTAATTTTTTATTTTTATTTTTTAGTACCTAAAATTATGATTTTCTCACACCTTGAAATTTTATTTTAAACCCTTTAATTTTCAAGATAGGGATTTTTTCTTAATATTATTGTGTAAGTCAATCATCATTATTTAATGTGAGAGAAATGTTAAAAAAATACAAAACTTGTGACTGAAACATACGTAGCTAGTACCTAGCTACCAACGTGGTTGAAAAGCAGTGTCAGTGTGACATGACTGTGTCTATTCTATACTCTAGCAGACATTTCTTGAAGTTATTTACTTTTTGGTACACTCACTTTTATATAACAAAAGACAAGAATAAATACTCAAAAGAGTCAAAACCAATATAAAAATTTACCCGTTTACGTAACGGTAATACACTAAACTGGGTGACACATAACCTTATGAATGTATTGTACATCGATACTGTTCATTTAGGTAGGGACTACTAATAGTTTTAATGTTCTGGACTTTATTTATCTAACAAGCCGGGAGTGATTTATCACTCTACTATTGGAACATGCAATAAGAGTAGGGATGCCGTTTGATAGTCGATAAGATACAATTCATTTGAAATTACCCAAAACAATCGATAATCGTATGGAAAATGGAAATCAATCCAGAAATTACAAAATCCATCTCAGCAGGGTATCGATAATGGTCCGTTTCAGTCTTCCTGAATCAATCATCGATGTGACCAGAAAATTACAATCGGCCGCTCGTTTCGTGACCTGAGGTAGACTTAAGTTATCTACCCTCCCATACACTCTTGCTGCACTAAAATGGAAGGAAGAACTTTTGCCATCCATTAATAGTTGTAATTACATCTTCACGAAGGATTGTGTTAGATTTTTGGTTTAGAGATTTTTTGATCTGATGTAAAATTGCGTCGGTTTAGTATGTTTAACATTAAAGCTGGTGTAATAAGCAAATATTTAATTATAAACAGTGTTTTGTATTCATAATCGATCATCATCATTATCTGCTGCCACGTCCAACTCTGCGTTGGGTCGGCATTGAAGACAGCCCTCTGCATCTTCTTCTGCCCTGCCACCCCTCCTCTCCTTCCAACACATTCCAGTCTCCTCCTCTCTGTTCTACATACTTTCTCACACTATTCTGCCATTGTTGTCGTGGTCTGCCCCTTGGTCTCCTACCTGGATTTCCAATTCCATCATCCTTCTCGGTAATCTCGCTCCTTCCATCCTTTTGACATGTCCAAACCACTTTAATCTTCTCTCTCCAATTTGCTCCATTAAATTCCTCACGCCTACTTGATCTCGGATATCCTCATTCCGTATTCGGTCCCATCTAGTCTTACCTACAATGCTTCTCAAAAACTTTATATCTACAGCCTGCACAAGGCTCTCATCCACTGTTGTCAATTATCAATTATATAAATAAAAATAATAATTTCTATCAGTAATCAAATTTAGCACCATCATCGATATCGAACGGCAATCCTAATTAAGAGACAAAGTTTTGTATTGATCAAATTCATTTTTATCCAGACCTTTACTGCCAATGCTGATATTGACCCAGACTTCATTTTCTGTGTTATGTACGTAGGCCTACTAGTATTGGTTTTACCTTTTCAAGTTACAATGTGCAATGATGGGTCACTTCAATGTTCTATTGATGGAAGTGATATGTATAATGTATATTATGACATTTCCGTTGATATTAGGGAACAGATCACTTCCTACCTGCTCAATTTCAAAGAGTGGCCTAGATAGGTTGATCTTATTCTTATGAATGTTTGTATTGTATAGGAGTGCTTGAGCATACAGCCATGTCTTGATTTCTTTCAGTGGAAGGACTCTTTTAACCAGTTCTAAAACATATAACATTTCTATTTATTTATTCCTATTATTGTTATCATAATTATTAATTACTGTCATAACAAAAAACAAAAAAAAAGGTTTGTCTTTATACGTACTACTACAATAGTATAGTCTGACAGTGATTGCTATACAAAAGAACAGCGTACAAAAATCCGGTTTATAGAAATGGTAATTTACTTATGAAGTGATTACTTATTCTTGTTTTAGTCGCACGGATGCGTATGGGTTGCGCTGCGTATGTTTTAAGTACATATTACAATGAATATGATATACTTTCTCGTAGCCTACTGTTTGTGAGTTAAATGGCAATTTATCTGTAGATACCGGTCAGTCAAGGTATGAAAAGTCTGCTCTGTTTGTAATCTACATTGTTTATAAAAACTGGGATTGATTTTCTAGGTACAGTAGTTATCTTCCATTGATTTGATTACTACACTTGAAATAGTTTGGATTATTTTATTTCAAAGAAAGTCCATTCTATTTTAATGATGATAACTAAATATTACCAGTAATTACATAATAAGTTATTTATAATTATTAATTATATTAATTATTATTCATATAAATATGATATTATGGTTACTTGTGTAATGCCTTATTACTTATGTATGTCTATTGTATTTATCAACATTTTTACCTTAATATTATAATAAATCACTATCAGTCAAGGATCACCCTTTTCATTATTATTTTTTATTGTAAAATTAATAAATCATTTCTCAGATATAGTAGTATATTTGAAACATAAATAATGTTATGCTGCACTTCAATTAGGTACCATATATAGGTACTAAATAAAAAATAAATTAACATTTGCCAAGATACCAACAAATTCAGCATTGACATTAAGGGTAGGCCTATTTAATATTTATATTTATATTTCATAGCTGTAATTTTAAAACAACCAATTATAATTTCGTAGGGCATTCTTTAATCCGTGGAATAATTATTTTTTAATGTTAAATAATTATAATAATAATTCTTAATCTATATGGAAAATGTTTTTGTTTCGTATTTAATGGGACCAGATTTCTATGATATTTCGTGTTTAAATCTACAAACCAAGGAACGAACGAGAAGTTAATTGTTTGTTGACATCAAGCCAGAGATAATATAAATTATATAATAATAACATGTCATACCCATCCTGTAACTCTTGAGAGCCTATATTGTAGAAATGTGCATAACACTAACAAGCTAGAGGCCTTAGCAGGACAAATTTTTATTCGCAATGAATCAACGTCATGTGTAATGACACTTCTATAACATTGGTTCTATACGTACTTTTTAACATAAATTAAATTCGTAACTCAACTAAACTTCTTAAGCCAACTTATTTTACTTAAATGTTAGTCAAGCAGATTGCCAAGATAGGTTTCAGGGTACCCAAGTCAGAACATGTCCATGCTTATGCATGAATGTGTGTGTGAGTATTGCTTGACTGTTCATAAAGTTAGGCATCTATCCATACAGTTTGCATCGTTGCGCAATACAGAGCTATTGGTTACTTTAGATTTTGTTTACTTGGTCTTCCTCCAATTTTATTTACTCTGCTCTGCTTTGTGGGTATAGTAATTTAATTTGATCAGTGATTCAGTGATCTTGAACACCAAGGTAATTGATAAGTTATTGATTTGAAAAAAATAATAAATTGTCTGGTCTATGAGGTAATATTTATGTTATTTACAATTTCTTGATCTGGAGTCTTTTGTTAACGCTGTAGAATGCTCTAACATGCCTTTTACAAATCCTAACCTCTGCTAAGTAAGCTTAGATGTTTGATTTGAAATGTTTGACATTGCGATTTGCAAGTTTATTTTTGGAACTTTAAATACTGTTTGCAGAAAAATATATTATGTCAGAAATAATTCATCGACATCTTCTAAACAATTTATCTATTTTAAAATTACACGTTGTAAGATATCGATGTGGTTTGCATTTGCTCCATCGTAGACTGCCATCATTACACATTACGTACTGTATCAGTTTCTCATGACCAAACACATTGTTGGAAGTTAGATGATTGTTTTTGTCATAGTGGCGTCTGATTAGGAAAGTGACCATAGGATGCGAGTACAAAATTATACTGCATGTGTTAATACGATATACAAGCTTAACTTTGTGAGCATCAGGTCTTGTTAGCCATGTTGGTTTGGATGTAGGCATTAAGTTATTTCTCTTTCCACTGTGGTCGTCGCATAGAGAGAGTGATTATATATATTTTTGTAGACACGAATGGTATCCATAGATATTCATCTTTGGACCGTACCAGTTAGATTATAATAAGAAAGATCTTATCATATAGTATGATTTAATAAACTATATTTTCTTCAAATTGTAACTACTGTCTTACAAATATTTCAATAAGGTCTTATAAACAATCAAATTGAAACAAAAAAAATGTATAATTTATCCATATTAGCTTAGAAATGAATTTTGCTTTGTTTTGACCATTCAAGAAACACACAAAACAAGATTTAAAATAATAAAAAATAGAGTTTTAAGAGATAAATTTTTGCTTAAAAAAGTTTTCACTTTAACTCTTAACGTGTGTGTGTGTTTTATGAGTGTGTAGTCAGTAGTTTTTGAGAAAATATGTTTATTAAGTAGAAGTGTTGCAGTTAACGAGCATGAGTTTGCAATTTGGTTGTACAATTTTTGGAATGTCAGAATTTGTGCAACATTTAAGGATCTCAGTAGCTTAATAAATAACACATACTATATAAAATATAATACGTATATATAATAATATGTAATGTACATAGTGATTCATTATTCTACTTTACCACCGTTTATGTAATATCGTACAGCGTCTAAGTGTTAGCATGGAAACAGAAATAGTCTGGATGTCATAAGCATGCCGTCGTTTGACTGTAACTGTGTTCACATATACAATTGCAATTCGAACCACGTGTTATGAATTAGGCCTAGATTAGCCAACAATTAATGCAGATTATGGTTTCATTCTGTAAGTCAACTGTTCTGGTTTGCCCAGTTGACTTTAGGAATGCAACAGAATTCTGTGTCACAATGACAATGTGAAGTGCAACATTTTACTTATTATGACATGTTTTTATCCATAATGTAGGTTGTTAAAAAAAGTTGGACACAGCACTAAATTTTTCATAATGTAAATAGTATATATCTATATCTAACTGTTTGTAGAATCCTTTGTCGAGCTGTTGTGTTCAATGATAAATGATAATAAACAATATATATTATATAATTTATCAGTAATGTAAGAGCAATATTGTGATCTTAAAAACCTTGCATTGATTACAGTAATGAGGAAATTGTAAAAAAAAGTACCACTTCATTTAAAAACAAACAAAAGTATGAAAAACAATCAGGAATAATATTATATTATTGAACAATACATGAGAAATTTTGTTACAGAAATAAGGATATTTTGTATTCCTTGTTTTTGTGGATTAAATTTTCCTTTACATAAACAGCTGTGTTTACAATTATTTTGTCTAGTCTCTGTACCCTGACATCATATACAAGTCAAGAAGTGGACATCCAACTTCTTCCTAATCTAGTTATTGAATGAATATGAAAAATAGGTACTTGTTCATTATATAGGGACCCCTCCAAAAAGGAAAGTAGGTTAGTGTGGAGTTGGGGGGGCGCGAGACGCCGTGGGGGGACCATGAAGTGCGTTGCCGTTGTCAGCAAAGCCCCCCTAACTCCACTAACCTACTTTCCTTTTTTTTTGGGGGGGGGGGGGCTCCCTATAATGAACAAGTACTGAAAAAGAAAAATGTGTACATTTGAACGACAATCATTTGAAATTTTATCTGTTCAAAGCTATAATGTTGGTGGCTTTACTTGTCATTTGCCCAAACCATAGTAATTGTAATTATTTACTTTATTTAGCTCCATTGATAGTTGCTAGTAGTTATTCACATAGTTCTATGCAATTTCCGTCTCCGAGTCTGACATAAGAACATTTTATAATAATTCTTCACTATTTTTTATTGAAATATACTCGTCTCTAAAGCCATTAGACACGTTTTTGACAAAGCTTTCTGTTGTGTTTCATAGGGATAAGAAAGTAGACTGAACTTGGTTATCACTATTTAGTCGGTCAGTCAAACAGCACAATACAGTACAAACAAACTTGTTCCGTGCCCTTATTTTCACCACTCAAATTTTGAAGAGTAGGATCATAGATATTAAACACCTATAGTAGGCTAGATCCGCAGTCATTAATCCACTTCCGTGACAATTTGAAGCCATCTTGAATATGGCAGTTTGCATGTTAAGTATATGGGAGCGATTTGTAGCCCAAATAGTTCTCAAGATTGCCGTCAGGTTGACAGGTGAGCATACTAGCCATTAACACCAATAATTACTAAATTCCCTTCTGCAATAACTTCTTATTGTGTCTGTTTGTGCATTCCCATGCTGCACAAGCTAAAACCATACCACACAATCCAGAAAAATACTTTATTGCATTAAAAAAGCATAAATTAAAATGCCAAATCGCCATTTTGAATATGGCAGATTGGCGCTTCAATTTGCTACACCCGCGTCTGTGCTGACATATTGGAGACTGGGGATCTAACCTACTATAGGTGTTTAATATCTATGAGTAAATCCTATTGACAAAAAGCTTCATATAATGGCCACACTTCACTTTTTGAGCTTGATAATCTTAAATATACCCGAGGCCTATACTCGCATAAATAGTTAAACACAATAGCTAAAAACTGTAAATGTTATCAATAAAATGGATAGGGAATTTCAAAGCATTGAATGGGGATTTGGTGGAATGATGACGATGATTTTTGTTGCTTATCGACATCGTCGCATATTAATGTATTATGTCTAGCTATAACGATGAAGGACAATTACAAATAAACATGTCATTATGTATGTAAGTCTTGAACCCAGGTCCTCGTAGAGTCACGCTTAGAATTAGCGCTCTATTCATATTGTGCCACCGTGGACGGCATTGGGGAATAAAAATCGCTTCTCTATAATATTTACGGTGTGAAACACATCTCTCATATAATATTGTTGAAATAAAGTTTTTAATTACTAGTGAATATTAAGTTATATTTAGTGGAAGAGGGATTTTTTGCAAATTCAAGACATTATGTTGTCCTGAATGAGTTAATTCTGCTATCAGGACCAAGGTCTCAAAATCAGGACTGTCCTGATGTAATATTAGTGCAGTTGGCAGCCCCAAAGCCTGACGGTTCAACGGTTCTTTTAAGTTTCTTTGAATTCAAGGACAAAATGTGAAAAGTTTATGAAATACAACAATACATCCTTCAGATTAGGTATGTTTTGTCCTTGAATCCAAGGAAACTTCAACGGACCATTGAACCATCTAATGTAGGCTTGACGCGTTGGTTGCGACACCTCGACTGCAGTGGTCCTGAACCTCTTTGCATCTACTGGCAATTTATCGCACTATCTTGGTGTTTTCCATTGGCATGTGAACCAAATTGCCACAAGTTTTTTTTCATTTGTTCAGTTTTGAAATGTTAATTTAGCTTAGGTCAACAACAATGACAACCCTGTATTTCACGAGTGCATGCCAGAGGTAGACGCCATCTGATTCTGCAGGTATAAAAAACTGATTGTTGATTATTTTCTGTATGTGAAATGGTGCTTACCCTTATAACAATGTCTGAATTGGTCCATACTCCATAAGCATTGTTCCGCGTGGCGTACCTGCAATAACGGGTACAATAATTGTACTGCAATTATTGCAGTTGGTGTGGTCCAACTTTTTAACACTTTGGTTTTAGGGGAAAAGTAGGTTAGGGGGAGGGGGAAGCACGTATGTTTTGCAATAAATAATAAATAAAATAAATAAATCCGTATTTAGAGTACCCACTCAAATCACACAACTGATTTTCAGTGGGGGACAGTAAACCAAAGTGACCAAGCCAACCCTGCAGGCCCCGACGCAATCGACGAGTGAACGATAACCAACCAAAGATCGATATTTTTAATAAGAAATATAGCTATCAGTGGTATGGACAGTGCGAACACCCGCGGATCAACGCCAGAATCAACAAGGCCGATTCAGAAAAAAACTTTAAATTTATTATGTGCCTCGTTGCAACTTGCAAGGACGGCTCCAAAGTCACCGTCAACTGATGGACTTAAGTCCAAATCAGAAGTTAAAAAACTTCTGACTTGAGCGGGAATCGAACCCTGGACCTGCATTGGAAGCAGGTAGGCTAACCACAAGACCAACGAGCCACACATATTATCATTATTATTTTTTAAACATACGCCCTTCCCCCTAACCTACTTTTCCCCTTGTAACAAAGTTGGACCATACCAACTGCAAAAAGTACCCAATAACACGGGTAGGCCTACGAGTTTCGCACGTCTGTTCATCATGATAAACTAAAACTTAGGGCAACATTATTCAAACTATTGACATATTATTAAAGTTTGAAATTTAATAATTATTAGTTTTATACGATGTAAGCAAAATAGACACCTGTTACGGTGCTTTAAGGCTATTCGACCGCGTTTTTCTATTTTCCAAAATATGCCACCTAGTCAAAATATAGTGAATGGCTTTGAAACCTGGCACTTTTAGAAAATCAAAACTATTTTTTTCAAATTTTTCTGATCCGAAACATACCAAATAATTATTCGTTTGTCGGTACAAATCGGTACAAAATACCGCCAAACGGAAAACATTCGCAGGAAAGACTAAATTGTTAAAAAAATCTTTTTTCTCTCAGTCAGCCTGTTGAAAGCCAGTTCAAAATTAATGTCACAAAAACACAACACCCTACGTGATTGTGAAAAGTTAAATCTTTTTTCTCTCAGTCAGCCTGTTGAAAGCCAGTTCAAAATTAATGTCACAAAAACACAACACCCTACGTTGAATGGTGTGCCTTGGCGAATTAATTGAAGTTTGAAATTATATTGAGGGGGCGATATTGGCCGTGTACCGGATCGGAAAAATTTCAAAAAAATAGTTTTGATTTTCTAAAAGAGACAGGTTTCAAAGCCAGTCATTATATTTTGACTTTGTAGCATATTTTGGAAAATAGTACGCGGTGGAATAGCCTGAGATTCAGGTTTGGGTTTACCGCGCGAGTCGACGACGAGGGTCGAGTTATGAACTCGAAAGTCGAAAACTAGTCGAAAATTACACCTAGAGGTGCGAGTTCGATTCGATTGTCTTCCTGAAGCCTAGGCCGCCGAACAAGCTTGTGAAGAAGAAAGGTAGCAAAAAGTGACGCTTTCGTATTCTAAACGTAAGTTTTTTCGCATTTTAAAAACTTCTTTATTACGTAATAACATAATTTTAGTTCATTGTGTTGTTTGATCTACAGTTGAAAACAACTGGGATTAAATTACCTGTTAAAACACGTGGCATTTATCTAGACCAACCTTTATTGCCATCTGATTGACGGCAAACATTTCCATAATGAGGCATGCCATAGGCCTAGGGCCTATTATGCCAACAAAATGTCTGGCAAGTCGAATCTCGGTTAGGCTGGCCCTACACCTAGGGCCTGGGCTAGGCCTAGCCTATGAGACCGTAGGGCCTAGGCCTAGTGTCTAAAATTCTAACCTAGGCCTAGCTAGGCTAGCTAGGCCTAGGGCCTAAGTTAGGTGCTACTAGGCCTAGCCTGGAGCTAATTGTTGTTAGAAATTTTGTTGTTAGGTCATGTATGGCCTAGCCAATACTAGGCCTAGCTATTAAAACTAGGCTTTCTAGTCCTAGGCCCTTAGCACCGTCCTGCTCGTATGGTAGATCCCTATTTGGCCTTTCCCATAAGTATTCCTAGGCATTTTATTGCAAAGGCCTAGGCCCTTTTGTCAAATTGCTGAAAACCCAATTAACTTTCTGACCCTGGACTAGGCTAGGCGTATGAGTTTCTTTTTAAAGGCGTAGTCGGCAAATTTTTTATGATGGATTAGGCCTGTTGGTCCACAGAGTCATTTGGCATCTAGCAGCCCTTAGTCTTGAGGTAGGCTAGGCCAAATTCTAGCCTTATGCATGTTGATGCTGACAGTTTTGACACTAGGCTGGGCTAGCTAGGCTAGGATTCGTAAGTGCACATAATTGCAAAGATCTACCGGCCTAGGGCCGAGTCCTAGTCCCTTAGTCTTGTAGGTAAGGTGGTAAGCTAGGCCTAGCACCTCGGCCCTAGTTCGGTACTTCTTCGGTTCGTAGGCCTATGTACCAGAGGGGAAATGTAAGTTCGGGATGGGGGGGGGGGGCGCGAAGTGTGTAGGTGGCTATGTTAAAAACATAGCCTACGCGCTCCGCGCCCCCTCTCTCCCTAACCTAGGCTTTCCCCCTAATATCAGTGTTAAAAAACTGGTCCATACCAAGTACCAACCAAAGAAGTGCCCCTAGTTCTAGCATAGGCCTGATGCCTAACACAACAAAAGGTGAACATTTGTGTAAACAGGTGAAAATGGCGACAATGTTTGACGAGTTTTTTTTTTTTTATTCGGGGCAAGTTTCACAGAACACGAATTAGGGCCTAAGCAAGAGATCCATGCGCCTTGTAAATCCATGATGAAACGATCACAAAACCGAGACCTACATTTATATGGGTGGCAGTAGGGATGCACACGATAATCGATATTACCGATCAATAATGGATATTATTTCGATAATCGATATACCAAAATTCATCAGGCCTAAATCGATTATCAAAATATCAAATAGGCCTAATTGGTCAATAGTGGCACAAACCAAACTCTAAAGACTGAGATTATCTCACGTTTTGCCATACACTGGCTAGGCCTGATGGTGTTGGTGTCACACTAGAGATTTATATTTGAAAATGAGTTACCGGTATCATTCAATAACGGAAGCCAAACACTTGACATCAAAGACAGCAAGGCAGCAAACGGAATGCGATTGTATTGTTTTGAATTACACTTGCCACACTTGAGGTTCCATTTTTAGGTTGGAACAGGCTTTGTTGGTGATATCGATATTATCGATACCTAATATCGATTCGATAATGACATTACCATTTTGATAATTGATAATGAAAAAGTATTGATGTGCATCCCTAGGTGGCAGTGAAGTTATCGCATCCATGACGGTTTTGAAGATAGTTTTGAAGTCAAACCCAAGAAAAATGGTTTTGACTTGAAACGATCCAAACCCAGTTTCGAAGCGTAGGCTATGCTATGCTGTTTTTATTTCTTTATTTTATTTCTTTTTTATTTCTTTATTTCTTTATTTTTATTATATTTATTTTAATTTTTAATTTTTCAAAATGTTTTGAATTTGATTTCAAACTTTCATGTACATAGGGTACATAGGGCCTAGTAGCCTACATGTTAAATAGCCTAACTTTTTATTTCCCCGTGGGAATATCAAGGCACCAAATCAAGTACCGGTATGAATGATGATTGCAGGTGCAAATGCAAACTTTTGTGCAATGATAGGCTACAATGAACGCTGTGTATATTCTTACGGCAGAACGTAAGAATTGTTAAAAAATATTCTTACGGCAGACCGTAAGATTTTATAGGCCTACTGTCAGTACCTATGTGATTAAAGTAGCGAGGCCTACGGTACCTATAGGGCAATGATCAAACTAATCTACCACCAGAGTGCAGAACGATCGGGCTTAGGTCACAGTTGTCTTTACGTTGATAAAATAGGAATTTAATTCATGGATGGATTTTTTAATTTCTGTATTGATTTCTATAAAATCAAACACACCTACGGGAGTGTTTCCCGATTAATGAAATTGAGAAATAAACCCTTGCTCATACCTGCGTTAGGTAACAACATTATAAATCGAGTTTAGATGGTCAGTTCAAAGGCAGCAGAATCGTTGCAGTACTGTTCCAATATATTCAGATCTAGAATGCACCAACAATCCAGATGTTATGAAGTTGACCGTCCCGGTAGCTTAGGGATAAAGCACTCGACCAGCAATCGGGAGACCGGGGTTCGATACCCCGCTGGGATGGATTTTTTAATTTCTGGATTAATTTCTATAAAAACATCTTAACAACAGCGCACTTTTGTTGTGGTAGGTGACAGATTACCCACCAGAGTGCAGAACGATCGACGTTTGGCGGTTGGCCACCACCATGTGTAAGTTCCACATGAACCAAAATGTAAACAAGTCCTGTGACCAAACTGCGATCATGCGATCCTGCCGGAAAATCCGGGCAAACTAGCTTGGCATTGACCTATTGGTCAATCATTTTGGGCCAGGGCCTACAATTAAAGTCTCTCGGCTGCAAGTGTAGGGTAGGCCTAACTACCCATTTAAAACAAGATCTTATTGAATTACCTAAATCAAAATATATTTAGTAAATATTTGCCTCCTATGTTATATAAATATGGTCTGGTCTGTTATATTATGAATTCATGAGTAGATGCAGAGTTTATTTTTATTATGCAAATGCTATTCAATTTGCATAATGGTAAGTGCTCATCAAAGTTGTTGTCATTTGGTTCTAGTAGTAAGTTTTTCTCTTAAAGGTAAATTAACCGTGTACCGGTAACATGAAATATTTGTAGGCCTATGTGAGTGATGGATTATTATTTATTATTATTATTCATTTAACGTCTATCCTATTCAGTTATAAAAACTGATTTACAAAGGAGGACAACTAAATAAATATAATTACATAGATGCAGAAACAACAATAAACTGCATTTTCGTAAATATTTGAAATAGTAGCATTACAAGAACAATGCATTAAACACTAGGAAAACGCTTAAGTCCCGCCGCGTTGTTGGATGAGCGGAATTGGTGAATTGAGCTGCCATGTGTTTTGCGGATTTTCTGTTGTTCTGTGAAAAAATCAGAACTTGTTGAAATTTTTTTAAAATTAAATCAAATTAAATAAAAAATTAACTTATTTTTTTGTAATTACCTAATCGTAATTTTAAAAAAGGAAAAAATAGTAATATTGAAATTTTCATAAGAAATAATTATTCGATTGCGCACAAAATTTTACACGAATATATTAATTCTTAAAATTAAGGTTCTGTGAAAAAATCATTATAATCGGATAAAGCATGTAGGCCTAGGCCTAGGTGTTATAAGCCGAAGAAATTAAAAAAATCGTAAAATTGTGATTTTCATGAGAAATAATTATTAGATTACGCTCAAATTTCACACGAATATATCAATTCATAAAATTAAGGTTCTGTGAAAAAATCATTACAATCGGATAAAAGCATGTAGGAGTTATAAGTCGAAGAAATTTTTTAAAAATCGAAAAAAATCGTAAAATTGCGATTTTCATGCGAAATGATTTTTCGATTGCGCTAAAAAACGTGGCAATTCTTAGTTCAGAGATTTGAAGGCCTCCATAAAATTTCATCGCAATCGGAGTATCGGTTTAGCCGGAATCGTGTTAACAGACACACAAAAATACAGAAAGAAAAAAAAAACATTCCGGATTTTTTTCTCCGGTGTAGTGAAATGGAATCTTCGCTTCGCTCGCTACGCTCATCCAACAACAATTTTGGTAACAAATAAAAAAAATATTATATGCATTTAATGAATGAAACAAATATAAAAAGGGTGGAGAATGAAAAGAAAAGAAAAGAAAGTTTAAAAAAAAAACAAGAAAAAAAGAAAGAAAACGACAAAAAAAAAATATTAATTTTTATTAAATTATTAATTTATTAATATTAATATATATATTATTAATTTATTAAATTAAATATTATTAAAAACAATTGGTACAGTATATCAATAGAAATGAGTGCAATAGATTGGCCTAAAATCTGATTTTTCTGTATGTAAACTGTAAGGTTAATATTCATCAAAACAATTTACATTTATAGGCCTATACTCAAACAGCTTGAAACAGGCATCAAAGTTTGTCTTTATCACTACGTTTACCACAGGCTCTAGTCCGGCTTACACTGGGCCGGTTTCATCTAGTCCGAGGTGTATATCAACAAAACTAAGCCGGCCTACTCTAGCCCAATTTCAAGCCGAACTAGCCACAGCCTGCTAGACCTACTAGAACGTCGGGTTTCAACCACTAAATTAACCAAAACAAAATTCTTAAATGAAACCAATTATTAATCTGTAGCTATATTATATAGCCTATATGACTTATTTGCATGGAACGCATCTATTCTCGCCCGATTTGTTCTAGAGCGGCACCTGGATACTCATAATCCTCCTCATCAAGTTGCAGTGAAGTGTTTATCAGACTGGACTAGTTCGTTTGAAGCGGTCTAGACTCGTTGGCAAACGAGTCTAGATCGGTTCCCATCTGGGCCGGCTCCATGCGTTTATCAAGCCATGTAGGCCGGCCTAGAGCTAGGCCGGCCCAGTGTAAGCCGGACTAGAGCCTGTGGTAAACGTAGTGTATGACTAGCCTATGGCGACAATACATTTTATTAACATTTGACAGAGATCTGTAAAACTGTCAAAATTTATATATTTATTTTGTTTGTTTATGTTTATTATTTTATTGCTATGGTTGAGGACAAACAGTGTTGTCATGTTTAGGCCTGCATGTCATTGCTACTCGTAATGAAATATTTTGTAACTGGACTACAATATCTCGGCAATGAGTTCGGTGAGGTGACTTTTTTTAAAAGATTATCATTAAGATTGTCAAATAACCAATGTTATAAAATAATTTTTGATTGCTTTTTATTTAGTATTTTGGATGTAGGTAGTGCCCCTACTGCAGCTACTAATTTGGTGTTCAAAAGTGTTTTTTGTGCTCCCACAATTAGGGCCTTTAGTAGAAGATAGGAGTTGTTGTTAGCGTCTGATTTTTTTGTTTAATTAACATATTCATACTATTTTATTAAAAGCTTTTAAGTTTGCTGCACACTCTCCACCCTGCTAATTAAGGAAGAGGTGCTAAATGATTACATGTATGCAAAATTAATTAAAGATACTGTTTATTTGATGTAAATTCTACAATGAAGAGAAGCACAGAACCGCAGTTTGTATTCTCTGGGATCCGTAGACCAACTAACTTCACAACACCCTCGAAGCCAAGCCAAACTTGACCTCCCCCTCTCACATGGTCACTAACCTAAGAATGTAATTATGACAAAATTAACTAAAAGCCTAATTAGACATGTCAGTTCACACAATTCACTGACTTATAAAACACAAATCAATAAAGACAACTTAAATTAAACATTACTACTACTAATTATAAAACAATGTGAATCATAGCATTACCACACATAGTGACCTAAAGAATAAACAGAATTAAGTTGGTAGTAGGCCTACCCAGAGTGCTAGCAAGATGTAGGGAAGGTGAACACATGTCCATCCTCGCAGGGGTGGTTTGGAGACGACATAAAACAGTGAAGAAATAAATTACCGAAACAGTGTGACGTTAGGTTAGGTCAGAAAGACATGGTGAATACGAAATACAGAAACTAGAGCACAAGGGAAAAGAACACAAAGAAAGGGTGTGAGACAGCACAAGTTAGGCTTTGTAAAACAAAATCTTCAGTTTGCCTTCTCTAAAGATACAATGAGACATAGATACGTACTTAGGATTGGTGCGGCCGCAGTTGGAGCATGCAAGTATAATCTGGTCGCCACGTCATAAGACTAAAACTGACAGTTAGAGAGACTCCAGCAGCAGTTAGTTAAATGGGTGTCATTATGTCGATCCTACATTGTTTACCACCGGAGGAATTATGAACAACTATGTGTGGACTTTCGCTTGCAGTCGCTCTCTAGTGTTTTTTAAAAATATTTTAATTATTGGGGTCGATTGCACAGATGTTTTGCAGCTAATTTCTTTTGATGTGTCTGTTTGTAGGGCAAGAAATAGGCCTACTTTTTTATTTTATCCTCCTAAGGCAAGAAATGATCTGTATAAATACTCTTACTTGCCTAGAGTGCTAACCAATTTTAATAAGTTAATAATGACCTATCGAGCCGCAGAAATTACTTTGATTTAGATTTTATTCATGCCACTTTGATTTTTAAGAAAAGTGTTGTTTGTTGTAGGGCAAATGTGTTTGATATTATATAAACTGTAGGCCCTGGCCCTGGGGCCTATGTGTATTTTCTTTTTCAGGTTTGTTATGTTGTTGATGTTATGTTTTTTTATTATATCCTTGTATTTCTGGTTGTAAAACTGTTCTGGGATAAATAAATAATAATAATAATAATATTCAATCGTAAATATCTCGTAATTCTATGACATGAGTTTGTATTATTACATTTTATTATCAAGCACACTTTCAAGAATAATATATGTGAATTTGGAATCATTTTAATTTATGTTAAGTTATGATGGAGAGACTTTATTTAATTTGAATTTTTTGAATTAGGCCTACATTTTGGCCTTCCTCAAAACCTTCCTAGATCAATGAATTTACTAGGCCTAATTTGTTTTCTTATTGGCATAGATCTTCTTTCTAATCGGAACATATTTGTGCGGCAGTTTTGTTTCAGAAAAATAAAACAAGCAAGATGTCGTCTGATCAGCAACAGTTTTTCTTGAAATGGAACGACTTCCAATCAAATATGGTGTCGTCGTTTAAGCACCTCCGCGATGAAAAAAGCTTCACAGACGTGACTTTGGCGTGCGATGGGCAAACCTGCAAGGCCCATAAGATGGTGCTCTCAGCGTGCAGCCCTTATTTCAAGTCATTACTCGAGGTAAGACCTTGTTATTGCTGGTTAGGCCTAGCCTAAAGCCTATCCCTACCCCTACATTGATTTTGTTAAGTTTTCTTACTTGATTGTTTTGAGTTTTGACTGTTGAGAAAGCTGGTACCCACCACAGATAATCGAGTAAGTGTAGGGCTTCCCTGGTGAAAAATCTTGGCAAGATCTTGACAAGATCTTGGCAAGATTGTATTGTAAGATCTTGTATTTTTCTTGCCAAGATCTTGTATAATCTTGGCAAGATCTTGTACTCTATTATCTGTGCTACCACCATATTAATACCCTAGCTTTCAGATGTCTTAATTTCTCAAATCAAACAAGTGGTTTTCATTTTTTAGGCCTAGGCTATTTGCAAACCGTAATTACATTAGTAGGCCCTAGGCCTATAACGTCAGTATGAGTCATGTTCATGTGATTCAATGTGATTGTCATGAAATTGTAAAGCAAGCATTTGACGATAAACATGGTTGCCGAACTCCGATTATAGGTTACAACTTTATTTTGTAGCCCTGTTAAACGTGGAATAAAAATGAACAGTGGTGACACCTATTGTTGTGATACGTGACGTGAATAATGGTCACATATTCTGAGCTAGGCTACTTTGAATCTTGAGCAGATCTTGGAAGGTGCTAACAAACAAATGTTCAACAATCTCAACTACAGTAGGCTACTTGCCACTTAAAAATAAAATAAGTATTAAGAAGCGCCCTTAAACTATGGTATTGGACCGAATATAGCTCGATCTCAAATATAGGCCTAACACAACCCCCAATTTTTTACAATCATTTTGCAAGGAAAAATCAAAATCAAAGAAAATTAAAATGCAGTCTACAAGAAACATTTTTTATTTACAATACAATAAATGAAATACGTAGCGTAGGCCTATAAAGTTTCACTCTACAACAAAACATTTTGAACAATATTAGGGCCTAGTCTTATGTTTTTTAACTGTGTAGGGCCAAGAACAAGGTCACATAGGCCAACCACAATTCACCAGTCTGATTAAGAGACGACATCAATTCCAAAAAATTGGAATCGATCATTGTGACCTACTCACCTAACAATCGATTCTTAATCTATTCCCAAGAAAAAACTTTTTAATTGTAGTCCTCCGCACAGTTGTTTAGGTTGACATTTGCCACGGAACCCGTGATATGCGGCGATATTCCCTTGGTCTTTTTCCGCGGAGTCCGTGATGACGTCACCCGTCCGCCTCACGTAACGGGTTTAGCTGGCGTCGAGTGGGTGGGCGGGGCGATGCGCAACAGCCGATGTGCGGTCCTAGCTGTATTGCTGTTGGCCTATGTTCAGGCGCTATTTCAATGCAAGAGCGCAGAAATAACACGAGTGCTGTTTTTGAGATGGTATTTTTGGATAAAAATTATTGCGCTATATTTGGTCCGATTCAGTACTACGTATAGGCCCTACTAATTTTATTGTCAAATACTGTAGTTGAGATTGTTGAAAATTTTTGCAATGTTGCGCAACACAACTCGACCGTCTTATCGGCCAGCCGGCAATATGATAACAAATGCACGCCAACTCCTAGCAACATACCTATATGGTGTGGGGTGTTGTCATAATGACTGTTGGCAAACATAATTTACTGTGTTATGTTAAAAAAAATGTTTTGGAAGAATATTGATACCTTAGGCTAGGCCTAATCAAAATCTGCACGGGTGCTGAAAAACTGAAAGGCATAGGCCCTAATAATAACTAGGGTCCTCGTTATTAGGGCCTATGTCTTTCAGTTTTCATTTCAACATGTGCAACCTTCAATCAAGCTAACATGATATTTTCTAATCGATTGATACATTTAAGTAATAGTAATGGAACAATAATTGATAATACAAGTCCCACACTTAGGCCTAATCAATTAGGTATGTCATTGTGTGAGTTTTCTATTAGTGAATTGTTTTTTTAGTTTTACTTAGGCCTATCAACATTGAATTGTTTGCCAGTAAATTGATCTTTATTCAACATTCCCGCTAATATCTCTTATGAATTTTGTCCCCAGGAGAATCCCTCTAAGCATCCGATTATAATCCTAAAAGACGTGCCCTATCAGCATCTTACATCGATCCTCGAGTTCATGTATGCGGGCGAAGTGAATGTGAGCCAGGAGCAGTTGCCCGCGTTCCTCAGGACAGCAGACAGGCTGAAGGTGAAGGGGCTGGCTGAGGCCCCAGCAGGCATCAAGAAGGAGGGATAGGAGGCTGAGGTGGGTGCAGTTGGGGAGGTTAAAAGTTTATGGTCGGGTAGAGGCGTAGAGGTTACTAAATTTGTCTTAAGGTCAGTAAATTAAACAAACATTAAACATACTTTGAAAGACGACGTAATATTGGTCTGAAAGAAGTTAGAACTGATATAATAATATTATCTTAGCACTATGGACTGAATTTTATACTAAGTTGGCATGGGGTGGGGAGGAATGCATCTCTCGATAGATGCTTGTGTTGACCTTGAGTGGCGTACTTCAAAATCGGTTGTGACGAGGCGAGGTTGAGCATAAAGTTCTGCAGAGCGAGTGGTTAATTTACTAAATTTCTGAAGGACGAGCTATTCAATTACCGATCGTTTCGGGAAATAATCTTATTCGTATCGATTATCAAACGGCAACCCTACTTATGTTATTTCTAATATAGAAATCAATTTAGGGCCACTTTTTCTAGTGACATAAATAGGCCAAGCCGTCAAATTCTTGCCCATTTGCTGGGTGCTAGCTTTGTGTGTTCAGAGCTATTTAGAGCTTGCTTTGTGTGACTTTTAGTACAAATCCTAGATTTGCCGAGTGAGTGTCGGTGAAAGATAACCCTTGATCTACTTCTGAAGCCGAGTGTACATGCACATCGTAATAATTAGTTAAAAATAATATTAGGCCCTAAATTAGGACTTCCCAAACATTTATAAAATATTTTCCCCCAAACCATTCACAATAAATTGTATCATTTCAATTTTCAATTTTAAAATAAGCCTACCAGGTAATTTACCAAATTACAAATTGCCGGTAATTTTACATCGTTTACCCCTCCCTGACCCACGCGTGGCCGGCCACTGTGATTGTAGCGACAGGTCTTTAAACTTAATGCTCCCTCCTGTTTACTGTCTTTTTGTGAAGGGTGTACTGCTCGGAAGTCTTGGGCCTGTGAAGTTTGATTTCAGTAGATGTATTGATAGTTCAATCAAGAGACCTTTGGTGGTAAGAATAAAGAACACAAGATCAATGTGAAACAACATACTGATTGATTGATACTTCAAAAATCGCAGATGTGTACGGAAATCAACATCATATTGCAGTAATTGGAAAAACACTTCAATCCTGGCACATGAGTCTAATGCCACTACACTGAAAATTAAGGAAGCTGGTTTGATTTCTTGTGTGGCCAATGCAATCAGTGTGCCTAGTGTTAATTATCCAGCCATTTGGAAGAGTTTCTGTCCATCAATCAATAGACCCATAGTTTTATTTCATACACCAACTATCCAACATGTCAATTTAATGTTCTGTCTTTTTGGTATTTTTATTTTTATTCATAAAAAAGCGGTTGCTAATTGGTACTACTACAGTCATATTTATAATTTTTTGGGAGAAAATGTTTTTGTCTGTCGTTTTTTTAATTGTTAATTTGTTTGATAAAGACTTCTGTAAAGAAGTCGAAATATCACCTTTTTTTAAATAAAAATATTATGTAAATAATAGTGAGAAGTCCAATGATTTGTATTTGTAAAGTTCAACTGCTTGTTTAGTTATTTACAGTGCTTAGTGATGTGAGCCGAGAAATTTCTCGGGAGAAGTTTGTTGAGAACGAGAATTTTGTCCGTTTAATTCTCCGAGAACAGGGAGAATTTTCTAAAGCTATTATTTTAATTTAAAAAA
Organism: Sweltsa coloradensis; assembly: GCA_024449915.1. Taxonomy (NCBI): domain Eukaryota; kingdom Metazoa; phylum Arthropoda; class Insecta; order Plecoptera; family Chloroperlidae; genus Sweltsa; species Sweltsa coloradensis. Next base: position 576,294 of record JAMZAV010000108.1, on the reverse strand, counting down.
ATTAATACAAATACGATAACATGTGCATGGAAAACAATGAGGATAGTCTAGATACAATATTTCGCTCCTATTAAATTGAATTTTAAATCTGAATCCAATTGTGTGGTGACAAAAGAGAGAAGTTTTAGCACGTACTCCTTCATAGTCAGCTTGCTAAACATAACCGACTATCTGCCGCCAATGCTGGGAAGATTACATTTGTTGTGCATAACCTCAAACTCCTAAGGGAGAAAGATGCAGCCCAAGACGAGCCCCTTGAAACTAACAATATAGGTAATCAGGCACTGTGGTAGAGATGGATTTGCCACGTTGCATAGCTACCCCAGAGATGAATGATAGTTTGTTTTTTGTTAGCGACAATAAAATCTCTGTATAGGCCTACCTTGAAGTCTTTGATGAATCAGAACATTTACATGATTCCGACTCTATGGATGATATTGATATGCCACTTATGGACTTTGTTCAGTAGGCCTAGAACTAGGTCCTACCTGTGCAATCTACTTAAAAATAAAACATGCATCTTTCCCAAAAATTCTCATGATTTCTCAATTTTCTCCTGTATGGAGAAATTTCTCAAGAATTATCTCGAGAAATTTCTCAAAAAAGAAATTCTCGAGAAATTTACATCACTAACAGTGCTATTAAAGTGTCCAATCGACACTAGAGGATAAAAACTTTATTTCAGTGATTGAAATGTAACTCATAAAGACTGGTTTTAATCCTCATTAGTAGACCTATGGTTATCATTTCTCACAACCTCATTAAGAATCATCTCAACCCAGAAGTCTTCAGATCTTCCAACAGCAGCTAATGCAGCAGCTACCCAAATGAACCACTGGTGTGACAAAAATCAGCTTCTCCTAAACCAATCAAAGACCTCTTTCCTACAGTTCCATACCTACCAGAAACATCTGTCCAGTAGCCCACTCATCCGTTTAAATGGCAAAAGTGTAGTGCAAAGTGACAACATAAAAGTACTTGGTCTACATATCAGTGACACATTGGACTGGTCAGCCCATATAAACAGTGTGGCCAACAAAATAAACAAAGGGGTCTTTATGTTAAGAGCATTAAGGAAAGCAGTCTCGCAAATCCTTATGCGTCAAACTTATTATGCTTTTGTGTTCTCCCACCTAGTGTATGGGATTATGTTCTGGGGCACCTCTGCCCACCTAAATAGAATATTTATCATACAAAAAAGAGCAATCCGCACATGGTGCAACGTCAAACAACACTCATGTAAACTTCTATTCACTAGATTGAACATCTTAACTGTGCCATCCATATTCATCTATGAAACAGCTTGCTTTGTTAAAAAATACCCAAAATCATTCATTCAAACACTCAGAAATACACAATCACTCCACCAGACAAAAGAATAACATACACGTAATAGACCACAACCTCACATTATTTAGTAGAGGCCCTGTTTATGCTGCCACGCAAATATGGAACAAACTACCAACCCAAATAAAAAAGATCAACAATATTTCTAGATTTAAGTATGAACTGAAGAATGTATTATTAAAATACTCCTTCTATTCAGTCAAAGAGTTCCTACAATGGGAGAAAATTACGATGTAACAGCTACAGACTATCCTAGGTTTAGGTTTAGATTGTTTGAGTAAATTAGCCCATTTAGCATAGATAGGCCTAGTTTATAGGAATACAATAATGTAGTTAAATATTAGTTAAATTTATGTTTTTGAGAGCTTACTATAGGGTCTATGTGGACATGTATATTAGCTAAGCTTATATTATGTATACCATCAACTGACTACAAATAAATAAATAAATGAACATGTAATGCTGTTTTTTGATTATAACTTTGGTTGTATCAATGAAGATATTAAAATAATGCCATGTTTGTTTGTCATTTTATAATTAATTATGTGTAGTCAATGTCTCCTATTGAAACGTGGTATTGATTTTTGATTTTATTGTATTTTTTTTTTCTTTGTCATATTGTAACCGAGTATCGATTTTTGATTTTATTGCATTTCTCTATTTCAATGTAACGTACTATTGATTTATGATTACTAGTAAAGTAATATCTTATTAGTTTTAAGTATCAAGCGTTCACAGAGGTGAAACAGGCATTCCATGCTAAGGGGCTCTGCCCTATCTGTTTTTCTCTTCTACAACCATGTTGATATTCTTGTTACTATTCTGTTAAATGTATATTGTTCATACATTACATACAACTGAGAGTAACCTTCCTTGTATGCATGAGAATATCATGCGGATTGTTAAAAATATATAATAATATATATTACTTGACTACTTGAATGATATTGCCAAGTCTGGGTACACCACTCGTTTATTCTTATGAATTCTGACATCGTGTTCGAAATCTCATCCTCATTGGTTGCGCGCAACTGAATCTTGTTGGCTAGTTGTATAGGGCTTATAGACCTAAAATTTCCCTACTTTACGAACACTGTTAGTGTTTTGTCATTTGGCTGAGAAAATGGTGGGAAATATGATTATAGAAGTCAGATAACTTTTCCCACCAGCATATTTTCAGTCAAATCCTACCTTTCATTTGTTGATTAATGGTATACTCTTCCTATTCTAATAAAAATTATGGCCTATATCTGTATTTATTAGGGTTGCCGTCGATAATCGAAATATCGATCGATTATCGATATCAGTAATATGATATGATAATCGATTCAAGTATTTTGATATGATTATCGATGTTTTCGCCGATTGGTTGCAGTGTAACTAAGCGCATACGCTCGCAGCGCGAGACGAAAACATCGCCCGATCGCGATGTTTTCAGTACGGCTTGACGTGTTGTGGCGTGAACTTCTCTGGCGTCCGTCTGCTCAATTATATTGAATTTGTGATGTTTCTTCCGTCCCAAAGAGGACCTTTGCCATTACTTGTGACACCGCCTAACAAGATGAGTCAAGTGTGGCAGTTTTTTTTATTCAAAGAACGACGACGAGAGGGTCGGGAGGACATAAGTCTGAGCTGGAATGTCGAGGAGATCTCGCTCGCTGGATGAGACCTTCGCTGGCGCGTACTGTCGGAACATGTAAAAAGTGACACCCCATGCAACAAGATGTTGTGTTAAAATAAAGGCTGTGTACCTAATTGTGTAATTGACAAATTGTAATTTAGTCCTCAATTTTATTTTTAAACATTCTAATCCTTAATGATCTCTTGCATTAGTATTACACTTTTGCGTTTTTCCATCTTCCTAGGCTCAATTTGGAATTTGATATGATAATCGATTTGGGTCTATGATATCGATATATTTCAATATGATTAATCATTACATGCCTCTGATTATCGATCACGATTTTCACATAGAACGGCAACCCTAGTATTTATCCATTAAACGTCAGCCGTAGTAATTTAATTTTGGCTCTGGTTTGTTGGCTGCAAACCATGCAGCACCTTATCGCTTGGTTATGAGTAGTGATGACATAGGGTACTCGGGTACTCGATTCTTACCCGACTCCCCTTCGAAAGTGGGTTGCGGTGTCATATATTGTGTCAGATAACCTACATTATGCTGTTTAATACCAAGCCAACCTTACAAACAAACAATAAAGTGTGGTTACTTACTGCCAAAACATGTTGTTTGTGTTTTACTCCCGCCTAGAACAAATTCGGCCTAGGAGTGTGTTTAGCCACTTTTTCCTTATTTTTATTGGCGATCGAGGAGTCGACTCCTACCCGATTCTCAAGGCTCCGGAGTCGACTCCGATTTATACTTCCCGATGTCATTACTAGTTATGAGTGACCACTGGGTTGTCCAACAAGGTTTCGCCCACTGATCGTTGCATTTTACGAACTGGATTTCCATCCGGATGAGCTCAACCAACAACCAGGATGAAATTTCGAACACGTGTGTAACTGTTAGTGCAGCTGGGCTGTGACATATCATTCAAATTTTGATATCACACGAAAAATTTTGATATGATATCGATATATCGAAAAGTAAAAAATAAATAAAATATATAGGCCTATATCAAAAGAGTGGGTCTATTTTTCATAATTTGTGGCCAAATCGGGTTGATAAGGTGTCACCATAAACCCATTTAACGAATTTTACGATCTCACAAAAATTACTAAATTTAGCATTTTTTGTGTAAATTTCGATTTTTTGATATGAAGCCAAATATCGATACTACTTATCGATATTGTATCGAAATATCAGTTTTTTGCCCAGCCCAAGTAACCGTGAATTGTCCTTGTTTGAAGTAGTGTTTCCTTGTTTCAGGGATGGAGCGAAACTGATACCTACTCAAGCAAAGCCCTGGACTGCCTGTGTGTGTGAATGTGTGAGAACAACTTGCATTACTATATATCTCGGTCGGCGGTATCTACAAATGCAACAAAACGAGAGACAGTTGTATTTTTTTGTTGTGGACGTTTTTATTTTTGGATCACCATGTACGCACAGTTACGTTCAGTGTTAAATGATGTGAAATATTCTTTGGAGAGCCTAGCTTCACTTATAAACCACATTTTCAGTGCTCTTCTAACCATTGTTTATACATTCTTTCCGACGTTCCGACCGATGAGAATTTTCTTTGGATCTTTCATGTTCCAACAAATAGTTTTTAGAATAGTTACAAAGTCATACTCAAATTTGATGTATGTCTGTTCTTTGTTATTTTGTGGCCGTGGTCTAATCTGCCATGAGATGAACCCATGAAACAATATTTGAATACGTCCTGTAACACGGAATTTTATGCATATTTGTATTATTTTTACTCTTCTAAATGGTGGTACATTCTATTCAGTCTAATAATAATATTAAATAGGTTCTAAAAAAGATGCAAAAGTCACGTTTTTTATATCTTTTTTGTAGATTAATTTTAATGTGACAAATGTAAAGTTCTAGATTATTGTGTGCAAGTTGCACGCTACCTAGGCCTACGTTTTCTAGACTTGCCCAAATTTGCAGTAAATCCTATCGAATTATTCCAGATTAATGATTATTAATGAATATTGGTCACATTTTAAATCTTGAGACATTTCATTGATGTGATGGCACACTATTAATACACAGATTATGCTTATATCTTGTAAATTGAGTTATAATTCACACTTTCATACAAATATTCCGGTAGATGTTTTCAAATAAACCCTTCAAAGTGTTCAGATTAAAAAGCTTTTTGTATTCACTGAATACACATCACATTTTTTTTTGTTAAAAATTCTATATAATTGATTGGACAGATTTAAAAATTCACACATTTTTAATTTGATTCAAATTCAATCTCCTAGGGTAGAACTACCTCTTATAAATATAATTATAAATAATATTAATACTTTACCTTTCTGATGGAGCTACTGCTACTGTAGGCCTACAGGTTGGAAACATCAATGATCTGAAATAAAATGTCTCAAAACACGACAACTTCCAAGAATGCCAGGTTTAGCTACTGGCTGGAAAGTGCAATAAATGCTTTTGCAAAGTGATTAAGTTAGACAGGCTTAATACTAAAAACTGACGTCTTTGTTAGCGCAAGTTCACATTAATATGAGACGTTGAGCCCCGATTCATGCATTCATGCAACTGTGGACTCTTGTAGTTCCTTGTTTCTTAGTTGTTACACTTACACAATACTTGGCCTTAAACTCTGCTTAGATTACTGTCGTATGATTCAATGAAGAAACACGTGGTGCTTAGAGAACACTTAAAAATATGAGATCGGATCGGTAAAATGCCGAACTGCATCATCTTAAAAGATACAAAATGCAACGATAAGAAACAATAAATAATTTAGGTATACTGTACGTAATTACTTTGTAAGCCTACTGTGATAAAAACCACAGACGTATAGTTAAGTGGAAGTTTTTATTTGAATTGAACAGAGGATTGGTGTATTTCTATGCTTTTGTTAGACCTTCTGCCGATCTAAAATTTTATTGGTTTTTTCTTTGTTCCAATCGATCGTGCATTGTTTTTTGCAATATTTCAATTGGATTTTTTTGTTGGTTTACGTCTCGTAGGGATGCAGACTAAGGCTATTTGAGACGTAGAGTTGTGATTGATGACGATGAAGGACGATTACTGAAACCCTTGCCTTATGCGGGATTCAAACCCGTGTCCCGTAGAGCCTTACGTTCGAACCAACCCTAATCGTTAGATCGGGAATAGTGAATACCTCTCGACTCCGGATAGTTACATACGTTTTCATTTCGGTTACGATCGGTATACGCATTTTCCCGTTTGTTGCACCTTCCAGCAGTTAGCTAATAATGCTGCGCCCTGGCCACTTGATGAAATCCATTTTATTTCAAATACGGTGTGCATTGATTAATCATAGTTTATCTGTATTTTTATATTTCATTTGTTAGTTCACTAGATGATAATAATGTATAAAGTCACAGGTAACATTGTAGGTACAATATAATTTATTAACATTTAGGAGCAAAAGTTAACATTCTTGATTATTTAAATATATTAAATTCGAGCCAAAAATTTAGTGTACAGTACTTGTGTAATTAGTAGTAAGTTCCTGTGTTGTTTAAAATAAAGAAAACTATCAAAAATCCATTCCTTTAGTTGTTTCGTTATTTTCTTTAGGCCTATTGTGTTAAATATTTGTCACTCATGACTCATGAGCAAACTTCTACAGGCCTTCTTAACCCTCCACCCGGGCTTACCTATGTATTTGAGTGAATGAATACCTTCATAGAATATAAATTTTGCTTGCACGTTCATCTCCTATGAGGTCGGACCAATGACATTCAATTAATATGCTACACTCTCAGTATGGCCGTGGGGAGCTTGCCAATGAGAAGCCATCATGAAAGGGGAAAAACTAACAGCTATCTAAACGTACGTAAATGTGTGTATATTTACATACAGACGGCGGTGCTTGCTCATCTGCTCATCAACAAACAACTCCACAGCCACTTAAATTGGCAAATCTGCCCCTGTCATGATGGCTTCTAATCTGCACGCTAGGAGAGCGTAAATGCAAAGCTTCTTTATGTCATTGGGTCGGAAGCAGCAGACCGTTGCAATGGTGTCACTTCAGGCTGTGCTTTATGTTCCCTATTCTTTCCCAACCGGTTGACTCTTCTCCAATCAAACTTTTTACAGGCTTAACTTTAAATACTTACGGTAAATAGGCATGACGGCAGCAAGGTCAAGATACGCGCGTTAGAAAACGTCAAACTTAAGATTGAGTTTTAATTTTTATACATACTTTTAAGTACGTAGAAGGATATGAATTTACTAGAAATATAAAAGAAGGCGATACCATAGTAAATAGTGGATTTTTAGTAACGTGCGGGATCGTGGAACGTGTTGAACTAGTGCGTTAGCTTCCAATCCACACACCTTCACGGGATTTTTAAAGTAAGGTTATAATCAAGGCTGTGGATATTCGTACGGTCAACCAAAGGGTGAAGAAGTGAATAGACCCCCAGCGGTCTGATTCTGTAAAATCGTTATGGAAGATAACGATCGTTATCCGGCACTTTAGCGACAATTTTGCGTGTCGACTGATTCTGTAAAAATGATAGCGATCGCTATGATAACGGGAATGAAAAAGGAGTCGCTATGCTATGCTATCAAGATACGATAAATGGCGGCCGTAGCGACTATTTTACAGAATCAGGTCGATAACGATAATTTATAACGATTGATATTTCATATCAACTGTGATCGCTATCGCTATCGTAGCGACTATTTTACAGAATCGCACTGCTGGTCTTATAAAATACACTGTTCATAGAGTTCCTAACTTTTGCATAATGCAAATCCCTATGCATCTATGATATCACCCTATCTGCTATGATATTAAAATTATTTGTATTTCATTGTAGTACTTCAAAACATCTATGATAAGACGAGGCTTTGTTACATCTAACACAATATTTTTTGTAGACAACTTAATGCGCGCACATTTGATGCTTTACATAGGCAAAAAAAGAATGAAAATATGTGACTGGGAAGAGTTCTTATAAAAAATAAAATAAATTGTATTTAGAGTCTACCCACTCAGTTATATAACTGATTTTCAGTGGGGGACAGTAAATCAAAGCGACCAAGCCAAGTTCCTTCTGGAAGGTTTTATTCCTCTTGTACTGTAATTTCTATTACTATTAGGTATGTAATTCTGGTGCCTCCCCTTCTGCAGATGTGGTTCCTCCCCTATGTTAAAGTACTACCGGTACCTCGTTAAAACTTTGTGCAAATTTTAGAAATCGCTCTTGCACCGTGTATTACGTCCTTTTCGTTCATCACTCACAAGTTCAAATATTCATGTAGGTATTAATACTAGTACTTTTGTGATCTTGCTGACTCATCCCAAGTTATTTGTCATAAGTGTATGCTTAATACAACTGAACCCAAAGCTTTTATATATATATGTTATATCGCAGACTTTCACGGATTGAATATGAACAGTTGAACACATTGCATTTTCGGGTAGTCCGTGTGCTTTTATTATTTGTTCCAACGTTTCGGGCAGTTCTCCCTGCCCATCTTCAAGGGATTTTAAAAACATAAAACGATATCAAAACAAACAAAACCTTACTTACAGAAAGTAAGTAAGGTAGTAAGTAAGTAAGAAGTAAGGTTTTGTTTGTTTTGATATTGTTTTATGTTTTTAATTCCCTTGAAGATGGGCAGGGAGAACTGCCTGAAACGTTTGAACAAATAATAAAACAAGCCGGCACAAACCATATTTGTTTCATTTTTAGCCATTTTTGCAGATGTGTATTTTCAATTTGCTCTAAAAAAGGCACGTTTTGTCCAATCGGGATGGAAAAAAATGTATCTATTTTTAATGCATGGAAAAAAATAAAAAATTGGGTCAAATTGAAAAAAACTTTCTTTTACCCTGATATAAATTTTGAAAGTTGGTGTCCATTATAGTGGACGATTCCACTGAATGAGTTCATTTAGATTTGAAATAAATTTGCTTGCTCAACCTAGTACAGATAAAGCCAAAGATGTAGGTACTTGGTGTAAGGTAAACTATAGGGCCTAACTGAATTTATGTTGTTGTCCCATTAGCAGCTTCATTAACTTTGCTTTGTTGACAATTTTGATTTTAAAATCAGTTATTCATCTTAATTATTATTACTAGTTATTTCAACTTTCAAGGGTTGTTAATTATTACCAAATTTGGTGATAATCCAACCGTCACATACTAATTATTATTTTGTTGTAAAGACAGGTTATTAAAAGTTAAAACATACATATTTTATAAATGAAATAATTTTCAATAAAGGTGTAGGCCTAATGAATGAATACATGCCATATTCCTTTCCCTTGTTACATAACCCTTGCGTAGCGTTAAACTCTGCTCAAAGTTGATAACCATTTAAATGTGTAATCATTTTTGAAACACAAGATAATGATTTCATGACTACAAAAGTGTGCACATAAAAACCGAAATTCTAATAAAATTTTCATGGCAAAGCTGTTTTATGGGTATTTGAAGAAAAATACATTGACAAAAATTTCTCCTCTGCCGGCTGGGGCTGCCCCAGCCAAATATGGTCACATTGCTAGTACAGATATAACAAATTATTGAAGAAAATTGGATGAGCGTAGCGAGCGAAGCGAAGATTCCATTTCACTACACTGGAGAAAAAAATCCGGAATGTTTTTTGTTTTTGTGTGTGTGTTTGTTAACACGATTCCGTCTAAACCGATACTCCAATTGCGATGAAATTTTCTGGAGACCTTTGAAATCTCTGAACTTAGAACTGCACGTTTCGAAAAATCGGTCGAAAAATTATTTCTCATAAAAATTGCAATTTTACGTTTTTTTAAAATTTTCTTGTTTTGTTCTGTTTGAATTTTTGTGTGTTTGTTAACACGATTCCAGCTAAACCGATACTCCAATTTCGATGAAATTTTCTGGAGGCTTTCAAAATCTCTGGACTTAGAACTGCCACGTTTTTGAGCGCAATCGAAAGATTATTTCTCATGAAAATCGCAATTTTACGATTTTTTTTTCGTTTTTCTTATTTTTTCTGTGTATTTTTTAGTGTTTGTTAACACGATTCCGGCTAAACCGATACTTCAATTGCGATGAAATTTTCTGGAGGCCTTCGAAATCTCTGAACTTAGAACTGCCACGTTTTTGAGCGCAATCTAAAAATTATTTCTCATTAAAATCGCAATTTTACGATTTTTTTCGATTTTTAAAAATTGTCTTCGACTTATAACACCTACATGCTTTATCCGATTGTAATGATTTTTTCACAGAACCTTAATTTTATGAATTAATATATTTATGTGAAATTTGAGCGCAATCGAAAAATTATTTCTCATGAAAATCGCAATTTAACGTTTTTTCGTTAAAAAAATACGCTCATCCAACAACGCGCCTGAAAAAGCGTTTGCGAAGCTTCCTAGTATATTATCTAGTTCTTAGGTTATTTTTGCGTTTGGAACGAAATATGTAACAAGTAAAAGCCACCAAAAAGCCAATAATTCTCACAGAACTAAGATGAAAATTTAAATAAACAATTTTAAATCCTAAAAAGTAAGAATTGAGATTGATATTATTCAAGTATACTATTGTACTTCGGTATTATTATTATTTATTCTTATTCCTATTCCTATTCTTCTTCTTATTATTATTCGCAACGCTTTTTCTAGTCGCGTTGATTTATGAGCTTTTTTGTAAGTTTTAAGTATGCGTGGGATCTCTTTACTTTTTCAAGTCCCATTGCAAAATCATTTTTGTTAAATTAGGATATTTGTTATTAGGGAAACGCCAAAGTCGTTGTTAAACGAGTGAGAAGAGAGCCAAGTGTTGAGTACCCGGGAACATCCCCTTTACTCCCATATACCTAAGGCTGGATCAAGCCCAGTATGGAGAATGAAACCGGGTACTCAACACATGGCTCACTCACACGTTTAACAACCACTTTGGCGTTTCCCTAGTTATTTAAATTTAACATTTAAAATGCGAATCATGTTCAAAACGTATTAGCGTCAAACATAAACAAATTTCCAAGATAAAACAAATTCATCTAAGTTTTATTTCCCATTTAACACCCCTCAAAAATAATATGTGGGTGTTAAAATATAAAAAAGTTCGAGTAAACGGGTATCGAACCCCTAACCTCCGTGCGGTAGGCTTAATGCTTACCACTGGGCCATGTCAGCCAGGTAGATCTCGTCCCGCTAGCTGCTACTAAACAAATGCTATCGATATTTTAAAAAATCACATTTTTATTTATTGTAGGATTAAATCGCAATGGATCTAGCTGATTTTGTTAGCAGTTCTCAGTAAACTCGTACCGGATGTATGTTTAAAATTTCAGCCCAATCTGTTCAGCGGTTCGGCTGATTTTCGACGTACAGACAGACAGACAGACAGAATCACAGAATGAGGGCCGTTTGAGTTGAATGGAGACACTCGGTCGCTCCGCTCCCTCGTTTAATTAAGTACTAGGAAAACGCCAAAGTCGTTGTTAAACGAGTGAGTGAGCGCCATGTGTAATCGTGTTCGAAACGTTTTAGCGTGAAACATTAACAAATTTCCAAGTTGAAACAAAATCACCTAATTTTTATTTCCCATTTAACACCCCTCAAAAATAATATGTGGGGGTAAAAATACAAAAAAAATCTAAATAAGGGGCATCGAACCCCAACCCTCCGTGCGGTAGGCTAAATGCTTACCACTAAGCCATGCCAGCCAGGTAAATCTCGTCCCGCTAGCTGCTACTAAACAAATGCTATCGTTATTTTAATAAATCACATTTTTATTTATTGTAGGCTTAAATCGCAATGGATCTAGCTGATTTTGTTAACAGTTCTCAGTAAACTCGTACTGGATGTCTGTTTAAAATTTCAGCGCAATCTGTTCAGCGGTTCGGCTGATTTTCGACGTACAGACAGACAGACAGAATCACAGAATGAGGGCCGTTTGAGTTGAATGGAGACACTCAGTCGCTCTGCTCCCTCGTTTAACTAGGGAAACGCCAAAGTCGTTGTTAAACGAGTGAGTGAACCAAGTGTTGAGTACCCGGGAACATCCCCTTTCCTCCCCTATACCTAAGGCTGGATCTAGCTCAGTATGGAGAATTATACCGGGTACTCAACACATGGCTTACTCACTCATTTAACAACGACTTTGCGTTTCCCTAGTTTAAATTGAACATTCAAAATGCGAATCGTGTTCAAAACGTATTAGCGTGAAACATTAACAAATTTCCAATATAAAACAAAATCACAAAATTTTTATTCCCCATTTAACACCCCTCAAAAATAATATGTGGGTCTAAAAATATAAAAAAGTTCTACCCAACGGGTATCGAACCCCAACCCTCCGTGCGGTAGGGTACATGCTTACCACTACGCCATGCAAGCCACGTAACTTACGTCCCGCTAGCTGCTACTAAACAAATGCTTTCGATATTTAAAAAATCACATTTTTATTTATTGTGGGATTAAATCGCAATGGATCTAGCTGATTTTGTTAGCAGTTCTCAATAAACTCGTACCGGATGTCTGTTTAAAATTTCAGCCCAATCTGTTCAGCGGTTCGGCTGATTTTCGACGTACAGACAGACAGACAGAATCACAGAATGAGACCCGTTCGAGTTGAATGGAGACACTCGGTCGCTCCGCTCCCTCGTTTAACTAGGAAAACGCCAAAGTCGTTGTTAAACGAGTGAGTGACCTATGTGTATAGTATCCGGTATCATTCCCCATACTGGGCTAGATCGAGCCTTAGGTATATGGGAGAAAAGGCGATGTTCCCGGGCACTCAACACATGGCTCACTCACTCGTTTAACAACGACTTTGGCGTTTCCCTAGTTATTTAAATTGAACATTTAAAATGTGAATCATGTTCAAAACGTATTAGCGTGAAACATTACCAAATTTCCAAGATAAAACAAAATCAACTAAGTTTTATTACCCATTTAACACCCCTCAAAAATAATATGTGGGTGTAAAAATATAAAAAAGTTCGAGCTAATGGGTATCGAACCCCAACCCTCCGTGCGGTAGTCTAAATGCTTACCAATAGGCCATGCAAGCCACGTAGTTATCGTCCCACTAGCTGCTACTAAACAAATGCTATAGATATTTTTAAAATCACATTTTAATTTATTGTAGGATTAAATCGCAATGAATCTAACTGATTTTGTTAGCAGTTCTCAGTAAACTCGTACCGGATGACTGTTTAAAATTTCAGCCCAATCTGTTCAGCGGTTCGGCTGATTTTCGACGTACAGACAGACAGACAGAATCACAGAATGAGAGCCGTTCGAGTTGAATGGAGACACTCGGTCGCTCCGCTCCCTCGTTTAATTATCTACACTAGAAACCCAAAATTTGAACTGACCAAACAAACGTCTAGTTGGCTAAGGCGCCTACCTGGAATGTTTGAGACTCGGGTTCGAACCCCGATCGGGATGGATTTTTTAACTTCTGATTTGTATTAAATATTAATATCTGGATTCTTGGTGTATTGTAGATCTGAATAAAACTGTCTCGGTAGCTAAGAAGTAAAGTATCCGACCGGCAAATGGGAGACCGGGTTCGATACCCCACTGAGTTGTCTTTTGTAATTTCTGGATTGATTCCCGTAATATAGTTGGGTGGTTATATGGTTATATGGTTGACAGGTCACATCAACTTTACTTGTAATGCTCTAATTATATTGTGTTGTAGTAGGGCCTACCCCGTCCCGTGCATGCTTGAGTTTTCAAAAGGGGGTGGGTAAAAGCAAAAGTAGAGTTGGTCCACTCTCATACGTGTGGTTACAGGTTGTCCCGCTTTATCATTAGTAAGAGCATTGAGCAGGGGCGGTTCTAGACCAAAAACATTGGGCGGGCCCGGCAGGCGCGTAGGAACTCATTTTCAAGTGGGTGACCAAGCCCAGGGGGTTTGGGGGACCATACGGATCCCCTAACTACAGCGCCACAGGCCAAAATTTTGAAAATCAGGTTTTTAGAGTGTGTTTGGTGCGTTATTGAAAAAATATGTGGGCTGAATGCAATTCCAAAATAATGAGTTTTTTGTACAGTAAAAACTAGAAAACTATAAAAAATTATTATTTTATTATCTAGGTGGCCGTTAGGGCGCCGCAGCCAAGCCGCGGTGCGCTACACACTCAAGCACCTTATACAGCAAGCAGAGTTGGGGTGATTTCGAGGTGTTACCCAGCCGTCTTGAAACGTGATGTGAACTTGAAAACTATCAAAATCGAGGGGATTAGGTACCTAGCAACACATGCCAAATTTGGTTGGGGTACGGGCATTTCTTCTTGGTGAAAAATGGCTTGAAACATGCTCAAAATTACTTTAAGGATGTTAGCTACTACTGCTACTACTACTATCTAATTCGTCAGTTTCAATCGGCCCGGGATTCTGACCAAACGGGTGGGGCTACAACGTTCATATTTTACATGGACATTAAGGTAATAGTGATATAGGGTCTTTTGAAAGAAAAAGTTGAAAAAGTTTGCTGGAAGGCTTCCAAATAAAGGTTTCAATATAAGCCTTTTACAAGAATATAATCAACAAGTAACTATAGTTACTTGACAAAAATCACCTACATTGTTTACAAAAAACAAGTCTTTTGACCACTAGATATTTTAAATTCTATTGTTTATTGGTAATACCATATCAATTAAATTGACTTGATAAAATTATTGTATTTTAACAAATAATTTTGTAATGGAACTTGAAAAAGTATAATGAGATCCCACATAACAAAAAACTTGTAAAAAACAGCCAAACCTTACACAACCAAAAGCAATTAGATCTAAAAGAAATGCCAAGCTTATGTACCCTCCTACATTTTCGTAATCTTAATACATAAATTCGCTTTGCCCTGTGACTGTATCATTGAAAAGCTTGGCAAAATATTATTTGCAACTTGCAAATTCTATTTTGCCAAGCTTTTCAAGGATGTTGTTACGGGACACTGTACGTTTATGAATTAAGAATGCGCAAATGTGGAAGGGTAGATGAGCTTGGCCCTTTTTTAGATCTCATTTCTTTTGAGTGTGTAAGATTTGGTTGTATTTTTACAAGTTTTTGTTATGTGTGGGATGTAGTTTACTTCTAGTCATTAGTCAAAAGTAAGTACAGTATAAGGACCACTCGCTTTTTAACTGTACCTACCTAAAACCATCAAGTAAAATATGACACATTCTGAGCAACCGCCAAACTGCGTTCTAAACTGCACTGGAATGAAATGCACATTTCTGTTACATAATTTCAACTATTTTAAGGTGTATTAATTGGTGTATGGTGTTTGCCAAAGTTAACGTGAACCCATGCGCCACTTGCGTCTGGCGTTGTAGACTGAAGGAATGTGAGTAACTGAATGTATTAATGGGCACAACAACTGCAAAGTACAGTCCATTCAGGAGTGTTGTCTTGAAGAGTGACGATCTATAACATTTTGGTGTTGGTGCTATTGTGTTCAACTTGATGGATAAATGGTGATGAGGGACAATTTAAAAACATTCAAGTCTTATTTTAATCTGCATCTTCTTGTACTAAACGGCTCGGACTTTACATAACATTGACAGATTTTGGCCTTTATTTGCAAATTGCAACAGAATAATATACATGCCACGAGCGCAAATTTAATATATTGGACAATAAACAAACATATTATATACATGTCATGTATAACATGTAAAATTAACAAGTCGTTATTATAAATAGCTTTTGCCAGAAACACAGTTTAAAACGAGGTTGTTGTTGTTGTTGTTGTTGTTGTTGTTGTTGTTGTTGTTGTTGTTGTTCAGGTATGTGCTTCCTTAAATCATTCTTTTCTTGAATCAGTTGTTGAACCAATTATTTTGGTATGGCCCACTGTCTGGGCCCATGACAAGACGAGAAGAGCAAAGTCCATCTCCGAAACATCAGTTAGGAGGCGAATTCTGGCAGTCGTTGTCAGGGAACCTCTTCCTTCCCTTGACGACCTCCTTGACAACGACGATACAAACGATGCCAAAGACTACCGCGACGTGAGATACCCCCTTGCCCGTGGCTGATCTGTCTAGCTTGGGCCTGTCCTCCCCACACCCCCAAGGCAGGCTACAGTGGCACATAGTGACAACATTTGGTGTGCTCTTTAACAACATTTGTATGGTAATCAAGTCGTTGAGTCGTTGGTTGAAGGAGTGTATTTTATTTTGTTATATTTCAGGTTTAGCCTGTAGAGAAAATTTCATTTTTATTACTTTTAAATACGGACTCCCTCGTGATGACTATAGTTAAACACATGGCATCTTGTCCGCAAACTGTAAATCAAAAATAGCGTTCAACTATGAAGAAAATACTTCTCTAGTTTGGGATGCCAAAAGTAACAATCATGAAATCAATTTTGGTGACTTGAGGGACCGACTACACGAATGTTTTTGGAGGTGGCATAGAAACTTGTTAATTACCAAACAATCTTATCCTCAAACTAGAAACAGTTTGGACAGGAACCACGAAACAGCTTTTCGGACATCAGCAACAGGTCACCGTATAGAAACAACACTACAAAGAGCTTGATGAGGAAGGTCCATGAACTCTTTCTAAGGGGATTCACGAATCTTGCATTTTGCCATTTTTAAATTCAATATTTGTAATCAGTTTATGGGTTTTTGTTTTAGGATCCGTTTCTTTCTTCTGTATTGGGAAATTCTCTAATACAATTAACGTAATACAAACTTGCACATAAATGGCACAATCAAAACATTCATTAATAAACATGATAATTTACAATTTGAAATGTTAAATCGTTATCGTTTAATAATTTACTCACTTAAATAAGTTTACACAAACATTCCAAAAGTAATAAAATAAATTCGTACACCAATAAAAAAGGAAATTTCAAAATTATTTCCGTAAACAACAAAACGTTTACCCTTCTTTTCTAACGATAAACATTGTCACACACTAACCAACGTCTCAAGGCTCTGTGACCGAAACTCCCAGACAGCGCAAGTAAACAAATTCCTCCCCATGATTCACACCTGTGTTCGCAATCAGTCATAATCCACCAAACGTCGTAGTGTTACGCGCATGCGTCCACACGAAGACAAGACGAGTTTCTTAATAATGGACGCGCGACATTCTCCTTCACGAATATGATATTTTTAGTCGGCCGTCGGTTGATTAACGGATCTTGTCAAATAGTTGGCAAGCCTCGCCACGAGACGGCCGGCTGGCAAGGTTGGTTCCCCCGGAGCCACAAAAGAGGGCGTTGATGCTGGCTCTTCGGGCAAGAATCCAACTGACCCAATCTTCGAGTGTTGTAGGGACCTTTGCTCCTTGTTACGATTGTTTATAGTAGTCTGAAAAGAATGATCATTGTAACGCAGCTGTGAGTCCAAGTGATAGAATACCCCACATCTTCTACCCCCACCACTGGTTCAACTTCCCCTGTGCTTCGTTGTCAGCTTTAAAAAAAGTACAGCCACCATCCTCATTTTGATTCCCTCCAATGACGAATTCACAAAACTTTTGCTATATCTTACTGTCTTGAAGTCAACATTTTGTCAATTTACTAAAATATGGTTTGAACTCAGTAGGACAAAATAAGAAGTATAACCCTGTTTTGATAATTGACCCGAGGAATGCTCCGGGCCAAATTCTCTAGAGAAGTTTAAGATAAATCACCAATCTAAATCTTGATATCAGAGAGGGTTTTAAAACAGGGTTATACCCATATTTTTAGTAAATTTACAAGATGTTGACTTCAGGATTTAAGGAAAGCAAAAATTTGGTAAATTCGTCGTGTTTGTTACCAAAACTGCGAAAGCGTAACACTCCGAAAGTGAAAATCACAGAAAATGCGATTAAAGACACTTTCGCGGAACTGCACTTTTGAGGAATTGCACTTTCGGGAGTTTGAACTGTCGGTCATCAACATTTTCGCCTCTGCTAATAGTAAAAAGCGAGGAAAGAGCAAAAGACCATCTCGCAAACATCAACTAATATGTCGGGGGTATTTTACTCATCGACGACGACGACGACGACACTAATGATGACAAAGACGACAACGTCATTCGAAAACTTCCCCGTACCCTGCCCTATTTAGCTGCCTCTGGCTAGCTTAGGCTAGACTAAAGGCTAAAGTGGCGCTTTATAAAATCGAATTAATTAATTGTTTGGTGTACAGTAATATTTTCGTAATTTATTTTAACGTTTTAGCATTTTTTGATCATAGAGCTAGACATTTTTTATGGGAGTACACGAATGTTCATACATTTGAATTTAAAAGAGTTATTCTATTCTTGCTATAGTTTGATCGAAGTACAAAAACTTTTTAACTCGACTGTACTCACTGTGTCTAGTGGTGATTTGAAATGTCAAAGCACTTAGATGTCGCGACAACTTCTGAAGGGTTATTGTTATTTCATAGCATTTTTATTTAGCGAATGTAAAGTCACTTTATTTGTGAGGCATCAGTTCTCTCAGACACTCGCAGTCGAAGCGTTCTCAACTATTTATGTTCGAAAACTTTTACTCAAAATCGCGAAACTGTTCAACTCTTAAGCTCTTATGGTCACTTGCAGAACAAAAGTGAGTAGTGTAGCGAAGTTTTTTGTTTGTTTCTTTGCGTTGGTACGCTGACATTTTCCTGACACCTCCGAAATCTCTGTACGAAAACCAGTAATTATTTATACAACCAAAGAAGGGGTTTTCATAAAAATCGCTCTCCTACGTTTTTTTTTTTTTTTTTTTAAATTTGACAAACATAATAACCAAACAATTTTCCCTCGGACCCCCTATCATGATAATATTGTGCCATCATGGCTTGTTATAACGTAATAGGCCTAAATCAGTAAACTTATTTCCCAGTCACACAAATTTACACTTTAACTTCGATTATCAATCGGGAAAACCTGGAAAAAGTCAGGGAATTTGGTATTCGAAACTAGAAACCGACAGTGTTAGCTCAAGAGTAAAGCGCGATTCTTTGATTCTTAAGGTCGTGGCTTCGAATCCCGTCACCGGCAATCCTAACTGAAAGTCTTTTCAGAGGTTTTCTCGGATTTCCCATTGGAAATTTAAAAAATAAAACAATTTTTATTTTAAAAAGTTCCAAAGTAGACACCCTGCAAGAGAACGAAGGTAGGCTGAGAACGTAGTGGATACAGTTTATAGTAGACCGAGAAACATCGCACCCGTGTCTAATGCTCAACCCCGTGCCAACTTTCTGTCTCCAAAGTCCACAGCCTTCCAAAGCGAGAGTCACTGCCTACTAGTTTATTTCCACTCGTCTGATGTATTTTTTAACCCGAGAGCGCGGGTCACCCCGTTAGGAACAAGGAAGTTAGCAATAACTGTTGTCGTTCAGGACCATCGAAAATAATTAATCTAGGACGTCATCTTTCTTTCGTTCCGTCTCGGATGGTTGGCGACACTTGATTTCTATTTCTGTCAAACTTGGGGTTTATTTATTTAAAGACGCGCTTTCTTTTGTGATAGCTTATTTAGAGGCAATAAAGTTAAGAGTTTGAGAACTAAACGGATTAGAATAATGGTATAATTAGCCCTTCGCTTTAATGCTTCTTGAGTTGAGATTTATATATTGTGAGTGGAACATGTGGCAGAATAGTTTTGGAGAAGTTATCTAAAAATAGTATAATATTGTTACATAACGAATAAAATACATTATTTTAGTTTAATATGCCGTACATGAATTTGCTGCTACTCGAGTGCATCACTAATTCTACAATCTTTATACCCATGTTAGTTACTATACTCACTCGTTTGTTTTGTAATAAAATTTCAGACGTTTTCAGTCTACTTTTTCCGTAACTTACTCTACACGTAAGCCTGCTTCACAAAGAAATTTGCGAAAAAATTAAATTATGTAAAATAATTTTTACTACATTGCCAACGCGACCGACATTTTTTTTTTATCTATCAAACCATAATTCTTAAATGCACGTTATATATGTTTAAATTGTTCTGTTATTTCTGGTCGATATTTTAAATGATTCAATGAAATTTTGTTTTGTGAGAGGCACGTACAATTAGCAATTATATGTAGATGCTAAGTAGGTGAAGAGAAATATTGCTAAAAACATAACATGCTTATTATATAAGATCGTCCCATTGCACATTCTTACATTTTGGGGCCATGATTAAAAATTGTATTAATTTTAAATGTGGGTCCATATATGACATTATTTCCTATAAGAAACTCATAAAAAACTCCACATGTAGAGTTTTGATGTGATTGATGATGATGATGGCTAAATTTTCTTACTAACAAGGATGTATTCATTTACCTGTAGTGGTGAGTTATAAACTAAATTGTGGATTGTGTGGAAAAATTGAATTCAAATTTCATAAATTAAAATCCTATTTTATCATATCTAGGAAATCGACTTATCAAACATTTCACTGTCAATTCTAGTGTTAGTTGACGTAATGTAGCTTTAAATTGCGTGTTATGTCCTGATATGATTGCGGCAGCTGACAGATTTAACACAATATTCGCATTTCTCTCAGATATGATAACATATTATACCTAACGCAACTTTTAATATTATTTAAAATGCCTTTAAAAATAGTTTAATTTTGTTCAGAGTTCTAAATGATCAATTCATTAATTCAAAGATTCTATATATAGTAAATAACAAGTGAACACCTCATTCGTCATGTATTTGACACATAAATTTTAATAAGATCATAATATAATCCTGTCAAAAAGGTTGTATATTGACGTTTGGAGGAAAAAATTGCGATATCGCTGAATTTTTGCAGAGACTTTTCTTATATAATACTAATCAACATACTAAAACTCCCCTACAATCGGACTGGAGCTTCGGCCGCCATATTGGAAAATGGCGGCCAAAAGGTGTTTGTTATCAAATATCTCCAAATTGGTTTGAGATAGACAAAATATCTCAATGGCAAAAATATTACCCATTAAATTCTCTACAATACAGTTGTCTTCTATAGTTTTGGCAGTGGCAACGGTTACGTCACAAATTCGTGGTTCTATATGTTGCTCATTGGAGTACCAGCTTATTTCCAAATTTTCACGCCCAGCATCAAACAATGCCCGGTAAATCCGTAAGAAATCGATTTAAATACAAAAAAAACTTTTGTACGGGGTTCATGAAAGCTTCCATTAGTATTTTAAAAAAATCAGTTTTGCGAAATCGAATTTTGCATTTACCTGGAATTTGGTTTTACCATTGTTGGCATTTCCTCAAAAATGCCCCTTTTGACTGTCCATTATTAAGCACTAAATAGCATTGGAGGAAAAATTCTTGCTACGCACATTGAAATGACTCAAATAATGATCCGATTACAACCAAAGTTTAATTCAATATGGCTGCTAATTCCTAATATCCACAACATCAAAGTGAATTATGTAACAAAAAGAGTGTAAAAACAGCACGAAAACAGTATTCATATTGTGAATATAAGGAATAAGCAGCCATATTGGATTTAAACTTTGGTTGTAATCGGATCATTATTCAAGTCATTTCAATGTGCGTACAAAGAATTTTTCCTCAAATGCTATTTAGTGCTTAATAATGGACAGTAAAATATGGAATTTTTTAGGAAATGCCAACAATAAAAAAAAAACAAATTCCGGGTAAATGCAAAATCCGATTTCGCAGAACTGATTTTTTTAAATACTAATGGAAGCTTTCATGAACCCCGTACAAAAGTCCTTTTGTATTTAAATCGATTTCTTACGGATTTACCGGGCATTGTTTGATGCTGGGCGTGAAAATTTGAAAATTAGCTGGTACAACATAAGCAACATATAAACCACGATTTTGTGACGTAACCGTTGCCCCTACCAAAACTATAGAAGACACCTGTTTTGTAGGGAATTGAATGGGGAATATTTTTGCCATTGAGATATTTTGTCTATCTCAAACCAATTTGGAGATATTCGATAACAAACACTTTATGGCCGCCATTTTCCAATATGGCGGCCGAAGCTCCAGTCTGATTGTAGGGGAGTTTTAGTATGTTGATAAGTATCATTTAAGGAAGGTCTCTGCAAAAATTCAGCGACATCGCAATTTTTCCCTCCAAAAATTCTTATTTGACAGGATTAAATATAAGCTTTCACTCAAAAAACTTCTTCCACTCCAATCGATATTTGGAAATGAAAGTGAAGGAAAAGCAACAAACGTTTTGTGCGCCGTGTGTATGTGTGCCTTTCACTTCAAGGTAAATTCAAACATTTTAACATTCATGACAACTGAGAATTGTATAAAGGTCTCGGCGTCTATATATTATTCTAAGAGTCGCATCTCGGGATGTTCTCTAAAATGTTTTCCTCTCTGTCGAAATATATAAATACAGAACTAAGGTAGTCCTTACTCGCTGACATGTTTCCCTGAAGTGAAGCTAAACCGTTTCCAATGTTTGAACATAGTTGGATGAGTTCAGGAAAATATTTTACAATATTAAATGTTTGTTTAAAGCAGCTTGAGTTCAAAATCCAGAGAATTTCACACACATTATGGACCACATTTTGACCTCTTAGTTTTTACCAATTTTTTAAAAGGTTGTTTGGGATTCGTATGCGTATGACAATCATAAAACATTTCTACAATTCCCATGTCTTTTACATAAGCTTGGGAAATTAATATAAGTTGTCTCTATAATGTCATATTTACGTTCAATTACTAATAACAACAAAATATACTATGGAAAATGTATGTTTTGTTTGTCTCAGGTAGGTAACCAATATAAAATAAACCGACATATTGCACATTATTTTATATGAATTTATGTAGTAACCATGGAAAATACCTAACAGCTTCATTTGTGTGCCACAATTTGAGCCACGACTTTTCCAATTGTATTGTTTTTGTTTGTACTATAGATATTGTTATTATTAAACATAAATAATAGCAGATCAAGATTCTAAGCCTTTAGGTCGAATTCAGGTATCCAGGTACTGGATGTCGTCCTTAAAATAAAATAAAATAAATAAATACATTTATCGTGGGGATCCTATATTGTCCGTATTACTTTGATAGAGGTATAAAAACTTACGTTTCGTGTACCAAAAACTTTATTTGCAAACTCCATAAGATAATGAAAATGAAAACATCCACTCTTTGTTTAGAAGACTTGTCGCTGGTTTGTTAACTACAATGAACACCACCGATATCGTTAAATGCAACTGTCAGTAGAACTGTAGTAAAAACTCATGTAAAGCGAATTATGCGAAAATAAAGCAAGCGAAAAGAAAAATGAAAACTCAAAGAAAAGTAGGTTATATTTGCCGTGTGTCATCTAAAAAAGAAATACAATAGTTTTGAAGTTCTAATTATTGCACCAGGTTTCAATACCATTCTCATAATTGAAATGTAACAAACAGTTGTACCAGCCAATTACTGTTTAATAAAGTTCAAGTGCTTTCTATGTGTGGCGCGGTAAACCATCCATACAACTACACTAGTGGTGCTTAATTACTGTGTGTGTAATAGGCAATTGATGGGCAGTCAATCTGTCCACACACATATGGGCCAGTCAATAAATCACGCGCGTCGAGTGAGGGGTGATGAGATGGGGTGGGGGTGGGGGGTGAGTTATTATTTGTGACAATTTATGACTTTACAGCAGAGGGTTGATGACAACACGGTATGTCACGGTTTTATCGACATTCAAAATACCTAGCACAAATTTCTTTTGGGTTAGAAATTTCATTTGAAAACAAATTAAAAGTATTTTAGGGAATTGAACTATAAATATGAACCAGGGGAAAGAACACTTTTATTTAATAAAATTTTGGTAAGAAATCTGCCACCAAAGGGAAGGGACACCGGTATTTTCAGGTGATGAACTGCACAAACTAGATATTTAGAAATAGAAAATTTATAATTTTACGTACCGACCTTGTTGGCTCAAACGATAAACTTGATTCTGATTCGGGAGATTCCGGGTTAGAATCTGATCTTTTTCCAAGGTTTTCTATTGTCCTCTTAATCAGCCTTCGGACATCCCTTCACAATTGTCCTAACTCCAATATTCGTAATTCGACACCTAAAGAGGGGCATGCATTGCACCCTGGGTAGGTTTACCAGGATATTTTATTAAAACATATATAAATTCAAGTTTATTGGCTGCATTTATTTATTTATTTATTGAGATTAAGACTAGCGATATTCCATCCAACTTAACTGATAGACTTATTGGTTTTATTTTTTTCAAATAAATTTATGTATCGTATATTTTAATCTGCAAGGGCCGTCCGCGGTGGCAAATAATATTAGGGCGCTGGTCCGAAATTTATGGCTCTACGAGGACGTGGATTCGAATTCCGCATAAGGCATGGTGTTTTTGTAATCTTTCTTCACCCAAATCAATTAGCACTCATCGTCTCGAATTGCATAAATGTACAGTTTGCTCAATTATCATAATGTTATAATTCCATTTTTTCTTTCATTATTCTATTATTTTGTTGTAATAATAAAACCAACGACAAGTGAACATTATAAAACATGATTTATTAACATATTTATGTATGCTATATTGTATGCTATTGTATACCTGGATAAATTTCGTTTGTTGATGTACTCTCTATTTAAAGTCAAACTCATAAATCGTGTATATCTGTCTCTAGCCGCTATGTTTTCCGCAGTAGAATGATACACGCGGAAAAATGTGCATCGAAATATTAATCCTGAATAGGCCGTGATGCGGAAAATAAAACACGCCAATTATTCAGTCAATGGCGTTTTAATTTACATGCTCGTTGCGCCAATTATAATAATTATTATGTTGTATGGAAAAGAAGTCTATCACAATATTATATGATCTGGTAGTTAACTATAAACCGATTGTACCAAATCTGTATTTGTATAATTTTAGTCGAGATTTACATTTATGTGAATTAAATCTTTAAAATATAATAACTCCGCTTTACGCCAACATATAATAATAATATAGATTATCCGGGATGTTTGTGTATACATTTCATTCTATGAAATATAATGTCTCTAGATAAATGCTATAATACAGTGAAGTGCACCGCTTTAGATTAGATATCTACATGCTTACAAAACTAGGTGTAGAGAGCAAGAAATTAAAAATAATTTTACAAAAATGGCAAATAAATGTAAGCAGATTAATATCTTATAAAATGCGACTATATGTAAGGTAGAAAGAAGTCTCATTCGGAAATCGAACTCACTTCTTCTGTTTGCTGTCCCTATAGCTTAGTGGCTAGAGTGAACGCTCAAAACTGTCGGTCTGGCTCGTTGTCTTGTGTGTGGCTCGTTGTCTTGTGTGTGGCTCGTTGTCTTGTGTGTGGCTCGTTGTCTTGTGTGTGGCTCGTTGTCTTGTGTGTGGCTCGTTGTCTTGTGTGTGGCTCGTTGGTCTTGTGGTTAGCCTACCTGCTTCCAATGCAGAAGGATCAGAATCCGATTCCCGCTTAAGTCAGAAGTTTTTTATCTTCTGATTTGGACTTAAGTCCATCAGTTCTTGTCTTAGGAATTTGTAAACGGTGATTTTTGAGCCGTCTTAGCAACGAAGCACATACTAAATTTAAAGTTGTTCTGAATCGGCCTTGTTGATTCTGGCGTTGATCCGCGGGTGTTCGCACTGTCCATACCACCGATTGCTATATTTCCTATAAAAATTATGGATCTTTGGTTGGTTATCGCTTACTCGTCGATTGCCGTGGGGGCCTACAGGGTTGACTTGGTCGCTTTGGTTTTATGTCCCCCACTGAAAATCAGTTATGTGACTGAGTGGGTACACTCTAAATACAATTTATTTATTAATTCATGCATTGATATACAATCTGTGAGTTCTGTATTCTTCTTAAAGAACACAACCATAAACCTACGTAAACAAAAAGGATGTCTTACGGTGTTAAGATCTGGTGAGGATACCACTTACTATGAATCTTTCGTTGATGGCGTCGGGGTCGTCTGGGTTGATTCGAAGCCGCTTTTAGGAAAGTACACCACTGAAAAAAAATGAGTTGTTATAGACTTAATACAAAGCTATTTATATAATTATGTATTCTATTTATTAATTATAAGTTTAACACATACACATACGTTACAGGTAGAGAGCATAGCCCCAATCACATGACTCTAACAAGTTGACAACCCACAACCTACATAACATAAAAAAATACTTCTATACAATAATGCACAAAACAATAAGGTGTACACGCAAAGAGTGAGAATGTGTAACGCTCGTTACTAATTGTTTCACGTTTATTTAAAATAATATTTAAACTGAGAGCATTACACTTTAGTTTAGTGAATTGTACCATTAATTCGTACTGCCACATCAACAGATAAACGGTTTGAAAATCAGAAAATCTCTAGCCAAGAAACATAGAACATATTTTTCGCTCTGTCTCTTCCTCTTACACACTTAATACACACGCCAAAGATATGTTTATAATTTATGAAGCGTTCTCTGCGTTATTCTGCTTTATTTGACATAACGAATGGTCTAAAGGACATCACAACATATGACTGAACATTATTTAACAGTCTCTAGACATTCGAGGGGAATTTTCATTTTAAAAATGTAGATATCGTATGAATTATGAGCGTTTTTTCTTTTTATCTCATTTTCGAGTTAGGTGTACGACTCTGCTTCATAACTCCTCAGTGGAGATTACTTGTGTTGGTCAATAGAATGCTAGGTTTTGATTGGTTGCCAGAAATTGTGAAGGGCACAAATTAAAAAAAAATTAAAGGTGAAGTACTAATGATTAAATTAATGTATGTAGGTCATGTTCCACGCTGAAGGATGAACGAAGTACTTAAAATAATGTTATTTCAACATTATATATAAATAATATTTTCATTTTGTGAGGCTCGTTGGTCTTGTGGTTAGCCTACCTGCTTCCAATGCAGAAGGTCCAGGGTTCGATTCCCGTTGAAGGAAGAAGTTTTTTTACTTCTGATTTGGACTTCAGTCCATCAGTTCTTGTCTTAGGAATTTTTAAACGGTGACTTTGGAGCCGTCCTAGCAACGAGGCACATACAAAAATGTAAAGTTGTTCTGAATCGGCCTTGTTGATTCTGGCGTTGATCCGCGGGTGTTCGAACTGTCCATACCACTGATTTCTATTTTCCTATTAAAAAAATCTATCTTTGGTTGGTTATCGCTCACTCGTCGATTGTGTCGGGACCTACAGGGTAGGCTTGGTCGCTTTGGTTTACTGTCCCCCACTGAAAATCAGTTATATGACTGAGTGGGTAGACTCTAAATACGAATTAATTAATAAAAATGAATTTAAAGCATTCACTTTTGGGAATGTTTTAATAATAACTCTTTTCTGAGAATATATGGATGTAATAGATTGGTACACGTCATATTTGTAAAACATTTATTTAACAATTATTTTGAAGCAGATTCCCGTTTGTTCAGTTGACTGACGCCACAGTTGTTCAAAACTTTGCACAGTTACTACCGAGGGCTCATGGTCACACTTCTCAAAAAATAATTTTAGTTAGAATGGGAAAAAAATGATTTTTATGATTTCGGATTTGGTTAAAAAGTCTGAACTTTTTTTGGCTTTTATGGATATATCGATAATCTTTGTCTGTAGGTTTGTCCATATTCTTTCTTGATAACTCTGGTAAGTTCCATGTATCGGTACACATGACCGAACGAATAGCTATTTGCGAAGAGCCAATGCGTCTCATTCCCTATCTAAACAAACAATCTAAATTGAATGCTTTGTGGTAGTTTTCATACGATTATGATTAATGATTTGCCAACGGCTATAATCTTTGATTTATTGCGTTGAAAACTACACTGTGCAGATTATTTTCAAATAAAAGCTGTCAATCATCAATCAAGCTAGTTTTTTTATGAGTGTATGAGAGTGAGCTTCGACGCCGCTTCCGATTTGACGCGAATAAAAAATATATACACGTCAAACACAATGGAATTTTCAGCTGTGCCATTCAATTATATGATGGTTAACGTCTAAACGAATGGGAAATCGATGGTTCTGGTTCAGAATTAATATCAATATATTGTATTATTTCACGAACTATGAAGCAGATTGACATAGATGATATAAGTAAGACAAGCTCTTCGGGCTAGTTTATTATTATTGGTGTGTATTTAGGAATGTGTCGAATGATGAGCATTTGGTTTATTGAGCTCCCTTTCCTATGCTGTTACTTCTTATTGGGAATCTATCAGTATGGGAAAGATGTACCAAAGTTTTTTCATCTATAATTATACGATGTTACTATTAACCAAACAACAAAACAAGCCCATAAATAACCATAGTTTTGAATTTTGCAAATATTATATCGAACTTTTGATTGGCTTCTCTAGCAGCAGTAGGCCTACAATAAATTATAAAAAAAAAAATGTATTTAGAGTCTACCCACTAAGTCACATACTGATTTTCAATAGGGAACAGTAAACCAAAGCGACCAAGCCAACCATGTAGACCCCGACGCAATCGACGAGTGAGCGATAACCAACCAAAGATCGATATTTTTTAATGGGAACACCAGCGGATCAACGCCAGAATCAACAAGGCCGATTCAGAACAACTTTAAATTTATTATATGCCTCGTTGCTAGGACGGCTCCAAAAACACCGTTGACAAATTCCCAAGACAAGAATTGATAGAGTTAAGTCCAAATCAGAAGATAAAATACTTCTGATTTTAACGGGAATTAAGGGAATCGAGAATTTCAAAAGAAAAGTTGAATTGCGATTTTCATGTTCACGTCCATGTATAATGTCACTGAACACGTAATAGGTTAGACAATTCGAAGGTTCTTAATTTAGTCAAAATCAAGGTAACTGTTCATCTGGTAGCCTACTGGAAGAGAGCAAACAAACAAGGGAAACAAGCACACAAATCTGTGTTCCAATGTTTATTCAAATTAAGGGCTTTCCTCCACTATTTTGCTCACTGCTCACCCAAAAATATGTTGCAAGATCGGATAACTAATTAACATATGTCAAAATTGAAATATACAAACGAAGAATCACACTGTTAACGGCTAGACCAATCAGAAGCCTTGCATCTGTGCAGCCGGGGCTACCAGTGTGAATAACGACCAAAGTTTAAACTATTATTTATAGTTTCGTATTTTTCGAAAAAAAAATTACCTTAACGCTTCTCAAAGCTTCGTTTTGTTTTAAAACCCATATTTTAAGTAAACTTGATTATTTACAAGATGGGGGACTTCACACCGTACACCTGCCATTCGATTAATCGAAGTTTGCCCGTGCACAGCCTTCTTAAAAGATCGAATAAAATATTCATGTCTTCTAAAGGGCAACGTGTTAAAAGATTGGCTGTTAAAACTTGAACTTTTTTCACGATCGTGACGTAAGGAACAAAAATTTAAAAACCTCTTTTTGGTTTTGTTAAATAAAAGAATCGTAAGGTTTAAGGTCGTTTAAATTTAATCATAGGCTTACTACAAAATAATGCGTTAACTCTATACCTGTCATAACATAAGTTCGTACTGTTTTTTAAAACAGATTAGCATAAAGTTATTAAATACAACATTTTCCGACAGAGTTTGTCTCTTTGTTGGTGGAGGTGCCGGGTTTAGAGAATCCCTCCTTGGTGTAGGACTAGTCCCGTCCAATTCCATCAAAAAAGAAACATTTTGTTCACTTGTTCGCACGATTCTCGTCAAACGGCCACTCGGATATCGATGAAATTTTCAAGAAACCCTCGGAATCTCTGAACTTCAACCTGCCATGGTTTTAAAATATGTAACCAAATTAATTTTGATGAAAATAGCACTTCTATGATTTTGATTTATTTATTTTCTCTCTACGAGCTACATGTTTAAGAGAACCTTAATTATCTGTAACTTAAGACCTGTATCGTCTAAGTACTACTTCTCAAGAAAATCGTTCTTTTATGTATGGATTTTATGAGTTGCTTGATTTCGTTGCTAATATGAACTATAACACTTGTACATTTGCAATTTATTTACTTCCCAGAATTGTTGGGACACTTTTATTTTAAAAAAGCTACATTAACAATTCTAAAACAAAACGATGGCCAAATGCACCAAAAACGCGATAAAAAGCGTCAGCTAAGCGGCCTGTGTAAACGAAGTACAAATAATTAGAGTAAATTATTAAAATACTACTATAATAATTAATAATGATTTTTGTGGGAAGCCTGCCCAGGGTGCAATTCACGCCCCTCTTCAGGTATCTTACTAGGTATGTTGCGGATAGGACAATTGTGAAGGGATGTCCGAGGGCTGTTTGAGAGGACTCAATCCCTTGCATTCGCTTTAACGACTGAGGGAAACGTCGGAAAAACCTTCAGTCAGGATTGCCGGTCTTGACGGGATTTGAATCCGGGACCTACTATACATAATTTCGGCAGACTATCTCTTCATTGGCCACATGCCACGTGTGAGAACATCTTTCCCGTTTGCAAGTTGTTTGGCGCTGCGAATAAGCGCGCGCCACCGACGGGTTTGAAACTCTAATTCCGGCTTCTGTTCGCCAGTCAGTACGCCGTGTTATCTCGTCAGGAGCGGACGTGTGATTCGCTCCTCTCTCGCCCCGCGTCCCAACACGTAACTCAACGACATCCACGAAAATCTTTTTCAAACTGTGCTCCTTTATTTAGTTCATCTCACAACAAAGTGATTTTAATAATTCTAATTTACCTACAAGTTTTTACTGAAAATAGTTTTGAAGTTTTTTTGTGCGAGTGTTGTTTTTCTTTGACGACGTGTGTTCTAATTTCGTCTTTCCTTTTAAATGTAAGTGTCCGAGAGTGATGTTTTGGAAGGTTCTATTATTAGTTTATACTCAACGACGACAGTGACAACTAATTTCTGGAATTAGTTTGTTTTGCGAGTGGAGAAATAAAAAACATTTTCTTGAACATTTTTTTGTTCTAAGATGTTTTTTGTCCCGTGTTTTTGGCAGTTTACATTTAGATTGTGCGGTCTGTACTAAGATAGTTTCTAATTAACAATGAAGAATGTATCGATTCTATAAATATTTTTTGTCCATCAATGAGTGGTGTAATCGTTCCATGCGATCACGGAACTAAAAATAAACATCCCAGTGAACTGAAGGAAAACAAGGATTTAACTTCGCGACAAAGTCATCTCTACCGTTTGAGAAATCGCCGCGTTTTATCGCGTTCCAAACCGTTGGGCAAATTGGAACGGTTCGAGTTTGTACAATTGGAATTCCGAAATGTTGCGTGTCGTCGTTCGGAAATTATTGTGAACGTGTTTTGTGGATCGTTTTGTGGTGGTGTTTGTGTTATTGTTGGTGTGTTTGAACACGGCCTTCTAAATGATTTTACGGTGGCGGAACCTGTTTTGTGCCAGCGGCATCCGACATATTGGTGAGTACGCTAATTTTTTAATAAATATTAACTAACGGTGACATTGATGATTGGAAGAGAAATGTAAAAAAAACGTATTTTTAAACATGCAACACAATTGTCTGGTTAATTTGAACTTTTTTATTTCTTCTTTTACTCTCCGAAACGTGAGTACTTCGCGGATAAACGTAAGAAATTCATAAGAAATAATAATATTAATCGTCTAATTAATAACACTTTTATACGATATTAACGTGTTTTGTTTTTTAGGGTCCAATAAAAAAAGTTGAACATTTTTAAAGACATGTGCTAGAAAACACATTCTAAATCGATGGTACATGCAATCTTTTATCTACGGTTCAATGCTATTAAATGAAAAATATAGGATTCATGATTTTTAGATATTTCTATCTTCCAAAAATTAACTAACTTGAATGCTCTAACTCTGCGAAAGTTTGATTTTTCCATGATTTGGTGTTCCTGATTTTTGGCAAACCTCTTATTCGTATGAGTGGCATCATCTAATAAATCAGTTTTTTGCGTTTAGCTTTTTTAAATTTTTCTTTCTTTTCTTCCTTTTTTATATTTGGTTCGTTAATTTATTTCATTTATAAGTTTTAAATAAATAAATAACGTGCATACGTTTAAATATTCCACCACTGGTAGTTAGCATGTAAGGAAAATGCCCAAGGCTATTTAAAGACGTATTGTCGACTGAAGAAAAAGTTGAAAAAAACTTACATCTCGATTATCGGTGACAGGATTCGAACTCGTGCTCTTCCACACCCAAGTCCCATGCGTTACGGACGAGCTATCTATGTCGGGTTAATCACAGTGAACATTATTGGGCCATACGTAGCAATGACTTGCGTTCAACGCATGCCGGTATTATTGGCATGTTGCCGAAATGCCTACTTCTATCGAATAAAATGTTGCATTACTATCCAACTGTTGTATATTGGGTAGGGGAAAAGTCCACTGGCATGCAGCCTACTAAATTGAATGTAGGCAATCTTTCTGATTGAACAAACGTGTATTAACAGCTGTTGACTTTCTAAAAATACACTCATGTCGAATGAAGCAATACATTTAAGACCATTTAAAGATGGAATCGACAGAGAAAATGTTGGTCTCAACTGTTAAAAATAAAAAAAAACATACTTTTTTAAATTAAATAATATACATATTTTGAAAGAGTTTTTCGTTCTCTTTTGTGAATAAAAGAGGAAAGGCCCGAAAGTTTACGTTACATAAAAACGAAATAACTGCACAATTTATTTATATTAAATAAGTTGTTAACTTGTAACTTGTAAATTACAATCCTAGACTTATTTCGATCTGGATGTAAGTCCTAAGTAACGAATCCAAGTTTCATTGTGGATATATTGTCTGTTACATACATTATTTTCACGGAGAAGTCCACCGATAATTAAAATTAACTATTTATTACATTCCCACCTTTGTCCAACCTTTTGGTCACACGGTAAAGATAGTTTCTTGATTTTAAAGGGGTACAGTTGGAATATCTTAAAGTTAGTTTCTACATTCCGATGGTAAACTGCCTGGAAGCCGTCAGCCGCGTCTTGAGTGTGGCACGAACGCGCTCGGGGCGTGAGTCATTTAACTAGACAACTTTATAAGTGACTGCGATCGACACATGTAATTGGTCCGTCGGTTTAATGTCGTTTCCATTCCTAGATGTTCTGATCAAAGTACAACAAGTAATGATGCCAGGTGAAGGGTACACATCAGGCGTTAACATACACATAACCAACTACGATGTAAGGATGTCACAGGAATGTTTAAGAGGACACAACCCAAGTACAAAAACTTTGACACGTTTTCAGTGAGGATTGCCGGTGGCGGGACGCGATCCTACGACCCCAAGAGTCAGGGTGTCGTCTGTTAAACATGAGCTACCTATATCAGCGACACAGGATAATTGCGTAATAAATATATCATTATAATTGAATTGTGCCCATTAATTTATTTAACCTTGCTATTTGCGCATTATTATATTGTCTTATTTAATTTCAATAATTTTAATTTCAATTACATTTTTATTGTTCCGAGTTGGCGTCTGTATTATATCAATCATTTGTTCTATTTTTTTTGTGCATTCGGCTCCATTACTTTTTTTTAATAATTATGACAATTTACTTTATTTAGTCTTGCTATTAACAACAAGTAAAAAATAACTATTGCACATTTAGGGGTACGATTCTGTCGGAAAATAAAGGTAAACATGTTATAAGCTAGAAGTCCCAGAGTCTAACCCCTGTTTGAGGTGTTTTAAACATGTTTGAAACGTATTTTAATTCTCGCTCCATTTCATGACAGGATGTGTGTAAACGAATGAAGTCACATGTCACATGGGCCGGTGTCTGCAAAGTGCAAACCACCCTGCATAACTGTTCTTATTATATGGGTATCAAAAGAAATTGAAAAAAAACTCCATCTCAGCCGGGTATTGAACCCGGTTTCCCAATAGCTGTCGGGTGCTTTACCCCTAAAATACCGAGACGGTTAACTTTATAACATCTGGATTGTTGGTACATTCTGAATATATCTCAATATCCTGCAAATGTGACGAAAAGTGTAATATTTTCAGCGGTAGGTATAGTTTTTATTGGAAAATAGTTCGTAGTTCTAAGTTCTTATATTAATGAAGTATTCGTTTTTATTTTGATATGGCTCAAAATAAGATAAAGAAATTTTCAAATATGCATAGGGCTACTTTATAAATAATTCGACACACATCCATAATGGGTAACACAATATACGTTTTGGGTGTGTTATGACTGAACGAGCGAAATATTAAACGTAATTTATCTGCACACAAATCTGTTTTCTATACACATCAAAACTTTAAATAATTATATTCAAACTATTCTATTATACTGAGTTTCTACAGCACGTAAGTTTTGTTGAAGGATGCAAGTTAGTACGATGTACCTTACCCTAAAGTTATGTGAGCTACGCTTCCTGCTAAAGGAGAAATGCGTAAGTGAAGTAAAAATGCTAATTGAAGGTAACGCAACTTGAAATAAAGTTTTAATTGGGTTATCAAAGTCCAACTTGTTACCTCTTGAGGTGGCAAGGGACTTTCAAACACTTCTCGTTAGCAAGTTGGTGTGGTGTGTAAGTGAAATATGCCAGCAGTAGGGCTTAACAATTATCTGGTAACCTTCATGGGAAAAAGAAGTAAAACGAAATGATTTACTTTCTAAAAAAATATTTACACACATAAAAAACGGGTTTTGTTTAATTTTACCATTTTAGAAATGTAATAAATCCCTTTAAAAAATGTGCTGATTTTTTAAAAAATTGTGCCTAAAGCGGGAATTATTGAACCCCGGACCTTCTGCACTGAAAGCAGGGACGCTAACCGCATATTCCTCTGTCGGTATCACACTATGTCGGATATCCCTCTGTCGGTATCACACTATGTCGGATATCCCTCTGTCGGTATCACACTCTGTCGGTATCACACTCTGTCGGTATCACACTCTACGTACGTGTATCTTGCCTCTCGCAGTTGGCGGAACTTTCAGTGCCAAAGAGCTTATACCTCAAAGAAATGTCACTACATGTTCGCTCGCCACCAGCTGTGCGCTATATTTCGCTACACAACAAAACGTACTCGCACTTCTATTTTATTACTGAGTTATCGGTTTATCGACACGAATTGATTGAACTATTTATTTTTAGAAAACTTGCACGTTCTGAGACCATTTCCTAAGGCATTTCGTTTTTGGAACTGTGATTGTTGGATATTACATGGTTGTTATATACGACGATTGGACACAATATGGCCGCATTACAACAGAGAAAATAACGACTCATGTATCGAGCCAAATCCATGGATTAAAAATATGATATTCGATGTCAAACTTTAAAGATGCACTTAAAATTTGATATTAAACACCTTTATATAAAATTTAACCGTTCTACAGAGTACAGAAAGATAACAACAAGTAAATTTAGTTATAATGAGATACTTTTTAATGATCGTCTTGTCGTTAAATTAGGGCTACAACCTACTGTGTCATCAACGAATTTAAAAAAAAGAAATTTCTCGTGGGAAATCTGCCCATGCCTCCACAGGTGTCTGAGGTAAATTGGAGTTGGGGTAATTGTGAAGGGTAGTTCAACAATTTAAGAGGGCTTAATCGCAACACTTGAAACGACTGAAGAAATCCGTGAACAAAATTTCAGTAAGGTTTGCAGGTGAAGGGTGTCAACAAGAGCTACATCTACGATCAACAAAATAGACTCGAAATTGACTTGTTTTTTATTTTATTTTATTTAATTTTTATTTAACGTCTATCCTATTCAGTTAAAAACTGATTTACAAAGGAGGACAACAAAATAAATGTAATTACATAGATGCAGACACAACAATGAACTACAGTTAAGTAAATATTTGAAATAGTAATATTACAACAACAATGCATTAAATTAAAACACAACCATTTCGGTAACACATTCAAAATGGATATTAAATGCAATTAATTAATGAACCAAATATGAAAAATGGTGGAAAACTACCTATTTTTCTCTGAACTCCTCTGCCCAAAAAGTGTTTTCAGCTATGAAAACCTTCTCAATCTAACTAAAATACAACTCTATTTTCACGTCTATCCCCCTTGCTATGGAAGCTCGCACAAGCGAACGATCTTCCACACACGCCTTCTCGTCTGGCTACCTATTCTCATAGTAATTACAGCCGCCGAGCGCTCGCATGCCTGGCTCTTGGCGGAGGGCCAGCCTACATGGGGTAATGCACAGATGAGTATACGTGGCTCAACGCACAGTCAATGAAGATATAGGTCGACCATTACCACTTATACCCTCGCCACTAGATTAACGAGTCGAAGTCCACTTCAAACCTACCATGCAGAAACTATTAATTGCACTCACTCTAATGATGCTGCTCGTTGAAATAACTTTAAACCATGTGATTTTTACCAACCTACCGGTACCTTATGATATGTTTTGAAAGTGTTTTCCGGAATCTCGATTTGTATTTATATGTTTTACAAATCTTGCAATGCAGAAAACTATCCTGACACGATAAACACTCAATTCTTGACAAAATCCAAAAAGTCAAAGCCAAAAACTATCAAGTCCTTCTAAAAAAAATAAAAAAACAACAGATTCCTATAAAGAGCTTGGGTTCGTAGCAGGAAAAATGAAAAATGTGATCCATGAGGTCACATGGGTAAAAGAAGTCGATGCTGGCAGAAGTTTATGACATATAATTTAATATAAAAATAGCAAAGTTAAAACCCAAATTATACACACATTATTACGGTATATGTTTTAAAAATTAAAATTAATATTAAGGGTAGGAAATGAGCAGTAGATGACATGGTTATATACACAAATTAGGGACGTGAAAAAGCAAAACATGACTACCTGATATTTTATAAAGTTAATAAAATATTGACAAAAATTAAACTATTTAAAAACACCCCTACCAGTTGAGACATTCGTTATTTAACACAAATAAAACAATGACATTGGCTGCTTTGCATTGCCTATACATGATGTTCCCTTGAATTGTAGGAACCAATTGATAATTTTATAATATTTGACACCACAGGCATTGTTTTTTGGCGTTCTTCTGTAAAATACTGATACATATTGTCACAGGATTAAGAAATTCGCGAAGATAAGAAACTAGAACATTTCAAACAAAGAATTCGGCTAGTTCTTTGCTTCCCCTCTTTCAGTTTGTGTATTTAGAGATGAAAACTTAAGCGCCATTCCATGTTGCAAAGAGAAAAATAAAATAAAACTCAACTTTAAGACAAATGAATAGTGAAAGTCAGACATAGCTTAACAGGATTAAATAGACCACAGAATAGAACCTCACTTTCTACTCGACCACATTTATTTTACTTGTGTTTTCTACAATTCTTTCTTAAATACTGAGAGATTTTTGGCAGATTCCCTGTGGAAATTTTTCTCTTGTGCAATCAAAAACACATTAAAAAAGTTTGAAGAAATGTGCGTATCGTATAAAAGAAGCTTTTCTCTTTGCGTACTTTTCTCGAATTTTTAATATTATAAGGAAAACATTTTTCCCAATTTGTTATTTTGATATTAAAATGTGTAATAATTATAATATTCCATAACATCAAAGGCCGTTTCACCGGATAGGTTTTCATAAAATCTGTAGGCTGAACAAAATAATATTTCCTTGACATGCCCATGTTGAAACCTGATTAAATGGATATATTAAAACGCTTTGATTTTTTTAACGATTACTTGCAATACGAATTTCTAGACCAACATATTTCAACAATTCCAGTAACAATTTTATGATGTTTTTGTTTTGCAAGCACGTGTGTCAATATGATGCATATTCATATGAAAATCGTTGTTGAACTGTGCTGATTTGAGCTACGCATGATATATTTTATACCGGCAGGCGCGCTGGCAAGCATAAGATTGTAGGCTAGGTAAAGTGTGAATGGGGGCGTTTTAAATATTATTTATTCATTAAAGACCCGTTTGTTTATTGTGATAATACGCACTTAAAAATAAACTATGGGAATGGAATGATTATTGTTATTATGCTGGATGTGCAACATTTCACGTCTTTTAGATTTTAAAATTATTTAGCGTTTTGAACCTCAAATTTTAGAATTGAAATACTTGTTATACAGTGCAAATAAATACAAAAACAAGTACATTAAATACAAATTTAATCAGGGATAAAAGCTATAACGATATTAGAAAGATAATCTAATTTCATTGGTATTTAAGAGTAGACTTCATATTTTGTAAATAAAATAAGCCTGTATCCATGCTTTCGTTCACGCAGTAATTGTTCTGTTACAAGAATTTTTTAAGATTATATCAACCAATTTTAACAAAAATGATTCGCATTTTTGCCATATCAAACGTTATTCAAAGATATCGTACCATAATGACCTAAAGTTGAGTTTTCTGTCGGAAAATAGCGGTTTGCAATCGATGCAAACGAGGTAAGCGAAGACGTCCTTATCTTGAAGTGTGATCGTGCTGGTTGTTGGTTTGTAATGTGAGGCTCGCTTACGACGCCCCAGCCAGTCAGCCAGTCAGAGAGCTGCTAGAGAGTGATAAGAGATACGAGATACGTGCGAGATAAGAGATACGTGCGGATAACATCGGCAGTCTGCAGGGGAGATCAAGAAAAGCGGAACAATTTACACATTTTTGTATTAAAATATGTTTTCTATTCGGACATGATGTTTTAAAGATGAACCATTTGCCAGTCGAAAACAAAATTTGAAAAAAAAATCATATGTGTAGAGTGCATAATGGAAATTAGCAGCTTTTAATGCCAAAAATGCAGTTAAATAATTTTTGGATGAGCGTAGCGAGCGTAGCGAGCGAGCGAAGATTCCATTTCACTACACTGGAGAAAAATCCGGAATGTTTTTTTTTTTTCTTTCTTTCTTTCTTTCTTTCTGTATTTTTGTCTGTCTGTTAACACGATTCGGCTAAACCGATACTCCGATTGCGATGAAATTTTATGGAGGCCTTCGAAATCTCTGAACTAAGAACTGCCACGTTTTTGAGCGCAATCGAAAAATTATTTCTCATGATCATCACAATTTTACGATTTTTTTCGATTTTTAAGAAATTTCTTCGACTTATCTACATGCTTTGTCCGATTGTAATGATTTTTCACAGAACCTTAATTTTATGAATTAATATATTCGTGTGAAATTTGAGCATAATTGAAAAATTATTACTCATGAAAATTTCAATATTACGATTTTTCCTTTTTAAAAATTACGATTAATTAAAAAAAAATAAGTTAATTTTTTATTTAATTTGATTTAATTTAAAAAAAATTTCAACAAAGTTCTGAGTTTTTCACAGAACAACAGAAAATCCGCAAAACACATGGCAGCTCAATGCAGCAATTACGCTCATCCAACAACGCGGCGGGACTTAAGCGTTTTCCTAGTTTATTATAATACAGTTCAATCAAGTTTAAAATTAATGCTGTCCATATTTTCTTACTATTTCAAAAGTGATGTTATTTAATTATTTTGATAATTATTCGATAGCTCATGTCATCAAAGTTTTATTTTTTCTAGTTTCTTATCAGTTTTTAACTAAAAAGAGTGACGTTTAATATATAAATTTAAATATTAAAGTAAAAACAAAATAACAACGCAAGAAAAAATATATAAGTACGTAATGTAATAGAGACGTTTACAACTACTTATATTACATTAGTTTTAAAGTTAGTAGAGTTTATTATAATGTTTAAAACACTTCAGTGTTGATTCTATGTGGATTCCTTTAGTAAATACTAAGAAATAGCCTTTTTGTAAATATCACCTTTTTTGTCAACTTCCATGTGTAAGAAATGTTAAATTTTATCTACCTTGGCTATTGTCTTTGTTTGTTTTGATATACTTTTGATAATATGATTTTTTGTTTTTCACAAGAAACCTGAGGACGGAAATAGTTTCATTCATTTCCGAAACGTTGTTACTGATATAATAAAATTAAGAGTTTTATCCACTAAAGTGTTTTAAATACTTATATTACACCTGTACTACATTTGCTGTCTGTAGTTGTGATAGCGTTGAATCTACGTGTTGAATTCTCCTCCCAGGTGACCCGGCTCAAAACTAGTATCAAAGCAAGAGTTGGAAAACAAACCTTTGACCATTTGATCGATTGCCTCGTAGTTATCTGACTTCGTCATCATCAGAGCCGGCCACGACATTCCAATCACCCCCCCCCCCCCACCTCATTGGCCACACATCGCTGGTCAAGTTCATTTGTAGCATTGAAGTGAGGAAGGGGGAGAATTGAAATCAAATTACTTGCATTTTTTGTAGGGTAGTTTCAATTTGCATGGCCCTTCTGAGTAATTCTACGTTAAAGCTTTGAATGGAATGAACCCTATAATTATTATACTTTACAAAAAGTTATTGATTGAAGAACTATTTGCAGCACAAGTGTAGATAAAAAAAAATACACAATTGGGTTTTCAATTATATAGGGGTTTACTATGTTATTAAATTATTAAATTATGTTTTTATTCAATTTTTTTTCTTTACACTGTGATGATTCTGTTTGATGTAGCCAGTTCCTAATTTATTCTGGAAAAACAATTATAAGATGTCTGTGAAAACATCGATTTTATGGCGTAAAAAGGGTAGCATACATGTATACGAAATAAAATTTATTATCACTTGGAGTTTAATTAACGGTTTTCATTACATTTTATATTCTTTATTTTTTGGCGATTCTATATTATATACCCAGATCTTAACCATTTTTTTTAAACACCCTTACAAACAGATGGATCAAACTAAAACCAATGTAAATTAATTATTCAATAATAATCTCTATTCATTTCTATTTCCGAGTGTTTCGCCTGCCAATAACTAAATTTTATTTTGATCAAATGAAACACATCCCATATTGAAGCATTTTGCAAGAACATGCTTCTGAAAAAGTCTCGATTTTAATATTGGTTATTCTGTATAGTAAGAGAAAAAGACTCTAAAATCCAAGGCAATTAGAGGAGTTCGTGATGCGATTTCCAATATTCACAGCAGGCGTCTAAAAGTCATCCGCTTCGATGAACCGAATTTAAGCCAAAATACGAAATCAGATTAGCAGAGATACATTTTATAATCTAGGTCAATCAGCGACTGGGGAACATAGGATCCATCATTGAACACCGTTAAACTAACATCAGCTCTTTATTTAATTTTATTGATTTTTTTTATCATAAAAACTCCAAACTCTATTTCAACTTTTTTTGTTTATTTCATTTTATGAGATTTAACTAGAATTGTAGGCGACATTTGTTCACCTTATGCTACGTCAATGCGAATTTGAAAAGTTTTTAAATTACGTACCAAAATAAAAATATATATTCAACAATAGGGCTTTTATTATTATTTTTTATATTTTAGTGTTTTCTAATTAAACAACGCTTGGCCGACTATAAAAACAGATTTTTTTGAAAAGTGAAACCACAGGCATACGCATTGAGTTTATTTTGAGCTGGTTCGTCCGGATTCTCCGACAGGATCGCATGATCGGGGTTTGGTCACAGGACTCTTTACATTTTGGTTCCAGTGGAACTTACACATGGCGGTGACCAAACGTCGATCGTTCTGCACTCTGGTGGGAAATCTGTCACCCACCACAACAATAATTCACTGCCTTCAAAATGTTGTAAAACATTCATATTTTTCAACCTCCAGACAACTGTGACATCTATGACTGTGACCAAACCCCGATCGTTCTGCGCTCTGGTGGGAGATTAGTTTGACATTGCGGGTCTTCTCTCTATTAGGTAGGTGTACTCCTGTACCCTTCGTTGCTTTGCCAAGCACATATTGCATTGTTTATTTTAATTATCTATATTAATTTTTTTTCGGGATATCACACCCAATTCTGTGTTTAAGGGCTACGTTTGCTGTGATATTCCTCATGGTTATAATTGTGTACCAATGGTTATTAATAACGATAAATAAATAAATACTGATAGCTGGTTGTGCATTATTTGCTCCTCGATGGCGTTGGCGTCGACAGAGTTGCTACGAACCCTTCTAAACTAAAGTCCCCAATTGAAAACAATTTCTGTTCTGAGTGAGAAGTCTAAATACAAAACTGCGTTCTTATTTATTTTAATCAACACAACATACGGAATTGGAAGCGACACCCCTTGTTTTCGCACATTTATGAACTCGCCCAAACCGCAGACGGCCTTTACGTCAAATTGACTTCTGTGAATGTTTCTTTGACATCTCCGGTAAGTAGGTTGACCGTTGATAATAAATGAACAGTTTAATTAATACGGAATGCGGAGTTGGCTCCTAGTTCGTCTAGGAAGAGGGAGCCGGGCTAGCAACACTGGACGACGGCCAACCCACACATCTGAATCTGACTGAGACGAGAGATTTTTTTTGTTTTTGGTTGTTTTTTACCTGAATATTTTATCACAAAGGCCGATGCGTCGTTGGCAAAGTTTTGGCGTCGCGGCGGGCAGTGAGAGTGTGTGTAATCCTCATGGGTGAATCATCAGGGGGGGGGGGGGGGGGGCCTTTAGTAACGTGTGGCGCTGGAGGTCATTACGCGCAAGGGGCTTTTGGGGAGTTTGAAAAAAAAAATTGAAATCGTTTGTGAAGTAAGGTGGATAGTTTTTTAATCCAATTAAAAATACTTTTGTCTGGGGTTGTAGATTGAAATAGTTACCGTTGTTATATTATTGTAGCAGACCAAAGAAAAGTGTGTGAAAATGAATAAATTTTAGGTGATGAAATGTGTGCCATTTAATTCCAATACAGACTTATATAAATTTACTAAAATAATTAAATTGCACCCTATCTATATAATATGACAACCCTTATTTGATCCTACTGCCTAATTGGCAGCATTCCATTTAAAATATGTTTTACCTGAAAAGCTGTACAGCTTTAATTAAACTATGCTGTCAAAATTAAAATTTAATTGCAAGTAAAATGCTTTGAAAAGTTGTTTAAATTTAAAATTATATAATTTAGTCATTTTAGATTTAGTATATTAATGAATTTTGAAAACCTTAATAAAATATAACAGATCAATGACCCGACTAACCAATAATTTCGTTATTTAGCCGTCTGGAAAAATTTTATTTGGCAATTATTCCTGTTGATATATTGTTTTTTTTTAATATGTAGAAACTTTCCGATAGATTAGGTATTCATTTTTAAATAATCTCCAACATATCAAATAAACACAAGAATGATGAGTGAATATATTTTTGAGAGATGTATTTTGAAGACTGAACATATCGGAAATGATAATGAGTGGAATGCAACAACTAAGAAAGCGGAACGAAGCTGACAGTCGAAATGTCAAGGGTCGGTGGAAGACAGAGGAGGCTGTTGCTAGCTCAAAGTATAACGTTTCTTATCCTGATTGGTTGTCACTCACTTTCCATACTCCCACACTTTTACTGCTTACTTCACAGGCAAAGTAGTTGAGTTTTCTGTCTTGATTTATTTGTAGGACTTACTTTAGCGTAGGAGTTGAATATCAAGTAAACATACCAGAACCGTACTTAAGCATTCTGATTCAAAATGGGAATTTACACCAGAATTAATTTAATCACAATCAATAAGTAAGTGATTAAAATGTAAACAGAAAATGTAATGGTTGTACCTTTTATTATTTATTATCTATTTATATTTTGAAATTTATTTTATTATTAACCTAAATCATACTCGATAATAGAATCTATAGAAGAAATGATAGATAATAATAGATAATGTATGTCCGAGGATTGTTCAATAGGACTCAATCCCTTGCATTCGCATTTACAACTGAGGGACAAAAACTTCAGTCAGGATTGCCGGTCTCGACGAGATTCCAACTCGGGACCTCCCGAATCGCAGTCTCACTCTGAACGCTTAAGCTAGCACTGTCGGTGCCAATTAACTTATTATTAAGTTATCTCTCTTTCTTGTAACGAACCTTTAAACGTTTATAAGCTTGATTCCCACCCTCATTGCTACATTATAGTCGACATTAGCAAACACGGCCGATTGATATTCGTCTCGGACACCTGAGATTCCCTTGCTCGGTCCGCTATTGTTTGCCAATTACCTCCGTAATGTAATCAGGTGTGCCAATATTGAACTTGGACCTCGGCTGTTGGTCTGTGGTCTTCGACCCACGACCTACGCTGCCTGCTTCACTTCGAGGCACGTACGATTGTAACGAAGACAGTCGTCGTGGATTTAAGGGGGGGGGGGGGTGACCACTGTGGTGGTTTTGAATGGCTGTACGGGTTATCTTTGCGTCCCTTGCATTTCCTGGCTGGTGTGTTACAGTGTTACGTTGACTGCACAATTGTTTTTCAATATGGCTGCTGATTTCCTTCTATTGGCTTGATAAAAATTGGTCTCTACGTTTCATCTATGTGATTACACGAATCGAGAGAATGCACATTGTGGTTTCAGCGAATGATGACGATTTGTTTAAATTTTATAATTCTGTTGCCTATTGATTCCTAGATTAGATGAAGATAACATGGTGAATACATACAAAATGGGTTTAAGGGTAAAGTATGAATCTGCAATATTTTCTCGACTGGTTTTTGTTTGCCGTATTCATAGTCGTCCACTTAGTAACAAGCGCCCCTTGTTGAAAATAACTTTGTTTTTATGTTCGAATTACATAAAGATAAAATAAATCGTGCATCCCACAAGAAGACTCTAGCTACAAGGTGACTAGGCCTTTGTATATGGCTATGTGTCCCCCCCCCCCCCATCCAATATTCACATTTCTTATTGAACAGTAACGTTTCAAAATCAAAGAAATACCAGAAAACAAACAAATTGTGTCTTCTTTGGAATTTATAATAACAAAACAATTCAATTGAAGATAAAAATAGTTTTCAATGTGTGTCCATTTATCAAGTTGAGTTAGTTTTATTGTGTATTCTATTTTGTAGAAATTGTGGAAAGTTCAAGCACACTAATGTGAAATATGGATGGTTAAGTAACACTGTCGAGTGTTGAGGTATCGCCGTGTTATTCGTGCTCTAGTTTTGGATAAGTCATGTGGAAATCAAAATTAAAATTAAAATAGTTTTTGACACTTTATTAAAGTGTGTCGCTAATACGAGCGTGTATTTTCATTC
This sequence comes from Sweltsa coloradensis, assembly GCA_024449915.1. Taxonomy (NCBI): domain Eukaryota; kingdom Metazoa; phylum Arthropoda; class Insecta; order Plecoptera; family Chloroperlidae; genus Sweltsa; species Sweltsa coloradensis. Next base: position 531,393 of record JAMZAV010000108.1, on the reverse strand, counting down.
CTTCTGTAGAATTCATTTAAAATTAAATTTAAAATTATGTGACGGATTAAACACAAAGTGCAAAAATGTTATAAAGTATTGAACTATTTGTCGATACGCTATGAAATATTTTGCGGTTCTATAAAACATTCAGGAATATTTGAAAGATTTTGAAAATATGTTGAATATTTCGATGGGGCTCTCTCGAAATCTGTACACTGTTAAAAAATGTGAATTCATTGTTTTGTTGGTTAGCCTTGGTCCGTCGTTTAATTAACGAAAATCGAATTTGTTTAATACTAATTATAAAAATTCCCAATAAATGGAGGTTAAAATAACAACAACCACAACTTATGAAGGAATCTTTATCAGGTATTTCCTTCTTATCAATACTCGAAAACATTGATGAGTGAGGTGGTTGCTGTTGTATCTTTACTGGGTTGTTAATACAAATATAAAAACTAAAAGTTATGTTGATAGAATGACAATCGGCTGTAGTTTATTAGGTGTGAGGTATGCATTTAGAGATGTGCAAAAATATTGAGCACGAAATTCGCGATTTTGTTGTTGTTGCAATAATCCCTTCAAATTCAGTCTGCACATGAATCACCTGAATATTGAGATTGAATGGTACCAATTTCCAATTCGCGAATTTTCGCGATGTTTTAGTTGATACCACGAACTAGTGGCGAAATTAGCAATTATGTCTTTAAATGCGAATTAGGCCACGAAATTTAAAACAAGTTTTTTTTCCAAAGTTTTGGTGGAGGTGCCGGGTAGGTAGTCGAAATTAAATTAATCCCGGCTGGTATATATGGTGGAGGTGCCGGGTCATAAAACGCGATTGTGAGATCGTAATAATCTTTTGTACGCGAGTAAGCTCAGAATACTTCAAATCAAAATATCGACATTACACAAAAAATGCATAATTTCGTAATTTTGGTGGAGGTGCCGGGTAGTCGAAATTAATCCTGGTAAAAACTGTGAAAACTGAAGGCTGAAATTAAGCTTAAAATTAAAACAGATTTTCACTCTTATGGGCTTGTTTTTCCTTTTAAATTAATTATTAATTGTCCTGGAATACTGATAATTTAAAACTAGGCGTTTTTTTTTTTAGCTACGCATTATCAAATGGTTTTTCGGGAGGCCTAAATAATGAAAATGCGCAAATTTTTATTTTTAAGGCATGAATTTTCAATTTTTAAAAACATTTTTGCACATCTTTAGGTATGATCCAACAGCTTACTTTCTAAAAGTGTTGTGGCTGCCGAATTTGTTGATAAATAGAGACATAAAAGTGTGTACAAAACACAGAAAAACCATCAAGACGATCAAGACCTCGTGACAAAAGTTCTCGTTGTAAATGTGTTTTGAACACACTTTTATGACTCTAATTATCAAAAAATTCGGAGCCAGCATCATTTCTCGAAGGTAAGTTGTTGGATCATGCTGCCACCCAATTAATTATTATAATATAATTAGATTAAGTTATATTTATTTCTGCGATGGTCGAAGGAAATAAAATCCAGCTATTTAAATGTAAGCTACATAAAATATATTTCTGAGATTTTAGTTGAAAATTAAAATTATTCACGGAATAATGATGGTATTGTTTGATGTGTAAGGTACAATGAAACAACTAACAATTAACATTTATTAATAAATTTATGATTTCACTATTCACAAAATCCTGAGGTTAATAAAAAGTGGTTCATGCTGTAGCCTTTATTTCAAAGTCCTTTAAAAACCTTTGAAACACGATTCACATAATGCAAAGTTAATACGAAATAATTGTTTAAACAATGCTACTTGGTTGCTAAAATTTGTACACATTAATGGATGTAAGAACATGTTTAGTAATTTGTGTCTATATACTTATTTGTCTGCTACTTTAACGTCTCTTATGTGTTATCTTCAAGTCTTCTATTTATTTTAAGAATCTACTTACACTTTTTCTCCTTTTTGAATATTAAAAATATTTTTTCAAATGTTCACATTAGTTTCTTTGAACATATTAAAACTCAAGTAATAGAAGGGCCTATCTAACCTTACGTAATTTCCTGCAATTCAGCCTCTTCCACATCTTTTCAACCAATGCGCCCTTGTCTTGAAGAAATCTTAAAATTCTTGCCTTCCAACCCCTCTTTATCCTTTATCCATATTTTAATCTTCGTGCTATCATCTTCTTCACACTTTTGGTCCACAAGATTTCGTTTCGTCGATAGCGGATATGAATTTAATCAACCTTCTCATGAACGAACGGAAGACGTAAAGAAACGCTTTCACCCCTCCTCTGTCAATAATAATAATAAGACATATTCTGTTTTTCATATTTGCTTTCGGGTGGACGACGAGCTAGCGTATTATATTACGAAAGTTGCGGAACAATCATAAGTTTGTGACGTTTTAACTTTCTTTGTTGACATCCGGGAAATTGAAACATTCACTTTGTAATTTTTCTTTGGGATATAGGCCTATATTCTTCAAAACAGAATCCTTAGTCTTATTTCACACGATTTGCATTTTAATCACAATATTTCGAGTGTGATCGATGGGTTGAGAGAACAGGAGGAACTTTTGTCACATGAAAACGTAGTCTCGGGTGAATCTGAGAAAATAATTAAACGTGACAAAAACCTTGGGAGTAGATTGATTTCAAGATGCACATTATGTTTATATAATAAAACATAAACACACAATGATGTTTATTATTTCTTTAAGATTAGAGTTATATCATTTAACATTTAGATAACATGAACGAGTGGGCCTACAAAGAGAAAATATATATTTAAAACGAGCTCAAAGAAAAATTAAATATTTTAAAATAAATAGGTTTACAAGAAAAGAAATAACATGAGAGCAAATAAAGGCAACGAGGAAAACGAATTATAAAGGAAACAAGGAAAAACTCAACTGAAAAACAGAACGATTAAACAAAGCAATAGAATACAATCCAATTACTTTTTATTAACTTTTCTTTTCACTCTTTGTCAGTACTACTACTTTGCTTTTTATTTTTCGAATTATGTTATTTTTTTTATTTGTTAGGGTCTAGGTTGTTCAGGATTCGAAATGCAGTCGATTGTGAGTTTTTGTATTATTATTTTATTTATAAGATTTATGCATCATTGTAATGTTGCTGTCTTGTAAAGATCGCTCTGTTCCTCCTCGCTAACTTGCCTGGAAAAATATAAATAATTTTTTATAAAATAATTATAAAATGTCATACGTATAACCAATTAGTAGCCATCCATCCAAATCTCGACATAAATCATCTAAATTTTCAATCTTATAAATGTTAAGTTGTTGGTGGCACTACAAATAAAATTAAAAACAATTAAGTAGGCTCATGTACTAATGACTAAAGAGAATACGAATACAATCAGTTAGCTGTGACTCGAACCTTTGGTCTCATGGTTCAAGTCCCGTGCGCTACCATAAAGCTACGTCAACGCACGGGTGTCGCCATGGTTACTGCCTAATCGACTACTAGCCCGCGTTACTTCCCGATAAGGCTGAATCATAGTGATAACCGTTTCGTTTTATGGAACGGCGACCAGATAAAAATAAAGTATTGCTGGGAAATCGGCGATTTTCCGTTTTTATACGAAAATAATGATGACACAAATCATTATAAAAGGCTAGTTGAATACCGTTCATTGTCGGGTGACCATATACTAATCGTCACTGTCACTGGTGTTTTATGACGTGTTGAAAGGGTTTGATGTAACAAGGTAGTTTATTATTTCCAATGATAGCCTAGTTTGAGTTGTTTGACGTAAATGTGACTGCACTGGCACTGACAGTTTATTTATATGTTTGAAAGTAAATGGAGTTATATCGTGCTACTTGTCAAGCGAAAATTCCTTTCTAATTTAATTTGCTCCATAGATATGACATTAAAGAATACTTTATATTAGTACTACTCAGGCAAGTATGAAATACACTAAATACATTCAATTAAATAATGTTTTGAAGTTCGCCTATGGAATTCTTGTAATTATCTATTCACTATTTATATCAAAGACTTTAATATGATATGAATAATTTTGATTAATTTCTGGATTAAGTTATCGAAAAGTCGTCGGGATTCATTTTTGTATTTCAAATGTTGAGTAATTTTTTTAAATTATCACAATATAAATACACATTGATTGAGGCATTGTCTTTTATACTTTAAAAGTGCTTGGATTTAAAAAGTCAAAATTAAGTTTAATATCAAATCATGGCCTTTTATTCTATACATTTAATGTCAACATTCATTATCGCAATTTCGATTTATTTGTGTGTTTTTAATTTCGTTTCTTGCTTGAACTTAACATTACATCGTTATGCTTTTATTTGCCCTGCTTGTTTCTTTTACAAGTTACGGCTCAGAATAGCACATCGGCTTTACGGTTAGGTGCCAAATGGTTCTATCCAGATGACTTAAATAAACATAAATTGTAGACGAATGCTGCATCTATGTCAGTACGATATTTTGTTTCCGGACCTTTGGATGTATTTTAACATAAACATTGTCTTACTGTACATAGTTATCTTATAATTTTTAAATTTGTTCAATTCTGTTTACTATATTTTCTCTGTGTTTTTGCTATCCTTACATTTTTATATATTTTCCTTTGTAAATCCGTTTTTATAATTTAATTCAATATACGTAAAATTAATAAATAGACAGGACTAGTGCGGTGAAAGTAAACGCGCTTTTTAACGATTGCATCTAAATTATTATTAATTTAATGATCATGTTATGATCATGTTAATGAATTTATGCCTTTGATTGATATCCACACTTGGTTGCAAAACATTTGCACTTAAACAAAAATGGCGAAACATCAGGCCACAAAGACGAAGAAATGGAAAATCCAATGCACGGGTATCAATTCGCGAAATTCGCATGAGACCGTTTAGCTTAATGCGTGCGTATGTCGTCCGTTCTGCGGCCATCACACGTGCTACGATTTGTTTCTTGGCATCAATCAATCAATCGATATATACGTTTACGACATGTCGTTCCCCAGAGAATGTTCTGCCCTTTTTCGTCAACAATATAATTTTTTGAGTACAACGTATATCTTTGTTTTCTTATAGAAATTACTTCTTTGTTAAAAACTCCTCGTCTTTAAAGTTTTTGACGAGAAAAACAGAAAGTTCTAGAGGGAATGAAATCGTAAACATGTATAACAACAGATAATATATACCTTGACATTTGAGTTTTTACTGTTACTAACAAAATTAATCTCTGTGATAAAATTGTCTGAATCGTTGAGATTCAATTCCAAAAATTGTCATGAAAAAACTTAAAAAAAGTTGGCATAAATGCCTTGAGTGTGGCGGTAGAGGCGCCATTAGGCCCACCTAGTCACCTAAAGAGGGTCACACAAGGTGTTCCCTACATCGGGCAGCCTTACGAAAGTTTTTTGTATGTTCTTCTATTTCAACAATGTCTCAAGTCAAGGTTAGAGGATAACCGTGAGTCAAGGCTAAATAGCATACAAATACACAATGCTGGGTTGTTTAAAAGTGAAAACTTTCCCAACAATAGTTCCAGTTGTTCAATTAAATGGTGCTTACACTGTTTAAGACAAAGTTTGTTTATATAAAGGAATAACATTCGTGCTTGCGTGTTCTAAGTGCCTTGGCATTGTTTCGCGCTAAGGAGGGGATCACCCACACGCTAAAGTTTTGTATGGCACTGCTTAGCTACTAAAGAGTGTTATTTAGAATGGTTTGAGATTTATATATTATATTTTGGCCACTGTGCTGATTTACTCAATGCGAAGATGAACTCTACAAGGAGATAAATGCAAAGCTCCTAAGCCTTTCCTGGATTTTACTCTGGCTTGTGGGTGTCATGTTCAAGACTTGTGGACACAACAATAGGGAAGCGAAGCTCCCATATATGCATCACTCTTCTGTCCGTCCGTCTGTGCGTGTGTCATGTCTCAAGATAAAAACCGAACACGACGTCCGATTGAAATGCGTTTTTTTTACGTTGCCCTTGAATAAGGATGACGTGCAATATTTTGGTGAACCCAAGGAAACGGTGTCAGCCTTTTTTAAAGAAACTATTTTTGTTGTCCTGTTTTTTTAAATATTAATCCAGTGCATGATTTTATTTGTGTGTTCTTCTTTGTTAAAGCTTCAGTAGCTTCGCTCCCTTTTTAGGGTAGGTACACCCGTACCCTTCCTTGCTTGCCCATAATTATATTTACAATACAACAAATTCCATTACAACGACACATATTACAATACATAACAAATACACTGTCGAAAGCTGATTGTTTTAAAATGTTGTGTAGACCAGCCTTTATTTTAATTTATTTTAATTAACATAAATAAATGTGGATCTCTATGATAAGAACCAACACAGAAAGCCAATACTCCGACCATAAAGTACTACTTAATATGTAATTGCTTTTTATATTACTATATCAATGACTGCAACACCTAATTTAACAATGTTTTTACATACATATTGATTGTGTAAACATAGGCGTTTCAGCACCCCACTCGTTTTGAGAATAATAATAAACCAACCTTACAGATACACAAACAAACCATGCTTGCATGCTTTGTCTGTAATTATACTTGCTCAAACGAAAGAATGCAGATGTTGGTAGCGGTGAGGGTTTGATGAATGGGCGGTAAATGGAATGTCGCCTTTGTCTATGAAAGAGAAATACGTATATCTTTTACCAACGCAAGCAAAATTTATCTGTGCTAGACCACAGAGTTCCTCCATCCATGTGCAAGATCTAGGCCTACGCTGAGATTGCGTGAATAGAGTTGACAAAGTTGTTATGTTGGGAAAACAATTTCGAGCCATCTGCATTCTTTCGTTGGGACCAAAACATGGTAAGCCTATCCAAAAAATCTACCAATTTCAATGATTTTACCAAAAATCCAAAATCTTAAAAATCTATTTAATTTATTTAGATTTTTTGTGATGGTTTAAAAAAAATGTGCCTGTATGCAAGACTGTATATACATGACCATAACATGTGTGCAAAGGATGGTAACAATCTGATAAAAACAGTCTCCACGAAAAATTCAAGAAAAAAATCACTTAATCACTTAATTCATTTTACAAAAACATTCACATCTATGTGGATTGTGGATAGATAATATCAATACAAAGTAAATTTTTCCACCAAGAATAGTAAAAATGTTAATTTAAACTATTCATTCTATATCTTTTCTACTGAAGTTTCATTTTCAAATATTCATTGTTGAAAAAATGTTTGTGTCACAAGTCCCTAAAGGGGGTGTGAGGTAACAATGCCCCCCCCCTGTCCACCACCGACATCGAACCCGACCCCCAGTCTTATCTTCACGTTACACCACACTGCCCCCACACTAATGACAGAGTGCCCTGGCACGTTGCCCACTCCTGCCAGACCAGCAGTTACCACTGTCAATCGACAAGATATGGAAGAGTTAACTGCGGCCGCCGCGGCCTCTATGTTCGTCGAGATAAATCACAAACGGCCATTATGAGAAGGAGAATGGAGAGTTTTGTAGGAGGAGACTTTTACACCGAGTTCGTATTAGGTGTGTGTAAGCGATTCTACAGGGAACATAGTTTTGGCGGAAGAGGAAGGACTTGCGCCAAGATGAAAAACCGCGCGAAATTTAAAACAAGCGTCGGTGCGGGAGTGTACGCAAAAGAGGGTGCGAAGCCACAAATACAAATCTTTGAAGATGAATACGAAAATAATAATTCGCTGTGCTTGATCTTTTTGGTGGCATCCCCTGGTTAGCTTCTTATAAATAAAAAATGTAGCTTGTTATCACATTCAGATATTATGGTGGAGGTGCCGGGTCTCATATTTTAATCATTTTCGGGAACTGGCCAATTAAATCCTATTAACCCATATGGTCACCGAAAACATTCTTCATCATCCTTTATGAAGGGCATTGCCAACAAAAAAAACACGCTTGTCACTTACCGTCATGTTCGGTTTTTATCGTGAGACGTGACACACGCACAGTACGTGACGGACGGACGGAAAAGTAATGCTTATCTGGGAGCTTTGCTTCCTTAGTAATTTGTAGTCATGTGTCAAGAACGCTACGCAACGCAGAAATATGCTCTATCACACTCATTTATATATTTTGGTAATTGGTTTACAAGTGTTTATCCCCCTTTGCTATTAGGTTGTTAGTTTACCGTGTAGTTTAGAGCGAAGATTCCCACAATGCATCACTTTTCTCTACGTTCTTCCACCTGTCCCTGTGTCACGTCCAGCGATAAAAATCGACCAGAATCTCCGATTGACATGCGCTTTTTGTTGACATTACCCTTCATTAAGGATGATCAGGGTGCGAATTAACGACTTTGCAGTGGGGGGTTTGGCTTAGAATAGTATTTTCGCTGGCAAACCCCCAGCTGCCGGAGGCGATTTTTTTTTGTTGGTATTATTGCCCTTGAGATGGCCTTAGAAGCGATCTGAGGAAAATATTTGGGGGTATTATTGCTCTCAAGATGGCCTTAGAAGCGATCTGATGAAAATTTTTAGGTCATTTTTGCCCTCGGATGGAAAAAATTTGGGGGTATTATTGCCCTCAAGATGGTATTAGACGCGATCTGAGGTATTATTTTGAAAGGAATATGTGTAAATTGACGCATTATTTATTAACATTACGAGATAAAGTCACTTGATATGTAATGAGATGAGATGGGAATCCAGAGGTGGGGATTTAGCCATCCCCGGCAGGGATACCTTTCAGTAAAACAGAGCCAGGGATGAAATTACCAGAGGGGGGAAATCCCCCCATCCCCCCGTCAATTCGCACCCTGAGGATGATACAGAATGTGTTTTGGGGCAGGGGGGGGGGGGGGGGCTTAAGAAAGTTTTAGTATTTATTTACTCGGCACCCTCCACCAATTATAGTGAAGGATGGAACAAGCTTAAAACAATAACGTAAAATTCGCTCTCTATTGTCGGGTACTCCCTTACCCTTGCTTGTTTTCATTTATCTCGTATAATTTTATTTACTGACATTCGACTATTAAGCGTTGGCCTTTTGTTAATAGCATTAGTCCAAATATTGGCCATACCTAACAGTAGTTAAATATGTATTTATATTGTTTGCTTTCGTACTCGCATTATATATTCAGTGTGTGTGGTCAAAATACGATATTCTATATCCAGTCAATCAGTAAATCAATCAGTAAATCAGAAATGTTTTCTAGTGCGCGAAGCTCCCATGATAGCATCATTTTTCTGTCCGTGCGTCCGTCTGCCCTCTTTAAGTGTGTCTCGTCTCACGATAATAACCGAACATGTCGTCCAATTGGCTTACGGTTTTCTCATTGTTGGTATTGCTCTTCAACAATTAAAAAGACGATTTAGAATGTTTTTTGTGTCCCTGGGTATAAAATGGGAAGGAGCTAGCCCCCCCCCCCCGAAAGTTCAATATTCATGACCCGGCACCTCCATCATTTTGATAGTAAAACTTTAATGTACCTTGTTCAGATTTATATTCAATAATGATTCTATTTGTATATTTACCAATTTTTAAAGTTTTGATTTTATTTAACACATTTTTACGCAACACTCGTTCTTTTATTCAAACGTTTAAAATTTAAAGCTGTACAAATAAAAATTGCAATAATTTGTCAACTACCAGTGAAAACAAAACATAATTTCCAACGATTAATATTCAAACCGAAAATGGAACAACGTTCTCGCGTTTAAACAAAGTATGTATGAATATTGAGTTAGGCATTATCGTTTTTATAGCCTGAAGTGAATCAAAACCAGGGGTATTTTCGTAATTTAAAATAATTTTCAGTGGAATAATTTTATGTTACACCAATCCAATTACATAATGAATCGAATAAATGTTTATTTGATAAGCGACATAAAATTCTTTAAGGTAGAAAACTCGTTCTTTTATCTAAACTGGATTTTTAGCTTTGATTTCTACCCGAACAAGGCCCCTGTTAGAATTATTAACTGATTCATTCTTTGAACTAAAAGTTACGGGTCCGACTCTCGACATAAGTTTGCCGAGGTTTTCCTGTGTAAAAGGAGGGGTCTGGACATTGCTTACAAACGATTTCATTAAATTAAACGCTTATCTAACAATATTATCCCCACAGCGGCTTCCCTACTTCGGATAGGTTGCAGTAACGCTTTAATTCAATTGAGGATTATATAAAGTTTTCTATTGTTTTTCACTGTCCATAAACATAGATGTATTTTTTTTATCACAAATGTACTATCTAGTAATGAGGAAACAAAAAGTAATAATAATAATAATTATTATAATAATAATAATAATAATAATAATAATAATAATAATAATAATATAGTAATAATCTAAATCTCATTTCTAACAACGTCGGGTTGAGTGGTGTTCTTCACACTGATATCTAGACCACGAAACAATTTTTGCCCAGATTGCCGGGCTCAGCGTTTTTTCATCATCATCATCTTCATCGTCATCTTCATAATCCATCTGCTTCTCCAACAATTTCCCCCATCCTTTCCTGTCCTCACACAGCTTCAATTCCATCACCTGGTTCCACGATTCACCTCGCTCTACAACGTCTCCTTCGATCAATCTTCCCCATCTTTCTCTCGGTCTTCCTACTTTTCTTTTACCTTCCTTCTCTGCTTCGATGTCTCGTCTTGGGATCCTATCCATTTGCATCCTCTTCATATGCCTGAACCATTGTAAACAAACAAAAAATAAAAAATAAATAGAATATCACTGATATTTTAAACTTATCTGAATTCAAATGGGACAGCGCAGAAATGGAGTGTTTTGCCACTAGTCCTGGAATAATGTCGACTGTTTTACCCAGCGTGGAGAAGTGATGGAACTATTCATACAATCATGGATATCGGGTACCAAAAATAGGGAGGTAAGCCTAACATTGTATCTTTTCAACAATGTTGGTGGAGGTGCCGGGTAGTCCCTCCATCTGAACTCCATGTTCACCAACGTTCACGCTGCAAATCAAGTTGGATTTTTATCGTAAAACGTGACTCAAACACGCACATACAGACGGACTAACAGACAGAAAAGTGATGCACATAAGAGAGATAATCGAGGGGCCGCTAGCATAAACCGTCTAACGTACGTGCCTTATCCGGTTTATGCTCGCAGCCCCAACTTAAAAAAATATTATGTTTTATTTATTATTTTTTTGTTTTTTAGATCAGTTGTGGCACTGCTCCAGGAATGCTTAAAAGTAAATGATTATAAAGTTTTAATCCCGTTCACAAAATTTTGTAAATTTTGGCTTTTATGTTAAGAGTATTAACCAGACCTTTGAAGGGACTCGAGCACGTGGCACATAATTATTTAATAAGTATGAAAAATCTATTGTCAAAGATCAATGGAAGATATAGGTTGTTGATTTTTTTCAACTGCTTACATAAAAACTATGATAGCCAAACATCTGAGAGAAAAACCGAAATAACGTCGCCACGTGTTCGAATCCCTTTGAATATCCAGCAAACTCTCGTGTATAAAATCAAGGTCGTAACGTTACCCCTCAGCATCATATTATATACGCGTGAATGTACTTCGCCTTTCCATCCCCTACCTAATATATCCACGCGACTTTGCCCTCCACGGTGAGTTTCGACATCGTGAGAAATAAAGATATATATATTCCGATATCTCGGTTCTCTAGCTAGAATAGTAAGTCGTATAAAAGCCTTCGTCTTTTCAGAGGGCGCGTTCTTTTATTGTAGCCTATCGCTCCCGGCTTTCGACACGCTCTCTCCTCTTCTCCAGCTACGATATTCTTGTTATAGGCTGCGCCGGTTTAGATTTCACCACCGAGAGCTAGCAACTCGCGTAGCGAAGTTTATTTATATCACATAATATCTTTTTTAACGACTACATTCAATAATTGACTTTCCTACTGTTAGGCGAGCCGTATATTTGACTGAAACTGAGCAGCAGTATGATCTTCTTCCATCACGAACACAATGCTCTTCTTGTCATTATTAAAATAAGTTCTTTCGCGGTTAAAACTATAAAATCTTGTCTGAAAGTGTAGTAATAGTTAATGATAAAATTAGTGGTAATTGTTTTGTTTATTGTGTAGCTGTATTTATCGTCGTCGTTTGCAAATAAGTTTATTCTATTTATTATTATACATAGACATTAACACATAAAAATTACAATGATTAAAAATATAACAAACGAAAATGTGATAAATTAATTTTAAAACGTGTCTTTTTTTAGTTATTGGCAGTAAAATAAAATTCGGTTCGTGTATCAATATCAACTGTGAAACTCGAAGTATACGTTGTGCTAATGTAAAGAGGGGTTTATTTTTGGAGACAGATGTTGTGTTAGTGCTGTGACACTACGGCTCCGTGTATTAGGAGCAAGCTAAAGTGACGGCGCCTGTACACCGCTGTTAGCCGGGACTCCCCGTCATCTATCTCTATACAGAGGAGAGTGTGGACTCAAGGACTCAACCTGACGCATGAGGCGATGTTAGCGACACTTGTCTCTGAGAGAGTTGATACGCGTAGAGTTTGTTGCTGTTTTTCTTCGATCTAGAGACAGATCGTAGGTTTTTGTGTGAAGAAGTATGTTGGAAGTCACTTCGTTGTGGTTGTGACTGTTTTACTCGTACAATCTCTTGTCATGGGGCGATATCTTTATATCGATATATTGGATGCTGTTGAATGCGGGTAGATGGTATTTATATACGTAAATATAAGATAGCGTAGGCTTTAATGGTATTGATTTCAAAAACATTAAAATCAGGACTCTGATGATACTTTTCCATGTGTTTTGAATAACTTTTTGTGTTTAAGAATGTAGCAACTCGTTTTTCTATTGTTTTATCTTAATTAAGATTAAAATTATGTAACAATGCTCTTCGTGTAATGTTTTTTCGTTTTAATACATTGTCCCAATCTTTTTTATTGTTCACTTACTTAGTCATCAATTCCTTACTTTTTACACCCCACAATAAGATAGGTTGGTTATGTTTTTGTTTCTTTGAGATTCTTCATTTACTTTGTTTGTATTTCGTTATGTATGATCAATCAGTTATCTTAACCTTGTGATCCATTCCATCCATTACTAAAACGAATTTAACTCTTTCGGGTCTTTTTTTTCAATTATTTAGAAGGCAGTGGAACTGTTGACTATATAAAGTACATTTTAAACACTTAAATGAGTGGGCAATATATAAAAAAAAATCATAAAAAAAGATTTAAAAAAAAAATTATGTGGCAAGCAGTAGTGGGATACCGATGTTTGCGTTACATTATTGACAAGTTTTGGATAAAGTTTCGATAATTTGATTTATTACTTTTCCAATATTCTTGAATTTGAAGAAAGCTGAGAAAGTATATGAAAAAGTTTCTCCACGTCTTAAGATTTACTGACCTTGAAATGTAAACCTAAGCAACACACACGTCTTACTTGGAGGTTTCTCCCGGATTGGCAGATTGACCATAACTCCTAAAACTCTATTTCCTGTTAACCGTGAAAGGTAGAGCCTACATCTTGGGGTTTTAATCCAAGTGGTAAATCATACGCTAGCTGGCGTTTTAATGAAATACGGACCTAAGTGTGAAATATCACTTCCTCCCCACATCTCAATTTCCAGCCACGTAGTGGTGTACGAGATAGGCCACTGTCAGGCGGGTTGCGGTCCGCTCTGAGGCAGGGGCAGCCTCAACAGAGACACAAGTTAATCTAGCAGGGACATCGGCTTTCCTGGGTAACGTGAAGGGACTGTTCAATTATAATAGGAGGGCGAATAACACAAATAACTTGAAAACATTTTAGGATAATTCGTCAAGCATTGCGTTTTTACTTTCCTGAGCTTTCCAGAACTTTCCCGATCTGGAAGTGAATTTTTTTAAGTGAGATCAAGATCTGTGGAGAATCAGGGCACATACACTACAATTAAATAGTTTTATAGTTTTAATTTTAATTTTAATTTTTTGTATTTTTTACGTTCCGTAGAAAACATAATTAGGCCCTATAGATTAAACTTGTTTTTATTTATTAATATTTATATCCTTAAAGATCTAAAGAACAATAATTCAGAGTAACACAAGTTCATAAAAGAATAAATATGTTGATTAAAAAGTAATCACACAATCCGGCTATTATGCACAAATGTAGGAATGATTTCTCTGGTAACGTAAAACAAGTCCATTAGGAATAGCACAGCGGGCAGGTCAGCAAACACAAGTTTTGAAAAGCCTTTTTTCTTGCAATATACAATGACACAGTTAATACAACCAAATAATTAATTCTAGATTACTCTAATTGGACGAAATATGTTAAGAAAGCATACATGCTATATGAAGCATGTTAAAATAATTTTTTTTAAATGAAAACAGAGCACTAGTAGGTAGTGAATGTGGTTTAAGGGCACTCAATAGTAGAGTTACCAGTGACCATATTTTTTTTGTTATGTTAAAACAAATTCATGTTAAAATGTGTTGTGTATGTTAAATGTATGTATGCTTACAACTACACGCACATATTATGTAGATTATAAATATATAAAAAGTAAAGATTTTAATAGTAAAAAGAAAAATAAGATATATACAGAGACGAGGATTGTTTATAGGAAGCTCTGGCCATTGCATAACATCAAGGCAACCATTTGTCAAGATGTCGTTATCATAAAACATCACAATTTAGTTTAACTACACGTTAAGAAACTTCCGGTAAGATTTAACCAAGCGCGTAGAACGTGGCTGAAAACACGTGGACGCTAAAGCTAATTTTATCACATTTCACAAATCGAAAACATATGCGTTTAGAAGATTGTAAACATAGAAGCAAAACTTGACGACAAAATAACATTTTATGACTTAATCCTTTTGCGCACATTGATAGAATTGATTTGGCATTGGGGAAAAGCAACATTGAATAGCGTTCGTAGAAACATATTTCCGTAATGCAATTAGTCGAATTCAGAGTTCTTCGTTCAAGCTTGTTTGTATCTTGTGACTAATTTGAAAGAAACCGAAACATTTTATTCTTTACTTCATATTTATGTTCTCGTTTTTTGTATATTGTGATTACTTTCCATTGAAAGTTTTTGTACTTGTATGTTGTCTTTCTATGAGTTTGTAGTAAATTTAATATTTATTTGACGGCTGGTCAATTATTGATCAATTCAAAGTACATGTTTACAGAAATAAATAATATCAGATTATTATATAGAACAACAAAAGTACAAAATTTAATGATTATGAATATTGTTGTAAAGGTTGACGATGCAATATGATGATCGCATGCTTGAGAACAGCGGGAAAAATATGTTGTCAATTAATGAGAGGGCTCTCTCTATTCTTTTCTTTACTTCAAATAAAGTAGATTTGTTTAGATCGTAGCAATGTAGCCAAGTCAATATCAAGGCATCTTGATGTGTGGATACAGAAACAACACAAAAGCCAATTCAAGCTAGATACAAAGATTTAAAAAATTGAATATTTCTTTACAAATTAAAAATTAAAGGATACTAAGTAAATAATAAAATAAATAAATACATTCTTATTTAATTAAAGTCTATTTACGCATTCACATAACTTATTTTCAAACGATTCGAAACATAAATTTCAAACGATTCGAAACAGAGAATGTGAACTGCCTCCCTGCAAAAAGTTCCTGACACACCTTGGAGTCTTGTCTTCCGCAGCGAATGGTGACAAAGCCGGCGCGACTCTGTCAGTCAATCACTCATTTATTTCAGGAACCGCTCGCCGCCCGTCTGCCGACGAACTCCAATTATAGAGTTTTCCCAAGATTGCTTTTCACATTCGTCTCTACAACCTTCAACGTTTATTTATAGTCAGATTTAAATAAACCGTTGTCGAGAGTGAAGCGTCACCAAACATAAAATTAATAACTACTACTTATAGAATTCATTTTGCGATCCTTGTAACGGGTAGTGAAAACATTTAAAAAGCAATAAAAACTCACAAAATTTGTTTTAATCACACTTTGAAATTTTGTTATCTTAATTTTGTAGGTTTCGAATGTTATTGTATATTGTCTATGTTAATATGGATCGAATCTCCCCTAAATGCATCACTTTTTTGTTCGTTTGTTCGTCTGTGCATGAGTCACGTCTCACGATAAGCACCGATATCACCTCCGATTGATTGATTGATTGATTGATTGGAAATTGCTTAACGTCTCATATGCACTTTGTCTATTCGAGACGATGAGTGGTGATAGATGAGGATGAAGTATGAACAGAAAGAGGAGGGGAAACCGGTATCTTAACGTCCCACCCGAAAGGACGGTGTAACCCCCCCCCCACAGATTACACGAGTTAGTTATGGTCAGTGGATAAAATAGAATGATTATGGTTATTCTGGGGCTAGCTTCAGTAAAGAGAGGGATTTCTATAAACCCGGCACCTCCACCAACAAGGAGATCTTAAAAGTTGGAGGAAAACGTTGCACAATATCGGTTAGCATCGTGTACTATTTTGGGTACTCATCCCGTAACAGTGCTTGAATTTCATGTTTATCATGGTTACTCTTGTTTCATTTATACTTTTTAGATAATGTAAATTGTAATTTTTGTATCTAAAAAACAAAACAAAGATTTCTCCAATGTTTCCTTCTTTTAGTATTTTGAATTATTTTATATCTTACTATGTCAGTGTTTTTAAGTTTAATTGTTATGTACCGGAAAACCAAATAAGTAATTGTCACAAAAAGCGCAAACTTATACACATGTGCATGTAACAATAACTCGAATAACCATTACAAATTAAACATGAATACTCCCAACCACCGAAAATTCTCATGGCTATAAATTTAAAATTCCAAATGCCAGTTTTCTTTATTTACATCACTTTGTATGCGTCTGGCTCCAGACAGAAACTCATGGAATCTTAAACCTATTTCTTGACTAATTATTTTACTTCATAATTCACTCTCATACCAGACAGTAATAATGAATACAATGCATCTTCTATACGACAGTTTATCCACTAAGCCACGGACTAGTATTAATACTGCTTGTCTTGTGCTAAATTTGCTTTATATTTCAAATTAATCTTGAGACATTTTGTAATGCACCTCTGTGGACTATAATATGCTAGTCGTAAGGCTATAGCTTGGCGCAGCATTGTAGACAAACATAATCCTGGATCCTTATAGTTAGTATTTAATTTTTCTTCTGTATTTTTAATTTCCCCCAATTCAGTATAAATTACCATTAATTTCAAATATATTAATTGATTTAACACATTGTTTTTGAAATAGGTCTAACAGTCAACACTTGGCTGTTGTGTTGACTTGTGTGTACTTTAAAATGCTCCACAAAATGCATTACACTTCCAAAAATTTGAATTCGAATTTGCAAAGGAAAATATAATACTATTTTTAGGTAAAAATAGCACAATGTATACGAAAATGAACAAAAACGCTATATTTGAGTGTTAATATAATATTTAGTTTGCTAAAATAAAATTGAGGTCAGTAACATTTAACCAAAAAGGCTCCACAAATTAACTCTAAGCTCATTTGGTCGTAGGCAAATATATGTAGCATTTACAATTAAAAGTAATTCCATTAGTCTCGTCAATATCATAACAATCTCATTGTTTTCTTATTCATACTTGGTTTATCACTACTAAGTAATTAGTAAAGTTTGTCTTACAAAGATAAACCAGAGACGACTTTTGATGTCATTTCCTTTGTTGTTAAGATCATGACGTAGATTTCGGAAAATTGTTTATAATTATTATTGTTTCATGATAAATACGAATAAAAAAATGGAAACTTAATTTTATTAGAGAAACAAAATAGCAACTTTATATGTATAGCCATTAATTTTGTTGTATTTAGTCTACCAATAAAAATGCATTACTATTTGAACCATAGGCGTATCAAAAAGTAGTCATTAGGATTTAGGAGTAACCAACATTATTGACAAACACTTCAGCAGTTATAAGAAGATAATGTGTAGAACAAAAAATTAATGCTTTCGACCATTTATGTGCACCTCCAAGACTCCACCAACCACCTAAATTAAAGCAGAGGTTAGCAGCTAACGAATAAATATTTGTCTTGTCCGGGCCCATGTTAAACAATCTAAACCAAATGAAGTGTTTCTAAACATTTACAAATAAAAACAAGGTTACTGTACACTAGAGATTCTTCAAACATTCTTTATCTTTAAATTCCTTTTGAATATCATTGACCTAAAATATCTTGGTTTTATGCTTGAGCACAATTATAAGATGTTGATTGAATGCAACTATGGGAGGATAGAAAGAAGTGGAATAATTTGGTTGGAAAACCAAAACTGACTACCTAAAGAAGAAAACTTCAATAGATAATGATGATGGTCAAATTAAAAAAAAAATAACAATGCAAATAAAAAACTACTTGGTTTCACCTTTCTGTGTAACAAATTTTGTATTGAAAATCTTAGAGCTTCAGCGGGATTAATTTTATCATTGTTATTTCTACATTTTATTTTGAACAAACAACTTGAAAATAATCACTTTAAAATTAATTGCAGGTAAAAATTAACGCACAAAAGAAACTACTATCGCTTGGAGATGCACTATTATATCCTTCGTCGCTTACAGTAAAAATGTAATTAAGGCCAATGTTTTCTCCTTGTTGTTTTCAACCCTTCTAGGGAAATTTCTCGTAAGGTCCATGTTGAAATCCTGTTTTACAGCAGCACATCGTAAACATGCGAATAGGAAATTGTTTTGAGCATACATCAATTTAACTTTACGAATGAAATCGTTTACCGGAATATTGCAGTAGTTCTCTCTGTTCTGACTTTTCTGTCTCCCCCCCCTTTCCTCCTCCCCCCCCCCGCCCATCAAACACGTATATTCGGACGTTTTACCGCCAATTCTCGCAAAGCCTTTGATGAAACAGATGGGAAACGAACAGAATTGACACCAATACTCCGTTCTATTATATCACTCTGTTTTTGTCAGAAGGTTCATTTTATAAATTAGTTATTTCAACCATAGGTTAATGCTTGGACGTTTATTGAACGCTAAGGGGAACAATTTGATATTTAAATACTTCTGTTCATATTTTGAAAACACCATATCATATACGTTACCGCGTGTTAAATTGGTTTTATTCGGGACAAAATTTCATTAAATGAAATTTATACATGAAACATAAAAAAAAGACTTTAAGCGTATATTTACACTTTTCTCAGTATGTATCCGTTTCGATATTATACAGAAACAAATAAAACAATATAATAATTATCCTTTGGTCTCTGCCGCTAAAATGCTGTTTCCCCAAGACACAGATTAACACTGAATTGTATAATAAAAAATATATTAAATTAAAATTAAAATTAACGGTAAACAAAACTTCTAAAATACAACCTAGTAACTATACAAGTGGTATAGTAATCCAAACAATATCATTCATCACACATAATTGAATAATGAATCTTTAAAAGTTCCTTAATTTAATTAATGACGGTATTAAATTTACATGTTTTCCAGAATTTTTCACTTAAAAAATTATGAATACTCAAACATTCGATTAAGCTTGATGTAAATTTTACTTTTTGTAATAAGGATACATTCTTTACAAATTATATTACGTTATTTATAAATATATTGATTTATGGTAATTGTAATATATGGTGAAAACAGTAAAAATGCAAAATATAAATAAGCACTATTATAAGTTAAGCTCAACCCACACATTTGAGAGAAGCTTACGGAGTGCTTTTATTGGCTACGAAGTTTGTAGGAAAAATCTCTCCTCTTGATAAACTAAATAACAAAACAAAATTGTCAAGTGAAATGTCAGTTTCTCGAGTTTAGCTACACGGTTGTCATATTTACGACGGAAAGAACTAGAGCCGCTGTGCACATCTGGCAAGCTGTTGCTCAAATCCACAGTTTGACTTTTTAAATCCCACTTCACAGGAACACGTTGAAAAATGGACGTCTTGTAGAGTACTTGATGCTCGTTAAAGTGAACCGAACTACATAACTTCATCGTTGCTCAAGCTAAGTGGAACTTTTTTATACACATTTCCCAAGCATTGATCGATCGATACTCTATTTCCTTACTTATTTGTAATAACAAGTTTGCAAGTTCTTATTATGAAATAGTGTTGCTAGTTTTCAAAGTTTTGATTGGTTTATAACAGGCTCGTTCGCCTGTACTGCACTTTCTGCACGAATGTGAACTATTGCACCTTTCTCCGTTCGCCTGTAGTCGTACAAGAAGATGGTCGCCGTTCGTCTGAAAAGTACAGACTGAACTAGTGCAATAGTTCATGAACTTCTAAGCGCTCTGAAGCCGGTGCAATAGTACAGTGCAGTAATTTTAGCGCCAAGAATATAAGGATAATATATGTATGAAGACTTATTTTGTTTACTAATATGAAACAAATTACATTTTCAAGTGTTAAGGGAAATCCTCTTAAGGTGGCAATTAATACATTAACGTTTTAAAGATAACACATTGCCTGTGACAGCTTTTTCTGTTCGCCAGTTACGACTGCACTACTGCACTGACCTGAAATGAACTCACCGAGACAGTGCAGTGCAAAGTGCAACACAGGCGAACGAACGTATTATGTCGAAAACAAGTTATGTCACGAATAACTAGACTTGTCTCTAATTAATTTCCACAAACTGCTACATCGTAAAACAAAGAGCACAACATTTACAACATAAACACGGATCAAACATGTCTCTCTAGCCTGTTATTAATTTATGTTTTTTGGTTTGTTTTGTTTAAATTACGTACCTTTTTAATATTTTTTGATGTAAGTAAGTAAGTAAGTAAGTAAGTAAGTAATTAAGTAAGTAAGTAAGTAATTAATTAATTAAGTAAGTAATTAAGTAAGTAAGTAATTTTTTATTCATTTGACTAATACAGAGTAGAAGTACTATAACACTTCCACCTATTCTCTAGAGAGAGAGAGATAGGTGGAATGAAATGAATAAGGTGGTAATAAGATTAAGGTTAACAAATGTTATAGATAATACATAAATAATTGTAGGAATACAATATGAAACATAAACAATGCAATAACATTCACAAATGATGCACACAATAATAATGTTTAATGATAATGAAATTACGCATTTCATAGGCTTACTGATTCTGTTCTTAGAACTGTGACTACTATGCCCACAAGAACAATTCTCCAACTCGTCGAGAAAGATACAATTAAATTAAATTAATATATGACAGAAACAAGTAATTATATATACGTGATACGAGTCGTCGTGGAAAGCTAAGAGACAACACACAACAAAACACGGTCGTTCTTCCTATTGGAGTCGCATGTTCTAACAGCTAGGAATGCCTGCGTGTGTTATTTCAAGAACTCGTGCGGGAGTTCCTGTTTAAAATAGTTTATGACTGTTTGAGAAAAAACAAAGCCACCCTTGTTTGAAAGTGTAGGCGTCGTGCTGCGAAAGCAGCTGTAAATAAATACATGTGGAACGGGGATCGAGGGAATCTTATTCGCGTGTGCGTGCGTGTGCGTGCGTTAAGTCTAGGTTTGTACAATTCCCATGTGATTTGTACCGGTAGCCTATACTTTGTACCAACGATTCAAGCTTCCTAATAACTGATAAGTATGTAGGCCTATTAACTTGGGATGTACAATGATAAAATAAGAATTATCGATAAACCGAAATGGTGACTGCATGTAGACGATAATGTCTTTTAAAATGATATAAATTGTTACATCATCTCAAGATAAAATGTCTAAATGATATAAATTGTTACATCATCTCAAGAGTGTAGCAATAGTGTAAAATCTTTGAGCCAAATGACAAAATTATTAATTTATTATAATTCACACGAGACTAAAAATAATGGTCCGCGCAGAGATGGAAAATGTTGATATGCGCGTTTTGGATAATATTTTTCCAGAATAATATTTTCATTTTCATTTTCAAATTTCAAAATGTTATTTATCGATTATCAAAATATATTGTCGATTATCGTGGGGATACCTTGTATAATCAATATAAAATATAGAAACAGAGTAATAAAGGTATTATGGAATTTTAGTACTGAGTAGTAAAAGAAAAGCGGTGCTTTAAAGTTTTTCGTTCGCATATTAAAATGCGGCTGAAAATTTAATATTATAAATAATGCGGTGATAGAAATTTATCAAATGGGAAACAATATATTTACGTTTCACATTTAAACTGGATAAATCAAACCTCATTAGATATGATAGAGATTTTCTAATAAAGCCCTAAATTATAAACGCACTACATTTTGAATCCATCGCAAGAAAAACCTTAGCCATGCATATTTCGTAATTCAACGAATTTATATTTCCAATACTGCTTAGAGATAAGTAAGATAAAATAAAAAAATTATCAAAAGGTTTTTTGTTTGTTCTCACGTGTGTAGAGAAAGTGGAGTTAAAGAGGGCTTAGCTAAATACAATCTCGATAAAGTAAATTCATTTATGTAAATGTTTTGTCACGTAAAAGTACAACGTAACAAATTAAACTCGGAATTGCATGAAATTACTTTCGCCAATGCTCTTGCTTCGTGATTTCCCGCCAAAGTCAATTAGTAGATTTTCTATAGGATGTAAATTGTAATTGACAGACAAGTTTCGGACATGTTGAGTACGCATTTTACTGACGCCCACTGCGAAATGTGCGTATTACTGGAAATAACACGATGAGTAGAAAAATATAATATTCAAATTAAAAAGTTCTCTCGCGTCTGAGGAAGGAAGCAGAGCTTCCGAAAATTTACGCACTTTTTGGTAAGTGTTTAATTTCTGACCATGGTTATTGTTCGTGTGTTTGTGTTTATTTACAAAAATTTTCGTTTTCGATAATCTATAGATCAATAACATACTGATTTTTTAAACTACGAACCGGAAATACCCAAAACAGGGGCAAACTTTCATTACAATGTTACATGTGCATATTTAAGAAATCTTTGATCGCTAAATCAAGCGAATTTTTACACACACCGGGACCACATATTTTTGACCTCTTATTTGTGCCCAAACAATTTGAAACTTTAGGATATTGTTCAGGAAAGATATGCGCATGTCTTTATCAGACAACATTTCACATTTCAAAAGCATGTCTCCTCCATGAGATTGGCAAAGTACTGCCAATTGTCTCTTTAATGGCACATTTACTGTAAGTTTTTTTAATAAATAAGTAATTATGAAAATGTATACTGATAGAAGTAAAACAACCGTATATATACTCCCTAAACAACCTATTAAATTGAAAATTTTTAGGATGAAAATTAGTGGTCCAAAAGCGTTCCAGAAAATCCTCTCGCATTCCGCATTTAAGCTTGCTTGGGCCCTAATAGAGAACAGTTTTCAGCTATCAAGAAACTTTAGCCATATTTTCGTATTTTAATGATTGATTGCTTTGTGAAAGCACGGGAAAACAAACATAAAACAAAATGCAGACTGTATTGTGAAAACATCCATCGACGTGCATTGAGTTATCGAATGCGTTTAACATTCTATCAAGCCTATTCAAACTCTGGACGTTACCAATCACATTA
Organism: Sweltsa coloradensis; assembly: GCA_024449915.1. Lineage (NCBI taxonomy): Eukaryota > Metazoa > Arthropoda > Insecta > Plecoptera > Chloroperlidae > Sweltsa > Sweltsa coloradensis. Next base: position 507,910 of record JAMZAV010000108.1, on the reverse strand, counting down.
TATTTTGTAATATTGACGTTGTAAACTTCGCCCCAATAATCAATGGTCAGTCAAGGATTAGTGCGACCTCCCATTTGTTAATAGGATTATTTTTCCATTCCGATCTAACAATTTGATATGGGTTTAGCATATTATGGGTTTATGCACACACAATCTCCGCTTTATAAATACATTTTCACACTGGTATTCTACACTATCCCCATTTAAAAATAACACAAATGTTTTCATATAATAACAGATAATCGTTTAATTTGTTTTGCAATTTCGAAAGACATGATTTTAACAACATTTTATCGCACAATTGACATTTTCTGTTCATATATTGTTTTTGTCACGAGTAGACTCAAACCGTCGTATTTCTGCGAACAAAATATTGCTTGTCCACTAATAATTATTAATATCATTTATGTGAATTTTTACCGTTTTAATTAATTTTAATACCTTTCCGTTCGACTATATACATGAAAATGTATCTTTTAACGTTTTATTTTCAAATGATTGGACATGGTTGAACACAAAAAGAAATAGACATTGTTTACCAGGTAATATTGAGATGAAATCGTTTAGTTTATGTCATGGATATAAAACACAACGATGAAATTGTGATCTAGATTTTCAATAAACTAAGGTAATTTCGGTAAAACATAAAGATTAACAACTTTAATGAAACATTACAACATTTTTCAATAACGGTTCTGTCTGGAAATTACACATAATAAATTACATATCGGTAGTAGCCTACAAAACTATTTTATGTCTAGATTGTGCTAGCTAAAAAATAATATTATCCTACCGTACTTCCGCAATAAAGTCGGGTAGAAAGTGTAGTATCCCACCAAACTTTGGACACCCTAGTGTCTGTCTCGTTCTTCCCTCCTCTTCTCTTCTCACTTTCTTCTTCAGTTCTTTCCACCAGTTCTTTCCTATTTTTCTTCCTACATTTTCTCCTGTTACGTTACGTTACGTTACGTTACGTTACGTTACGTTACGTTACGTTATGTAAAGTGTGACCACATTATCTATAACCTCTTCAGTCTTCCCACCTCAATCCGTGCATCCCTCGTTTTTATATGTTATCTCCCCTGCACCTTGTCCAAATTATAGGAGTCCCATCCTTCTTCACCCTCTTGATGTGTCCGAACCACTTAAAACATATCATACAGTATTATTGAAACGTTTTATCTGCAGTCAACAACATTTGAAGCTAAGGAATAGATGCCAGTAAGCAGGATCTTACGTTGTCTACATGTCACGAATCTGTGTGATAATCTGATAATCATATGTTGCCTATGAGTTCATTTTGAATCTAATTCGAAATCCTCTTTTGCAAAATCTCTCTTGTAGAAGATGATTAAGGGTCATTGAGCAGAAATATTACCCTACCGTACCATGTAATAAACACTATTCACACTTGACCTATTCGCAACCGGGATAGGCCCTAGTGGAATTGCGGTTTTAAACTAAAGTTTGAAGGACTGGATTAATTGTCACCGGTGCTTCAAGAAAAATATTTCATTCAAAACATTCTATTGAAAGTTCCCGTAATTTACTGTACATTTAGTTTATTTAATGATTGGCTTTTCGCTTTGAATTGCTAACGCATTCTATGCTGAGCCACAGGGCGTATAATTCAATGGCCAATGCGCAAAGCACCTATTTCACATTCAGAGATTAAACTAGTTTTTGCGAACGATCGAATCGAATAACTCAGCCATTACCTGAATGCGAAATGCATCTGGCCTCTGTCAATTGACGTAGATCCCCCCTTAACTGTTGAATGTCCCCGTGTTGCCAGGAACCCCCCCACCCCCTCTCACCCCATTAGTACCACGAACAAGAACCCCGCACTGTCATTTGTCTTCGGCGCCCATTTGTCTTCCCTATCAAACAAAAGACAATCGTATCGCGATCAGGGATTTATGTCTCGCGCCGATACGATGATAAATGTCCGGCAAAGTGGACGCATCGATCGATTATCTTGAACACTCGCCCATATGTTATACTCTCCTGATACTGACGTCTTCTGCAGTCGTAAGTTCTGATTAGGTATGTGTAGATTCTCTACCAAGACCACAAATACCTCGGCCTAAACTAACGAGTCCAAGCCGACTTGTAGGAATAGCGAGAAGTCGGCAGTAAAATGTGGCGGTGCGGAGCGGCGAAGTCATATCAAATATCTTTTGATCTTGTGGCCCTGAAACGTTTGTTCACATTTACGATTGCCGACAAAAACTGAGCAAATACACATAAAACAAACTACTCCCGGAGGCGCATGGAGAGTTGCAGTCTTGGTTGTGATGTCATTACCTCCGACTCTTGCCATGTTATACTTTCCTGTTTCTTGATGCTAACATCTTCTAGCTGCTCGCTTCCGCAGGGATAACGTATGCATGCTTAAAACATGTTATATACAATTACTATTATATTATATTTTACCAAGAGAAGTAAATTGCACACTTTGACAAACTAATATTGTTAAATTTGAGAATATACATAAATCTTATCTAGAACTGAAACATCTTGATGGAGGTGCCGAGTACACATACATTTCAATTTTAAAAAGACTATTCTTACCTTCCATACACTTTAAAGAACAAAAAACAATCGGTATGCCCAATATCAAGAAAGAAAAACTGATGTCATGTTCGGTTATTATCGTTTGAGACGTGACACGGACGGACAAAAAGTAAGGCATTTGTTTTAACTTCGCCCTCCGTGATATATAAGTAAAGTTAATGCATGTTAGAGTATAGTCTGCCCCTCAGCACATGTAGCGTTGGAAATAGATGTCGGGAGGTTTTATACCGTCAACGATGTTCGTGCTTGTGCGTACGTCTCCCCAAACACGTACGTGTGATGTCTAAACATGTTGTTGAAAGCTGGAACGCGCCTACAATCCCCCCCCCCCCCAAAGTAGCCCCTTAAAAGACCGGATTTAGCACTAGCCGTTTCGCACGATAATTCCTACATTTTCTGTGGCCCGCAGAAGCTTGTGTTAAATTACTCATGAATTTAGAGTGAACAAGGGCGAGAGAGTCCGTCTAACGGATGTATAATGTGGGGTTGTTTGTGCGCAGGCGCGGTAGCGTCGCGCGCCCTTAATGAAACAAGCCACAACTACACCAACATTTGACTTTCATAAGGTTTTATTCCTGAGTGTAGCGAAAAGAGAGGGACGGATATAACATACGCTTGCCGACTGTGGATTTACATAATGATCATGAAATGTAATATGATAAGCAACACTCTAAAAAATGGAGGCGGTATCTTATTTTGTGTTGACACGTTTTTTTTCAAAGAGCTTATTATATTTTACGTCTTTATTAGGACGCTGGAGTTATGCCTCGTTTGCATGTAGGTGAATAAGGAGATTCTGCACCAATGAGAAAGCTGGGTTTCGCGTGATAAAGAGAAGGGCGCGAACGAATTTCAAATATTTAAAACGTTGGTCGCATCCTGGCTGCATTCTGGTGACTATTTAATTTACTGGGTTATCAGTTTTATGCTAAAAAAAAATGTAAAGAGAAATTATGTATGACTTAGTATGGTTTGAAAACATTCAATTGCTGATTAAATTCTAACTTAACAACAATAAGCAATGAATAACGTTGACAGTTTAACAGTAAAATTTTTTATAAAGAGAATTCTCTTGTTAATAAATATAACGAAGATAAAATATTCAAATTAAAGACTCAAAGTCCACCTTGCAAACTTCAGCTAGTAGATATGCCTATGCTACTCCCTGAAACTAAAGGCGAGCTCTAGCCGTCGTCTTGAGATCCTTCCTACCCCTTGCCTGTGGCTGGTACTGTCCAGCACGGGTCTGTCCTCCAAACATCCCCTAGGCTAGAGTGGCGCATAAGACCTTACTGTTGACGCGTCCTTAAACCAAATAATCCATTCTAAATGTTTGTTCTTCTAAACTATCTCTAGACCTATTGAATCCCTTGTGCTTCTGTGAATTTTGTGCACATTTAAAAACATCTATACAGTTTGAAGTGCTCGGTATACGTATTATATCCTATGATGTTTCTGTTGTGCAAACATGATAACAAAAAACACGCTAACTAATGCATGTGGTTCTGGTCTCACATTGTATGTTTAATTTTATCCATCTTCGTACCCTAAAATGCTACAACAACGAAATTGTACAACGATTTCATATTTCTGTTTTTAATTGTCGTTCATTCTACAAAAAAAGCTTTCACATTAGCTCCAAAGTTCTCTTTTTTGTTTAGAAAGCCACCCGAACACAGACCTCTCTTGCGAGTCCCCCCCCACCCTAGAATAAAGTGCTGACTTGAGTTGTTTACTGACTTTGCGCTCGTATGAACTGAATGTGCAAACGTATAATACGCTGCCTTTTTACATTTAAAGTAGCTACACAATCATGATACAGCCAATTGAGGCAATATGTTCCACAGACGGCTTTATAAAAAGCTTATTCTGCTTGTCTCTAATAAACTGTTTTCTCAGAGAGTTATGAGCTAGCGAAAATGTGATGGTAAAAACAAGAGGTATTTTTAAGAATATTATTTTATTTGCTGTTTTAATCAGTAGTCTACGCTGCAGTTTTTGTGGTTGTGGTGGTGGGAGTGTGTGTTGAGTTACGTCTCTATTAATGCAATGATGCTATTCGAGACGATGTGTGGGGATAGATCATAGCAGCAGACATTAACACAAATTCTACACTTGGAATGGAAACTTCTTCACTTACTTTTCCCAGTTTCGGATTCCACAGTTACAAAATATGTATTGCTACATCAATAATTCGTTTATGCGTCATAGTGAATTTAAGATCCTGGTTTATATTTTACTAAGAACGTTCCTTATTGAATACTCCCTTCCGGTATTCTGTAGCTACAAGGATGTGCAAAAAAAATCTTCAAAAGCTGCTGGTCCAGGCATTGGGTCCTAAAATGAAACGCTGACAGAGGAATAAATAAATAAATAAAATAAATTCGTATTTAGAGTCTTACCCACTCAGTCACACAACTGATTTTCAGTTAGGGACAGAAAACCAAACTGACCTAAACTGCCCAAGGCGCAAGTAAAGAAATTGCACTTAAGGTTGTAGATGATCCTGGAGTTTGATTCAAACGAATGCTCTTTTTCCTGTCTGTATGCGGACTTTTAAGATATTTTATTGTTATTATATGTATCTTTTATTCCAGACAATTTGTCCATATACATACATTATTTTAGATAAGATAAAAATTAAACGTAATATCAGTTGTTAAATGCATAGACTTATTAAATAAATGCATCCACAAATTTAAATTCAAAAATATTTGTCAACATACAATTCAACCAACAGAAAAAAACATTAATAAAACGAAGGATGCATTTTATGTAACAATGTAGATTTCTCGATTTGGTTAGTCGGGAACTGCTCCTGTAGGTGGAGTTATTAATATTTAATACAATTCATAAATTAAAAAATCCATCCCGATCGGGGAAATATACCCTCGCTCATACCTGCGTAGGTTATACATTATAAATATGTTTGTTTGGTCAATTCAACAGCAACAGTTTTTCGATGCTTTTTTGTTCCATCCATTCAAGTTCTATAATGTACCGACAATACAGAAGTTAAATAGTTACCGTCTCGGTGGTCTAGTTGGCTAAGGCGTCCACCGAAAGTGGGAGACTCGGGTTCGAACCCCGATCGGGATGGATTTTGTAATTTCTGGATTGTATTAAATATTAACAATGTAGATGTTAGCCAATATCCAATTTCACAGTGGCGTCAATATAACAAAAAAACTTGATCTCTCAACTTGGACATTATATAGTTACTTTTAAAAAGGAATTTACATGATATATTGTTTACAATAATATTTTAAGTAATAGGAAAATTTAGTTTGATTTACCAATGTTAAAGTGTGTAATGCAACTTGTAAGCATGTTTTAGTTTATTAATAAATGAATGAATAAATGAATTAATTAATTTAATTATCGTCTACTCTATCCTAATCAGTTATAAAAACTGATTTAAGACAATTATGATCATCTACCTTAAGAATTCATTTTTTACATCATAAGTACCCACAACTATAAAAAGCGCTTTGCGTAATTCAAGTTTATTTTGTTTGAAAACTCAAAGGCCTGCGTCATATTCACACGTTGAAAACAACACGAATATAGTTTTAGTAAATTACGCATCTGAAGTTTAATGACCCGAGTAACCTAGACACGGATTCGACTTCAGGCGTTGCTGCCAATATATTTAATTATAATAATTTATGACTCAAATTCAAGATATTTTTTTGGATGAGTGCTGCAAGTAAGAGAGAAAGATTCAATTCGGGTACCCTTGAAAAGAATATGTCTACGGTGTTTTTTCTTGACGGCTGATTTTAGGGAGCCTTGAAGATCGCTAAAAAACTGTCGTGATTATGAATGCGATCGGGAATTATTTCTAGTATAAATATTTATTCCCCGACTTTTTCCGCATTCTTAAATTTCTTCGCCCCCGACTCAACTAATCTGTTCTCAATACCATTTTCAGGGAACCTTCACTATGTAGCATTTTTTAGTAACTTTGAAATAATACTTCTCGTGAGAATCGTACTTGTACTTACGATATTTAAGCTGCATACGATTGCGATACTACTGCAAAATTAAATAAAGCCCACTAAATACTTGTTGGAAATTGTTAGCAATTTTTTACAGCCTTCGATGGTTGGTGAGTATTTTCGTATAGACGAACACAACCAAATACCTAATAATGTTAAATTAGTATTGACACAACTAATTACGTAGAACATATTAGTTAAATATAAAAAAAGTTATAAAATAACATGGGAATTGATATTTTCTAAATGCTCCAAAACGGCTCATCCTTCAACGCGATTCTAAAATGTTTATCGACGAACAGTAGCACACGGTTAATAATGCTGAAGTTTCTGACGCAACTAACAGAACACCCAGTTCATTACTGAGAGTAACACAAAGAAACTAGATGGATCTAGAAGAGCTTTTAGAAAAGACGGAAACCAACATCATTATCTTCTGGATTCGACTTCCACAAAAGCCGAGCTCTATTATGTGAGTCAGCCTCAAAGCCGGCTAGTTTTGACTATTTATTAGTTGCCTAAGATACCATCTTGCACTCCACAAAAAAGGGCGTTAGTCCAATGCGGCACGCACTCTCTAAATCGCGCCGCCTTCTTTTGTCTTCTACCCACAATGCACCACACTCTATGTTTTCATTTGTTTCTTCTCACTGATGTGTGTGTGTACGTTCTTCTAAGTCTGTACGATAAAAATGTCCCAACACAAATGAATATACATTGGTTAGCTATGCAATCAAGATTTACTCGGCTGTTTAGGTGCGACCCGTGGGGGATTCTCTGAATTTACAATACAACCTGGCCCCGACCCTCATTAATTATTAACTAGCTTGCACAAATCTGCGAGAATACCATCACGTTTGAACTTGGACCACATTGATTTCAATGTGTACTTCGAGGTTTGCTCACACCAGTATTAACGTTGAGTTACACTGAGACGTAAGAAAAATAAATATTGAAACAACGCGAAATGGTCACTCACTCTTCATTCGTTTTCCAGAACCTTTTAACTTCTTACCAAAATCTCCTTCAATAGAAATTTTTGCTTATAAGTTTCAGCCTTTCTTACCATCATTTTGGCCTCTCTTCAATAATTTATCAGCTACGCTTTTCATTTTGTAAATTAATTTTTTTAACGTCTATCCTATTCAGTTAAAAAACTGATTTACAAAGAAAGACAATTTAATAAATCTATTTACATAGATGCAGACACAATATAGAAGTAAAGTTTGAAATAGTTACATTACAACAACAATATATTAATAACACAATAATTTATTTTGCTAACAAATTTGGTAAATTTGGTAATTTGGTAATTATTGTTGTTTAAAAAAATACAACAATAAATTATCTATTTTAATTGGCGAGGTATGAAATATGAATGCGATATTTTCCTCTCAGCCATAATATTACCTCCATAACAATTGTTACTGATGCTTGGAATACGATGATTTGTTTTCTTGAATCATTTAGTGCAAACTGTTTTCATAATCGCCATCAAATCAATATTACTAATTCAATTCGACGTCGTAAAAATATGAATAATAATCAGTTTAGTTTCAATTTGCTACTCGAACAATGAAGTTGTAGCCTCAATGAATAGAAATGTGTATAATAGGCTTAACATGGACCACATTATTCAAAGCTTTAAATGCTACCTTACTTTTAATTGCCTCGAAGCCATACACGTTTTTATGAAATGCGAACCATTTGAGTCAACGTTTAAACAGAACCTTCAATTAAATTACAAGACGATAAAAAGTTTCATTTTAAAACAAAAAGGTTTAAAATAATAATGTAAAATGAACAAAAGAATGAAAGAATGAGGAGAGCGAAACATCAAAATATGCGTAGCTTGGAACAGCTTGGGTTTCGCCATTTTTAGGTTGGTACTTGGTCGTACTGTAACACTGTCCACTTTAAAGTACGATATTTATAATAAATATTTCTTCGATTGTACTCAAACACTTGGCAGTTCTAAGTTCATAGATTTAGAAGGTCCCCTTCAATTTTCATCACGATCGCATATGCCGTTTGCCCGGTAAAGAGCGAACAAACAGACAAACAAAAACGAAAAAAATAAAAAACACCAGAGCTATTTTTCTCAGAATAATTGAAATTAAAGTCTTCACTTCGCTCATCCAATACTTTTTTAAATTTTAAAATTCTAATGTAAGGCGACTCTACTTAATTTTATATTTCGTTGAATAAGGACACACAAATGAAATAAAACGTTTGTTCTCAGCATTCATATCTCTGTTGGTGGAGGTGCCGGGTACATCAGATTCTTGTGTCCAGCCTCGAACAAATTGTAGGTGGTTTATTTAACGAGCATTGATTTATAAACGTCGGTGGGTATACCACACACACACACAATACGTTCTCAAAGACGGATTGCTCAAGTTAAAGGAATCGTGCGTAGTTTCCGTAAATTGAAGGGGTTTTATTACATCAACAAATAAGAAAGTCATTTGTGATAAATGAGATTTGTGTAGAAGGTTTTGGTTGGTTTTTGGCTATAATAGAACAAGTTTTGAGAAGTGTTAATAGTTTTACTTTACACTGTAAGCTATTGCTAATCTTTTTAGTGAGAAAATCTAAGAAGTGTACATAGATAAATGTACCTTGTAAGCAAGATCACTAATAATCTTTTTATGAGAGAATCTGAAGGTAGTGTGTAGCAACACAAATGTTCTATATAATATAATTTCTGTAGGAAGCCTGCCCAGGGTGCAATTCATTTCCCTCTTCAGATGGCAATTTAGGTATATTGGAGTTAAGATAATTGTGAAGGAATGTCCGAGGGCTGTTTAAGACTCAATTCCGTGCATTTGCATTAAGGTCTAAAAAAAAACTCTTAACATTTTTCAATTAGGATTACTGGTCTCAACGGGATTTGAACCCGGGACCTTCCGAATTAGTGTTTCGGGCTTAACGCACGAGACAATTTTGTCGGTGTTCTTAAAAAATTATAATTTTGTTTTTTCTCGTCACTCTGGTCTAATAATATTAGCCTCTACATCAACATTCTCACCAGAAAAAGTTAAAACAAACAAACACACACTCAACACCTCACGTCAAAGCTCATCTCCATATTAATTCACCGACATCCCCCCCCCTAACACAATCGCATCTGTGCAATGTAGCACCACGTTTTGTTTTTAGCGTCGCCGTAATGAGACTTTCAACATCAACAGGTAAAAACCCTCGTTCCTGAATTATTTATATCGCACACGTCCAGTTAACACTACTATAGAGCATTGTACATGAGAAAAAACGGCAGCCTTTTTTTTGTAAAAAAAAAAGTTCCCGCTAACGATTCATCACGGGAAAGCGTACTGTTTTAATTTATTCTTCTTTGTCAGACCCATCTTTTCCATCCTTTTTTCACTTTTATCAAATTTCCATCTGGAAATTCATTTCGTGTTACGTTACACTAGCTGTTATCGTCTGCGCTGTATGTGGACTGTGTATGGCTGTTGTTTGCTTAATAAATTACCTTCTCGTGTATATGTGAGCCTGATAGAACAGTGGAAGAATTGCGCAGAACAATGGAAGGCTAGTTTGTGGGTTTTTCACTTCAGTGGAACGAGGTTTGAAATGCTGCATTTTATTTCTTGTATATTTAGTTGATTTGTTTCAGCAAAGTGAGAACTGTGATTTTAAAATTATTTTGTGCCTACTGGCTAGTATTCATTCTCACTGACGCCAGCGTTTATGTATAGTACAAAGTCTAGAACCACATCTCTTTCATATTGTTTCGAGTCGTATTATACTAATTCAATTCAACATACATTCCTGAATTGACTAAAATAAAGTTTTAGATTGTTTGATTTTAAAATTATTTTGTGCCTTTACTGGCTAGTTTAAAATTTTTCTAATGATTCTAGTTTTTAAATAAACGTATGAGCGCTTGAGTGGGTAGACTCTAAATACGAATTTATTTATTTATATTTACTTCGTAGTCTAGCTATATTTTATACTGTTTTAGGATGTTTTATATTAATTAATAAAAAAAACAGGGATGGACAATATTATAATATGTAGGTTTGGTGATTTAAAAGCACTTTTCGTGACAATTTTGCCTAGTTTCTTAGGACTGCGTGAGTTACAGAAAGTCTAGGGTTCGATTACTTTGATACGTAGTTGTTTTATATGACCACTAAACCACTTAAAAAACTTAAAGACAGGGTTGGAGAAGTGGTGGAAATTGAAATAACTGAAAGCCTAGGATGTCAATATTTATTATGCAGAAATTTATACAAATAGTAGAAAATCCAAGATCTAAAAACGTTGATAAATATAACAGAACGATCTAGTTTTGGGGCTTAATGGTATCGTTGGTAAGCGAACCCGGAACATAAGCACATTTTACAATCTTGTCGTTTCCAAGTGTATCAGTAATTGAGTTAAAACTATCCATTGTTGTAGTCAGTAGCTATACGGGTTTCAATTTAGTCATATTTATAAATATTTTCAACTGCGTGTGATGGACATTATTGGTTGCACAAAATGATCAAAATGTTGTTGTTGGATGAGCGTAGCGAAGATTCCATTTCACTACACTGGAGAAAAAAATCCGGAATGTTTTTTTTTTCTGTATTTTTGTCTGTTTGTCCACACGATTCCGGCTAAACCGATACTCCAATTGATATGAAATTTTCTGGAGGCCTTCGAAATCTCTGAACTTAGAACTGCCACGTTTTTGAGCGCAATCGGAAAAATATTTCTCATGAAAATCGCAATTTTACGATTTTTTTATTTTTTTTTTTAAATTTCTTCGACTTCCTACATGCTTTATCTGATTTTAATGATTTTTTCACAGAACCATAATTTTATGAATTAAGATATTCGTGTAAAATTTGAGCGCAATTGAAAAAATATTTATCATAAAAATCGAAATTTTACGGGTTTTTTCTTTTTTTTTAACAATTTTTTGACTTATAACACCTTCATGCTTTATCCGATTGTAATGATTTTTTCACAGAACCCTTATTTTATGAATTAATAGATAAGTGTTAAATTTGAGCGCAATCGAGAAATTATTTCTTATAAAAATCGCAATTTTACGATTTTTTTCTTTTTTTAACAATTACAATTAATTTAAAAAAAAATTAAAGTTTTTTTTATTTAATTTAATTTAATTTAAAAAAAATCAACTTAGTAATGATTTTTCCACAGAACAACAGAAAATCCGCATAACACATGGCAGCTCAATGCACCAATTACGCTCATCCAACAACGCGGCGGGACTTAAGCGTTTTCCTAGTTGTATAATCAGGTACAAACAGAATAACATTTTTGTTTTTAATTGTTTTTCCTAAATTAACTTAACATAAATTCCACAATATAACAGCTGGTCTAGATTATTTATAATATGCATCAATGATAACTATGACTGACCCGGCACCTCCACCAAAATTCTATATTTAAAGCGACTAATGATCTGTGTTATTGTTATGTCTGTAAACAAGAAATTCAACATTTTGTTGCAGGTCATATCTACGCACATTGAACAAAGAACAAGCTATTATTGTAATTATCTTTTTGTGAGCTGAATCTTACTTTGTTTGGTATTTATAAAATAATAGATACTGAATTGAAAATACACCACATGTACAGAGATCATGTTTGTCCATTGTGTCTCTGACAATAGGTTTTATGTTTAAGAAAGTTAAAATAAAAATCTTTCAGTCAGCAAAGCGAGAAAAATGAAAGCGCGATTCCTTACGTTTAGTGTATATTATTTTGGTTTATTTTGAGGTGCGCCCTACACCTTTTTTCTTAACCTTTATATAGGGAAATATCTTCGAGGTTTTCATATGCAGTCTGTATATTGGAATTTTTATCACGCGCTCGTACTGCAGCATGAGAGTCTTCGTTGTGGTATCGGTGGGTTTAATGGGTTCAGTCTGGCGAGATTGCTGCGTAACCACTCGCAAAGTTTCGACAAGCAGATACCTTAAAGTCAGTTCTCTATGTGCGTCGTACTTTCATGTAAACAGGTGTGGAATTTATCAAGGGTTCAACAATATCAACACAAAACATGTTGTCGAAAAAATTGACGTTATATAAATAAAACATACTTAAATGCATTCCAGGAATGTAGCATTATTTTGTGTCTAGCCTGACGATTACATACTTTCAAATAATAATAATAAAAATTTATTTATTTATAATTAATGTTTCCTCGCATTTTAAAAAGTAAATTTGTAACAACTGAATTTACTTTAATTTGCACAGTATTTATGCTTTACTTTTACTTGAATTCAAATTAAACTTAAATTTGCAAACAAAATTTTTTTACCTGCTCACATTTCATTTACTGGAAATATTATTTATCAGTTACTCTTATAAATTTATTGTTTATTTGTATCTTTTGAGAAGTTTAAAAATGTATTGACTTTAAAGACATCCAACTGAATTTTCAACGAATGACTGTCATACACTAACATACTTAACCTTGGTCAGCTGGTTGTAGAATGTACAACCAATAACTTTCTGCTTGTGAGCGAGGATCAAACATAGATGTACACATTCAAACTGACCTTCAATGAAATCCACTCGCAGCGCTCCAGTTGGAAAATATCCGTACTTAACTTAATGAAACTCACTATTCCTGAATCCAGCCTCAAAATATCCAAACAATTCGATGAAAGGTTCGATATTGGACCTTTGAATCGTATGGAGCAGAGGAGCAGAGCAGCGCCTTCTATAGTAGCAAACAATTTCCGTATATCTACATGGCGCTGGGATTTACCTCCTGTCTGAAACGGAAGTAGAAACGACGTTCGAGTTTTTCTTTGATTTCCGGTATCAGAAATATACCCTAGATAACGTTTTATATAAACTTTCTTTGACCATGGAGAGTGTAATTGCATTTTTCGTTCCGCACTGGGGTTTATAGCAATCCCATATATATTTTTCTTTTCGGTAATTTTCTATACTTTGATCATTTAGAATACCTTAAAGTCCGATGATAATATTATTGAGTATATTTTCAAAGGAAGACATTTAAGGTCCACCGTTATCGTAACTTTATAACTCGAAACGTCGAATATTTTTTTTTATACTAATTTCCCCCTTTTAGTCCGGATGTTAAGAGACTTTACCTTGCATTTTTTGATACAAGCAAGGCACTTGGCACACGTGTTCTAGGGACCATACCCTACTTATTTTGAGGTGGAGCCATCGTGATATCCCGTGCAGGGACCCGTTATCGCATGTTGCCTACCCCTGCTGGTTTGAAGGGTTGTTTTTAGCAAAACAAGTCGGTGTTTGGTGATAGAAACTTGAAATTTTTACTAAATAGGGGTAACATTAGGCTAAACATACTGGCAACGGGGAACTTCGGATTTCTTCATAGTTAAGGGATGATAGGGGTTCTAATTTTGGGGGTTGAACATTTCGATTTTAATTTTTATTGATGACACCCTTGGTGTAATGTTGGACTTCTACGTTAAAGTACTTCCCAAAATCTTCAAACAAAATAATGGTGTTTAAAATATGACGAGCTACCCCTAATTTGGTCATAATGACCTGTTGACATAATGATCTGAGTTATGAGCTATTTGAAAAATTGTTAAACATAGTCGTGTGACCACTCTATTTAAAGCTTAGATGAAGTAGAATAATATTAAATAAATTTCAACATACCATGTTGACCTGTGACCTTTTTCGTCCTTTTTTTGACCTTGATAACGTTTCAGCATGAGCTGCATGACTGCATAATGTATACTTATAGCACATTCAAATGCATGTGATATATTAACAATTTTGTTTACTAAATAAACCCAACATGTAATGTTATAATGCTGCATTGCGAACGTTTTTTACTGTCGCGTTGATGGATGAGCAGTTTTGTACTATGAACCCTCTTTTACTATACTTTTATTCGTCGTTTTTCAACGTATTTACATAGAATATACTATTTTAAAAGGAGTACCAAGTTCCTGGTAAATCGTTATGGAAAAAACTTTATAGATTAACATTCAACAAGAGGAAAGTTACAATAAAACCATTGTTGATTATAGTACTTTATTAATTACTTATGCAGTTAACAAACTTTTTTAAAGTTTTGGATTATTTCACTTAAGCTCACGAAGTGCGACGCACTGGCAGAGCTGTGTACTTTCATTAACGTTTGAGACACTTGCATGATCCTCCACATCCTTTCTTGCACCCGCACCCTGCATCGTACATGCTTCAGAAGCGATTGGAAGAATGGTCCACACTGGCACCCATCCATCTGCCGTCATATTCCATCCCCACTCAGAAGGCCAAGGCAGCTGTTGTTGTAGGGAGAGAGTTTGATCCCAGACGTGTACTCCTTGATTGATTGAGCGTCGAATGTGCTGTACTAAGGCGTCTTTTGTCGGAGGAATCGTTTCTAAAGGGTAAAGTACGTGTTTCATCAAAAAATGACAATTTAAAATAAACACTTTTTTAGGGTATCTCAAGCGTACGTTATTGTAGCTCTTGATACGTGAATGTAAATTGATCTCCAATATCATTCAAAACTACTGCAAACTTCTCCAAAGTCTCAATGACAGCCTCCACTTTTCCAACAATAGTGGCAATGAAACCATTTGTAGCATCAGGAAACGATCTCCAAGCATCGAACGCAGACTTTTTCCCATAACCATCACGAAAGGAGGAAATAGTTTCCATCCCGAAAATGCGTGGAACATAGGAAGTGCTATAGAATAACCAGTAGATAATTCAAATCGGTTCCCCGGGATCCTTTTTTAGAACATAATCAATACGTGGTTATTTACCTAGATAAGCTGCAACATGGTGTGCTTCGACATACTGATGGTTCCTTCCAGTCCCAGATGCTCCTATAGCGCTTCAATGCCAGTCATTTCCGGAACACAGCTGATTGCACGGACTAGCACATCAGTAGCAATATGAGCGTGTCTCCCTGCTTGTGATTACATTGGGGCCAACCCGCTGTGATATCCTGTATTAAGTGGTAGCTTTGAGTATGGTGGTAGTAACTAAGAGGGTATCAAGTTGTCATTTGATATGCTGGAGGCAAACATCCTAAAGAACTTCTTTATTACCTGAATCACGTAGAAAATTTGGCCATCCTTTGGGAATTTTTGTAGTTGGAGTTACGAGTGTCATATTAAAAGACTAATTGGGTCGTACTTATCCCAGATGATATCTAAGCGTCGCACAGACGCTAGTTCTTCTTGAGGAATTCAGGAAAAACACTCTCTACATAATCTTGGAATGCAATTGAGTGGTCCGGGGGGGGGGGGGCTTAACCTATCACGTATTTTTGCATCTACAGGTGGTGCATTTACTACAGAAACTGTTTTTACTGGTATTCAAACGGCATTTTACTAGATCCAATTTGGTACAAGATCTCAACGCCCCCAATACAGACAAGGACACGATGAGCCTGGTAGATGACTAGTCATTTGGCCATAGGTTTATGAACAAGAGGCCGAGTGGCTGTTCTAAAGAGTAGAAATTTGTTTAACTTGATGGGGTCCATAAAATATTTAGCAAATGTACTCACTGCCGCGCCACCAGAGAGCGAGAGAGTTGCGCGCTCTCGGAAAATGGTCCCAAAAGGTGCGCGATTCAAACAGCTGTTTTGTTTGTTGGTTTGAATTATGTATGTTATTGTTATATTAACGTTATACTACAGTATACTTCTAGCTAGTCATATTTTGGTACATTTATAAGAAAAACCGTTCATTTCACCCCAATGAAAGCGGACCTCAACCAATTCCTTGTTAATTTGACTCCATTGATGAGCAACTAGCGATCAGTTACTTGAAAAACGGACCACTGATTGGCCACGATTCACCCTTGGATAAGGATAACATCAACAACGCATTAACTATTATTAATTTTTTCATGGTTTATTACCATAACGATCTACCAGGAACTTGGTATTCCTTTTAAACTGGTATATTCATATTCTATGTAAAAACGTTGAAAAAACGACGAAGTAAAAGTATAGTAAAAGAGGTTCAATGGTACAAAACTGCTCATCCATCAACGCGACAGTAAAAAGCGTTCGCAATGCAGCCTTAGAACATAACATGTTGAGTTTATTTAGTAAATAAAATTGTTAATATATCACATGCATTTGGATGTGCTATAAGTATACATTATGCAGTCATGCAGCTCATGCTGAAACAGTTATCAAGGTCAAATAAAGGACGAAAAAGGTCACAGGTCAACATGGCATGTTGAAATTTATTTAATATTATTCTACTTCATCTAAGCTTTAAATAGAGTGGTCACACGACTATGTTTAACAACTTTTCAAATAGCTCATAACTCAGATCATTATGTCAACAGGTCATTATGACCAAATTAGGGGTAGCTCGTCATATTTTAAACACCATTATTTTGTTTGAAGATTTTGGGAAGTACTTTAACGTAGAAGTCCAACATTACACCAAGGGTGTCATCAATAAAAATTAAAATCAAAATGTTCAACCCCCAAAATTAAAACCCCTATCATCCCTTAACTATGAAGAAATCCGAAGTTCCCCGTTGCCAGTATGTTTAGCCTAATGTTACCCCTATTTGGTAAAAATTTCAAGTTTCTATCACCAAACACCGACTTGTTTTGCTAATCAACCCTTCAAACCAGCAGGGGTAGGCAACATGCGATAACGGGTCCCTGCACGGGATATCACGATGGCTCCACCTCAAAATTAGTACGGTATGGTCCCTAGAACACGTGTGCCAAGTGTCTTGCTTGTATCAAAAAATGCAAGGTATGCCCCATATATATCCTTTAACATCCGGACTATTTTGGTTATAAGAAACAAATTACTTTCTTTTTAATTTTCGTTTTATATTTTTATTTAGAATTGCAAATTTGTTACACGACCCCAGTCCCAATGTTCTTTAAAATATCAGGGGGTAAAAATGCAGTATTTTAATTTAGTTTTGAATATTGTCAACTGCCAATTTTATTTATTTATTTATTATTTATTTAACGTCTATCCTATTCAGTTATAAAAACCGATTTACAAAGGAGGACAACTAAATAAATCTAACTAGGGAAACGCCAAAGTCGTTGTTAGACGAGTGATCGAGTCATGTGTTTAGTACCCGGGAACATCTGCATACAAGTTGATTGATGTATTGTATACATAATAGTTTTTAAGCTTAGTTGGTATAAAGGCGCATCAACTGAAGGCCATAATGCACCACTCTAGCCTATGATAAGCTAGGGAGGCCTTAAGTAGGGGGAAGAAATGGGATGTTACCGGGTACTCAACACATAGCTTACTCACTCACTCGTCTAACAGCGACTTTGGCGTTTTCCTAGTTTTAATGAACAACACAAAAAATTGTGAGAGCAAGTACTAGTACTGAGATGCGATTTGTTGCTAACACTGACTGAGTACACTGACCTACATATTAAAACACACTTAATAAATTCACCGTCACTTGTACCAAAAAAATAACACACCAATATTACCTCCCTCCTTTATTAAATTGGATGTTAGAAATAATAAAATCAAGTAAAGACCCGGCGCCTCCACCAACAATGCTATTCTTATGGAGCTAAAACTTTTCTCTCTCTACCCGGCACCTCCACCAAAGGCATAAAACTTTAACTAATTTAAATCATCTGTTTATTACAGAATACGGTGAATTTGACCCCATTATAATCGAATTAAAGACTGCGATGTACATTTAATTCCCAAAATAATAACTTGGAATAATGTGACCTGTTTTCAGTACACGTTCATTGGTTTCACTGGATGGGAAACCACTTTAATTTATTAGTTAACAGTTAGTGGTAGCTCCACCGATATACGCGAGACTATGTCGGGCGTTTGCCGGTCGTTACATATTGTTACAGCTGGTTTTTTCAAAGTTTCTGTAATTAATCAAATTGCAAACGCTGGGATTGAGCTCAGTTAAATATCATTGGACACTCCCTCCAACCATCCTCACACCATATAACTAGGGAAACGCCAAAGTCGTTGTTAGACGAGTGAGTAAGCCATGCGTTGAGTACCCGGTAACATTACTTTTTCCCCCTACCTTCGGCCTCCCTAGCCTATCATAGGCTAGAGTGGCGCATTATGGCCTTACAGTTGACGCGCCCTTACATCAACTAAACTTTAAAACCCTATTATTTATACGAATATAATTATCAAACTTACCTAAATATGCAAATGTTGCCGGGTACTCAACACATGACTCGCTCACTCGTCTAACAACGACTTTGGCGTTTCCCTAGTCTGGTTGGCCAAGGCGCCCTTATAGCCGAAATGTGGGAGACGTGGGTTCAATCCCCTGGTCGAAAAAGATTTTGTACTTTCTGGATTGTATTTTAAAAATTATTAAACATGTTTTGAAATGCATATAACGCAGTGTAGTCCACCATCTGTGACAATACTATGGAAATCATAGCCAGTACGTAATACGTGAAAATATTGCAAGGTTTACTCAATCTTCGAGCGGAATTTGGGGGTACCTTGGCGTTCAACATTCGATAGACCTTGCATGAGCACGGCATTTCACAGCCAGGTAAATAACAAACAAAAAATATTTTTTCTCATTGTCGTTAAATAAATTTCTATACATTGGCAGTCTATTTTTCAGTTTATTATTTCTTGTAGGATTAAATCGAAATGGATTGTGCTCATTTTGTAAGCAGTTCTCAGTTACCTGGTCATGGATGTCTGTTTAAAATTTCAGATCAATCTATTTGGCCGTTCGGCCGTATGGGATCGGACAGACAAACATACATACAGACAATGCTCACGGCCATGGCCCGATCGAGTATAGCGTTAGGAAAGACTACGTTCGCTGCGCTCACTCGTCTAATTTCATAGATGCAGAAACTACAATAAACTACATTTAAGTACATATTTGAAATATTAGCATTACAACAACAATGCATTTAAACACAACAATTTTGTTAACAAATAAAAATGATATTAAATGTATTAAATGAATGAATCAAATATAAAAAAGGGTGGGTAATGAAAAGAAAAGAGAAGAAAAAAATATTACCGCTTTTCTGCACTAGACCAATGAAACGCCCTTTATAGTGACAACAAATAAAATTAAGATTGTTCACCGTGTCCGACTAAAAATCAAGTAAGATAATGAACATATGTTTTACATATTAACAAGTAAATTCGTATTAAGTGTCCACCCATCCAGTGACAAATATTGATTTATGGTGTGGTCTTTCTTTTGAAGCAGATCGTTCCAACCCTGTCGGCACAAACGCCAGCAACTCGTGAAAATAACCAGCCAGAGACGTATTTAAACAAAACGAAACACCGGCTGAAACTTGTTGATATTGATTATTACTCAACAGTCATTGTTATTTTAGAAATGAATGTTTGCTTTTAATTAGTCCCAAATGCAATTTTTTAGATGAACCATTTATTAATACGTTACTACGGATTCATTTCCCGTTAAAATTCGCTCATTTCAATTTTATTGTTAACGGTTTCACCGCTCCAACAATTCTGTTTTTAATTGTGACAAATCCCTTCATTTATGAATTGTTCATTAGTGTAGTAGGCCAACATGACACCTTGTTCAACGTTTTGACAATTATTGTGTTTGTTTTACTTGTTTACTTTGCCCCAACATGATATTCACCCGTGTTATGGAGACATCAAACAAACGCGAACACTGTACCAACGATTTAGACTTGCTTTAATTAATGTAAAACTAGTGCGAGTGCAGCATCAAAACATCAGTTAACCATAAACCAACATCGTCATTACTACGATTTATCTAATCCAGGGCGCGTTCATAAAATCCAATCAGTCATTTACATTCAAATAATAATCCTTGTCGGGAATTAATTATATTATTATAAGTTAGCATTTAATTGATTTCTTTAATATGACGTTCAACTCATACTTCGCTTTATTAGCACCTATTAGGACAAAACTCAAAATTAAAATATTTTTTGATCCATTTTATCCGCTATTCTTCTTCAATGATTTCGAGCTATTATTTTTTCACAGTATTGTTGTTTACATGTACACACACATGTATTACACATGTAATGGTAATAATAATAGTACTGAGTCCCTCAAATACAGAAAAACAATTAAACATATTATTTATAGTATAGGGTTGTATAACTTTTTCACTATTAGCTAATTCTAATAAAAAATCTCTAAACCCGGCACCTCCACCAAAATTCATGTTTTGTTTAAAAAGCGGCTAATTGTCTAAAATGGTTCCCCTTTAAACACAAGGATGTGTTATTCTTTAGACAAATTGGTACTACAAACAAGTTTAGTTTTAGGTATGGTTATAATGGAAATCAATCGAGAAATTAAAAAAATCCACCCCAGCTGTCTTTCTTCGACTCCTTAAAAGTTATCCCGAATTAACCCTGCTGATGTCATTGAAAACAGGAGCGTGTTCAGTCTGTGGTCACATAAGGTAAGTAATGATGGATTTCCTTGTCATATTTCACTCGTCGTTGATACCGGCGCGGCTTGACTGGTTCGGAACTAGTGACTTTACCTATTTGAAACTTTTTAGGGAACTTTTCATGCTTTCAATTGTCATCCGATCGATATGCAATTTTACGTAATTGTCAAGCAAGGCTATGGTCACTCTTCTAAAATCAAATATTTATGAACATTTTTGTGCATTACGCACAAATAAATTAAGAAAATTTCCAATTTAGATTATTTTACAAAATCCAAAATCCATTTAATTTATTTAGATGTTTTTGTGATGGTTTAAAAAAATGTGTATCTGTAGAAGACTGTATATACATGACCATAACATGTGCAAAGGCTGGTAACAATACGGTAAAAACTGGCTCCAGGAAAAGTTCCAGACATTAATTATCATCTATTTGGGACCCGGCACCTCCACCAAAACTATGATTTTATGAAATTACGAATGTTTCATTTTTATTAGCTGCGTCCAGAAACAAATTAAATTATCAATATAATCAAGTTTTGGTTCGTTAGTCTGTTATTCCCTCATATTGTTTCTGGAAGGTACAATATTACACTTGACTATCTAATAAACGATTTATATTACAATACGAATCAAATTTAATCTAAGACCGCCTATCTGTGTTTCATTCGTTTAAAATACGTTGTTCTCATCAATTGTACTTGAGTATTGATTGAAGGACAATTTCCATCAAAATCTCGTTGATAAAAATTCATCTCGTCTCTAATAAGACGTCTTGAGTGATAACGGTCGATATCTTCATTCTTCGTCCCTTCTTGCTAATTCCATTACCAAGTCAGTCTCCTCGGCAGCTCCCCCTCCCCCTGCCCCTCCCTCTTCCTCTCGAACCCCTCCAAATAATCATTGACACGTGTCAGTCAAGCGTTGATGGAAGCGAGGTCCACGTCAACTTCAATCGCAAGTCTTGACAACCTTTTAACCCCGACAGAGTCAATAGGTTTCTCTATTGATGATCGGGCGTGTTCGTTTTGTAAAGCTCTTGCACTCACACCGTGGAAATAACACTCATGACAATACAACAGAACATTTAAATGAGTATTCTTGTATCGATGTAAGTGTGCCAAGATGGATTTGTATTTTTCGAAACAATAGCTTCAACTCAAATTTTGTTATGTTTATGATAT
This sequence comes from Sweltsa coloradensis, assembly GCA_024449915.1. Taxonomy (NCBI): domain Eukaryota; kingdom Metazoa; phylum Arthropoda; class Insecta; order Plecoptera; family Chloroperlidae; genus Sweltsa; species Sweltsa coloradensis. The sequence continues at coordinate 485,745 of JAMZAV010000108.1, read as the reverse complement.
AATTAAAAGCATACGTATTTTACACATTATTCAACCAAGATCATTTAATTTATACTAACAAATTATTTGCTTCATTCATTGCATTTCTATGACGTATTACAACAAATAAAAATAACAAAATAGTAAATTATTATAGGTCATGACTTTATTTATGCACTTATTGAAAACTTCAGTTTGTTGATACAATACACCCTTATTAACATCGTCGGTGGCAGCACCTTGTTATCGTCAATACATATTTACTAAATCATTTTCATAATTCTTTTAGTGTTAATTGAATTTTATAATAACTGTTGATGGCCTTGACGTATACACTTTTTATTATACATATTATTACTTTCAATTTACTCTCAATTCTGTTTCGGATGTTGCTCTTATAATTTTTTAGTTCGTCTGCATTAAAATCACACATTTAAAGATGTAACTGCGTTTTTAATTCTACTGTTTTTATGGGTGACTGATTTAAATATATAAGATTAAAAATGTAATACATGCCCAAATACCATCACAACAATTGAATAATGAAATTGGTTTATGTTGCAATATGTACCAATACTAGATCTTGAACAAGTACTTTAAATGAAATTCTATTTGCAATAACATAATTGTTAATGCATGTTTGGAAACTTCACGACGGAATGAACACTCTAAGTACATTATCCCCCTGCAGTCGACTTGAATGTCTTATAACGCACGTGTGGTCCCGACAAGTGCCGAGTTACAAGACCAGCCAACAAGTTCACAAGTATGCAGTCAAAAGCAATTTCAGTCTAACGGGTTTCGGGTTATTACTAAGAATTCAAATTGCTACTTAAGATGTAGGACTTGCAGATTGCGCTATCTAACTATGAATTTTGATAGAGCAATAGAAATATATAGTTGGTGATAAAAGTATGTATCAAAATCAACGATATGCTATTTTTACGGTCAATAAAATAACTAATAATGTGAAAACCCCGTTATGTACATACATATTCATTGTTCTTTCGTTTACATTTTCATGGTTACATAGTTAGCTATGCAAATATAGTTCTACAACGACATAATTTTATTCTTTTAATTTTGTTACCCCGTTTATTGAATTTTAATTAACGCTCAACATAATTTCACTTAAATTCGAAATTTGTTCAGTAACTGTTTTGTTTTAAATCGTGTTACGTTTTAAAACGATGTGGTGCTGGTTTGTTTACTTGTGGTTGTTACCAATTGACTATGTTTGTTATCGCTTTCGTATTGATTCTGCATACACATTGCCATATTACTCTATTTAAAAAAAATAGCTATGATTTCAGTTTGTAGAAACAGTATCTAAGGATTAACTGTTCAATAATATATTACTACGAAATTATTATTGAACACTGTTTTTTGTCTGTGAAAATATAACATGATACAATTTATAATTTGAATAACAAAATCATTTGAAAACAATATATTCACTCATGTATTTTCAACTAAATTTGTATTTTCGTGTCATATTTGAACGAAAAACTTATACAGACTTTAGTGTCACCTGTTTATGCTCGTATATGTTGTGAGTAAACCCAACAACATTAATTGACGTCTTAGTTCAAGGAATCATTACCTACCTCATTATCACCTCCCCCTCCCAACCTCTCTTACTGACCTGACAAACTAATCTAAGTTAAGATATTAATAGGTTTCGTAATATTCCTATAATTTCCTCACGTTAATGTCATTTCCTGATGAGAGTACATCAGAATATGCCCGGAGTCTTCGCCCGCAGGTTATTGCCATGACGTCCAAAGACCAGGGTCATAGCTGACATTAATCAGAAATTAAATTAGAAAATTAATTACCCAAATTCACGTTTGACAGATTTAGATGGGAAATGTGTCTATAATGTTTTTTTATGTATTTTGTAATATCTCGCTCAAATTTGTTTTTTGAAGCGTGAAGTCCGGTTACCTAATTTAAATTAACCTTAAACTAATTATTTCATTTAAATTGCCTGGAAGTTGAAGGAAGTATTATTATACTTTTACTGTATGTTGAGTTATTTCAAAATAGAAATTTTTCTACCTCACTCGAATATTGTCACCGGTTATCCAAACTGAAGATTTTAAGAAAGGTTTTGTATTGTAAGGGATTAAGAATGGATATTTCCTTCACAATAATCACTATTCCAAATTGCACACCTGAAGATGGTCATCTTATAATCCCTGGAAAGGTTTTTCACGATACATATAAGAAAATTCACCGTTGCTACCAAGTGAACGCTCCAGATAAGTTTTGTTAGTTATAGACCGTTTTATGATTACACTATTACAACAAATCACGGATTTAAAATCCATTTCCCCAGGAGACCATCTATCCAAGGTCAACTGCATTCCCTCCTACAGGTGAATTACTAGGTAAAATACAAGAGGATACTTGTGTGAATATCCAAAGGCGCTTAAAAATGTTATTCTATTCCTGCATAAGTATTTTAACTGCGTTAAAAAATCTTTAGTCAGGATTCCTAGTAAGCGTTGTCGTTATTTTTAATCAAAACTTTATTTAAATTGTTATTACTCTTAAGTTAAGAGATTTTAAATAAATAAATAAATAAATAAAATAAAAATGTTATTCATATGAGCAACAAATGCTAACAATTAACAGCTTATTATTAATAGCATCGACTGAATGATCACGCGTCAGTTTATTTGGTAGCATTGGGTGAGCAACACGTACAAAGCACAAGAGTTTGGAACTCGGAGTTTTCGCTTGACCCGCGCAGGGTGTGAAACCAACAAACAAAAAACAATCGTGGCCCGAGGGTGTAGAATGCCCCCCTTCCCTCTCCCCTCCCCTCAATAACACATCAATACGGTTGATGAAACTACACCCCCTCCCGTCGCCACCCGCGCGGGATATGACTTCGATATTTCACTCTAAACTTCGGCCAAAACAACCCCGAAGAAGGGGTGGAAAATCCAACATGGCGACTAGACAAAGGCGGCCGTTTGCTATTCACGTGTTAAAACATGGATTCAGATTCCTCCTATTAAGCTGTAATATCGTCGACCACATCGTAAAGAGAGGGTTGATCGCGGCTAAGCAGATGAAAACAAGGGTGACCAAGTGGGGATTTCGCGAGGGCCAAATTTATAAAACCACAATGTCCCTACTTATTTTTGTTGATTGTTTTAAGATGAAGCAGGACAACATATTTGTCATTTTGCACGTAACTATTCGTTTAAGCCAGGGAGGGTCCGGTGTGAATAAACTGTGCGTGTTGTCAAGACAGCATACATGGACACCTTTGCAGTAGCAGTATTTGTTGTTGATCAGCCAGAGACAATTCACGAAATGGTCATCTTTGAACTTTTTAACATGATCGAAAATCGTAAAAATATCTTTTTGACAATCGTGTAGAGCTCTTTATTTCATCTTTCGTGAAAAATGTGCAAAATTTCAAACATATGTCGTGTAATTCAGGAATTGGGCTTGAAGCATCACTTTTGGTCTCATTAAAGGCAGTATTATTTATTTCCACTGTAACGCTTTTAATTTAAAATACCCTATTTAATTTCTTAGGTTTCATTAATATGCTCAAGGTGTAAATTCACTTAGGAATAGTCACAGGCTATACAGACTAAAAATGTTTGTTAGTTATTAAATTTAAGTATTATGTAATGAAATATCACGATTGCATGAATAAATTAGTAATTTTGGTGTGTGTGTAAATTGCCAAGTTCTTCATGCTGTTCATGAAGATAGATAGATAGATGCTGATATTTTTAAATGAATCGTGATATCATTTGAATAAATTTACCTGTGGAAACAACTGGATTTTGATGGTATTTTTACTGAACTTTGAATGGTTGGCCCCAAAAACATCGTGGATGGATCGTGGACTGTGATTTACCTCTGTGGTATCATTAGCTTGCATTAAGTTGGTAATTTCAACACTCGAGTCGTGACTCTGCAGAGGAAATCACAGATTGATTTATTACGAACACGTACGCACCACTGCGTATAGATACGCACACAAACTTACTACGGTTTCTTATCTTACATTTTCGTTCATCGCCTTACGAAACGATACCAACTTATAAAAGCTCTTTTATCATAAACTTTTTGAGAATATTCTTGCGGTTTGATAATCGATTTCTGAAATCTGTTTTCAAGAACGTTTATATGCAATAGTTTTGTTTTTTAATCATTTTTAAATTATAAATAACTAATGTGAAATAAAAGAGTCGATAAGTTAAACGTATCTAGTAATCTTTAGGATTTTAGAAATATTTTATCTGAAATACTCATTTTGGCTATAAAAATGTAATTAACAATTAGGTCTGCTCAGTATCATACTGTTCGCTTTAGTACATTGTTGTAAAACCACGAGGCACTCGAAGTAAGAATACAGAGATAAGTCCAACTACCGTTCGTTTTTGTTTTCTGACCCATCTTTAATCTCAAGTAAAGCCAAATAAATCCAAAGCGGCTCGTTGGTCTTGTGGTTAACTCATCTGCTTCCAGTGCAGAAGGTCCAGGGTTTGATTCCCGCTATTGTTAGATGTCTTTAATCTTTTGATTTGGACTTAAGTCCATCAGATCTTGACTTAGGAACTTGTAAACGTTGACTTTGGAGCCGTCCTAGCAACGAGGCACTTAATAAATTCTAAGGTTGTTCAGAATCAGCCTTGTTAATTCTAGGGCTGTACGCAGGTGGAATCGTGTCCAGCTTGATTGATCGGTGTTTCCTACTTAATATATTATGCCGATCTCTAAATGGTCATTGTTCGCTCGTCGATGGTGTCGGCGCCTGCAGGGTTGGTTTGGTCTGCCTTAAATTAAATGTCTCCCACTGAATTTATTTATTTTATTTATTTAAAGTTTATGTAGAAATTGTTATTTATACATCAAATTTGATTTAAAGAAAACTTATAGTGATGTAATTGCATAACAATTGAAAGCCTTTACATGGTTCTTGTTTATGTTTTGAAGATTCCGATTATGAATTATATTTATCGACGACGATCATTTCCCCTCTCTATCTCCCTCCCTCTCTCTAACCCCCCTCTCTTTATCTTATGGTTCGGCCGAGAACAAAGTTAATTAAAGCTCTGTTTGTCTCCCAAGAAGTTAGAGACTCGGAGACTTATCCGCAGAAATCGAGAAGAAATCATAACTCGTACTGGTCTAGTTCTTATAGTTTTCACGACACTATCCCCATTTAATTTCCCGCACATTACCAGGCTACGCTTGTTACCAATTGAACAAAAACAAAACAAATGGTACATGTCAGCCATTGTGCCTCTATGGAAACAATATAATTGATGTAGTATTATTAATTTTATAAGAAAATATGGCTTTTTCAATACAAAGTACTATTTAAAAATAAAACACAATATTAAATACCAAACTTACAAATTACAAAATTTACAAATAAACAAAATTAATATTTATTCAAACTGACAAAATGTACAATATGTCGCAAAACTATGACAATTATCTTAGTAAGTGGGCTATTATTTTTTTGTTTATCTTTTGTCATTACATTTGACAACAACACGAAACGGCGTCGACGCTAGCAAATATTTTGCTAAAACACTTTAAGTCCATGAAGAAATCTCGTGCCGCGAAGAGCCTTGCTGAAGCCCAAAACTAACACGGCACATGTAATAGGTTCTGCCACAAGTACTTCTTGCACAGGGAAGTAAAATTACTCACTAGGGTGTTTAAGGATATCAATTATAATGTATCGAATTAGAGTAATATACTATAAGAATCGGAATGATGACACGCGCTACTTCACTATTTGCTTGTATTTTTTTGGCATAGAGTTAAATACTAACATCAATCGCATGACACAATTAAGATTCACGCCAGAAGACAAATCACATTTCTCCTATCTCATACACAAAGGCAATTGTATTTGTAGACTTTGAGGGGACAAATGAAACATTCTTTTTATTCTTTTTCGAAATAAGATTCCTCGTCTGGGATAAGTTTTCTTTGTGAAATGTAAATTGCAATTTTCAAAACCACTACCCTTGCTTTCTGAAGCTGTAATGACAGTCTTCATTCAACACCTACTTGTTGGATCCAAGCCAAAAGAGTAGAGAGAAAGACGTGAGTACAAAAGTTTATTAATAAAGATTTATTCCAAAATTGCTTACCCTGGATAATAATGGTAACAACAATTCAAAACAATACAATAAAATTATCGAACACTGCAAACTTTAAATACATTTTATTATTTTTCTTTCTCCGTTTACTAAACTAATTGATTGTTTAACATTGATATTTATTTCATCATTTTTTATCTTAGTAAATTTATATTGGATTTATGTTTATTTAACATTCCAACATATTATGTATCATAGCTATTGTCTTAATTTTCATTGTCGTTGTGATATTTTCTTAAAATGTGCAACTACAAATCATTATTTTTTGTTTATTTTCATCCACTGTTAATCAGTTTTTATATCTGAAGAAGATAAGACTTTTAATTAATCAATCAATACATAGACTGACGAGTTCACCTTAATTGTCTCTTGTTTTGCCTCGACTCCCCTCCCCTCCCCTTTCCGTATATAGTTTAATTCTAGTTTATGTCTAGTGCAATATAATAGTTCGTGATGATATGATAAGAACATAAACAGATAGGTTTTGATATGAAAAACTAGAAAAATAAAAACATGCATGTCTGTGATTATCCGATTTGTCAAACGTGAACAAAATGAATCAACAATTGAAAAAAAAAGGTTTGTACTTAAAAACTTGTCAGGGACACTAAAATTAACCCTATTTGGGTGATTTAGTACGTTAAGTGTGTGACTGTAGTTGTTAAAGAACTTCCAAAGGCCACAGCTGAATCGAACTCAAATAAAAAAAAAAAAAAAAAAAACCAGCTACCTACTGAAAGTTTACGAGCATTCAAATCAAGAGATTTTTAGTTTTAATTTATGATTTATATCTTGCCACGACTTTAACACAAAGCAACAACATGCAAGATAACTAACAGAGGGTTATGTTTTGAGTTTGAACAGTAAATAGAATCTCGCTGGTTTTCTCTTTCTGTCTGAGAAAACTTCTTGTGACGTTAGACCTCGTCGAGTTTCTCTGCTCGTATTGAAGGTGTCGGGAACCTCTAGGTGGGGATGGATCATGTTCATGAATATATTCCTGTGTTGTGGGTTCGTTAGCTACGTCGTCCTCGTTGCAAAGAACGAGCTGGTTAATTGTTCATGACCTCGTAGAGAAAACCTCTTTCAAATGTGGTTTCAGAGGTGTAAATGAAATAAATTTCATTTATATTTTATTCATTAATTTGGTATGCGTGACGGTTTTGCCACGTACCACAGCCATTGTTTAGTATTATTGAATTAAATATTGTTATTTTTAACACGAATTTAAAGTTGACAAAATAAATGTAATCAAATTATTTGGAACAGCGATTCAGATGCATCTTTATACATTAATAAAATAAATTTGGTTAAGTATTCTTCTGTCCTGAAGCTTTTCAACTCGATTCTGTTTTACCTTTTGTACTCGCTCTCATTTCATCGCCATCTCGTCGGGGATCCTTGTTTGTAAGCCTTCTTCAAACGACGCGATGCTATATTCTCTTTGGCAAATTACAACATCTTTCTTCTAATCTAGAAAGAAAATAAAGATTAAAGCAGCAGCTATGGGCAAGAAGTGGAAGAAACAAATCACAGTATAAATAAAAACTAATTAGAAATCCTAGGGTGACGTGGCGAGCAGTGTCGCCATTCTGCTAGAAAGCGAGCTTATGATCGTAGTGAGTTATTGCCAACATTCAAGAACTAAAGACCTCCGCATTTAGAGAAACATGAGTCGGCCTCTTAGCTTAAATGTTCAACTGGGATTATACAAGTTACGAGACGTTAATTTCTTTTTCTGTTTGAACGTTTGGAATGAAATGAAAGTATTTATAGCTGTCTTTCACTTTCCACAGTTTTTTTTAATCGTACAGCGTTCTGTTACAATATATACAAACATTAAATGAAATAATTGGGAACAAATATATCAACTTTATAATATTTCGAAACTGTAATGTGTTAATTAATTTGTAATATACACACAACATGAACAATTTGTTGCTTCGTTTTTAGTAAAGTCTCTGGAATTGACCGTTTTTTTTTCAGTGACAATTCTTCTTCAAAGGACGTATGTATAACAAATTAGCGTTGTTTTCAAAATCTTATCTTATGCTTTTTTTTTAAATTTTAAATTTTTAAATTTATTTAAACGTCTAGTAATAAAATAATATAATATATACTTTTTCAAATTGACTTCCATGTAATAATCTTGAATACGAATTGTAAGAATGAGCTGCTTCGAATGTAATATATGATTATAATCCGTTGGTCATTGTTCACTCAACGATGGTGTCAGCACCTACATGATTGTCTTGGTTAAATTTAATGTTCCCCGCTTAAAATCAGTTCTGTGACTTGAGTGGGTAGACACTAAATACGAATTTGTTTTGTTTATTGAAACGAGAGGTGGCTAGTACTAGAAATCTCATTATTTTGCTGTTGCATCATACTTTTTATTATGATTACGGCTGCTAAGCAATATCCTTATTGCAGGTTCTATATGCGGTTTGCTCTGCATATTTATGCTCCTCCTAATTGCCGTGGTTTCCAAGCCCACAAGTGTATCTGTTTTACTCGCCTATGCTCTATTTATCGTCCCGAGCCGAACTGAACAACGCCAGTTGGTTAAGTACATTTTTAGCTCTTGCTCTGAAGAGTTTGTCAACCATCCAAGTCGAACGTTGGCAGCCGGCGTCTCTTTATCGGCGGCTATGACAAGATGCTGAACCAGTCCGTTCAGTTGACCCAGTTGGAGTAGAGTGTGTGTGTGTGTGTGTGTGTGTGTGTGTGTGTGTGTGTGTGTGTGTGTATTGTGTGTGTGCGCATTGTGTGTGCGCGTATTGTGTGTGTGCGTTTTGTGTGTGTGTGTGTGTGCGATTGTGTGTGCGCGTATTGTGTGTGTGCGTATTGTGTGTGTGTGTGTGTGCGTATTGTGTGTGCGCGTATTGTGTGTCCGTATTTCGAGTGCATAAGTTCGAATATGTTTTTTAATGCTTTAGATTCTATGCGTGTTTGAATTTGAACGAATTTTTATACATTTGTTTGAATGTATGTGTTTTGAGTATAAGTTTTTTCTTTGTATTTGAGTGTTTGTTCAGCGCAAATGTTTTCGTTTCAGTGTATATGTTAGTAGGCCTATATAATATGTTCAGTGTTTAAGTTTATTAGTTAGAGTCAATCTTTTGTTCAAGTGTTTGAGTATATTGGTATATTTGTGTGTGCATAAATTTGTGTTTAAGCGTATTTCTAGTGTGTAAAATGTTTGCTTTTGAGTGTAAGTTATAAATAAATAAATTAAAGAAATTTTACTTAGAGTCTACCCACTCAGTTATATAACTGATTTTTAGTGGGGGACTTTAAATCAAAGCGACCAAGCCAACCCTGTAGGCCCCGACGCAATCGACGAGTGAGCGATAACCAAGTAAAGATCGATATTTTTAATCGGAAATATAGCGATTAGTGGTATGGACAGTGCGAACACCCGCGAATCAACGCCAGAATCAACAAGGCCGATTCAGAACAACTCTGAAATTTATTATGTGCTTCGTTGCTAGGACGGCTCCAAAGTCACCGTTTACAAACTCCTAAGACAAGAACTGATGGACTGAAGTCCAAATCAGAAGTTAAAAACTTCTGACTTTAGAGGGAATCGAACCCTGGACCTTCTGCATTGGAAGCAGATACGCTAACCACAGCACCAACGAGCCACACAGAAGATTTTTATTGTTTGTGTATATATTCAGTGTTTGTGTGAACAAGTTTCAGTGTAAAAATGAACATCCAGGACTCTCATTAAAACAATTGCGAATAAAATAAAGAAATGGCTAAGTACGTGATGTATGCATTTAGATATCTGTTGGCGGGTGAAACCAAAACATGGAATTTTTTTTCTACATGAAATCCGAAAAATCCGAAAAAACCACACTCCAAACGTTGAGCGTCCTCACTCTAGCCTTTTTATGGACCTTGAACTTAAAACCTTCTACCCCAAACTCCATTGTTTGTGTAAGATGGTTTTAAGTCCTTTGTTAATAACACAAACGACATTCTCTAATTTTCATTAAGGTGTACACCCCTTGATGCCGATCACGAGATCCGCTTCTTAACCTACGTACGAGTAGCTCAGCGAATATCCATTAAGTTAAACCGCTAAAATATCCATCGGAATTCGTCCATCCCCCAAGGGAGGTAAAAATTTATCCCCTTTAAGAAAATCAACATCGTAGTAACCAAAAATTAAAATGTTTTTTAAATTAAAATTTATTTTAAGTTTTTTTGAAACATAACTGAATAGGATAGAAAAAAACCCGTTAAAATAAATAAAAATAAATAAATAAATAAATAAAATAAATAAATTAATTAATAAGTTATAGATTTAGTTATAGTTATAGTTTATTTAGCAATTAATACAATATTAGTTACTTGATTATGTGTGTCAAGTGAGATATGAAATGACCGGTATTAACATTCTTAAAATTGAAAATTGAAATTACACATAAAATAACAATTGTAACACTCTCCATAACTCGGACAAACTAATACTGATATTCAGAGAAAATGATTTTGATAAAAGGTAAACTATTGTAGGCTTAATCAAATTGTGTTTCACTGCTGTAGTTTTGTTTTGTCTAAGAATTCATTTATACTGTTGAAATAAAAAAAATATATAAAAATAAAATAAAGGGGTAAAGAATTACTCGTTTAGTCTTTTTTAAATGTGTTTAGGTCTTCCAATGTCATTAACGTTTGCTGGGAGAGTATTGTTAAATTTAATTTTGATGTAGTAAGTAGAGCTGTACCTACTCATAATAATCCCTCCCACAAATTAATTGGGATGAGCGAAGCGAAAAACTTCAATTTCACTGACCCCTCAAAAAATTTTTAGCTCGGTTGTTTTTTGTGTTTTTTTTGTGTTTTTTTTGTCTGTTTGTTCGCACGATTCCGGGGCAAACGGAAATAAGCGATCTTGATGAAAATTTGGACAAGACCTTCAAAAATCTTGAACTTAGACGTGCCACTTTTTTGGGTACAATCGAAGAAATATTTCTCATGAATATCGCACTTTTACGATTTTTTTTATTTTTAGTGCGATATTTTCGTGACATTTGGGCCGATTCTAAACCAAACGGGTGGGGCTACAAAGTTTTAAATATTTTAAATGGACTTTAAAGGGTTATGGTGATGTGGTACCTTGTGAAAAAAAAGTTGAAAAAGGTAACCAGAACCCAAAAAATAAACGTACTTTTACGATTTTTTGTGCCGAAAAATTTTCGTGACATTTGGGCCGATTCTGAACAAACGGGTGGGGCGGTACAACGTTCATATTTCACTTTGAACATTAAGGTTATGGTGATGTAGTACCTTTTTAAAGAAAAAGTTGAAAAAGTTAGCCAGAATCCATAGAAGAAAGGTTTAGATATGAGTTTTTTTCTGAGGTTTATAATAACCATTAACAAGTAACATTTGAAACTCGACAACAATCACCTACAATGCATTCACAAAGCACTTGCAAAGGAAAAGTGGTCCCACGCAAACAAAAAAACTTACAAAAACCGCTCATCCATCAACGCGGCGGGACTTTAGCGTTTCCTAATAATAAACATGTCTGCATCATATTTTTCCTCCCTGACAATCGGTTACTTCCACCGAATCGTTTTATTTGATGAACCTGGCCACACACAATAATGTTTGAGCCCGATATACTAATTTGTGGAGATTAAGAAGGTTAACATTTAACTCATAATTAATTATAATCTACAAATGTTTTGACATCTGCATATGTTCTTTATTTACATGTTATTACAACTTATTTTATGACACTAGTGAGATCTTATTTTCCCTATAAACCTTATAAACGGGAACCTCGGCTGTATGGATCAAAGAAGGTTTCAGTCGAGGGGCTAGGTTCTCCGGGGCAGTAGTGTTGTTACAAAGTTTTTTTTTTATATTAAGTGGACTTCCGACATTTATTATTTGTGTAGGTGCTCATTATATGATCTATTTTATGTTAATAAATTATTTTTCCTGAGTCCTCATTTTTTTTGTGTGTGCAAGTTACAGTGACAAAATTAGATTTGATTAATGTGTACATTTTAAAAGTTTGGAAACACAAAACTTTAGCACCTAATCAAAAAGTGAGCAAAGTAATCGGTAAGAAAAATAGACTAGACTAATTTGTACTCGTTAAAAGTTTAAAAACACATAAGCTTTTGCGCATAATTAAAAAGTGTTCAAAGTATTCGGTAAGAAAAATCGATCCGAATAATGTGTACTTTGTAAAAGTTGGAAACACATTGAAAACTTTAGCGCATACAAAGTAATAGTATGCGATAATGACACGCTTACACCGGAGTGTATATGATCTTGTAACAGTAACGGTAATTTGGGTATTGCGGCGAGTTAACTAAAAGGGTTTTTGATATTATTTGAGGTTAACAGCTACTGTATCAAAATACTTATCACCCGTTTAAGTTATTTAGGTAGTTAATGGGGTTTAAGGTCACAAAACACTTAGGTTATTATAGTGCCTGATGGTTATAATTTTTCTAAAAGAGGGGGGAGTAAGGAGAGACGCGGGGGAACACGGGGAGGGCAGGCCTGTGCTGTTCCGAACCAGACACAGGCAAGTGGCCGGGGCGGGGGTCATGTGGCCTGTGACGAAATCAAGCCCGGGCAGGCAAAGGTGCGGGGAGGGGGGTTGTAGGGGGAAAGGGGAAAGTATGGAGAGGGCAGGAGTTCGAGGTTCCACCACGTCGTCGTCGTCTTCGTCTGTGTCATAGTTTGTGTTGTCATTACTGTCGTTGTCGTCTTCGGGGAGGTCAAAGGGAAGGAGAAATTTTCCCGACGACGTCCTCTTTTTTTCCACTTGTACGATAAGGTAATCCCTGGGCCCCACCCAGACCCAGACGGGGGTAATTACCCGTTTGTGTAATTTATAATGTTATTATAGATAATCCCGGCATCAAGTTACGCTTGCATTTACTATACCAGTCTAAGTAACCTTGTGGCCTTATATGCGGAATGCGTAGAGAAGCATTAGCTGACAGTTCTAAAGCTACCTTGTGTAGAATAGACCAAGACGCTTGTGGATGCATAGTTGACGACGAACTATGCAGCCATTGTCTGTGCATTGGCAGCTTATTGTATGATATTCAAATGATTACTTGGTTTGAACATACTCAAAGTTGAGACATTCAATTGAGAATAGAATTAATGGGATTATCTAATAGATTTGAGTTAAGAGGCAATTGTAATCTCGAATAATGTAAAAACTTTGCAATAACAATTGCATTACCCGTTTTGGTAGTACTTGGCGTTTAGATATGCGAATCTTTCGCAGTTAATGCTTGATTTACGTATTTCGATGAATCGACTACGATTATTAGTGCTATTAATTACTTTTAGCGTTAAGTTTCATTAATTCTAAATAATGTGTAACAACAAGATTGATTTGATGAAATTAAAAACATTATCGATTTATGTCGAGTTGTCAGATAAAATCTCTCTAAGTTAGCCTATTTACTATTTAAATACAACTAATTTTTATATTATGGAACATGCCATTTGATTATCGATGTAAAATAATGACAATTCATATCTAACGGTAACTATTCGCTTTATAGCAATAAAATAAAATAAATAAATAATAATAATAAAAAATAATAAATGATAATGTTCATGTTCATGTTCTTTATTATAGCCATAGATTAATACATGGAAACAATATTAAATTAGACTGCGTTTTGTGGAGAACAAAACCATACGTAATGGCAAAACTACACATACTACATTCTATACTACAAACGATACATAATAAAGCCTAATATGAAAATAAATAATAGCCTTATAATAATAATGGTGATGATAATGGCTGAAAAAACAAAAAACAAATTGTTAATGTGAATAGTGACTAAAAATCCTTTTCGGCACGAAAGGTTTAGACTCACAACTTAATTTAAAAAATAATATTTTGGTGGAGGTGCCGGGTCGGTGTAATTGAATGTTAAACGCAGTTTTATATTGCAAAACAATTATAATTCTTTGATCGTTGTTAAGATGATGTTGCACGATGTTTATTTTGATGTTGAAGAGTTGATTGGGGGGTGGGGGAATTGATTATAAATTGTTGAACAATATAAAACTGCATTTAACATTCAACCTACTCAGACCCGGCACCTCCACCAAAATAATAATATTTAAAAAAAGTGATAAGGTTAAACCTTTTGTGTCGTAAAGGATGTTATCAGGATTTATATAAACAATTTTTTTTTACCAGTCATTTGAAAAACAATAGTGCGTCTACGCGCCGTGGTAAATGTCACCTAACCACAATCGAAATACTCATGAATCAAGTGGAAGTTTTGTTTTTAATAATGATGCTGACTGGCTGTGTGGACCTTGACCCATTACATCGGGTGTCTTGGAACCTTTGTGATTTAATACGTCACCAGGCCCAGTCCATCACGCCACCCTCCATTTGCCCGAACCAGTGCCTACAGCCTACATAAGTGGGCTCTGCTGCCGAGCTGACAAAACTTGGAACTATTCCCTATCCGATGAAATACAAGGTCTTGTCATGTCTGCTTCAAGAGAGCTATTAATTCTTCTACATTATGATTGCTTAAATCTGACTATGATTTTGAATAATTAATGTTTTGTTAATTTGTATCTTCTATATCTGTCTCTTTTGTGTTTCTATGTTCTATGTATTATAAGTGTTATAGTTTATTCTCTCAATTTGTTGTGTAGAGATTGGCAGACACCTTGCGCTTGGGGCATACTGCCCTTTTCTGCCAACCTTCTTAACTAAGCATAATATTGGAAAATAAATAATAATTGTAATTGATTATCACCATTATTATTTATTATCATCATTATTATTTATTATCGTTTTTTATCATTTTATTATTTGTCATTATTGCAATTTAAAGTATGTCACCTTATTGTTTTGAAGCGAAAAGTTACTTTAAGATACCACCCAGTTGCGATTTTGCTATTGCGTGAATGTTCAGTTGGATGCTAACATGACTGTAATAACTACATTTATTTAAATCGTTTAAATCCTAGTTGACAGGCGTACGTGAATTTCGCGCTAAACGTTATCCTTTCAAAACAATCCGTTACGTTGGTATGCGTTGAAGTTGATTGATGTGTGGACTTAGCGACTCAACAATGCATCATGCCTTCTCGTTTGTGGTGATACAAAGATACAGACTGAATGTAGGCTGCCATTTTGTATCTTTGTTCCGCTTGACGTGACTATTATGATGCCATGTGCTTTGTCTTTCAATATGATACTTTATACAGCAAATATTTTTTTCACATTTTATCAGATATTAGCATACAACCTTTTGAAAAGAAGTATACTCAATTTATGTTTTATTTAAATCCAGGGCGACGGTCGTTCGCCCGCAGCCAAGCGCACGCGACTGCTTAGGCGACAAAACTTGCGGCCCTGTATACGCCTATTCGAGTTGGGGGGTTTCCAGCTATATACTTTTATTATTTACTACAATTCAGAAATTAAAAATGTCCGCCCCAACCGGGATTCGAACCACGGGTCTCCCGCATTCCAGACAGGCGTCTTAACCACTAGACCATCAGAACGGGTACATTTTAATTTCTGAATTGTAGTTGCATTATACATCTGAATGGATGGAATTTTACTTGTAATTTATCTGCAATTAGTAGTTTAAACATATTGCATGTAATTGCTCTAATTCTGAACTTGTAAATTATTCAAGTTGATATAGGATTAATACAATGCATAGATGGACTTATTGCAATTATTTTGAAAAGACCTACATTTTTATGGAGTAAATTGTGTGTGTGTGTGTAAAAAAACACACAAAAAACAACACTTTGTTATGATTATTAATACTTTGAATATTGATGTATTTTTTTAATTACCGTTTCGATGGATTTTAGAATACCTATATAAAATGTATTTGTGTTACAAAGTAGTACATCAAATAATAATTCATTCGTTTTTTCAATAATATTACAAAATTGGAAATAAAACCTACTATTTACATACAATTTAATTCGATAATTGTCAATAAAACGACCATTAAAAACTATGCAACATTCTACCAATTAAATACTTCAATAATCAGCCGGCACAATAATTATCATAAAATACTCTGAAAAAATATTCCTCTTTAAATAAAAGTCTTTACAAGATTTTACAGCTAGTTAAGCAGCAATTTTCATCTTCTTCTGCTCCTTTGTAAACAAGCCTTAAATAAAACCTTTAATGGCATTTCTTATAAAAACGAAAATACAATAAGACAGGCTTATACGGCTTTCAACTATTACCTTAAGTTATTGTTAAATAGCGTTCTTTACAAAGTCTTTTAAAAGATAAAATTATATTTTAAAGAGATGAAACTTTCGTCGGTTGGCGCGTTTTTCTACTGTGTCTCTCTTTTACCCCCTCTTCCATCGCTCTAAAAAACAAGACAGTATTAAAGTGGAAAGGAAAATCTTTTGCAAACCATTGAACGAGAAAAACGCTCGTAACAAAATAAGACGAGCCATGAGAAAAGCAGCCTAAAACGATGAAAAGATACAGAAGAGAAAACACGGGCAAAACTTCTTTGGGGCGAACATGGGAATCAAGGGCTCTTTATCTTAAATAAGTCCTGGCTTATGGGGGTTTGGAGAGGGAGGGATTTCCAGAATCACTACCCGTATTTGATATTTGTTCCCACTGCTGCGTTTCATTGCTCTACGTAACTGTTTGATATTCAATGTTTGTTGCTCAATATTCTGCCTAATGAATTTCATATCTATGCTGGTTTCCAATAGAATTGTTTGCATTTTCTTTATTATGTATTTGAGAAGAACATTGGAAATACATTATTAAACGCTTAAGGGCTTGTTTCGGTAGAAACAATTTGAGGTACCTGTATGAATTAGTACGAATTTTAAATACATTTACATGAGTAAGGAAAAGGGGGACGAAGAAAATTGAATTAATCACTAGATATAATGAAATAAAGAGTGCTGCGCTATGGATGCTAAATAGTAAGTTAACGATTTTCAAATACGCTACAAATTTATATTTTACGTTTATCCGTATAGCTATCGAGAATTACATGAAACATGATATTCACAGATTGTGGATGAATTAAAATCATTTATAATGTTCAAGAAAACCTCATTATTCAGTTATTATAAACGGAAACAATAATAATTGTACGAGCGAAACGAAGACTTCGATTTTACTTATCCAGATAAAAAAATAGCCCGGGTGTTTTTTTTTGTCTGTTTGTTTGCTTTCTATCGGGCAAACGGTCAATGCGATATTAATAAAAATTGGAGGGGACATTCAAAATCTCTAAATTTAGATCTGCCAAGTTTTTAAGTACAATCGAATACATATTTCTTGTGAATATCGTACTTTTTCGATTTTTTCGATTTTTAATGCGATATTTTCGTGATATATGGCCCGTGACCGCGCAAACGGCTACTCCGATCTTGATGGAACTTTATGGGAACGTTTGAAATTACTAAACTTAGATATGTGATGATTTAAGGGACAATCACAGAAATATTTCTCATAGAAATCGTACTTTTATGACAACGATAATCAACCATAAAAGCTCATCCATCAACACGACTGGAAAAAGCGTTAGCGAAGCGGCCTAGTTATGTCAATTCACTGCAATGTGTTACCCTTGAGATTTCTTAAAATTCAAAAACCAAAATTTTAGAATCTTAGTGGTAGAAGGTTGTTTGAAAATGGTCCCCACCTCTATTGATTAAGTTCATCATTCAATCTTGTGTATGTTATTATATAAAGGTTATACAGAAGTTCATAGATAAGAAAAAATAACGTTAACATATTATGAGGTCATTCAAAGCAGTCTACGATTATTTACAACAATTTTAAAATGATTATCCATGAGTGCTGTTTATATTTTGGGCTTCATGCATTACCATTGCATACTTTTACATCACTATGGTGCAAACAATACATTTATTTATATGTGGCCTCTGTTATTGTCAACAATAAGATTTCTCATGACTTTATGTCATTCCCACAACGTCATATCGTCATTTAGGATTTCAAGGTGTTTTGCCACGTGAAGTATTCTTCACACTTTTGTTTTGTTGTTTTTTTATACGGTTTGTATTAACTACTCAGATCGTCCCTCGTTGTTTTGTGTCAGGTGATAAGACAGTCTTGTAAACCACGCACGTAAAATACATATTAATTCGACACCGAGTATTAAGGTAACTTTCAGTCTTCTTGCTATTTTGGTCTCTATTTCACACGGACTAATATCCTCATTCAAACAGCTGGTTTATTGATTTGACTCTAATTCGGTCTTAAATTAAATCCACGCATTCTAATCGTGTCAAATGACACATATAATCGAATCTACAGAACAAATCACGATTCCACACCATCAAACTGACCAAAATACATTGTTTACAACATACCTATCAAGGTCCTTTGTCAACCCCCATTCACCGCTAGCTGAAAGCAATAAGGGCATTGCTTTGTATTGGAATGTACCCCACCCCCCTTTCCCCCAACCCTTGCAAGGTACAAGATCCACTCAATCGTCGCCATCCCTTCTAATGAAGATATCTACCCTCTCTCTCTCTCTCTCTCTCTCTCTCTCTCTCTCTCTTGCCTCTCGTCAAATTATCATCCCCCTTTCGACCCCCACTCCCACCCCCAACCCCCTCCAGCCAACGCCTTTGCGAAATACCGTTTCTTAGCCGCTGAAATAGTTGATCGCATCATACATTTCGCATTCGTTTGAACGTTAGATAAGGCTTTACGCTTCATAAACCGGGAACTTTAGTCGCTGCGAGCCTTTGTAAAGAACGCTTAAAGGGCACACAGTTCACAATTGTGCACAACACATTAAGTTCTATTGGCTTACAGTTGGATCGTGGTGGCTTTAGTTAACTATTCGTTTTATTTTTCAGTTCCTGTCAAAGTGTAATTACAAAACTTATTTTTCCACAAAAAAAATAAATACATATATTTTATTGTTTTAACACATTGATGCGTTATAGGTTGCTGGAAAAGGGCATAGCCCCATTCACAAATTAGTGTCTAGTTTTTAGTGATTGATTTTGATTGATAATAATTTATTTATCAAAATTAAAAATTAATTATTTATTTTATCGTTCAATAAATACTGTTGTGGTATGTTTAAGCTTAGGCCAATGAGTCGTATTCTTCCTAATACATGCATTTATTTCACATATACAACATAGAGCAAAACTTGAAAGATACTTATGTTTTATGTCAAAGTTCTTTTAGTGTTACACTCCTAAACTTCTCCAATCAAATCCCTATCTTTTACGTATTGTTAAGAAAATGACCCACAGAAAGCTTCTATCTATTACACCAGCTAAGATAAAAACAATCCAACATTACATAAGACTCTTTTTAGAAACTTTCTTCCGCGAAACTTTCTTTCTCGTCTTTGTTTTTTGTCAACATATTAGCTGGCTATTTGTCGCAAACACTTTGTATCCCGACTCTGTGGTCGTCATAGGGCATTTACAAGATGAAAGAGATCATATAACAGGACAAGAAAGAAGGAAAATATTAGGAATAAAATAAAAATACGTCTTAAGGAAGAAAAAATCCTAGCTCAAAAGTTGCTTACAGTCCGTCTAGCGATAAAGCGACCGAAGTGAAATATTTCTACATTTTGAATGTAGCTTGCTGAACGGTTAGCGTGGCATTTAAGTCATAAAAACGCAAATTGTTTGTATTTATTATAATATTTATGTGTAAGTTGTGGACGTCTTTGCTGTTTAGAACGAGTGTAGAACTCGAAAGACTGAAAAAGTAGAGAAAAAGTTGCTTTGAGGAGATAACGTTTGCGGTGAAAGAAAGACAGAAGTATCTTTTATTTATATTTATTTTGAATTCGGAAATATTTTGTAGAAAATTCAAGAAGTTATTTGAAAGTGATGTGGGACATTTCGAATGAGGTTTTGTGTACCCAGAACAAGCTCACAGTAACATAGGGTTTCTTTCTCATGCATCTAGTTTTGTTTTTGTTTATTATCTTACCGGAGGCAACATTCTACCGTTTTGGTGACAAATTAGTTTCTATGTCAATGCATTTTAGAGGGAATGTTCAAAGGCTGTTCAATATGATTCAATGCTATCATCGCAACCAGCACAGTTACCAGAGTACCCAAAATAGGAATCTAAACTGCTTAATACAGAGATTGTTGAAGGAAAGAGCACACAATAAAATCTTATCTAGCATTGAGATCTCTCTTAGTGGAGGTGCCAAGTACACACAAAAATGCAATCACGTTCCCATGGGCCTCAAAATCATCCTTGTTGAAGGGAAATGTTTACCAAAATAACGCACATCTATCTGAGGTCATGTTCGGTTTTTATCGAGAGAAATGACTCACGCACAGGGCACAGACGGACGGAAAAGTGATATAGATGAGATTCGATTCCTCAGAGCGTGAATAAAGAAAACTTAGAATGCATTTCATGCAAATTTTTAGACAAGCGATAATATAAATATTATTTACAAACACTTATAATAATGTGGAGTTGTACGACATTATTGAACATTACAATTGTTTTTAATCAACTCTTATAAGCAAGCATAGTAACTTATCGGCCACTTATTTAGGCTTCAAGAACCTCCCTTGGTTAATGTCTAGAAGATTCATTCAATTTACATTTATCTTCAGTGATTTTCATTGTTTTTCATTCGAATAACTCTGTAGTTTATTTTAAACTTTATTTTAAACTCGACTCTAAAGTTTCTGTTATATTTCAACGCAATGAATCTTGTAAAACACATTTATCTACAGGAGGCTGCGTTTCTTAATGTTATTCATGAATTTGCATGATTTTCAACTACGTATACATTAGAGTTGGAAAGTCATTTGAGAGGAAATACATGGGAAAGTTTGCAGCCACATTAAGAAACGAGATGCAGAATGTACAGTTATTTGATTTCACAATGAGATGATTGATGTAGCGGATTCGTCATGGGGTCTGTATTATACACAGTTGGCTAATCGAGAAGATGAGTTGTGAGATGTAATGAGGGATGGTGATGTAAGAAACCAAGTAACAAACTTGCCTTGGTGCTGTTATCTTGTTATCATTCTATACGAGTCATTACCTTCATGCCTCTTCTTCGTTTGCAGGATAAACATACATTCGGAGATATCTTGACTAAATTTTCTTCTAAGGTTTTCATTAGTCACATGCTAATGCCTTACTATTAGTTGTGTGATAAACTTATTAAATTATTTAACTAAAAACATGAAAAATGTGCAGTTGAAAAAGTCAACATTCAAGGCCAAGGTTCAAGGTTTTATTTTTTATTTTTCAGGTTTAAAAGACGATAACAAATTGCAAACTAACAGTTATATTATGCCTGTACATATATTCACAAAATAATTATATAAACTTATGAAAGTTTTGAGATTGTTTTGAAGTCTTTGTAATGAATGATGTACTGTTTTATTTTTACTGTATAGTACTGTACTATTAAATACAATTTATAATTTTAATTGTTTATAATATAGAATATAGTTAATTAAAGCTAGAAAATACGTAATAATATCGCCAACAATCGTATTGCATAAAATACCTCAATTACCTTAAAGGCAGTAAATTTGAAACTGTCTACCCTACATTGGGCATTAAGCAAAATAAAATTAAGCGTTTTTTGTAAAATACGGGTGATTATTTGTATTTATTCCAAGACTGTTTTTTGAGACAAGATCTTTGACATACATGCTTTCTGTCGTGTATCTTGCTGTCTTCCCAAGACCTTGAATTTGTGGCGATTGTCTATATTGTTTTACTTAGTTTGTAATAATTGCTCTGGAATTGTTTCGCTATTGTGCGTATTATGTTTATCCACGACGTTTCATCTTCTTTGCTACACCCTGACTTCCAAAGATCTTAGAGAAACTCTCTCAACTTACTTTCATTCCGGTTGTTCGGCAAGCACAACTTCTCTAAACTAGGCATCGTATTTGTAATTTAGATTTCACCCTTGTGGTTCGGTGGTGTAGTTAAATACGATGGGTTGTTCTGTTGCGTTGCGACTTGTGATAACAAGTTACACTAGGAAACTCACTAGGACTTCACAGTAGCGCGATCCTTGCTTTAGAGCGCAAGTCTTAAGAGGGGTCGCTGAGGCTGGCGCCGAGACGAGCTTAGACGCTCAGCTTTCAGGGTTTTCGGTTAAACGGTTAACAATATCGATATCATATTTCACAACAACGTTAATAAAGGATCAATTTTATTAGATCCAGTACGCGTATTTTTAGATTAATTCATCGGTTTTGAATTAACCTACAAAATTTACTCAATTTGGTGAACTTCAGGAATTGATTCCAAGTGTACAGATTTTTTAAACGCAAATTTTCATAATGGATATCAACGTTTAAATCAATGGGAACGCACAAGTTAATTTCGTTCAATCGTTAAGTACTGTAAGATAAACGGTTTGGTGGGAATTTCCCGAATTGAAACCCACTTTTATTTCACGTTTTGGACTTACCTCTCGCATTGATTTTTTAAAGCTAATTCTTGTCAACCAAGTGTGAATACAATATAAAGGAACTCTATTAACATTCATGCAAAATTTGGTAATGATATATCCAACCGTTCAGCTGCAATCGTCAACACCTGAGCGCGCGCATTTGAGTTGGGCCAATCTCAGCGACCCCTCTTAGTATTAGAACCTCACAAAATTGCAGTGTTTATTAATATTTCAAGAACGAATCTCAAAATTGAATCTTTCGAACACTTCGGGTTTCTTTGAACTAAACTGCGCAAATAAATATTCAAATAAGGTAGTAATTGGGGTTTTTATTAGTAGCGGTAAGCAAAGAGTTGTAACATCCATGCCCTACCGTATTCAAATTTCCAAATAATACGAGATTTTAGTATGCAAATCAAGTGAATTTGCATGTGAACATCTTAATATTAGTAAAAACCTGTATTTAAGTATCAACAATGTTTAACGGTCATCAACACTGTTATTAATAATTACTAATTAAAGGATAGTAATGACAGAAGCAAGGGGAAGGGAATAGTTAGTAATTAATCTCATTAAGGTAATTAACGGAGTATTTTGTTAATTTAAAGTAGATAAATAGGAAGCCATGAGGAGAACTAAGAGATAGCCGCTTAGTCCATAGATTTTGATATTGTTTAACAAAAGTTATTAACGTTTTAAGTTGTTTTTTGGGTACAAATTTATCATTGTAACAGATTATCATTGACGTTAGGGAGCACGGATGAACGCGGAAATAATGCTCCAGGCACCATGGCCTACGTGTTATCCTGCTACGTCTTCATCGTAGGAGGGTTGGTAGAAGCTTCCAGAACAAAGTTTACTCAGTTCAAAAGTAGAGAAGTGACCAGCCCAAAGGGACGCGACAGGCAGGTTTAAATAGAAACAACATAACAGGTTTCCTAGGGGGCTCTTACCTTGAACCGACTAACAGTCATGAGGGAGGGGTGTATAGTAGGGAGGGTTGTCCGCAGGACACCGAGATGTGAGAGGCAACCAGCAGAGTGTCGTGTCGAACCTGAGGGGAGGAGGTGTGTGTGTGCGTGCGTGTGTGTGACGCAGAGAGGCCGTGTTGGCCTGATAGGGCCTGATTGTCAAACGTAAACGTCATCTGATCTGCGACCACGTGCTACATGGAACTTTTCCCGTGACAAACAAAACGTCATTTTGTTTACAACGACCAGCTGCTTTCTTGATTTTGTGTTTTCGTCTGCGACCACGTGTTCTCCTGATCTTCGCCGACCATGTGATTTCCCCCCCACATTATTACAATTGGATTACGTCGACCGTATCATCGCTTTGGATTCTACAGCACTTAAAGGATACGACAATAATTACGATGAGTACCAATCATTAAATTTTATTATTCAATTCATGCAAAACAACCATTTAACTTAAAACTTAGTACTTATATTTTGGTTGACCCTGTACTCACTGTTGAGTATACAGGTGTTTGGAGGTCAAAAGTGACACGGGGAATATAAACTTTAATTTAGAGCTCTATTAGGCAGGTAGGGACATAATTTTGTAATTGTATTTTTGTTCTTAATTATATCAATGGAAACTTGATTAAATTTTTATAATTGTAGCTTGAGTCGTAAGGAATCCTTTCACTAGATCTTTAGTTTTTGTGTGCGTTTATAACCAGCAGCTGTTTGCAGAGCGTGACTTGATGTTGAGTAAGTAGCTAATTGCTTCGATAATTTGTGTTTTTTATTAATTGGGCGTCTTATGTTCTACCGATTTTGAGCTAGCAAAAATTTAAATATTCTTTGTTTTTTTGTAACTGTCACTCGGCTTTGGGCAAGCGAGAGGGGTGAAGTTTACAATTGTCGCCGTCAACGTGGGACTCGTAATTAACCATTACCCGGGGTAATTAATAAAAATAAAATTTTTTAAAAATTCGTAAAAGACAAACATTTTGAAATTTAATTTTTTTTTGTTAATTTAAAGTTTTGTTTGAGTGATTGTTTACAGAACGTAATGAACAGCGAATCGAGTTTATTAATAAAATAATAAAATTAAAAGATAATAACAAAGTTTGACGATATGGATCAAGTAAAGCAGGGAGGTTTGTTTAATAGTACCACGATAACAGAGATGGATGTTGAGAAAGGTGATGATTTCCTTGATATGTCAAGTATTGTAAATCTAGAAAATGAAAGCATGCCAATGATGGAAACTATTTCCGCTACAGGGAACTCGAACGTAACAGAACTAGGCATATTAACAGAGTCAGATGAGGGGATAGTAAGTGGGAGTTCGTTGGATAACAATAAAACAGAACAAATCATAGAATCAGACGGGGGGATGAAAAGTGAAAGTTTGGTAGGAGTAGATATGTCAAACAAACAAGAGGAACAAAAAAAAGAGAACGCACCCGATGTGATGGAAATGTTCAGACAGATAATGCAGGAAAATAAGAAACAGTCAAAGGAAATGGGGAAGATTTCTGAAAAATCTGATAAACAATTTCAGGAAAATAGGGAAAAATCTGATAAACAATTTCAGGAAAATAGGGAAAAATCTGATAAACAATTTCAGGAAAATAGGGAGATTTCGGAAAAATATGACAAACGGTCACAGGAAAATAGGGAGATTTCGGACAAACTGTCCACAAAACTGTCACAAGAAATAGGGGGGGTCAAAAAGGAAATAGGGGGATTAAAACAAGCAGTAAAAGAATGGGGACAGTCACTGAGCAAGGAAAGAGTAGAAAGTAAACAGGCGATAGATAATCAGGTAGAAGGAGCTAACGAGGAAGTGGCTAATGATGAAATCGTAATTGAATTGGTTGATGATAAGGATGAGAAGTTTGAGGATAGTAGTTTGAACTATGTCGAGATTGAGATGAGTGATGGTGATGAAAGTTTTAGTGAGGAGAGTGTTAATTATGAAAAAGTAATTAATGAGGAGTTTATTGAAAGTTTTTTTGATAAGAGAGTTATTGATGAAAAAGTGATGGATACAGGATTAATTGAAGTTCAATTGTTAAAGACAGCGAAAATGAATGTGTTTGGTTTCGGTATGAGAAGAATTCCCGAAAGAGAATGGAGTGGGTGGAATACTCATGGATTGAAATGCGAAATGAGGTTAGAAGGGGTAGTCGAGTTTAAAATGACAGTTGAGTGGGTAAAACGAAAGAAGTGGGAGATGGAAATAGAAGAACGAGGCGAAAGTGAGAGTTGGATGAAAATAAACTGGTTTGAAAAGAATTACTTGGAAGCGAGTAGACACAAGAAAAAACGTGAACAAGGGCAGGGTGTGTTAGCGAGGGTTAAAATGAAAGATTTGGGACACCAACAGGTAGCGTCTAGAGGGCGTAGGCAAACAAGAAAAATAGACAAGGATGAACAAACTAAAGTTAAAATGAAATGGTTAACGTAATAAAAACAGTGATTGTAAAACGATTTGGCAGTGAGCAATTAGGATAAGTTTATGTAAATGTTCATTTAATTTTAGAATTTGAAAAAAAAAATTGGACAAAATCTGGTAAGGATTGTTGGTTTTGCATTCTAAGTGATTTGGCGGGACATTGAGTAGAATTTAATTAGCATTTTAATTGGGATAGGTTAGTCTGCATTACTGAAGTGAGAAGGGCATAAAATATGGATAAACGAATTGATATGATGATACGTGGTGGACTAGTGAGCTATGATAAGGGCTTTGTTAATTGTTGAGATTTGAGATTTGAGTTGGAATCCTTTGATTCGAGATTGAGTTGAGATTTGAGATAGTTGTGAGTTGTTTGAAAAGATTTGTTTATTGTTGATTAGTGTTGGTCAATGATGAAAGAAGTGAGTTGGAATCCATTGATTCGAGATTTGATTTGGTTGAGTTGATAGGAGAGGCGATTTTGATTTGAGATTTGATGATGCGATTTGGATAGATAGTGATGAGATGATGATGGGGAGATGAGGATAGAATTATGAGGATAATGAGATATGGGAAAGAGTTGTGATTAGTGATTGATTAGTGTCTTTCTCAAAGTAGGTAGCGGCTAGTTTTATTCTAATGAGGGTGTGTAAATTTTATTTTAGTGTTTCAATTACTGGGGTGTATTTACCAGAATCTTTGAAAAAAAAAATGATAGCGATTAGTGTGTTAATTTGTTGATTTGTATTTTGATTTGTGGACAGGATAATATGTAAATTAGGTCAAGATAGAATAACGGGATCAATGGTATTAAGTTCGAAGTAATTTGGCGATTTATTGGTTGAGTCTTGTATAGCATTCAAGTGACGATTATGTAATCAGCATTACTGAATTAGAAAGACATGACTGGAAGTAGAGAGAGAGAGGTAAACTGGGTGGGTAGAAGAGGAGGTAAACAAGAGTACTGACTGCGTCAAGTTATGAAAGATAGGATTCTGCATTGGTAACTTGGGGGGGTCGTTGAGGAGATAAGAGTGCGCTAAAATGGTGGTAAACAAGAGTACCGCGACAGGATATGGAAGATAGGATTCTGTATTGAAAAGATTGTGTTTTTCTTAAGTAGGTAGCGGTTATGTTATCTTAATGAGGGTGTTGTCAGAATTTTAATTGGTATTTCAATTATTAGAATGTAGATGCCAGGGGTTTCAGATTTTGTTTTGGTGACCTAATTAGAGATGTTAAGATTCGTCGAGAACAATGATAATTACAATAATCATTTATAATTGTAATGTGTGTTTAGATTAATTAATTAACCAACGTAGGTTGTGACTTGTATTTGTAAATGTGAATGAAAATGTAAATGAAGTAGGGCTCGCTGTCAAAAGGTTATTTGTTAGGGTAGCATCTTGTAGGTTGAGTTGTGTGTTGAAACGACCAGTTCTGAAAAGTTGTCGATTTTATGTTAGAAGCTAGGAAAAAGCTGTTTTAGTTATCTGCTTCAGTGAGTTGGAATGCAGTTTAGAGGGTTTGTTGTGGTTGAGAGTTGAGCCTGCGGGACAGAGAAGATGAGAGTGAGATGCACAGATCCAATGTCGTCTGGACTGGTTTGTGGGGGGTCGCGTTCGTTCACAGCCTGAGGGGCGTGGCGCACCGATTTAGCCACGGTAGAGACGAGTCTAGGGGGGGTGAAGGGGTTTGTTTACGTCCACAGCTGGTAGCTCGAGCCAAGATGGCCACGACAGACTAGGAACGCGGAAGTCGGACAACTTATAGTACGGTCGCTCAACTTGTATTTTCAACATGATTTGACAATTTTACTTTTTATACTTTGAATTAATTTTACTTTCGTGTTTGATTAATTAACAATTAAATTTATTTTAATTTTCTTTAGATAACGTTTAGGACGCGCGGTGATTAGGGATTAGAATAGACCGACGAGACGTTATCTAAAACTAGGTGCTGGATATGAATAAACTTTCATAATTAATTAATTAATAAAAGTTAATGAGTTTCCATTGAAGTAAATAGTATAATTTTATGAAATGTTATGTGTGATTAATTAATTGATGATTAATTAATGTGTATTAATAAGAATTGTTTTCAATACATATGTACCAATGTCTTGAAACCAAGGGTGGGTAATTGTAACATCCATGCCCTACCGTATTCAAATTTCCAAATAATACGAGATTTTAGTATGCAAATCAAGTGAATTTGCATGTGAACATCTTAATATTAGTAAAAACCTGTATTTAAGTATCAACAATGTTTAACGGTCATCAACACTGTTATTAATAATTACTAATTAAAGGATAGTAATGACAGAAGCAAGGGGAAGGGAATAATTAGTAATTAATCTCATTAAGGTCATTAACGGAGTGTTTTGTTAATTTAAAGTAGATAAATAGGAAGCCATGATGAGAACTAAGAGATAGCCGCTTAGTTCATTGATTTTGATATTGTTTAACAAAAGTTATTAACGTTTTAAGTTGTTTTTTGGGTACAAATTTATCATTGTAACAGATTATCATTGACGTTAGGGAGCACGGATGAACGCGGAAATAATGCTCCAGGCACCATGGCCTACGTGTTATCCTGCTACGTCTTCATCGTAGGAGGGTTGGTAGAAGCTTCCAGAACAAAGTTTACTCAGTTCAAAAGTAGAGAAGTGACCAGACCAAGGACGCGACAGGCAGGTTTAAATAGAAACAACATAACAGGTTTCCTAGGGGGCTCTTACCTTGAACCGACTAACAGTCATGAGGGAGGGGTGTATAGTAGGGAGGGTTGTCCGCAGGACACCGAGATGTGAGAGGCAACCAGCAGAGTGTCGTGTCGAACCTGAGGGGAGGAGGTGTGTGTGTGCGTGCGTGTGTGTGACGCAGAGAGGCCGTGTTGGCCTGATAGGGCCTGATTGTCAAACGTAAACGTCATCTGATCTGCGACCACGTGCTACATGGAACTTTTCCCGTGACAAACAAAACGTCACTTTGTTTACAATAATCAGCTGCTTTCATAATATTGTGATCATCTGCGACCACGTGCTACATGGAACTTTTCCCGTGACAAACAAAACGTCATTTTGTTTACAACGACCAGCTGCTTTCTTGATTTTGTGTTTTCGTCTGCGACCACGTGTTCTCCTGATCTTCGCCGACCATGTGATTTCCCCCCCACATTATTACAATTGGATTACGTCGACCGTATCATCGCTTTGGATTCTACAGCACTTAAAGGATACGACAATAATTACGATGAGTACCAATCATTAAATATTATTATTCAATTTCATGCAAAACAACCATTTAACTTAAACTTAGTACTTATATTTTGGTTGACCCTGTACTCACTGTTGAGTATACAGGTGTTTGGAGGTCAAAAGTGACACGGGGAATATAAACTTTAATTTAGAGCTCTATTAGGCAGGTAGGGACATAATTTTGTAATTGTATTTTTGTTCTTAATTATATCAATGGAAACTTGATTAAATTTTTATAATTGTAGCTTGAGTCCTAAGGAATCCTTTCACTAGATCTTTAGTTTTTGTGTGCGTTTATAACCAGCAGCTGTTTGCAGAGCGTGACTTGGTGTTGAGTAAGTAGATAATTACTTTGATAATTTGTGTTTTTTATTAATTGGGCGTCTTGTGTTCTACCGATTTTGAGCTAGCAAAAATTTAAATATTCTTTGTTTTTTTGTAACTGTCACTCGGCTTTGGGCAAGCGAGAGGGGTGAAGTTTACAGAGTTATTAATTAACTTCTGCAACAAAAAATCTAATAATCTTATTTTGAAGTTTGTGCGTGCAGTTTAAAGTTCCAACAAAACCAAGTGTTCATCTTAATAAGATGTAAATAAACATTCTGTAATTTTGTGCAGTAAGGCTTCCCTCTTTAGCAGACGAACTAAACAGCCGTACCACTTAGCACGGTATGGTTTCTTAAATTTCCCATACAAAATTATTAATTAAATCATACATGAACTTAATTTTGTAGAAATTAGTTACACTGGTACATTGTATGTGTTGTAGACTATGTGGAGGCAATTTTTTTATTTGTTAAGCGAGCGAAGCGAGCGTTTCCATTTGACTCTGCCGGAAAAATTAGTCACTGGTTTTGTTTTTTGTTTTGTTTTTGTTTTGTTTGTATGTCTCGCCATAACGTTCGAACGGAGGCTCGGATCGAGTTGAAATTTTGACCATCCGCAAGCTTCGTTCTCGATTGAATGCCATTAGTTTTGTGGCAAAATCGTTCAAAAAGTTAAAAAGTTACATTAAAGTTAATCGAAAGTTTTTTTTTTCAAACTAAACGGCGACAAAATCTGAGATAGCCAAATCATTTAGAATGTCCGTCCGGTCACGAATATGTTAATTTTATTTTGATCCGATAAGTAGTAGATGGAAATTACATTATAACAAAAGTAACGTTGCCATGGCAACGAAAAGACGCGGGAAGTTTCTAATGCACTGCCACCTAGAAGTAATCAAAATACTTTCGAGGAAGCAGTCTATTATTTGTATCCAAAGAGTTTAAATAGTTTTCCCAAGGAGTCAAGGTAATCTAGATGGCGGTGGATTTTATCCACAAAGTAAAGGTTTACACACGGGTTTACCCAAATACCTTGGCAATAATAAATAATTTTGGAAACATGGCCCTGTGGACAGCGAACGTCGCAAATTTAAAAATTTTAAAAAATGTGCAATGTGGGTCTAGCTATAGCACGTGCTCGCTTATCAACGCGTCCAACTGAGCGTTTCCTAGTACGTGTCTTTTACATTTGAGTTTACAACTAGAGTTTAATACAAACCTATGCACTGAATGTGGCATACCTGTATAAAATAAAATATAATATAGAGAAATAAAATAGATAAGTTCATATTTGGTCTTCCCACTCAGCCACAGAACTGGTTTTCTGTGGGGGACATTAAATTTAAAGCCGACCAAGCCAACCCTGTAGGCGCCAACATCATCGGCGAGCGAACAATGACCAACTAGAGACAGACATATTTTAGTATGAAACACCAATCAATCAAACTGGACACGATTCCACCTGCAGACAGCTCCAAAAGCAGCACAGCTGAAACGGAACCGCCTTAGAATTTATTATGTGCCTCGTTGCTAGGACGGCTTGAAATCACAATTTACAAAATCCACAGCCAAGAACTGAGGATTTAAGTCCACATTAAAAGTTTGAAAACTTCTGCCTAGAGCGAAAATCGAACCCTTGACCTTCTGCATTGGAAGCAGAGCCTCTAATTACAAGGCAAACGAACCACACAAAATACAAGAGATTGTGAGAGCAAGTACAAGTACCGACATGCTATTTGTTGCTTATAGTACTCCGACCTATATATTTGAAACACAATTAATAAATTCACCGCCACGTGTGCTACACTTTTTAAAAATACCACAACATTAATTATACCTCTTTCTCCGCGTAATGTAAATAATAAAATAAAATCAAGGACCCGGCACCTCCACCAACAATGCTATTCTTATGGAGCTAAAAATTTTCTCGCTCTACCCGGCACCTCCACCAACAATGCTATTCTTATGGAGATAAAAATGTTAAGTCTACCCGGCACCTTTACCAATCTAATATAACATTGTTATTCGAATTTTAGTTTATTACATAATATGGTGAATTTGACTTCATTATAACATTATATATAATATAGTCTCGGTTTTGGTCTATTAGGTCTACAAAATTAGTGTGTTGTTTGGTTAGTTTGTTTATATTGACGCCATGTTTGTTTAGTTTGTTATGAATAATATTATTAACGTTAAACAGTAAATGAGCAGATAACCAATGAGTTTGCAAAGCGATGGTGCCATACAATAGAGTTCGTGGTACTCTATAGTAACTATAAACTCTAGTGGCTCTGTTGAGAATTGGATTAATAACTTTCTGAAGTTTCAAATGTTGTGGTTTACTCACTAAAACAGGGGAAAGTTCACTAAGTTAGTGAGCTAACTGAATGTAGAACAGGTGTGTATTAGAACTTATGGCATTTGAATACCAGATTTTATCCACTCAACTGGTCGAACAGATGAACCAAGCATCTACTCGTAAATCTAGCACCTTTCGTTCACCTCCATTTTATAATAATTTACCTAATTGACCAAAGTTCGACATATCTATGATTTTAATTATTTTGAAAAATCAATCCGTGATTGAACTGCAGTTGAAGGTCATTAGCATTTCCCTCTCTATTCTTTTATAAACACATCCTGTTAATATTTTTACATGAACATTATTTTCTCTTATGTTTTGTTGCACTTATAATTTTGATGTATTTGTTTAGTGTTCATCACCATATAATTATTTGTTAATTTGTAGGTATATTAATGTAATTTTAATTTTTACTTTATTTATATATTATGTTAGGATTGTCTCTGTAAATAATATATTAAACATGGATTTCATTCGGATGATCATCGTTTCGATTCTTATCTACCTGACAGACGGCTTCTCTCTAGTGTTAGTAGAATGTAGAAGAATGTAGAAGATAATAGTAGTAAAACAGGTATTTTATATATTGAAAATGATTTTTTAGAATTTTACTTGTTATCTATGACATTTTTTAATAAAATTAACGCAAGGTATTTGATGGTTAATATTTTTTCTTCTCTGTTCTTGTTATTAAATAAAATTTTCTTCAAAAGTCTTTCTCAAACAAAGATATTTTTATAAATAAATACAAGTCACAATTAGCCGGGTTATAAGAGTTGGTCAACTTCAGCATCATAATATATCGATCGACATTTTGTGTCGTAGGTCCTTGAAATATCAACTTCATCTTTTCGTGACATGTAATTTCCTACATTTCCGTATTTCCTTCTCAGTAAAGTTGACACTATACTCAGCAAGAGTTAGATAATCTCTCAGTATACTATACTGAGAGATTATTTAACTCTAGAACTGGATTTTTTACTTTGAATATGGTTGTCTTGTAGGTGTAGTTATTAGGTAAGTCGTTTACCACATGTAAACATTTTAACACAAAATGAAATAAAACATATTCAATTTCTTTAATGTCGAGAAGTAATTCGAATGATGATAACATTAAATAAAAACAAAATACTTGATAACACACATTTATTTTCAAATTTTATGCTTTTACAGACCAAAAAAATATATTTAGTCATTCGATTGTACGCACAGTCGTATTAAAACTTTGGCATCAATTATCGAACACATCGAAATGATTAACAACACTTTATAGTTTATTTAACATTTATTAGCGTTTTGGTATTAGATTGTTTAAAAATAATATATATTTTGCATGTCATTTCACCGTGTTCGAATACTTAAAAGCTAAGCGTTTCTGTATTCCCCAGATGATGGTACGTACAATCGTACCAAAACGTTTGGCTTTGAAGAATTAAAACACTGTGAAAAGACCTGCCCAATATATGATATCTCAAATATTTCTGTCTATAATAGAATAACGAGTGAAATTAAATTGTTTGTTAAAATATTTGAACTCAAGTGTAAGTTTTCGAGAAACTAGGAAATGTGTCTCAATTAAAGCACAATCTCTGGATTACTGGTAGGATATCACCCCTTACTGTGGATGTTTTAGTTAAATTATGTGGTTAATTACACAACACCAAAGGATTGAGATGGTACACTAAAGCAGCTATTCTACAGCTTCGAATTGTCCAGCAAACCATTCATATCATAACCATACGGTGGTTCCATTATCAAGAGGCAATTAAATACTACCTCTTCCCTTAACCTTCATTAGGTCGGGTGATAAATATCAGTAGTTGGTCAGTTTAATGGCAGGAGAATAGCCCAGGTCTGTTCCACGCCATAAAGATGTCAGTATATCCAGCCGGCCAGAGAAGTGGCACGACACTAGCGTGCGGGATCTTGGTTTGCAACATCTGCAGAAATATTTAAATCGTTTTGGTTTTAAGAGCTTTCGTAAGAAATAAGTCAATAGTAAATTGACTTCGAATAAATTGCTCACAAAATATTGTTAAATATGCAGTTCAACCTTAGTTTTATTGGTTATTTTCTTCATAAACATGAATCGAAATTAGTTCCTACAGCATAGACAATGTTGGGAATCTTACATCAAAACTGCGTTGATAATTTCAGTAATGAAAAAGAAATGTGATTTAATTGACTCTAAACAGACCTCAAGAAATTACATTACGTGTTACCTAATTTTGAGCACGCATGTTACAAAAGTGCGCATCAGAGAAAAGAAAAGAGAGCGCAGTAAAAGTTTTTTAATTGAAACCATACTATGATCACGATAATAAATAAATAAAAAATACATTCGTAATTACAGTCTCCACTCAGTCATACAACTGATTTTTAGTGGGGGATATTAAACCAAAGCGATCAATAGTGTTGATTTCAAATCCCGTCGAGACCGGCAATCCTAACTGAAGATTTATACGATGTTTTCCTCAGTCGTTAATGCGAATTCAAGGGATTGAGTCCTCTTAAACAGCCCTCGGACATCCCTTCACAATTATCCTATCCGCAACATACCTAGTTAGACACCTGTAGTGGGGCATGAATTGCACCCTAAGCAGGCTTCCCACGAAAATTATTATTATTATCTGTTCTACAGATCTTATTTTTACTTTGAAGTTTTTATACAATGAAAAATATTATAAATCCTATATTCAAAACAGATTTGTAAAACCTTCATGGTAGACAAATTTCTTGATTAGTCGTCTTTAAACCTCCCACCCCCTTAGCATCCTCCAAAAACTTAACCAACTTTTTCGTGGCGAAATATTACTTCCACCAAGTTAGCCTAAGCTCTTAGCGTAAATCCCCACAAGAAGAGCTTTGGACTCGCGACCGCTATCGATGCGAGTAATAGAAGCTACAGAGCGCTTGTCTCTCGAGATCTCGTGTATCACATCGTTCAGTCTCGCGAAACACGAGAAAGTACAACAAGACGGACCATTACTTTGTCTAGTGAATCATAATTACCATATAACGCATACAAATTATAAACAATATTGAAGTTTGTTCACAATTTATACTTTCGCGATCCGACATAATTGTACAATTGTACAATAATTTATATAATTTAAGATTACTCCCCATAACGACACGACGAAACATCCCGTCTCAAGTTGTAATATATTTACAATTCTAATCTAATTCTACATTCTTCATGGATGATCACAGAAAAAGTAAATTCATTGATGCATTGATGTAAATAATATTCATTATCAATTAATTTAATTTAGTTGTCCTCCTTTGTTAATTAGTTTTGTAACTGAAATCTGTTTAGTAAATTAATACATACATAAAAAGTGGTAAGGTGATGTTATTATCCATGAGAGATCACAAGGATAGATTATTTCAGAATAATGATAATTAGTGAAAACGATTTTTTGTGTTTATTGATGTCACTGGTATAAAAATAATAAAATAGTTATTAAATATTGGGATAAAACAGTGGATTACGTATTGTTATATCATGGGGTTCTCATATGTAGCAATCAAGCGAACCGGGCCTATAAGCCTATTTTAGAAAACTTTAATTCTAGTATAGGACTTACTTAAGCGTAAACATTAAATCTTCTACCTTAAATCTATGTAATGCTCAAAGAAGTGAACTGAAGAATAAGTAAAACGCCCGTGCGAGAAACTCACGTTAGGCATTTGAGGATTTTCCGAATGATGAAATTTCAATAAAATTAAAATCAACTAATTAGTTGAGTAGCAATAAACTTGTTCTTTAGCCCCTATGTTCACTCGTGTTAACTGGTTTATGACTGCCTGTCTTTTACGATCCAGTTCATGTTCTTTTTACATCATTTTCCGCATTTTCCGTCCAAACGAATCCGAGTAGAGGAAACTGCTACTGTACGTTCATTCGTTTCTCTTTAGCCAGTGGTGCGAGAGGAGTTATTTTGGTTTCATTTTAGCTGGTTTTGTTGTTTAGTGTGTGGTATCGGCAGTCGCACTGTTATTATATGAATTGGTTACTATATGTTTGACTGCTGTGTTCGGTTCAGACGGGTTTAAAGCCGATGTGTCCATTAAAGGGAAACAAAGTCTTCAAAGCGGGATGAGTAAGAGATTATCCCTCTTTATGTTCGCAACAAAGACAAGGGATGTGATTTGTGTTTGTAAGTAGACGTGGAAAACACGCACTTACCTTTCTATACTGTTAGTTCCTTGTTTATTTTATACTGATCAAAAGTAAATTATTTTAATTTAAATTGCAAAACAGAACTACAAAACAATTACTTTTGGCGTGTCTAAATTTTTTCGTATCTAGTAGTAAATTCTTTTAGTTATAGAATCTTTTCATTGATTATTTCCCGTCTGGGCCCGGGGTAGAACTGGCCCAGAGCATGGCTCTGCTAATCGTAAAAGCGATTTAAGAGAAAAAGTCCACCTCGCAAACATCAGCTAGTAAGAGCGGAGTATCTTACTCCCCGAAACTAGAGGCGAGCTCTGGCAATCGTCGTCGGGGACCTTGCTCCCTTCCCTTGACGACCCCCCGGCGACGATGACAATGACACAACGAACGATGACAAAGACGATGACGACCGCGACGTGAGAAACCCCCCTTCCTCCCCTTACCCGTGGCTGGTTCTGACCAGCATGGGCCCCTCCTCCCCCCCCTCCCCTTACGCTAGAGTGGTGCATTATGACCTAACGGTTGACGCGTCCTTAATCCAAATAAACCAAATCATGTCTAGCCAATGAATATTGGACACCCATGTTGTTCCAAGTTAATAGCAGTACAAAGTACATTCTATTCTATTGTATATAATGTTATATTTTATATTATATATTTATATTTAAAAACAAATTTAATTCATTTTATTTATTTAATAACGAAATTCATCAGTGTGATCATTTTTGCTCAATATTGGTTACCTGTTTAATACTTGGATTGATGTTTTTTAAAACCTTATTCAATGGCATTTAAAGAAAGAAATTCTGCGTGTCTCTCTACCCGTTGATGACATTTTTATTGATAAATATATATATTTATATATTTAATAAATGGTAAGTGTTAGTGGTAGTTTCAAAGAAGTTATGGTTAATAACACAGTGTAACAAACATCAATATTAGATGAATTTGTGGCTTTTGTTCGAAGTGAATCAATACGTGTTCAAATTTAAGTTTAAAACAATGTCACTTGTTCAATATTTTCCTCTAAATGTTCCTTATATTGTCAAGAATGTTTTCTTAATTGAATTAAATTTGTATATTATATCCGTGGTGCAACATGAGGATGATTTTGAAGTTTTTTTGAAAGTTACCTTTTGAGTTCGTTACTACTTAAAACCAAATCGATCAACATTTGGAATCGGCCAACAAATTTTCAATCTCTTCTAGACTATCAATTTATGATTTTTCATTTCCCACGTGAAATAGCCACTTAATTCTTCGTTTACCTCGACTCGGCGACCTAGTTATGAAGAAGAGTATTGACCACGAGTTAGATTCTGTTTTAGCTCTTGGCAAGAACTAGCGTTTTATCCTAAGTATTTTCCTCTTGAACAACGTTATATAAGACCGTACTAATAACAGTTAACGACACACTGTAAGTCTAAAGTATAGTACGTTGCGTTCACTAAGATACATTACAAAACACTATCCAATTTCCAAAACTGGTGGGATCTCCCCTGAAACATCATTTTATAAAAAATATATTAAAATGTTATTTTTATATACATTTACAACAATAAATGTAAGAAACAAATATGCAAATGATAGGTGGTCATTGAAAAACACCATTAAACCCATTGTTATATATTTTTAACCCATTTTAATTAATTTTATATATTGAAACTATAACGTTTTGTTTAAACCAGTTTTTAAAGCCAGATTCGTTCCTTTATTTATAAATTTACGAAAGTATAGCTTTATATTGGTAACAATCATAAAGACAAAGGGTGCTCTTTAAATCAATGCCTTCAATCTCGAACTACCTTTGGAAAATCTGTTTATCAATGCCAATCTTAGTTTTAATTGTTTAGAAGTAATTTTATGTTTTGTCACGTATGTAGTAGGTGCATCTGTTATCATCACTTCTTCGTACGTCCTTCCTTTTGTGCGTGTGTTTCGTCTCGCGATAAAAACAGAACACGACCTTTGATTAACATGCGTTGACCTTTTTTGCTCTGCAACAAGGATAATGCACAATGTTTCTGGTGACCTTTGGGTAAGGAGGCTCAGATATCCCCCCAAAAAGTTTGATTATTCATTTACACAGCACCTTCACCATTAGCGAAAGCTGGATCAAGCGTGTAGCAATATCGAAGGTCTTAGCTCCCTAGTTTGGATAATCCCGTACCTGTGCTTGTTCATTTTCAAACGGCACACTTTAAGTTTACACTTTAAAAGAAGTTGGTTTAGGAAAATATGGTTATATTCTTAAAACTATTTTTTAGCACCTCTTTAAAACCATAGAACCATCTACCGGTACTTAGAGATTGTCTCAAGACACCTTATCCACGTTCTCGACCCCCCCCCCCTCCCCCCCCCCCCCACCCAAAACAATATCGATTACCGCACATAAGACATTTTCCACCCTAGCAACGATCGTTCGAAAGATTACTTTAAATCTTGGCCGAAATCTGTTTGAAAAAAGACGCTGGTGATAGCGGAGCGACGCGCCAAGACCAACGGCTCGCCGGGATTCCCCAGGCCAGGGTTGCCATCTCGCTAAAAACAAAAGTCCCCACCCCAGTATCTAGCTCGGTCATGTGTTTTATGACTTTGAGCTTTTTATAACCCAGAAGCTTCTGCTGCCCTAGTATATGTCATCTGACTTGAACAAAAACCCTGGATACACTCGTATCAGCTATCTGAATTAAATTGTACGTAGCAGCAATATATTTCGTCCTACTGATGTTCAATCCCTAGATTCGATATTTTATTATATGACTGATATTTTAGTTTCGCCGTATTTTTCTTAAATGATTCATATTTGTAATTAACTACACGAATAACAAAAAGCAAGTACCAGAATGTGAAATTACAAAATGAAATAACGTTTTTGTATTGAGAGTCTATTCATTTAGCCATATAATTGATTTCCAGTTTCGTGCTATAATTAAAAGTTTACGAAGCCAACCCTTTTGGTACTGACGTCATCGAAACGCGAATTATGGCCAACCATATGTAGGTATTTCAAGTAAGATACAGCGACCAAGTGGTTGAACTCAATTCACTCACGAGTGACCCTAGAATCATCAATGCTATTTCAGAACAACTTTATTAAATTGATTATGTGATTTGTAGCTAGTACGGCTTTAAAGACACTGTTTACACAGTTATACCCGACAACAGTAATGATTAATTGAAGTACAATTAGTTGTAAACAAACTTTGTATGAAGTGGGAATAGAACTCGAGACCTTCTGGATTGGAAGCAGGGACTCGAACTAACCGACCATAATGATCGACATGGATAATAACTATTTATAACTTTTATTTACTGATGCATAAATGATATATAAGCACATTGTTTTGCTTCCCCGTTCTAATGTGCCCAGCAACATTTAATTATAATATTTTTTTCAATTCAGAAATTACAAAATCCATCCTGAACCGGGTTCGAACCCGGTCAGAATGGACTTTTTAATTTTTTAACTGTAATAAATATCAACAATTCCACCTAGGGAGTGTTTTCCCGACTATCCAAATCGAGAATAATCCTAAGTGGGTTGATGTGTGTAGATAGTTGTGAAAAAATTAAACAAACTTTATTACCACCCAAATAAAGTATTCGACGTTTGTCATGATCATAATATTTCCGCGTTTTCTTGAATTGTAGATGCATACAACTTTTGCATATTGAAATGGAAATTCAAATAACTACCCAATATATTACGCTATACTTGTGTACATCAGTCAGAAAATGCATATTGGTTTTGATGTATTCAGATTTTTACAGAATCCAACAACTTGAAAAGCAATATGTCACATATTGATTTTAAACCAATAGACTATGGGAAAGTACTTTTATAGTGACTTCCATATTATCTATATCGTGTGTTAGTGATATCATATATAATTTGAAAGGCTTATATGCCTACATACCATGTAACAAATCTCGCTCTCTGGAAACTCTTATTCTTTCTCAATTTTGTTGGTCGGGAAACACTAAAAAAGAAGAAATTGTTACTATTTAAATATACAATCCAGCAATATAAATATAAATGTGGGAGAGAAGGTTTTGAACCACGGTCGGGATAGATATTTATAATGTCTGGAATGTATTAAGTATTAAATCTTGCTCTGAACGACGCCGCGAAGGCAAGTACAAAGCTGACAGCCATTACAACAACGCAACGATACACATGATTGTCGTCTGACGATGCATCAACAAGCAGTTTAGCTCCCCATTCATCCTTCACCCTCCCTAACCAACTGACAATGCCAGCGGACAATGCACGCCGTTATCAGCGAGGCACAGGTCACTCCGGGAGTGTTATGGATGACTTGTCGGGCAGTGGCGGACGTGTCAATATTGCGTGATAAAGCTAACATGTAGAGTGTCATCGTGTTGCCTCGTTGTTGTAGGTTCTGCTTGTTTTCCATACATTTTGATGAATAGTAGAGTGGGGTTCAAAAATATAAGGGTTTAAGGGCCTCTTTGGGCATGATAACGTAGTCAAATTTATTATACGAAAACCGTCAGTGTTGGCTCGAGCGTTAAGCGCGCGACTCTGATTCGGGAGGTCCCAGATTTAAATCCCGTCGAGATCGGCAATCCTGACTGAAGGCTTTTTCCGATGTTTTCCTCAGTCGTTAATGCGAATGCAAGGGATTGAATCCTCTTAATCAGCCCTCGGACATCCCTTCACAATTGTCCTATTCGCAACATCCTATTGCACCCTGGGCAGGCTTCCCACAAAAAGTATTATATATTATACGAAAACCAATCTAGAAATTACAAAATCCATCATAGGCGGGTATCGAACCCGTGCCTTCCATATAATCAATTACACCGAAGGAAGTGTTTCCCGATTAATGAAATTGATTAGTAAAATTTATTAAGGAAGCTCAACTCCTCTAAATGCATCACTTTTCTGTCCGTCCGGAAATCTGTGCGTGTGTCACGTCTCACGATAACAACCGAACATGACCTCCGGTTGTCATGCGGTTTCTTGTCGGCACTGCCCTTCAACAAGGATTGCCTAGAATGATTTTGGTGACCCTGGGGCGTATGTAACCATAGGTAGCTTCGCTTGAAAATGGTATATCTTTTAACCCGGCACCACCACTAAAAGAGATCAACGCTGGACGAATAACCACAACAACAACAACCGTAACAAAATCTTAAAATTTATTCCTCCAATTGCATTTAGCATTGAGACCTATACCTTATATTTCCGCAAATTCTTTTACTTTGTCATAATTTTACGGTGTTATTCCCACGGTTAGCTTCTGAGTTATTTCACCCCTGCCACCCCCACATTAACACCCATTAAACCCACCCCCATCAAAATGTTCGCACCCACGATCTTTTGTACTGCTAATAAGCCTCATTTTTCAACATTATATCATTTAATGTGTATTTCAGTCATTGTCCACGTGATGTATCACTAGCAACACCAAAGTCTTTGTATAAACCTGTAAAGTCTACCAGTATTTAATGGTGTATTATATAAAACATTTGTTTTTCGTATCAAGATAACGTTTATAACTTTTCATGAGTGAGAGTTGTACTGAAAGAATATATGAAGTTTTCAAGTACCACATTTGAGATATGTTTACATTAAAAGCTTTCTCATATAAGTAAAATGAGAACGTAGTTCTTCAACAACTGCTAAACATGAGATCGAAACGGAGTGATACATTGCGTAGTATTCACGCCAAAACATGCACAATTTTTAAAAATAATTTGGTTTAAACACCAACCTTACTCCCATGTTAGACCGGTTTGAAAGTAGTTTTTTCATGTTTGAGTTGGTATCAGATCAGAGAGCAAAAACTCTCTTATATGCATCACTTTTATGTCCGTATATGTGTGTGTGTCACGTTCACGTCTCACGATAGAAACCGAACATGACCTCCGATTGACATGCGTTTTTTGTCGACATGCCCTTCGACAAGGGTGTAATAGAATGTTTTTGGTGACCCTGGACGTCAGAAAGGTGGGGTAAGCGTCACTTAATTTTTTTCGAAAATTCCCGGCACCTCCACCAAAACGAGATTTGTAAATAATGTCATATAATAATGTTTCGACTGGAGTCCAGTCGAATTTTCAATTTTTTTTTATTAACATTTTACTTTATTCAATTTTTACTTATTACGCCAAAGTGTTTATCAGCAAAGACATCCGACTCCAAATAAAAATGTTGAGCTACTATTAATGGTGCGAAAAGTTGAGAGTTATAATCCAAGTTTTTGATAATGACATTGACACAGGGAAGAAATGCTCGTTATGTGGAAAAGGAGTGCGTGCTGGCGTACAATGTCAAATATGTGCAGTTTGTGTGCATTATAGATGTTTAGGAACCAAGGAAAGTGTTGAGTGGACTTGTAAAGAGTGTAGTGTACTCCCCCCCTTGAACAATAATGAACAATTAGGTCTACCACATAGTGCTACACTTGAAATTATTGATGTTGTGCCAGAGGATATTTGCGTGATTGAAGATAAGCAGAGGTTCGTTGGCAAATCGCTGTCTAGTGGGCCTAAGTCAAAGCGTAGTATACGAATAGGCAATGTCATACGAAAGAGAATCGTGAGGAGGAAGGTGTATAGAATGTTTATAAAAAAGAAGCCCAGCAGCGCTAATGGTGAAGATCTCATGCGATTGCAAGTAGACGAGCTGAAAACACGAATGCAAAAGATGGAAAGTGTTTTGTTGAATGTTGCATGGGATGGACCATCTGACACTGTGCTGACGGCCAGATTTGATCAAGAGGAGAGATTGGGGAGAATAAGGAAGATGGAGATAGAATGGATGTACAAAAAAATGCTGCGAGAAATGGATGAATTACGGGAGGTTAACAGGTCTATGAGAAATAAATTTGAGGAAATTAGGGGAGTGTTGATGGAGAAGGATCAAGAAGATGAGAAAAAGTTCAATAGACTCGAAGAAATGATCGAAGTAGGCATTATAATGAATCAGTGTGTGGAGATAAAAGAACTAGGCGTACAACACAACCAGAAGTGGAGGAACTTCGTATTATTAAGAGTAGACCTAATGATGTTGTGAGAGGTGAAACCAACACCAATGTCTCAAGTAAGTGTCAGGTAGGAGTACTTATTGATAGTCATATGCCTAGGTCTATGCAAAACAAGCAATCTGATCGAATAGGATGAAAGTGCCGCATACTAAACATGTTGAGGGAAGAGGATTGGTAGGAGCGCACGATAACAGCATGACATCCAACTCCCTGGCGCTGCCAAGCCCCAGAGGGTTCCCTTTTGCGCAACAGCAACATCTGTTGTGCAAGGACACGCCCATTTTCAAGCCTGAGAATGGTATGTTAAGACAGAGTGAGGCGCTACTAATAGGAGACGTAAGTGGAAGCATGTGCAGGGGTTTCTGCAACTCACAGGGAATGGGTGTAGAAAGAGAAAAAATATCGGGCCAAGGCATCCCCGGGAATCATGTTGGAGGACCTGGTAGGGCAACTGGAGAAAAGCAATCCTAGAGGAGAAATTGTGAGAAAGGTAGTTGTAATGGCCGAGTAGCCGTGATGTTTGAGAAAAGGGACTGATAACAATATAATAATTGAT
This sequence comes from Sweltsa coloradensis, assembly GCA_024449915.1. Classification (NCBI taxonomy): domain Eukaryota; kingdom Metazoa; phylum Arthropoda; class Insecta; order Plecoptera; family Chloroperlidae; genus Sweltsa; species Sweltsa coloradensis. Next base: position 442,038 of record JAMZAV010000108.1, on the reverse strand, counting down.
GGAATATCAAAGGTGGTAAAGTTGTTGAGGGAGACATATGGAAGAGATACCATAGTAGTAGTGAATGGGATTCTAGGAAAAGGGAGCTGTATAGTTAATAATCAACTTGAAAAGTGGACAAATGTGAATGGAGTGAATTTTGTAAATAGTAGGTTTTCACCTCGATGGGGATCAGGCAGGTATGCAGATGAGATGAAGATGGGTAGCGAGCTACGATTGGCACTACAGAAGATTGGAGTGAACGAAACAGAAATCAAGCATGAGGTTTTTCGTACAAGGTGGGTGTGGAGGAATCCATGCTAAAACAAGCGAAAGATTACCAACCGAACTTTTAAAAGGATGAGAAACCTGAAAAGATTGCAAACTAAAGGGAACAGGAAAGCGAAGATTAGTTAAAATAGGTACATTGAACATTGTCTCGCTCAATGGAAAGATGGAAGAGTTAATCGATACAATGATTGAACGTAAAATTGAACTTCTAGGACTAAGTGAGACAAAGTGGATGGGGAAAGGGGAAAAGGATTTACGAGGTGGGTACAAGTTGATGTGGTCAGGAGGCACAGAAGGAAGAAATGGGTTAGGATTCATTGCCAGCCCAAGATATAAAGAAAATATTGTAGGCATAGCATATACAAGTGACAGAATTATACAAGTGGAAATGGTAATAGATCAAGAACATGTGAATGTCATACAAGTGTATGCACCCCAAACCGGAAGACCTACTGAGGAGAAGGACAAGTTCAGGGAAGAATTAGAAGGTTGCATTGAAGGAAATGGCGTTATCGTTATGGGTGATTTCAATGCCATGGTTGGAGATGATAGAAAGGGTTATGAAGAAGTATTGGGTCCACATGGCTGGGGAAAGAGGAATGCAGATGGAATAAAAATGTTAGAATTGTGTGCACGAAACTCTTTGAAAGTAGGAAATAGCTGGTTTGAAAAGAAGAGGTGCAAGCATAAGATAACAAGATATGGATATGGAGACGAGGATACAAGGCACGAAACCATTATAGATTATATTTGTGTGGGGAAAGGAATAGAAAAGAGGTTAGAAGATGTGTGGGTTGTACCATCAGTAGCATTGGATAGCGACCACAGATTGCTGGTAGCTAAAATCTATGAAGGTAAAAATGTAATGAATAATAGAAGATCAAAGAAGACGCGAATTAAGGTGTGGAAGATACAAAGAAAAGAAGAAAGAGAAAAGTTTAGGCAAAAGATACGAGAAATGTTGCCATGTGGAGACATTCAGGAATCGAAGAAGAATGGCAAGGATTTAAGGCTGCCTTTGTAACTAGTGCAGAGGAAGTATGCGGAAGAGCAACGGGGAGAAGAAAAGAGAAGGAAACACCGTGGTGGAATGAAACAGTCAAAGAAGCTGTGCGCGATAAGAGACTGGCGTGGAAAGAGAAGATCAAGAATTATACAGAGGAAAATGTCATAAAATATGGGAGGGCGAAACAAACGGTAAAGCAAAAAGTACTAGAAGAGAAGAAAAGAGTATGGTGGAGTTCGGAGAGAAATTGGAGGAAGATTTTTAAGGAAATAAAAAATTGTTGTACAACATTGTCAAGGAGAAAAGGGGGAGAGTTTTAGAATCACATTTCCTACGAAAAGGAAACGGAACCGTCACAAACGACTCGCAGGAGAAGAAAGAGTTATGGAAAGAATATTTTCAGAGTTTGTTAAATGTAGAGGATTTAAGGAATGGAAGACCAGCGCACAAAAGTATTACCGAAGATAGCCCTAGTGAAGCAGGAGAAGACGAAGTAGAAGATGAGGAAGAAGAGCTCTCAGAAGCGGAAGTTAAATTGGCACTGAAGGAAATGAAAAACGGGAAGGCACCCGGGGTAGATGAAGTAGTTTGTAGATATCGATTAAAGCAGCAGGAAAAGACGGGGAGTACTGGATTTTCAGAGTGTTGACTGCAGCTTGGAGAGATAAAAAGATTCCAAAGGATTGGGAAAAGGGTATTATAGTACCAATATTTAAAAAAGGTGACAACAAACAGTGTAGTAATTATAGAGGTGTCACTCTACTTTGCCAATGTGCAAAGTTGTATGAAAAAGTGCTAGAAAAGAGAATGAAAGAAAAGGTGGAAAGAGGCTTGAGGGAGGAGCGACATGGTTTCAGAAGTGGACGGTCAACCGTGGACTTGATTTTCTCAATAAGACAGCTCTTGGAAAGAGAAAGGGAAAAGGAGGAGGAGGTATGGATGTTTTTTCTGGATCTTACAAAGGCCTATGACAGGATGCCCAGAGAGAGAGTTTGGGAATGCCTCCGAAAAAAGAAGATTGATAACAGATTGGTGGAAAGAGTACAGAGTATGTATGTGAAGAATGTGAGTTGCGTGGAAACTAAGGATGGCAGAACGGATTGGTTTGAAGTCAAGACAGGTCTTAGACAAGGGAGTGTACTGTCACCGATGCTCTTCAATATAGTACTCGACGAGATATTGAGGCAAGTGGAGAGGGGTGGGCCCGAGTCGTCTAGAACCTTACTATATGCTGACGATATACTCATATGGGGAAGTCATGGGAAGAGGTACAGAAGAAAGTGGAGAAATGGAATGAACGTACAGAAGAATTTGGACTAGAGATAAGCATTGACAAGAGTGAAGTGATGGTTATGGGGAAAAGTAAGAAATCTGGGAATAGGAAAAAGATTGTACTTCGAGGGGAAGAACTAGTAGAGACACATATGTTTAAATACCTGGGCAGCATAATCTCGACGATGGAAAAATAGACGCGGAGATTGCAAGGCGTACTGGTATCGCTGAGAGTTTCTTCCAGTTAGTGATGAAACTGCTTTGGAAAAAAGAAGTGCCAATGAGATGCAAACTTTTAATATACAAAGCATATTTGTACGGTACTCACATATGGTGCAGTGACATGACCAGTTGGGGTTTCAATTCAAGCTGCAGAAATGAAATTTTTAAGGAGTGTAATGGGAGTTACGAAGATTGATTAGATGAGGAACACGAAGATAAGGAAATAACTAGGAGTAGAGAGTTTAAACTTTAAGCTAGGGAAAGAACGGCTGAGGTGGTTTGGATACACGAAGAGGATGCAGAAGGACAGGATCCCTAAGGTACAGTATGAAGAAGATGCAGGAAACAAACAGAGAAAAAGAGGGAGGCCAGACTGAGATGGGAAGAAGTTATAGCAATGGATTTGAAAAAGAGAATGCAGCTTGGGAAAGGATTAACCAAGAAAAATGTTGGGAAGAACGAAAAACATGGAACAAACTGGTGGAGGTCCCTGAGGAAGAAGACAGAGGAGAGGAAGAAAGTGAAGTTGATGACGCAGAGGAAGAAAAAGATGATGTGGGAGAAGCGTCAGGCATGGCTAGCCGGCTTCGATAACCCCGTGGAGCCAAGAATGTGGTGGGACCCTCCCACCCCCTACCCGACTTAGTTGGAAAAAGGGTTTGATATTAATTAATGTGTTCGTATCGTATTTGTATTGTTTTTAACTGTGATAAATATGTTGTATTTCTAATTATTTAGATGTCACTTGTGGGTAGTTGTTCCTGTTGTCAGGGGTAAATACATATACATATTATACTCCTTTGTAAATCAGTGTCAAGTCACAGTCAGTAACAGTGAACAGGATAACCCCTGTCTGTTTTTTTGTTTTTTTTAATTACTTTTTTATTACAAAAACTTTAGTATTTACAATGTACACATATCGAGTTCACAGAAAATATAATTAAGTTTTAGGGAAAAAGGGAAAAACACATAAAATCAAAAGAATCAAAACAAACAAAAAATGGGGTATATCATATTACACGTTTCATGAGTGCGAGCAATTAAATATAACTAGGAAAACGCTTAAGTCCCGCCGCGTTGTTGGATGACCGTAATTGGTGCATTGAGCTGCCATGTGTTACGCGGATTTTCTGTTGTTCTGTGAAAAAATCATTTCTTAGTCGAAGATTTTTTTTAATTAAATTAAACAAAATAAAAAAATAACTTAATTTTTTTAATTAATCGTAATTTTTAACAAAGAAAAAAATCGTAAAATTGCAATTTTCATAAGAAATAATTATTCGATTGCGCTCAAATTTAAGACGAATATATTAATTCATGAAATTAAGGTTCTGTGAAAAAATGATTACAATCGGTTAAAGCATGTAGGTGTTATGAGTCAAAGAATTGTTTTAAAAAAGAAAAAACCCGTAAAATTTCGATTTTCATGAGAAATAATTTTTCGATTACGCTCAAATTTCGCACGAATATCTTAATTCATAAAATTAAGGTTCTGTGAAAAAATCATTACAATCAGTTAAAGCATGTAGGTGTTATAAGTCGAAGAAAGTTTTTAAAAATCGAAAAAAATCGTAAAATTACGTTTTTTATGAGAAAAAATTTCCCGATTGCGCTCAAAAACGTGGCAGTTCTAAGTTCAGAGATTTCGAAGGCCTCCATGAAATTTCATCGCAATCGGAGTATCGGTTTTGCCGGAATCGTGCTAACAAACAGACAAAAATACAGAAAGAAAGAAAGAAAGAAAAAAAAACATTCCGGATTTTTTTCTCCAGTGTAGTGAAATGGAATCTTCGCTTCGCTCGCTACGCTCATCCAAATAGCGTTTTAAAAAAAATGCACTGAATGTGGCCATGTCAGAATAAAATATGATTGTCGAAAAACAAGTTTTTTTAAATGTACACACAAAATTGTGAGAGCAAGTACAAGTACTGAGATGCGTTTTGTTGTTCATAGTACACTGACATACATACTTGAAATTCACTTAATACATTCACCGTCACGTGAGCTTTACTTAAAATAATACTGCAACAATTATACCTCCATACGGAAATTAAACTGGATGTATAACGTAGAACTAATAATAAAATCAAGAAGTGAGGACCCGGCACCTCCACCAACAATGCTATTCTTATGATTTCAATTTCTCGCTCGAACCCGGCGCCTCCAACAAACAATGCTATTCGTATGCAGTTTTAACTTTTCTCGCTCTACCTCGGCACCTCCACAATCCATATCACATTTGCATTCCTGAATCATTTGTTCATGACTAATCCGTCGCGCGAACGCTTTTTACATCGAAATTGTATGGATGAGCTTTTTTAAAAAAATATTTATGTCCAATAATAACGTTTTTTAAGTCGATCTCATTAATTTTTCTTTGTACTTTTTTTTTGTTAACTAGGACAACGCTTAAGTCCCGCCGACGTTGTTGGATGAGCGTAATTGGTGCATTGAGCTGCCACTTGTTATGCGGATTTGAGGTGGTTCTGTGAAAAAATCATTACTAAGTTGAAGATTAAACTTAACTTAAATTAAATAAAATTAAATTAAATTAATAAAAATTAACTTATTTTTTTTTTATGATTCGTAATTTAAAAGGAAAAATCGTAATATTGAAATTTTTCATAGTAGAATAATTATTCGATTGCGCACAAATTTTACACGAATATATAATTCATAAATTAAAGGTCTGTAAAAAAATCATTACAATCGATAAAGCATTAAGGTATTTTTTTGTCTGGAGAATTTTGAAAATTGAAAAAAGTCGTAAATTGCGATTTCGTAAAAATATTTTTTTGATAACGCTCAAATTTTACACGAATATATCAATTCATAAATTAAGGTTCTGTGAAAAAATCATTACAATCGGACAAAGCATGTAGGTGTTGTAGTCGAAGAAATTTTAAAAATCGAAAAAAATCGTAAAATTGCGATTTTCATGAGAAATTTTTTTTCGATTGTGCTCAAAAACGTGGCAGTTCTAAGTTCAGAGATTTCGAAGACCTCCATAAAATTTCATCGCAATCGGAGTATCGGTTTAGCCGGAATCGTGCTAACAAACAGACAAAAATACAAAAAAAAAAGAAAAAAAAAACATTCCGGATTTTTTTCTCCAGTGTAGTGAAATGGAATCTTCGCTTCGCTCGCTACGCTCATCCAACAATTAATAGCCAAAGAGGTTATAAATATAAATCATTGGACTTTTTCACTGTAAGTTAACAAAATATTTATTTAAAAGTGATATTTCGATTTCCTTCCAGAAATATCTCGAAATATCACATTTAAATAAATATTCTGTTAACTTTTGTGTATTTTTTTTATATTTCGAGATATTTCTGGAAGGAAATCGAAATATCACGTTTAAATAAATATTTTGTTAACTAACAGTGAAAAAGTTCAATGATTTATATTTATAACGTTACTACCTGTTATATAGTTTCATGTTTTATAATAAGCCAAAGAGGTGCTTATCACAATGTTCCGTATGAGATACTGTGGTCGGCTAGGGCGCACACTAATGGTGAAGACACTATACAACCCGGAGTGTGTCGAAGTGGAAGGAGCGTGTGTGGGGGGGGGGTGGGGGGGGGTGGGGGTAGATTTATGACAATGAAGTAAGAAACTCGGAAATCAGCTTCTCATATCAGAACGCCATCGGGCTATACCTCTAACACTAGTCGTCATTTCCGATTGTCACCCTTCTTTCCTACGCTTTATTACACGACCAATAATGGGGGTGGGGGGTGGAAGTTGGCCGTAGGAAAACGATTTCCTCACCCGGGAAGCGCGCCGTTTTGTTTGCCGTGTTAGACAAAAGACCTGCATACGTGCTCTAAGACGGTTCACTAGGCGCGAACAATGTGCTATCGCCGCCATCTTCAACCGAAAACACGTGTAGAGGGTGGGGGATTTGTCACACGGGGTAGATAACATCTTCGACACTTTACGACGGGGTGTAGGATCATAAAAATCCTAACTAAAACATACCGGGTCTTAATACTAATAACTTTTTTAAATTTTATAATCGTCCATGGACATCTATCTTTGTGACGTACTTGGTTATGGACGAGTGGGTATTTGAAAAGAAATGTCAAAGTGATTTTTATTAAAACAATTGAAGGATTCTCCTTGTGAATTAAGGATACTTTAAGAAAACCAAAGTCAGGATTGACCTTGTCCGGAATTGAACCTAAGACATCCCGTGTTGGAAATCCCATTGCTTGCTGTACGTCTTCAGTAGCCTACAACCATTGAGTATGTAATGAAGTTAGAGAACCCACGCCAATGGCCGTACCGCTGAAAATACGATAGTCTCTTTGTAATAGTTTATCATAATGCACTCAGCTAGTCTGCGTGCGAGTGTTCACTGTATTTTCGTATTTTCGGAGTTACGGCATGGTAGACAAGAGGTTACTGGCGTGAGATTTCCAACTGTATTACAAACTTAATGGTTCAACTAGAAACTTACCCTGGGGTAGAGATATTTATCTTGGGTATTTCTTTACCCCTTTATTTTCCTCAAAAGCTGGACACATCCAAGAAGATTTATTGTCGATAAAATACCAACGGAGAGAACATTTAATCGAGAAAGTTAATATAAATATCTTACCATAAACTTCTATTTTTTGTAAAACATGTTGGTGGGCGAACAGCCTTAAGCCATGTCAGTGTTGGCAGGTATTTTTTTATGATGTGAGATACTTGCGCTATGAAATGATTTATACATCAAGCAATGTGTAAATGGGGAAAACATTAACAAAATCTGGTTAAAACAATCGAAAGTTAAGGATTAAAGTAAATTGTACATTCACAAAATATAATCGATATCGTTTTCAAAATGCTATGAGTATTTGTATATCTGGGGTGAAATCCCCAAGGAACGATAATTGCAAGGACACATTCCGATAATTTGCCAAGTTTTAGAAGAAAACTCGTGATGTCCTTCAGGAATAAACCTCCAGCGTCCCGAATCAGAACCCAGCGTCCCATCACTAAACCAATAACGCTCCGGCCTTGTATGCATACCGTTCCGCACCCCTGGGCCCCAACCCCAACCCCCACCCTCCGCACACATTTGAATATAAACAACTTGTGATTGAAAGGGAAATAGAATGAGGAAATATTGGGTATGCCTATTGGCTGCCGTTGAAGTGGTCTTTAAGCGAGGTATTGTGGCGCGTGTGCCTGTGTTAGCGCTCCCCATAGGAAAGAGGATTGACTGAAAAGTAATTCTACGCAGCTTATGTGAGGAATAATGCTACTCAGAGCGTAACATAAGACGATTTAGAAACCGAAGCAATACGCTTCAATTTTCTCTCTTATCCATATTGTTTTCAATCTCCTGTCAAAACCTGAACCCTAATTAGATACAGATTAATTAATATCTTTCAACTTAATGGATTTCTTGGCATTGTTTTGATTCAAAATGGAAGGTTGTTGGATTTGTTAACCAAGTGTTACAATATATAAAACATTAAGTAGATTACAACTCTTTACTTAAATGTTTTAAATATTGTAAAATGACCTCTTCTAAATCTAAAACTAAAATAAGTTGTTTCAAATACATAAAAGTGTGCGCAGGTATAAATTAAATAAAACATAGAATAAAATAAATAAAATATTCGTTCTTCGAGTCTACCCACTCAGTCATATAACTGATTTTCAGTATAAATAAATCATATTATTTTCCTCGTCTTTTATTCTCCTAGTTATAAAATCATAAATCAAAAACTCGTTTTGGTACTGCATAATTAATAAATATTTTATAATTCCGCAATTTATGTTTCATACCACAAAACGATTTTCGTTAATTTATCATTTTTATCTATTTTATTTTTATTTTAGTTCAGGGACATGTAAATATGGTACACATAAAGGATACTACATAATTCATAACAACACAAATAAAACATATTCAAAATACAAATAACAAATAAATACAGATTGTTATCATAAATGTGTACATCACGAACCTCTACGTGGAGAAACAATGGCAAATAAATTTAACAAGATGGTAAATTGTTCAAAAAGTCACATCTATGTCAGTAAGATAATCAAACATAACTTTCTGTTGTCACTTTAAAGTAACTTTTATCTTAGGTGGGTACAGTATAAATCAACTATGAAAATGCATAACAACATTGATCTGACATGAAATGCACATTGCACAGCACAGATTTAAACATATTTTAAGTGTACCGTAAATATATATTTCAATTAAATAATTGCATATTGATTTAAGATTTATATCACATGGTATGGGGTTAGAATGTATCACAGATAAACAAATCATGTTCACAAATAACTTTTTGCTCATTTTATCCTCCGTAAAAAAATATTTCAAACATCCACGTGTAATTATTAGACGGTTTTCGGGACATTGCATCGCGTTAATTAGAAAGTAATAACAATTACCTGCGTCATTGCGCGCTTGACGTTTCGCAGCCTACTGTGAGCACGTGTTTCCTTTTTGGGAAGTCCTAATCCATATACATTTATTCGATTATTTTTCAACGTTCCGGCTAGATCTCATCGCATTTTTTTTGCGATTTTTTTGAGATATATTATCTGCGAAAGTAAAAAGATTAACATTTTATTTGATACATCAAAGCATGTGTATACAATAATATGGGCAAGTGAAAATTAACGAGTAGGAAGAAGCTTCCTCTTAGCAGGCAAACAGTACGCGTAATGAACCTGCTAAGTTATGGACACATAACATTGTTAGAGCCTACATGAATCAACAGGTACTTGTTTGGACTGTCCTGAGTAAAGATCACACTGGAATTAAATGCCGCTTATGTAAATATTTGTACATAATGTACACAAAACACGAAGTCAAAAAGTTGATTGCGGCTATTTAACATTGTTAATTATGTAGTTAGTTATCGTATTGGCTTTTAAACCACCCTACTATGGCGGCATGCTATCTACTAACACACCAGCTCAAATAACCAGGGTGAGAATCATGTGATGCATGGCAGCTGTGTACAGTTGTGAGAGCGGTTGACAGACAGGATATCAAAACATAAAAGTATATTTTGTAATTTATAACACTATCACTGTATTCTGATTAAGAGTCTAGACGTTTATAGTTACAGATATCAATTATGCACAAAAAATAATACAAACACATTTTCATGGAAAGTTACCAATGCTACAAAATGTTTGAGATTCCTTCTAAGACATTGATTTTCTATTTTCTAAAAATTTAAGAAGTTAGTTCGTAAGTGGGGTCGTCTTCGTCTTCGTCTTCGTCTTCGTCTTTGTCTTCGTCTTCGTCTTCTTTAAAAACTTTTCCCCAGTAAAAAAGTATTCGCCATACGAAATACGTAACATTTGTTTCACACTTCTGAGGCTTGGTTATTTCATTAGCAAGTTGAAGGCTCTAATTCCATGATAAATACTTCTCCGTTTGATCTCTATATACCGAACACTTTTTGGTTTTCTTTTGATTAAAATCTTAAAATTGGAAAATTCAAGAAATACTCTCATTTAATGCACATCGGAACCAAACGAGAAGCAGAATATTAACATGCGATAAGGTTACTTATTTCCATATTTAAAACATTTCTTTCTAATTAATGTACATAATTTTAAATAGCGTCTGATTTTTAACCGAATATTTGACATTAGTTTTAGCTAAATTCTTTTTAGTTTTGCCTATTTACCTAGTTAAATATTAAAATTTTTGCAGATATGACGAAATTGGAAATAAAGGGCTTTAGTGCCCTACCTGTTAGAGAAAATAATTCCTGATCTCTCCCTATAACCATCAATAGGGAACTGTCCTTGGTTTCAAATATATCTTACAAGTATTTAGTAATGTGTAACATTTAATTTAATAAACATTGCAATTAAAATAAACTATAAAAAATAAAATCTGCAGATTCTATGCATGTTCAAAGTTTCTGGGTTTGGACTTCCCGCACAAAGACTTAAGTCCGCGCTCTTTTGGTTGTGACGTTATCGTGAGGTGAGGAGAGGAAGCTGATTGGCAGAACTGCCAGCTCGCCGCCTCGGCGAACCTCAAGATCACGTCACACCCACCGTCAATGGCGCATGGCCGTTTTCCGGCGCGAAGCCCGGTTCAAATTTTTCCTCGTTCACAGTTAGCGCTAATAAAAGCCGGACGCATACAAAACTTTACTGGTCGGTATTTGAGGTTATTAGTAGGGACATATTAAAATTTGGTAATGAAGGACAGTTCCTTATTCTTAATTTTCCTATACCAAGATGAGAACAATGACACATTTTATAATCTTCTCACCCATTTTATTTTCTATTGCCTGGATTTTCACTAAATTGCGTTTTGAATATGGTTTTTTTTAAAAAAAATTGTCTGGACCGGCACCTCCACCAAAAATGTAGGTAAATCCTGGACCGATCCCTTCATCATTTATTTTTCTGTAAGCCACATAAGGAAGTAAATTTGAATCAAGCTATACCAAGATGAGGAAAAAACAAATGTTTGAATCGTTTTGAGGTTTTTAGTTGATGAAAGTAGATACTTTTTCTTTACTTTAGAATAAGAGCTTAAGGCTATTGTATTGCCCTCTAACCGATATTTTAAAAGTCAGAGATAGATGACTAAAACCTTAGCTAAATGAAAAAGGGTCTTAAATTTAACAAGAAAATACATCTTGTAATTTTTTGGCGGGATGTTACGTCCCTGTCAGGCAGTGTTCCCTCTTTTTACCCAAAATTTGAATAAAATGGCTGACAGGGACGTAATGTCCAGCACAAAAATTACAAAATATATTTTCCTATTATGTTCAAGGCCCTCACTCATCAAGATAAGATTGCAGACATCTTCCTTTGATTTTAAAATATTGTTTAGAGAGCGATACAATAGCCTTAAACAAAATAAAATACATGACAAGATCCAAATAAGCTATTTTCGAGTTTTTGTATAAGTTGTCAACGCTGGTATTCACGTTCATCTCTTTCCGTTGTCGTTGGTATCCTCAAGTCACCCCGCTCAAGCTCTCACAAGACATGCCAAACTCGACACAATTTTCACTTCCCCCGTCTGGGTTGACCGCGCGATAAGGGCTGGACGTCAGCATGTCAGCGACGACGCATAGAGCTCAAGAAGGATGATGGGTGAGGCCCCAGGGAAGGGGTTGCTTTGCCAGGGATGATTGACGATAATGGGTCTACAATGTCCTACGCTATTTCAACGCCTTTTCGGACACCGAGGCTCAATTATCATAAACTCTTTAGTGAAGGAAGGGAATTATTTGAAAGACAATTTTCAAGAAAGCAATTTTTGCTTGTGTTTTACTATGTTTTCAAACAAGTAGTAGTATGATTTATTTATTTAGCTTTCTCTAGTTAAAGTAACATGTCACAACCGTAAACGTGCAATATAACAATGCTAAACATAAACCTACCTGAATATACATAATTCACATGTCAAAAACAGAGTTTATACATATTACATCATAAAACTATTCCGTGCCATTGCAACAATAACAATTTCAGTAATATTAAATATGTCGGCAATATTATGTTTCTTATAATATTTATTTCAAACATTTCACAACCATGGAAGATTGAATATAATACGAAAATTGATAGATATGTATAATTTGAATTTTGAGAAATGGATGCTAAATCGGTAAACATACATTTTTTAAAACGCTTGAAAACAATATAAAAAATATGGTGAGGTTCATTTAGTAAAATTGTTCAAAAGACCTAAGGAAAAGAAAGTGGAAAACGAGACAATGTGGGGGGGGGGGGGTCAACATGGATAGACCCGGAGGCCAAGAGTTTGGTGGGAGACTCCCACACCCTACCCAACTCCATTGTTGGACATTGGTCGGATATGATTATTTTTGTATCTCTTATTATGTGTATTATCATTTATATTTTGTAAGGGGTGCGTAAATCAAATATTTTCATGTGACTGGAAAGACGCCACTTACGTCACTACACTTGCGTATTACACATTCCCAACATGTTTTCCAAATAGTCCGCCCACCAACATATTTAGTAAAGAATTACTTCTTATTCAGCCTAGACACTTGGAAATTACGCATCCAAAGCACGTCCTCTGAAAACCTCCCGCAACACTTTGTACTTTTAAAATGCCGGCGCCCGCATGCAGCCCACATAAACATCCCCAGAGCCCTACTAACTACCTCTCTAAGAAGGTCTTGTCTTGCTACAACTTGATTGGCTTGCTTAAGAGGAAGGAATACGAAAATATTGAAACCGCGAAAAATTACCGTTCTTTAGTTCAGATTTGTATTTATTATCTTCAAATAAGCTCTCAGTTGTTCATTCATGACGAATGGTGAACTCATTGAATAATTAATTCTAGCACTGTGCTGGTAGAAACTTTGGCAGTCGGATTGGGTAGGGAATAGGCAGCCGTTATAATACTGCATGTGAAAAATAGCGAATTTTACCCTTAAGACAAATTTTAAATTTTTATTTTCACACAATTAATTTTCTAATGTTTGGATTTTAAAAAAAATGACGTTTTTAATAATATGGGTTAGAAATTCACATTTGTCTGGACCGGCACCTCCACCATAATAAAGAAAAATTGTTTCCGAAATTCGGATTATTTTTTTGACTGTCGAATCATCCCCTAAATACCCGATCGACCCTAAATTTTGAGTACCCGCACACCATTAATTAATAACTTTCCGTATAATACATTCTTAAAAGACAAATTACTAATAAATAATATTCACCTTCTTGCAAATTGAATTAATTTGACATTTACATATTTAACCAACTAATGAAACATTTTTTAAACATACGATTTTGCTCTGTTTTACAAAAATAATAAGTTAAACATTCAGAAAATGTACACATATTATAATTCAATGAAACAATGTCAGTTTTCTAAATCATAATTTTTCACACCAACTCCGCAAAGTGTTTAATAAGTAATAAATTAAACTTATCGGCAAGTCTCTGTAAGTTTTTTTTAATAAGAATGAAAAAGTAGCAACTTTCCAAAAAGAGGAATTATTTTAGCTACTCCTCTTAAAGTCTCAACATTTTTTTATTGATGTATGAAATTTTTCGTAATAACGTTTGAACTTTTTATAAAAAATGAAACTATATAAAAAGGTAGTAACGTTATAAATATAAATCATTGGACTTTTCACTGTTAGTTAACAAAATATTTATTTTAATGTGATATTTCGATTTTCTTTACAGAAATCTTTTTCAAACAAAATTAACAATTAAAAAACCACAACAGGGCAGGACAAAAAACATTTCACAAAATATTATAAATATGGCTGTGCATTTAATACCCAAAATTATTAACAAAAAAGTTATTATGAATAAAATAAAAAACCAAAATACAGAACATTAAATTGACAAGTTGGACAGTTATTGATGTATGAAATAAAGTTATTGATCTAGTGATGAAATTGATGGACAGAAACTTTTCCAAATGGCTGGATAATTAACACTAGGCACACTGATTGTATTGGCCACACATGAAATCAAACCCAGCTTCCTTAATTTTCCGTGTTGTGGCATTAGACTCATGTGCAAGGATTGAAGCGTCTTCCCAATTAATATGATGATGATTTTCATAAACATGTTCTGCGAGTTTTGAAGTATCAATCTTATGTTGTTTCACATTGTTCTTGTGTTCTTTTATTCTTACCATCAAAGGTCTCTTGGTTTCACCAATGTATCTAGCATCACATTCGCAAGGTATAGAATAAATAACACCCTTAGATGACTGAACCTCATCCCTAGGTTTAGTCTTGGTGAGAATGCTTCGCAACGTATTAGACGAACTAAAAACAACTCTGATGCCATACGGAGCTAAAATGCGTTTGATCTTTTCTGAAGATTCGGATAGTACCCAATGCAGACCGTTTTATAAATCCTAGGTTTAACCACCTCAATATCTTTACTCAGTCAGGTTTGATGATATCTTGTGGAAAAATAGTCTTTTTTAACCAGTCATTTGAGTATCCGTTATTCTTCATAGCACCAAATATTTTTTCCAGTTCAATTTTTAGGCTTGTGGGAGTTGAACAGATCAGTTGTGCACGAGAAACCAAACATTTAACCATACCTTCTTTAACATGTGAAGGATGATTTGAATTGGCATTCAAATATTGATCGGTGTGTGTTGGTTTCCTGTACACAGATGTAGAAAACGAATCTAAATCTTTCTTGATGAATACATCTAAAAACGGTAGACCGCCATCCTTCTCCTCTTCAAACGTGAACTTCATCTTAGGATGGTAGGAATTAAGATCTGATAATAACTTATCTACCTTGTCTTGATCTTCACAATGAATACAGATTATGTCATCAACATACCTCAACCACAAATCTGGTTTAAGCGATGACTGTGCGAGAACGTCTGTTTCAAGAGAATCCATGTATATATCCGCAAGTAAAGGTGACAAACAACTGCCCATAGCTAGACCATCTAGTTGATGATAGACGACATCAAATTAAAAATAGCAAGACATGAGAATTAACTGCAAAAGCTCCATTATTGCATCTACAGATAGAGAAGTTCTAGACTGTAGTGAACAATCAGTTAATAATTTGTTTTCACAAGTAAAAAGAATTTCCCTTGACAGGTACACTAGGAAACAAATTTACAACATCAAAACTCAACAATCTAGACTTGTCACTAAATGGAACTTCTCTCAACTGATCTACAAGCTCCTTTGAATTTAAGACAGCTGATTTAATGTTATGAGTCAGAGGTTTCAAGATATTTAAAAGAAATTTAGATAATAGACTAAAAGGTGATCCCATTGAACTCACAATTGGCCTTAATGGAAGCCCTCCTTATGTATTTTCGGCAAACCCATAAGCATGTGGGGTTTTGGAGAAATGTGGTGTTAAATGAGATCTTACCTTAAAGTCAATGTTTTTTTCATATTTCTTGAGCATGTGATATACTTGTGTTTCATATGCAGATGTAGGATTTTTCTTCATAACTTGATACGTGATTCATTTTTAGTATTAGGCTGAATTTGTCCACATAATTAGTTTTATCCATGATGACGGTAGCTTTCCCTTTATCTGCTGGCAATATAATAATTGTTTCATCCTTCTTCAGGTCTTGAAGAATATTCATTTCATTGAAAGTCAATTAGGTTTAGGCTTTTTTCCATATCTCATTAAAGAGTTTTTAATACTTGCTCTTACTTCATCTTTAGATTGTCTTCCACGAAAAATAAACTAGGTTCGACTATAGACACAATATCAAATTGGTCGACAATTTTTGGTGTTATTGAAAACCCTAATCCTTTTGAAAGAAACATTTCTTCTTCAGGTTTAAGGACTCGAGACGATACATTCAAAACTGTCTTCACAACATCTTTGGAATTATTATTCACGATATTAGTTTTAGGTGGGCTCAATCTACATTTCTCTTGTTTAAGCTTTCCAAATTTTAACATTGCTTGTTCTTAACATTAACAAACTCCAAATCAAATCTGCGTTGAATAGATAGGATTCTACTTCCCATACGTATGTCTTCAACCGATGATAATGCGATGATAATATGGTCCATATCTTTGTGTAAAAACTCTTATTCTTGTGTCTTAAAAATCCAATTTGATTTTTCATAAGTCTAAAAGAGGCTTCATTTAAGATGAACTGGCTTTTATTCGAAAAATAAAAGTTGTTCTTTAGTCTGAACCCTTGAGGAATCAATTTTTGTTCTTTACATTTGCACAAAAATGTAAGATGGTTCATATGTCTGGCCATAATACCGGACAAATATTCCAATCTCCTACTTAAGGAATTAAAATCTTTTGTAAACGTACCAAACTTCTTGCCAGCAGCTCCAGCTGTCAGATTTGGTCCAATTCTAATCAAGTCCGTTGGGATTCTCTCAAATGCTATATCAAATGTTTCAGGCAGGTCCATACTGAGGCTTATTATAAAAAATGAAACTATATAACAGGTAGTAACGTTATAAATATAAATCATTGGACTTTTTCACTGTTAGTTAACAAAATATTTATTTTAATGTGATATTTCGATTTCTTTACAGAAATCTTTATCAAACAAAATTAACAATTAAAAAACCACAACAGACAGGACAAAAAACATTTCACAAAATATTATAAATATGGCTGTGCATTAATACCAAATTATTCCACAAGATATCATCAAACCTGACATGAGTAAAGATATTGAGGTGGTTAAACCTAGGATTTATAAAACGGTCTGCATTGGATACTATCCGAATCTTTCAGAAAAGATCAAACGCATTTTAGCTCCGTATGGCATCAGAGTTGTTTTTAGTTCGTCTAATACGTTGCGAAGCATTCTCACCAAGACTAAACCTAGGGATGAGGTTCAGTCATCTAAGGGTGTTATTTATTCTATACCTTGCGAATGTGATGCTAGATACATTGGTGAAACCAAGAGACCTTTGATGGTAAGAATAAAAGAACACAAGAACAATGTGAAACAACATAAGATTGATACTTCAAAAAATCGCAGAACATGTTTATGAAAATCATCATCATATTAATTGGGAAGACGCTTCAATCCTTGCACATGAGTCTAATGCCACAACACGGAAAATTAAGGAAGCTGGTTTGATTTCATGTGTGGCCAATACAATCAGTGTGCCTAGTGTTAATTATCCAGCCATTTGGAAAAGTTTCTGTCCATCAATTTCATCACTAGATCAATAACTTTATTTCATACATCAATAACTGTCCAACTTGTCAATTTAATGTTCTGTATTTTGGTTTTTTATTTTTATTCATAATAAACTTTTTTGTTAATAATTTGGTATTAATGCACAGCCATATTTATAATATTTTGTGAAATTTTTTTGTCCTGTCTGTTGTGGTTTTTTAATTGTTAATTTTGTTTGATAAAGATTTCTGTAAAAAAATCGAAATATCACATTAAAATAAATATTTTGTTAAAATAACAGTGAAAAGTCCAATGATTTATATTTATAACGTTTGAACTGAAATGCAACTACAGATTTCGAAACAAAATATTCAAATGTTATAATCAATACCAATAATAATAAGACAAAATAAATACAAATCTTACTGATTATAATAATTATTTGTATTTATAATATTGAATCAATGAATACAAAACCAAAAGATTATAATGCGTTTTTTTTTTTTACCCTGACTTAAGTTCCAGCTAAACCATAAAATACATATTATTAACTTTTCGCAAAGTGTGTTACACTCTTGTGACATTAGGCCTACTAAATAATGATAGTTTCACGTGGTTTAATATTCGGTGTATCCTTCCTCTTAACCACAAGACGAACAGGCCCCGACCCTGGATTCTCCATCCTTGCAACATTGAGAAGTAAACTCGATTACTGCTGCTCCACCCCGCATCTTAGCGTTCTAGTTGTACTCGGAGCTGGAGTAGCGGGCTTGTGGAGCGGTTTCCGCTCGCGGAGCGCTAGGTAGCGCTCTTTGTCTTCTGTCTTCGCACAGATTAGATTGTCCTTGTACAGACGTGATGGAGGTGGAACCACTTTAATGGACGTTTCCACAAACATCCAGGTGGCATTAAAATATCTTACAAAGTAAGGTGCTCCTGCAATTAAAAAATATGAGAGAAGAATTTTATATATATATATATATGTACCGTTCGTTATGCTTCAAAGGCTGCAATTTCGTAGTATTATATTAATTGTAATTTATAATTTTTTATTACATCTATACTCAATACTACATGACTCTTACAACAAAATTAAAACACAACAAATTAAAAAAAAATATTTCCCAAAATATAAATAAAATTTCAGACATACATTCAGTTATGATTTTATTTCTATGCAAATTTTGAAATAAAATATGAATAAACTGTAATGACTTTTAACAAGTGTAGATGGAAGAATCCAGAACTTCAGAAAGTCAGTAATAATAATGGTTTACTAGATCCTCTTGTTGGTCGAGAATGTCAAAGACGTTGATAAACAACTTTTTGCACCAATTAATGTTATTTACATATGTCTTCCTTAATGTTTTCTCTGCGCAATGATATGTTGTTTTAATCATTGACTCAACTGACATTTAATTTTGAACATCTTCAACACATTTGATAATTTTCAGTTATTAATTTTTTTCTATTTTTAGTTTGATTACTAATTATAAACATCATTTAAACTTTCGAGTCTGTTTTATTTTTATACAACCAGAGGCTAAATTGTATAATCATTCATGGAAAGTGCAACAGGTCCATTCATCAGATCATTTATGTACGTATACCATTCTATTTTTGTAGCTTCATCTTTTTCTTTTAACTCTACCTCCAGGTTCAACATTAAATGAGATATCGAAGTATATTGAAAAAAGTGAGTACATTTTCCAAATAACGCAAGGTAGTTCTAAATTTCTCAATTTCACTTGATTTTTATTTATGAAAATGGAAATAATCTGTAATCACGACGTTCTTTTTAAATGTCAGTCTGTGTAAGACATGATTTACTACCAACATGCACAGCAGTTTATTAGTAGATACTTTAAAAATAATCTAGAAATAAAAACCAGTCTTTTACTTCTCCACATACAAAAACGAGTTTCCAATAAATCTATCAATGTCTTGAATCGATATTTTTTCTGTTTTGCCAAAATGTTATTTTTTCTTCTAAGATATTCATCACCATGTCGAAAAAACATTACAAAAAGTCTCATCATAAAACTAATAGCTTTCCCGTTACCTGATAAAAATCGCCACAAAAAATATCACCATTTATTTATTGGCCATGACGTAAATAGACAATTCTGTATTTTATCCTCTTTTATATCTAAAACCAATATTAATACGAAGTAAGTTAGCAAACGAAGGGAAGGGAAGTGAACCCTAGGGAATCGCACGATCAGTGTAAAGAGAATATATATTGAAGATGCAAGAAAAGGGGTGCCAAAAGTAATCGATCTTCGGAAGGAACATGAATAGCAGATGAGGGGGGGGAATGGGGGGGGGTGACGGGACGTAGTTAATAAAACAGAAATCAGAAAGAAAGCAGAGAGAGAGGCGATGAAGAAATATATCGGCCGAAGTTGGGTTGAATGGTAAAATAAGTGGTAGCCGTCTATGGCTCATCTATCTTCTTTAAAACTGTTTTTATTAGTCAATAATAGGATGAAGGTTGTTTATTGATACAAGATGAATATAGCGCGGACGCGTGTGGGTGGAAGGAAGACATGGCCGTCGTTTTCATTTAGGACGTAGCAAGTGACAGACAGGGTTGCCACGTGTGCGTGCTTAAAATAAAGTGTGAGGTAAATTTGGACGAGGCCTGCGGGATTTTATCGGTAGGATTATCGATGTATTTCTAGGTTATGAGCTAGACTGGTAGCGAGACTGTAATTTTTATTACTTTCTGGCTTTGCTGATTGGCGCGTTGACATAATATTGATTTATCGATCCCGGTGTCAATAACTGTGGCAGACGGTGTGCATGGATCAGAAATCTATTCGGTAAATGATAAATGATGTAAAATTATTTGTGAACTGAATTATTTATAAAATAAAGTAGATTTATATTGTTTTTAGTTACACATTTTATTAACTCTACCGTAAAAAATCTTAACTTTTATTTGTGAAATGGATAACATTTTGACATTTCCATGCATGATAAGTATTAAAATGTGTGTATGATTAATTTGTGAGTAATGCTTTCACTGACTAAGTGGTTAGACTCTAAAATAAAAATGTATTTATTTAATGCAATACAAAATTTGATGTGTTCATTTTCTCCAAAGCTATACATATTTTACTGAATAAAACTTTCATCATTGCCATAAAAATCGGTTAAATATTTTTTACAAATAAGTTATTTTTTCGGATTATTATTGCATATTAATTTGATTTAAAATTTTAATAATTACGTATTGTTATATAAAAATTGCTGCGAATTTGCGTATTTGTAGTAAAACGAAGAAAATCAAGTTCTTAC
Source organism: Sweltsa coloradensis (assembly GCA_024449915.1). Taxonomy (NCBI): domain Eukaryota; kingdom Metazoa; phylum Arthropoda; class Insecta; order Plecoptera; family Chloroperlidae; genus Sweltsa; species Sweltsa coloradensis. The sequence continues at coordinate 421,352 of JAMZAV010000108.1, read as the reverse complement.
TCTAAGATGTACTATAGTTTTGGAAATTGGTTATTAACATTCGTCTTGTGGTCAGACGGTTTGTTATGCATGGCTTGAGATGAAGGATTTGTTTGTAGAGGATATCAATCTAAGATCTCCTCAACTCGTGAGCTCCTGATCAACCCTAGCCAGATTGTTCTGTACGCGCTTCAGTTGTCGGCACTACCGAGTGGGGGAGGGGGAGAGGGGGGAAACGGACGGACCCAGAGAGGAGTATTAAAAAGTAGCAGCACTCCAGATGAAGCAGATTAGATTTTAAATGGAGAGGAAAATTTCTACTCAAGGGAGAGATAATTTTTCTTTGATTAGGATGTAAAAAAAAGAGTTGGAATAATGAAAGGTGTTAGGAACTGGTGTGAAAGGCAGTGAGAAAGCAACGAATTTTAGAGAACATCTGGGGTATTCGGGGTTGCAAAAAGGGAAAGGGCAATTAAATTTCATTTCTTTTATGGATATAAATTATGTTCTGGATTTTTAATGTGGTTAGTGTGAAAATTCCTGTATGTTTTAGAAAGGGAGAGGGTTGGTTTTTGTAGAGATCGTGCCACCTAATATGTGTGACCAAAGAGACGAACTGTGTTATACGATTGTCGTCATTTTTTTAATGTAATAAGATTTGAAAATAAAAATTTCAACTCGACTTGGGATTCAAATTTAATAAAAGTGTAATATAATGATAAATTATGATACAAATCTTATTAAAGTATTTATTTTTGTATCATTCCCAAGAAAAATCTTTAATCGAATTTTACGGCAAAAGTTTCATCACAAACTTTCAATAGTCTAATTTCTTCCTTCCGATTATTGACAATTGATTAGAGAGACGGGAAATTATTTCCCGGGCCTCGTTCCGTGAAATCCAATCTCATTTAAACGAATGGCAATTACGATGCCTTCATAAAATACGATCTCCCACTTGAGATATTTCTCGAATTGTTGAGGTAATTCACCAAACATCCTACAAGAGAATCACATTTAGAAAACAAGTGCCCCTTATTCAATTAAATTTACTCAGACAGCCAATGTTGAATAGAAAGCGTTAAAATGGAGACGCTCCAAGGGGATTTCTCTCGAATTGAAACGCACATTTCTAATTGATTGGATGGATGGGGTTAATATCATGAAAGGAACTGAAATTGGAACTTAATCTGGATAAATAAGGGAGCGTAGCTACCGAATAGGTACGTTAATATAGCATTTTCAAGAATCATTTTATAGCGTTTTGTAAAATCTGTTTTGTGCCCACATTCAAAACCTTGTGAATGAGGCATCCTCATATTTAACTTAATAATTCCGCCATCAAGTTTGAATTAATGTCACGTGAACGAATTTTTTTAAATGCTATGTTTAAAACAAAAGTGGAAAAAATATCACTTTGTAGCATCTATACACGAAACTCTATTTTCACGTCTAAACATCACCTTTCTGTCTGTCCGTCCGTTTGTGCGTGTGTCACGCTCACGATTAAAACCGAACATGACGTCCGTGTAACATGTGGTTATTTGCATGGTTGCCATTGCCCTTCAACAAGGATGATACAGAATGTGTTTGGTGACCCCGGGAGTAAGGGGGGGGGGCGTGGCTAGCCCCCTAGGAAGTTTGAACATTCATGACCCGGCGCCTCCACCAAGACAAAAGGACAACGATGCGGAACTTTTTTAATCGTTTACAAATAACCTTGGTATTGGTGTCATTTAACTCTAATAACTTACCCTTTTTCAGTTGTTAGCCCAATAATATTTAACAACTATAGTAGGTAGGCTAGATCGCCAGTCTCCAAATACGTCCGCACAAGCGCGAGCGTACCAAATTAAAGCGTCAATCTTGACCTATTCAAGATGGCGATTAGTCTCTTTGACATTATGTTTTGAATGCGATTAAGTATTATTTTGGGTTGTTTCAAGTTCAATTAACAGCGAATCATTTTATTTTAATCTTTTCGACGTTTTGTTATAGAATCGATTCCTGTTTTAGGTACTGCTTGTTCGTTATGTCGTATTATTTCCATAGGTGGTAGGTAACCTAGACCCACATAAATAAAATTAATACCATGCTGATACATTTATCGTATTAATTAACATCCTTTATTTACCGTAAATGTAACAAAGGAAATGCCCAATTTATTTGTACCTGCTTTACTTTCAGCGCTGCAAATGGGCATTACGACACTATAGCTCTGAACAGCAATATCTACACAATAAGATCAGCAAATATATTTATAATTAAAACTTTTAATCGAAATTCGAGAACAATTACAGTTTTTAAAACTCTTGTAAACGATACTTCACTGATATTTTGTCAACTGATTGTGTTATACTGTAATGTATTGTTTATATTCAGCGAATTGTTTTGTTTTTAACCACATCAATCATTGTATTAATTTTAACTCTCTATTGTTTAATTGCGTATTAATAAAACACCGTTTGTTTTAATAATATAAGAGCTGAGATTCTTTGAATAATTAGGTTATATTTAAATAAAATGTAAGACTTTTATACTTGTTTTTTTTTTATGAAATTTAATAAATAAAATAAGTGCAATACTTCGGGTACTTGCAGCACCCTTCCAATGGCAACGTTCCGTTTGTTCTTTAGAAAATACAAAAATCGTTACTTTTTAAAAACAATTTCAAACAATTGCAAGCAATGCAGGAATCAGTAGAATAACTCTAAATCTTTTCTCAATTTTGAATGAAAAATGCTTCAGAATAGAATTATTTGGAAACGCTAGGTCAACAGTTTTCTACTTGTAAAGAACATTCCGAACGCGTTTCAAGCGTCTTCAAGAAGTTTCGAAACTTACCCAGGGATGAAAACAGTTCGTAAAGTGAGAACTGATAATGGTTTTTCTTAGATTATCTTCACAGGGAAACCTTTTCATTTCCGGTGTCTTACTGGAAGTCTAGATCGGAAAGAATGGGAAATGGTTGTCGCAGATAGAAGTCATTCGAAATATGTTACTAAATAGACTTAATGTTATTTGCATGATAATGAAATTTTAATACATTTACAAAAAACATAAAATAAATAAATAAATTTATATTTAATCAATCAAAGCATTCTATTTTGAAGCTCTTAGATCAGACAAGAAATCTTTTGATCCCAAACAAATTGCAGAGTTGAGTTTCTTAACTTTTTTCATACTGAATGTTTGCGCTTAATACGCTTAGATAAATTCAACTTTCAAAACCTGATGGGAAATCGCCTTAAATTATTTGTATTTAATAAAAAATTGTGATACAATATTTTAGTGATTCTCACACTATTTACTTTTTTTTACACCTTACAGTTGATTGCTAACTTTATTTGTATTTTACTGGTTGTTTTGCATAATTAATCGTTTATGTTAAATAAATACTGTAAATTTCTTGTCATGTACCACTGTGGTAAAAAATAAAAGTAAAACACATATCAAATAAAATCTTTTAGAGGGATTTCAGTCATGATAACTGGTATTGAACTAGCGTCCTTCGAAATCAGAGCCGTTTTATCAGCTTTATGTCGATAACTTATCAGCCGAGTAAGGTCAATCAAGGTTATTTCAACAAGCTTTCCATCTCGAGTCGAAAGAAAAACGTCCAAGTCAACATCCCAAGTAATCGTCTGGATGGATCATAGTGATTGTGTGGTTTCCTCTTCTAGCGTAGTGTACACCACGTCTGGTGTAGGGAGCGTAGACTTCACCGCGTCTAGACGAGACCGATTGATATTGTCCACCCAATAAAATTCAAATGCGAACGGTAGTAAAACGGGTCAACAAGATGGAAAGGCTTTCAGGCGTGTTAAAGCGGGTTAGAACCAACTGTTTGGATGGTGTAGTTTGTGGCTGCCATCCGATGTTGGGAGACGGTCGTGGCTGTGAGAAACCGAAATTGGCGATAGAGTGGATAAAGGTTTTAGTTCTGTTACACTTGCCAACATTTCGGGATTGTAAAGGAATCTGGTCCAGAGATGCAACTCTTGAGCTGGATATTCTATGTTTTAGTCAATATTATCAATAATTAGAAATTTATGGAACGCTACCAAATGCAAAAATTTTGTTTACTTACAGTCTAAAATTCCCTTAGTTTTTGGTTATAAATCAATTTGTAGTAATTCATTTCAAATGGAAATGTTTTATAGAAGATTTTTGAAGACGGGAACAAGAATTTATGAAATATGTCAAGAATATCAATTTACTACAAAGAGCTAACTTTGAGATTTCAAACGCTCCAAATGCTTAATTTAAAACTAAAAATGCTAAAAAGTTAGATATTTATTATTTCTTTTTTTTTAAATGTATTTAATTTGTTTCATAATTACAGCAAGATTAATTTTGTTTCCATGCAAATAAATTACTTTATTTACTGCATATCATGTACAATTTTTATAATAATGTACGATTTGATGATGTAAAAAATAAATATCATCAATGCAGCAGTTTCACAGCAAATTGACTTATGGGCACACATTTTGACAGGATTATATAGAGAGCCATTTGCAAAACAACAGGGGTTTGTCAGTGGTTTGTTAAGGCCATGTCTACCATGAGATTGAGAAGCAAAAGTAATTATGTTTTGGTGATTGATGAGCCGTTTACTGAAGGGGGGGGGGGGGCAGCATTTCGAGTTTATATGTAGGCTCGTCTTGTTGAGAGTGTGTTTCCGGATCGTTTTTGGGACAACTTTGCCTAACTACTTTTTATTTCGGTTGACCCCTTTGGGATTTGTATTTTTTTGTACTTAGTCTGTTCAAACGTAAATCCGATACTGGGATGATCAGATGTTTTAGGCTCGGGATAAAAAGCACGTTTTAGCGAGCGCTTTTTCTACACCTTCAAATTATCTCATTTTGTAATCAATTTGTTAAACCAAACGTGATTCAGATGGTTTTGACTCGCCATTAAAAAAAGTATTTTAACCAGACGTTATTGAGCTTCTGCTAATCCCTTAAACCTTCATTTTGTTCTAAATTCAGTGCGTAAAACTTTGAATTTTCTTCATTCGCTTGTTGATAAATGTTTTTCTGCCTCTTTGGAATCTAAATACTTTATTTTTTATCTGTTTTCAACTAACATTTTCTAGTCCGACAAAGTGACATGGATTTTGAAAAGTACGTACGAGAGAGTTTTCATTTCACTCCACTTAGATTCCGTTGTTTTCATCTATTGTTTTGTTTTTAAATTCAATAATGTTTAATTAACATTTTAAACTTTTATGGACCGTTAATATTATTTCAAAGGTATAAGAGTTTTTGTTATTTCGCCGCGTCGCGAGTTAACATTGTACGTACCTCGACGTTTCGTTGCCTCTGTGTGTGTAAGCAAACCCTCATTCACATTAAGTTGAAGTTTGTTCAATAAAGCACCAACTTGATGTTTTGATAACCAAAGTCAAGAAAACCGGCACAAACCCTACACGCGGAGGTTTTTGTTACTTTTGTTGAAGGATCTCACTGAATTTGTTAGAATTGTTTAGGTGTTCCTAGACTTCAAACAATCCTGAACTTATTTTCCAACTAGATTTTAAGATGTTCTTTCCATTGCTTTTACAGATATAATATCTAGGACGTATTTTCATCTTTTATATATCCATTCATGCATTTAGGCACGGCATTATTTTCTTGTAACTTATCATTTAGGCACGGCATTATTTTCTTGTAACTTATCATTTTACGAATCATTCCGTTGGGTTGATTATTTAATAAAATACGTACGTTTGTATACGACTGTGAATACCATCATCTGAGGCAGACTGGAGTCCACAAACTTGAGATTGCTTTGTTGAATTCTTTTTCTGAGACAACAACAAACTCAAACGTCACGATTTTATAAAGTAATCGAACAGCGAAATGACCATCAAAATATTTAATTTCTTTCTTATAATTTCGAACTGTGAATGATTAAAGTTTTAAATTACCAGTATTTTTTTATAGATTGTTATTACTTTAAATTGTATAAAAAAAGTATAAACTTAAATATATAAATAGATAAAATGTGAACTTTCAGGTAGTTCAAGATATTAGAACGATCGGTTTACATTTTAAATATAATTTTTGGACCTTTTCGGGTTTATACTTAAAAAAAAAGTAATAACAATCAATTAAAAATACCAAAAAATTCAAACTGTCTTAAGGAAAAGGTCCTAAAATTTATAAAATCTTCACCGATCTCACTAAAATCGTGAACAACCTATAGTGTTTCTTAAATTCATGCCTGGTTAACCCAGGATCGGTTTTCTCCGAAGTGTCTGTAGAAAAGAATCGCTCGCAGCCAACACCGTCGCCGTATCTTGATCACCTCGTAACGAGCCCCTCAGCAACTAGCGTCGATGAATGGGTGGTGATAATGATGGTGATAGTGTGAAACTGAATCCCAGCTAGCCCGGGTGGGGAGAAACTCACACGCTCATAATAGAACGCGATAAACAGGCCGTTCTCGGCGGGGGAACGACATACTAAAACTGTTTACTGCGTGCAAACCCGGAATCTATAGTATCGGTAAAGAAGAATCCTAAAAATAAAACAATAAATGAACAAATAACATGCCCAAATTTTGCTCCACTTAGTGTAATAGGCAGTTTAAAAAAATTTCGAAGTAGCTAATAAAATAACTAAAAAATTTACTGAAACAATTTTAAATTCAAATGTGTATTACTTTCAAAAATATTGTCAGAACATAAACGATGTTTAATCTTCGTCTTATAGGCATGTATCAAAGCTAATGTCTTTCTCGTGTACTGTGCAGTATAACAAACAATGATGTCTTTGAAAGCATTGCGTTTGCTCTCGACAAGAATAAGACAACCTGATAATTTAGGACTTCTCGAAAGTCGAACATCTAATCACCGCCTGTTATAGATGTTATTGGCTCGCCCAGTTTTAGTCGTTACATCCTACGCAAAGCTTATGAACGTCATTGGTTTCATCATAACTGAACGACCACTAACAGAAAGTTTCACAATTTGTTTCTTTATAGTTAATTTGATACTTTAATTTGTACATCAAAATAATGTTTATACAAAATTGAATACTATATTTAGAATGATCAAGTTTTTTTTACATACTGATGTATGTTTTATTTAAATATTATTTAAATGCATTTAAAGGTTTCTATTCAATGATTTAAAAAGATAAGTTTTTCAACCCTTTTAGAATATTTATTTCATCTGGCCATCGTTATTCAGAGGGCATGTTAAAAACTAAATTATTTCAATTAATTCAATTGTATGTACATGTTTTGTTGTAATAATTGTGATCGATGTATTTTTCCGAATACATTTATGATACGTGGGTATGGAGCTGTCAAATGAGTAATACACATTTGAAATAATTAACCCTCTGATGACAATAAGCAACAATGTTTTCACAATTTGTAGGCAACTCGAACAATGATTGATGTTATTTCTGTTCATGTATCTACTTGGGAAGTAACATTTTGATGTTGATGGATGGCAACAAATATTTAAACAATCAATCGGAGTGGTGTGTTTGGTGTGGGTGAGGGGGGGGGGAGGAGAGGGGTAGTTTTTGTGGCTGTCGGTTGTCAATCGCTTGTTAAAATGTGCGATGAATGACATTCAGGCATGTGTTTTTAAATTAAACTATGCAAGAATCAGCTAACAATTTTAGCATATTATTTTTAAAGATGATTTATCACGTTTTATCAGCATTCTCTCTAGTTATTAAGTAGTAATTTTATTGAATAGTCCTATGGTATGGAACACAACGTTCTGCAACTATTTGTTTTCGTTTATATGATTTGTGATGTATTTGCGTAATGTCTATTAAATAATAAATTTTCTCAACTTGATTAATAAAATACACATTTTGAAAATAAGGTGTCATAACTTTACTTCCGAAGTTCCAAACGCAAACGCTGTTATTTTAGTGATTTGACTCGAACAAAATGTTTATTTAATACCCAGCACCGCCACCGAAATCATCTCGAATAAGTAAACACCATAATATATAATTGAAGGAATATTCATAAATGGTATGAGCCTTCGTTTCGTTTATGTTGTTTTTTAAATACCGTTGCCAATCTTTTTATTGTTGTTCTAGTCAATGTTAATTAATTATTATTTAGTATTTTATACGCTATTATTTATATATTCAAAAACACATTGCGGGTGAATAGGAGCTAAAAAACTGTGGAAAACCGTAACTACACGCTGAAAGCATTTTACGAATTAACCAGCTTTAAAATTGTTTTAAACCGATTTGAAAGCTTTGCGGGTAAATGACAGGTTCAAGTTTTTGATCTAAATTTCTGTGAAAATAAATTTGTAGAAAATTGCAATGTGATGTTGCTAATAATTAACCGGGGGAATAAATGATATAAGTAGTTGAAACACTATTTATTAAACACTTTAAAGCAACGTAAAGCAAGATGATCTTTTACACCATCAAACCAATCACCACAACAACATTCTTTTGTTTTCTATTCCCTAGCAACCACTCCGGCAGCTGACGCCCTCTCTAGGCAGCCTTGAACACTATAATAAAAACTAGGTACCATAAGAAAATACCAGCAGATGGCTACAGGGCCGAATGTCAGTCGGTGGTCACTTTAAAATATGTAATAGAGTCCCAACATTCCGCCCACCTTGAAACATAGATTTCAATAAGAAAACAAAACCACAATGAGCTGAAGGCAGATTACCCAAAAACTTAAGAATACACATGAAAGTTAATTTCCATCAAAAGGTAAGCAGGATAGTTTCACAATAGGTCTATGCACAACTCCACTTGATGTTTTTACTGTTGCCGACCTCACCAGACTGTCAGAACCAGGATGGGTACTCAAGACTCTGCCAAGTTTCCACTGAAGCGGAGGAAGCCTTTCGTCTTTGAAAAGCACCATGGCGCCAGGCTGGATGTTGGCTTGCGTGGCCCACCACTTGGGTCGTTGTTGGAGCCGAGATAGGTACTCCGAGGGACCAACGACGCCAGAAGTGTTGAGTCGTCTGTTGGAGCAGTTGCCATCTTGAAAGCCGGTTAACCTTGAGTGATGTCAAGTCAGGTTCGGAACGGCTAGTAGGAAGTCCTCCAGTCAGGAAGTGGCCGGGTGTTAAGACAGAGAGATCATTGGGATCGTTGGAAATGGCAGTCAAGGGACGGGAATTGAGGCAGGCTTCAATTTGTGTCAGGATGGTTGACATCTCTTCGAAGGTCAGAGTGGTGCTGCCAACAATTCTCCGGAGATGGTATTTCATCGACTTTACACCCGCTTCCCAAAGCCCTCCTTGGTGAGGGGCAGCAGGGGATTAAAATGCCACGTGGTACCTTGATCAGCTAGTTGTCGTTTCACTGCATCTTGATGGTCCGAAGTTCTGATAAGTTTGAAGAACTCTCGAAGTTCTCGAGCAGCTCCCACGAAGTTTGTACCACAATCCTGTAGATGTCATGTGGCCTCCCACGACGAGACACGAAGCCCCTTTAAGGCGCAAGGGAAGGCTGATGTAGACAAGTCGCTCACTAACTCCAGATGGATAGCCTTTGTAGCAAAGCATACGAATAGGGCGACATATCCCTTGTAGGTTACTCGACTTCTTCCCTTCATGTTCCGCAGAAGGAACGGCCGGCATAGTCCACACCACAATGTAGAAAGGGACGAGCAGGACGTACTCGTGCTGCTGGGAGTTGACCCATCAGTTGGTTGGAAGTTGTATTTCGCTGTCGATGACATCTGATGCATTTCCTGATGTGACGTCGAATTAGATCTCTACCACGCATGACCCAAAAGCGTTGCTGCAGAATTGTTTGCACCAACTGTGGACCCGCATGGAGGTGCTTTACATGCTCATGTATCACAATCAACTCTGTCAGTCTATTATGATGCGGAAGTAGTGCAGGATGCTTCTGTTCTTCACTCGCCTGAGCATTTTGAAGGCGGCCGCCCACCCTAAGTACACTGTTTCGTCGATGAACGGGTTCAGAGGTAACAGTCGACTCTTCGGTGGTAGCGATTTTCCTATCTTTAGGCATAGAATTTCTGTGCTAAATGCTTCCATCTGGACGATGGTCACCCACGAAACAATGCATTGTTAAGTTCAACTGCTGTCAACGAGGATTGCAGTAAACGCCTGTCACTAGCAAGTCTGCAATTTGAAATGAAAGCGCATGCACCACGCTGTCACACGTTGAAGTTTTGAAAGAGAAGACCACTTGTCTAGCAGTGAGACATCGAGCCTTGTGTGTGTACTCGTCACAACTGTCTTCTCTTCGCTTTGCATTGTCTGCTTGTCTGGAGGTTCTCCACTGGAGTGTGGTAACACGTTTCTCGAAGCCAGGCAGGGCCTATCCACCACAATGACTGATTAGGCAAGGCAGCAGGGGTCCAAACCACGCGAAGCACAATCTGCAGGGTTGTCACTGCTTATCACATGACGCCATTGGCTAGGAGGAACGAGTTCTTGTATCACCGCCACTCGGTTAGCGACAAACGTGTGCCAGCGTTTAGGCTGTGCTGCTAGCCAGGCAAGCACGATTGGGGAGTCTGTCCACAAGAAAACGTTCTCCGGTCTTACACAAAGAGCATTTTGTACAAGTACACACAATTTTGCTAGCAAAACAGCTCCACACAATTCCAACGAGGAATGGTTGTCTGACGTAGCGGAGCAACCTTGGTTTTTCCGGCCACAAGCTTAACGAACACAGAGCCGTCAGAATACAGAGTGCGTAGATACACTACGGCCCCATAGCTACTTCAGATGCGTCACAGAAACCAACTAGTTGAAGCGTTGTTGGTTGATGTGCAGAATGCATCTGTCGATTCTAATTTCTTCTATACACGGCAGCTCTTGACAATACTTCCTCCAGTCGTTGCAGATGACATCTGGAAGGGCATCATCCCATCCTAAGTTAAGTCGCCACAATGATTGGGGGAGAAGTTTGGCTGTGATTATGACTGGCGATAGCCACCCTAGGGGGTCGAAACACCTTGGCAAGTTCAGAGAGCAACGTGCGCTTTGTGATGACTTTCTGCCTCGGAGGTTGTTTCACACGAAACGAAAACTGGTCAGTTGCTGGGTGCCATTGAAGACCCAGCGTTTTTCACAGACTTGTCCTCATCTATGCTCAGGGGCACGTTAAGCTCTCGCATTGGTTCTGGTACTGCTTCCAGTACCGCAGTGCACTTGACAACCATTTACGGAGTTAAAAGCCACCCTTCTTCGTTAACTGGATTAGTTGACCTTGCAATTCAATTGCCTCGGCAATGCTGTCAGCTCCTGACATCAGGTCATCGACATAAAAGTCCTTTAGCACAACAGAAGCCGCCTTAGGAAAGGACTGTTCTTCATCCAGGGCTAATTGTTGAAGGCACCTTATGGCAAGGAAGGGTGCACAGCTCTCACCGTAAGTGACTGTCAACAGTCTGAACTCTTGAATTGGATCAACTGGCTTCGTCCTCCACACGATCCTTTGATAGTCGGTCTCTGATTGATCAATCTGAATTGGCGGTACATTTTGGCAATGTCAGCAACAAGAGGAATGATGTGTTTTCGGAATCGAATCAGTATAGGCACGATGTCGTCTTGAAGCTTGGGTCCGACCATGAGTTTGTCATTTAATGATGTCCCTGAAGAAGTCTTTGCCGAAGCATCAAATACCACCCTCAATTTTGTGGTGGTACTGCTCTCCTTCATGATTGGATGATGAGGTATATAATACACCTCAGTTGCGGGCTTGGTTAGTTGATCTGTAGGAACAGGCTCCATGTGACCCAGTGACAAGTATTCTGCCATAAACTCGTCATATTGTCGTCTCTTATCAGGTTGGTGTTTCAAACGTCGCTCAAGAGATGTGAGTCGATGAATTGCTTCATTACGAGATAGCCCCAGTTTTTTGGGCTGTTCTCCCGAAATGGAAGGGTTAACTACAAATCTTCCTGACTCATCTCTCGAGTAAGACTTTTCGAAGTGAAGCTCACATAACTTTTCTTCTGGAGTAAGTAATTTGCTGTCGGTAATTCCTCTAATTCCCAGAACCTTTGCAGTGTATTGTCCACGTCTGCATATTGAACATGCAGTGTTGTTACTAGTGACCTCGGACCAAATGCATTGATGGGGCCTGACAGTACCCATCCGAGAGCTGTTTTCCAGAGCGATAGGCGAGCCACTGTTTCCGGAGCAACGGCCAGAGCGCAGAGCCTTGGATACACGTCAGCTCCTAAGAGAACATCTACACATCCGGGCACATGTATGTTGGGTCTGCCAGACTTAAACCATTGAGATGTGACCACTTACTTTCCTTCTTGACCTGACTTCTCGGTAAAGTACCTGTCACTTTGGGTAGAATCAAGGCCTTCCACCAAAGGTCTCCCCATTGTTAAGTGCTGAAGTGAAGTTCAGTTCCACCATGCCTCGACACTTGCCAACACTGCTGGAAGCCAGCCCTGACACACGTAACCTGGGTCGACTGTACTCGTAGGCCGAGTTTCTGTACACAGTTTTCTGTGACAAAGGTAGCTTCAGACGCAGAATCCAACAATGCTCGTAATGGCCTAACGATACCTTGTTTATCTCGCACATTGATGATAGCAGTTGATAATAGCACCGTTGAGGAAAAGGATTCCGATGAATAATGAGATGAAACAATATGCTCAGTAGAGGCAACCACCATCCTGTTGGCTACTTGGAGGACTCGGATCAATGAAATGTAGTAATGTATGATGACGTTTGTGACAAACGTGACATTTTGCTGAATTACAGTCTCTCGACGAATGACCTGATCGCATGCAATTAAAGCATAAAGAATTGCCTTTCACAAACGAATGCCGGTCGGATACAGTTGCATTTATGAAGTCAGAACATTTATGCCAGCAAATGGTTACCTTCACACTTATGCATGGCTGAACTTGCTGGACATACTGTGGTGTGAGGAAGTCTGTCTCTGTCCACTAAATTTCGTGCTGCTTGTTGTAGAACCCTTGATCTTAGGGGTACTACCAGCAGCAGCGAGAGCTCGAGCACGATGTTCTAAGAAACTTTTCCCAAATTTCTGAAACTTGGGGGCTCCTTGGTGGTCAGCGACAACTCCCATTGGCGCCTTGACTCGCCGTCCAACTTCTCAGTAGTGTGGAACACCAAGACTGAACCCCATGATCAACAGGTTCATTTCCCGCACCTTCAAGGACCGCGTGCACTCCAATGTGGTATCTAGAAGCTTGCGCAGCTCGCTTGCAGACTCATGCTGAACACCAGGCTGAGAAAACATGCGTTTCAAAATGGAATTTATAATTTCCCGCTTGTTTTGATAGCGTGAAATAAGCAATTCCCATGCTTCAATGTAATTCGCATTGGTCACAGGGATTGACCGGAGTAGTGCTGCGGCCTCACCATGTAGCGACCCCTTGAGGTATTGTAGTTTCTCAGCTCCGGAAAGATGACAATTGTTGTGTACTGCAGCCTCAAATAGATCCTTAAATGACGACCATGCTTGCAGGTTGCCATCAAACGTCGGCATCTGTAGCTTAGGCAACCTTACATCACTGGATCTAGGTCTACCATCGGTGGACGTGGTCGACCGTAGCGCCTCCGTCATCGGTTCCTAGGTCCAATAATCTAGTCCTTATTGTCACCAACCTGTGAAACACGTCGCTAATCTCAGTCTCATACTGCTCGAATACTGCATCATCTTCCGACGCAGCACTGACGGCGTGAAGTAGGCTGTCACTTTCCGTTGAAAGTTGATGCACTCGTTCTTTATGAATGGTGATTACAGATAACTCACTAGTCTGCACGTTGTGGTGGCATTTTCAAGTCGCGTTACATTACACTTTAAAACACGTTTTCCTTGCTAGGAGTTGTTCCATTGCAGCAGAGGATAACGAGGAGTAGGGTAAATAGCTCACAACACACAAATTCCGCGAGGGAGGTAGAAACAACTAACACAAAAATACCCGGATATTCACTATCGCGGCCCGGAGGACCAAATGATGTTGCTAATAATTAACCAGGGGAATAAAATGATATAAGTAGTTGAAACACTATTTATTAAACACTTAAAGCAACGTAAAGCAAGATGATCTTTTACACCCATCAAAACCAATCACCACCACCACATTCTTTTGTTTTCTAATCCCTAGCAACCACTCCGGCAGCTGACGCCCTCTCTAGGCAGCCTTGAACACTATAATAAAAACTAGGTACCGTAAGAAAATACCAGCAGATGGCTACATGGCCGAATGTCAGTCGGTGGTCACTTTAAATATGTAATAGAGTCCCAACACAATGTTGGTGAAAAATTTCAACTGATAATATAATATACATTATAAAAATTGAAATAAAAGAATAATCCACTCAGTTACAGAAAGTATGTGGTCCCAACCAGTCCTGTCGGCCCCAATGAAAATCCGTTGTGTGACTTAAAACGAATTTATTTGTATAACTAGGAAAAACGCGTAAGTCCCGCCGCGTTGTTGGATGAGCGTAATTGGTGCATTGATCTGCCATCTGTTATGCGGATTTTTTGTTGTTCTGTGAAAAAATCATAACAAAGTCGAATTTAAAAAAAAATTAAATCAAATTAAATAAAAAATTAACTTTATTTTTTTACTTTTTTATTAATCGTATTTTTTTTAAATCGTAAAATCGCGATTTTCATAAGAAATAATTATTCGATTGCGCTCAAATTTTACACGAATATATAAATTTATAAAATTAAGGTTCTGTGAAAAAAATCATTGCAATAGGATAAAGCATGTAGGTGTTATAAGTCAAAGAAATGTTTAAAAAAATAAAAAAACATGTAAAATTTCGATTTTCATGAGAAACGATTTTTTGATTGCGCTGAAATTTCACACGTATATATAAATTAAATATAATATTTATTAATTAATTATTAATATTAAATATAAGGTTCTGTGGAAAAAATCATTACATTCGAATAAAGCATGTAGGAGTTATAAGTCGAAGAATTGTTTTTTAAATCGAAAAAAATCGTAAAATTGCGATTTTCATGAGAAATAATTTTTCGATTGCGCTCAAAAACGTGGCAGTTCTTGGTTCAGAGATTTCGAAGGCCTCCATAAAATTTCATCGCAATTAGAGTATTGGTTTAGCCGGAATCGTGCTCACAGACACACAATAATACAAACAGAAAGAAAAAGAAAATATTCCGGATTTTTTCTCCAGTGTAGTGAAATGGAATCTTCGCTTCGCTCGCTACGCTCATCCAACAATGCACAACCAACGATATTATTTATTTATTATTTCAAGCTGGAAGTCGCCCGAAATAGTTTGAAACCACATTGACTATCAAAGTAAAAGTAAATCATGTTTTTCTATCTATATCTTTGTGATATGGCTGTGACTTAAGCATATTTCACAATTATAGTATAAGAAGTAAGTAAGTAGAAGTAAGTAATAAGAAAAGGCTTAAGGTCTTAACGCGTAATATTTTTTTTTTGACAAGTATATGTTTCAATTTGGGCGATTTAACTCGTTCTCAGTCGAATGGAATAAGCAGTAAGATATAAAGAATTCCAATCCAAGACCTTACGACGAGACAATCAGATCAGTGAGTTATGTGTGTGAGAGTGAGAAAGAAAGAGAAGAGTATGTCAAACATGTAGGCTGTTGAAAAACACACGCTTGCTGGCTTGCTCCTTCAAACGTAGAACTTACGCCTTAGAACTAGTTGTGTAAGTATGCATCTGAGGCTACCAACGCCCTTAAGATCCTAGACAAAGTGACGTTTTCTAAACGGACCGTAAGATGACTATGACATCCAAGCATTGAAATTCCAAACGCGATTCGGGAAATTCCTTTTATACTAGCAAGAACATGTCTGATATTCAGTCACATTTCCGTCAGCAAATTAAATTTTGCATCTCTTCAAATAGACGAAGGCATCTCTAGAAGTAAAATACTTTTAGTGGCGGACGAAGAACTTTTAAGTATATTCTAGAAATATATAGGTTGTAACATTCTTATGCTTTATTGCAAAGGGAAATACAAATTATTCCATGTAATGTACCGTACTTCATAATGTAAACGAAGTTATGAATTCACAATTTACACTTTTTATATATAATTCCATTTTTAATGTAACTGAAATTATGTATATGCATGCTCCTTTAGAATTATGCAACTCCTCGCAGCCCTTCTGAGATAGTAAAATTAAAATATAAAATATGCAAATATTTGAAAAACATGCAACGGGGTATAAGGAAAAATATTAAAATGTACAAATGCACATAATATTAAGAACTCACTAACAGATTATGAATAATATGTAAATATTAAATATTGTAATGTTTAACGTAATGATATTTATGTGTGGTTTGTTTTGTTTGCAGGTAAGTTTGTGAACCTGGAGACGGAGATTCTGAATGGGAGTGTACGTTATACAACACGAGTGAGTACAGGGATGCCAACTAGCAAACGTAACTTTCTACGTACTAAGTTTTTAATAGTTCAGAAAATAATACACTGAACTTGTATTTATGCATCTATGCTTTTTACCCAAATTATGATTTTTTGTTATTTGACAACATTCTTTTTCACATTTGTGACATATTTTTAAATATTCATTCCTTAATTCAACTCAACTCAAATTCATTGATTTTTTAACAAACATAATTTAATCAAAAATATTGTTGGAAATATAGATTTTTCTTTTTCCTAAATTGAATCTATGAAAGATTTAATGATATTTAATGGTTCAATTTCAGTTTATTAAAGTTTGTTGCATTTTGTAAAATTCTTATGTTAATTTAATTATCTTTCTTTGCGAATCGGTTTTCACATCTGAGCTTATTTCTCTAAAGTAAAGTCAAGTTCCCTGATATATATTAATTCTTTAACGCGTGACTTTGCATATAAATGCGATGAAAACTAGTTATTCATTTTTAGTAGTATGTTTTGTAACACAAAATAACTTCGTAAGGGCCTTAGGAATAAAATTCACACATACTTTTGAGATGTTGATGACGATTGAGAGTTAATACTGATAACTTCGAATTTGTGATGGTAAAATTAATACATTTTATACTAAATTCTTAAATTTGAAAGTTTCAAAATATATTGTTATCGTGTTGGTACTGTCATGATTGTATTCGATGTGAGACTTAATAATATGGTTTCACAGTTGATAATGTAGCATTCGGATAAAAACGTCTGTAATTATTAGTTAGTCTGATTTACAAGAAACTCTTACATTTTGTCAAAGAATATTGGTCAAATATTTTTCTAAAAATAATGTTGTCATTTTACGAAATCAGTTATTTCGATTCAATGAGCCCTCAATTTATTTTTTGATCCATGCACATCCCATATCAGTTATCAATTTTTCCAATTGAATAAATATTCATCAATTAACAATTTCCATCTCTTCTGCATTATCCTTTGATGTAAATATTACTACCAGGATCCAGACCTTAACGCTTGCATGTACACTGACGTCACGATTGCTTTGTGATACGTGGCTCAGTGGCCTTAGTCTTTGTATCAATGCACGGAGCCGTTATGCCGCTGCAGACGCAACGTTTCCACGACGGACTGCGTGTATTCTAGGCTCGAGTGGTCGATACTTGTCGCAAATAGCAGGGCTCGCGGGCTTTACGGTAGGATTGGAGTCAAGAGTATGGTAGAAGTGTGCTTGACGCATTGAGGGGGCATTCAGTTCTATCGGCTTTAGATTTCTGCGATCTTACTCTTCATATAGACAGAGCGTTTTAAAATGAGGGCATTGGTAACAGTAGAGAGCTGCTGTAGAAGAATATTACTTTCATATCAATGCTCCGTCGATATTACAAAACGCCTAATAACTTCAAGCTATGAGTTGTAATGTAACTACGTTTAAACTATCAGAATTCAAACTAACAATGGCTAAACAGATCAATGTATTATTTGTGTAATCATGTGGTTAATATAAAACATTACATTTGTGCTTGAACGCGTTTACAAATGTAAAAATTGTCAATTTAAAATGGAAAAGCTACCAAACCATAAACTTCTTTCTAGCAGTCCGTACTTCAATTTAAATTATTTCCTATTAAATTTACTGAAGTGAAAATAAAATTACTCGCGTTAGTTGAAGGCGATATCAAAGTGAACAAGAAATTAAGTTTTCCTAAGTTTTCTTAGTTTTCAAGTCTCAGTAAAATGTCTGGAGTACATTTGAAGAAATAATTTGAGAAGTCATACAAACATTAAAGACAAACTACGTCTAATGACTAAAGAGATCTACACGTTCAAAATAAATCTGAATTAAATTGCATTTCGTCGCTTCTATGATATTGTGTACATGTGAAACAGTCTAACTTCAAGTAAGTAATAAGGTGCCAGCTTCGTTCTACTTTAAGAAAAACATCCTCAAAATTTTGTACGAGATAAATTTTTCAAACACAAAATAAAAACAAGAATAATGTATAATATTCTTATGGAAGCCAGCCTAAAGTTATTAAATTTCAAGTGCCTAGATTTTAATGAAGGTGTTATTAAAATACAGCTTACTTAGAATGTGTAATCATGACGTCAGTTTGGTTCTCTTACAAGTAGGCTAACATGAGAGTGTTCAAAGAACTTCACAGTGAAATTATTTATTCAGTTCACCGAATCATTATAATCGGATCGTTTTCAATACGTTGGTTTACCAAAAGTATTTCTCTGTGATAACAAACAAAACGCTTACTTTACAATAGAGTATTTACTTGTTTTTCTCTGTCGTATTGGTATTGGAAATTCCTTACAATCGGATATCGGATTTCAATCATTTTAACATCCTACCTCTTTAAAATGACTGCTCTTGTGCTTTCCCTATCCTTTCATGTAGGGGTAGGGCCACAACTGTCAATCTGAAAGTTCGACGGCTCCTTTCCCCTCTTTTCCATTTGAACATGTTTGAATGCTCTAAGCTATATTTTATTCAGGGTATAATGTTGACATACAGAGTAAATACAATATTGTACACTGAAAAATGTACTGGGGAGGTTTGTAATGGATTTACTTCAGAATGTAAATATGATTTGCATATAGATAGGATGTAAAGGACGTGTAAATATGTGAATGAGTGAGGGAGGGTGGAATGGTTGACGGATATGAGTATGTGTGGCGGCTAACAGATTTATCTTATAAGGTTATTGTATCAATATCTAGACGATAATTTGAAAGTCGAAGAATCATTGCTGAAAAGTTTTCTGAATGAAAGAGGGCCTAAAATATATTGTAACAGGAAAAAAAATGTATTTTTTTTTGGTCGGGAAATAACCATAACGTTTTTTTGCCAATAGTGTAGCCTGCACATCTAGTGCAAAATTAAATTTGGAAAATCGGTTTTCTAGATATATTTCCTAAACATCTTTAGCTGCAGCTTTTGCTTAAATGACAAATAGATTTCTGAAATAACAGTTGGTATACAAATGTTTTTGTCAGACGATTCAAAACTCGAAAAACCTCGTATTTGTACAGTTTGACAAACAAATTCATGCACCATCTGTTTTTTTAGAAATCCCTGTTTTACTTATAGCTAATGCTAAAGATAAAGGTGTTCAGAAATTATATACAAAAAACCGATTGTCAAAATGTATTTTGCACTAGATGTGCAGGCTACACTTTTGTCAAAAAGAACAACATATATGGCCGATAGTGTGGTTATGTCCCCCTTCCCCACATTTTTTTCCCTGTTTTATAAAGGTTCTCTTTCATTCAGCAACTTTCATAAACCTTTAAGGTTTTGACCCTAGGTTGATAACAATAGCCTTGTTGGTTCGGTACTCACTAGCGGCAATCCTCACTGAATTTATCAAATATTTTATTCAGTCGACAGAAGTTTTCAAACTCCAAAATATTTAGTTTAGGTACCTGAAGACGGGTATGCAAATGTTTCTGGGGAGGTTCCCCACGACAAACATGAAGCATGTTTAAACTCTTTGTTTATCTACTCAACTGTCCCTCAACTGTCCCCCACTGAAAATCAGTTATATAACTGAGTGGGTAGACTCTAAATACAATTTATTTATTTTTATTATTTATTTTAACTATTTTAAAGGTAATTTGTTGTATTGTTATATGCTTTTATTTTTGGTTATTAATTCAAGTGCAAATATTTAAGCTAATTTGACAAACGTACTTTTTTGAAAATTCTGGGTTATGTGAGAACATAATTTAATCTATTTCTAACGTGTCAAATCAATGTGATTAGTGAAAACCAACACCAAAACCACCTAAATTGAACGATAGTCTGACAAAAGTTAAGGACCAATAACTTTAAAAATTATTTAGAAAACTCACTACTTAACAAAACATTGAACTATTACGAAATATACTTAATTTTTTATTACACCACTCATTAAAAATCATGTACGGTAGTTGTAAAAGCAACTCATAACAAGTGTTTAAATGTTCGACGATTTCACGCATATAATCTATGGGTTGTCAATACAGCTAACGATACATTGATTATTCTTTTTGAAGAAGTGAGGATATCAAAGTAGAATGAAAAATTTTAAGCTTGATTATAGTTTTTGTTTTTACAAAATAAAATTTAGTTCTTCAAATAATAAGTTACAAAATTGTGATTGAAAAATAAATAAATACATTCGTGCAAAAGAGTAAATCCACATTTTACAGCGAGGGATTTAATTTAAAGTAGACCAAGCCAACTCTGTAAGCGCCGACACCATCAAGATTCATGCAATGAAAAGAAAGTTAAAAATATATTCATCCACATTGAACGAAGCACTTCTTGTCGGATGTGTCCGGATGGTATGGTCACAGTCAGATACACATGTGCACATTGTTGACGGAGGGTTCCACCAGATGACATATTCACAAGTATCGAGGCGTTCAGAATGACACGTTGACACTCTTATGTACACACGCACTCGGCCTCAAGGATAGGCAAAGCACTTTTGAGAATGAAAGCGGGTTCCACAATCCATTTCGCGGAGAGGATATATGCCATTTGTAAACGTTAGAGGAAATCCGGTGCTGTACGATCTCATGGGTTAAAAATTGCGATAATCAAGTATTCTTTAAACTTTTTGGGGGAAATGGTCGTGGTTCTCGAAGCCTCTTCCAAAACCAAAAATAATTAAAATGTTAACAATGTTTGAACGTGATCCAAAATATAAATATGCTTTAAAACAGAGTGATAGGAGGCAGTTCATTACCACATCAGCATATGATTTATCACTTACTCTCTAAACTACAATGTAATGGCTAGTTTTTATAATTACTTGCATTACTAAATGCCTGATGCTGAATGCGCTATGGGTCGAAGATTAAATTAAACATTATTTTTAAAGGGTTACTTACTGTGCCAGAAAGTGTGCTTATTAAAATATTTAAAAAACGAACACTTCTTCTTCTTCTTCTTCTTCTTCTTCTTCTTCTTCTTCTTCTTCTTCTTCTTCTTCTCTTCTTCTTCTTCTTCTTCTTCTTCTTCTTCTTCTTCTTCTTCTTCTTCTTCTTCTTCTTCTTCTTCTTCTTCTTCTTCTTCTTCTTCTTCTTCGAACAGTTTAAAGATAAAAATGTTCTCAACAAGTTCTGATGTTGATAAATAAAAGAATACTACCTTAAATATGTGAAATGTGGGTGTGTTCTTTCATAACTCGTCCCCAGATGAAAAGATTGAGAATATTATTTGTCAGTTCATGTTTTATGCCTTCGAAAAGCGACGATACGTTACCGTCCCGAGGTTCATAACTCCCCCCCCCTTGTCAAATGCGAGAGATTGAATCAATCCACATCCAATATATCAACATGAAGCTTGCCAAACACTTATTCACTCGACACACTAGTATTGGCTCTTGAGTGACGGCAAGAGCAAATATCATTGAAGCACTAAACGACTTCGATTGACTGAACTATATTTATTGTCGATTCAGCTGTTAAAACTGATGATTGTTGCGATTATATAAATCACTGTTACGCTGACTGTGCGACTGGCAGCCATACAAAAGGTATATCAAAATCAAATTGACGAATCGGATAAATTTATTTACATTTTCATCATTAACAATACTTATATTTCAATAACCGATATTTAACTCAATCATCAATGAATATTTCTATGAACACATTTACGATAAGTATTACTCATATTTATGACATTGTATTTACTTCTATTAGCTAATACAACTTTCATAGTATACATCTCTGTGAAGAAAATTTTAAGTCGTTGGGGTATTATTAAGGGCTTATTACCTATCATACTTAACTACTGCAGAACATCCGTTTATTTCTTTTTCTATTAGATGTTCTGTGTAAGCCAAATTATTTTAATAAATTTAAAAAAAGAATTTATGCCAACTATCTGATACGTATACAAATTTGCGCTGACCAAAACGAATTATTTTGTTTGGAATTCATAGCTATTCTTCAGTTTCATTTTAGTTTTTGTTTCTACACTAAATATCACAAGGGTAAATATTTAATCGTAAACTTTATTACTCACTCTACTTTATTCGCTAATTTCTATAAGAATAAGTACCAAGGTCGTCCTCGGTCGCTCGTTAGGTCAGGGCTCAGGTCTGAAATGTTACACTCTTGAGAGTTAACGGTTCTTATTCTAAATAATTACGCAACAAAGTTTTATATTAAACTAATCGTTAAGAGTTTGTTAAAATAACACTTTATTTACATAATTATTTTTGTTGAACGGTTTTTATATATGTTTTTAATATTATGATGTATTTATTTGTGATATGCAATTTTAATAAGTTAATAACCTTTTTGTTATGTTACTAGTACGTACAAAAGTACAGAGACAGATGCTCTTTCTGTTGCTCTTCCATTCGAATTTCTTAATTAAAATAAATGTTAAATTTGTTAATATTGAAAAATAATGAACCTTTCATATAAAATAATATTATTGTTTAATTAATTCCATTCTTCATCTCAAACAGCACATTAATAATATATAATTCCATTCAATTTTTTATCGTGGGAATTAGAAGAAGAGGGGCATGTACCCTATAACAGGTATATGTATTTTTCGGATAATACAATTGCGAAGTGATGTCCGAGGGCTGTTTTAAGAGGACCCAATCCCTTGAATTCGCATTAACGACTGAAGAAACCAAAAAAAAAAATCAGTTAGGATTGCCGGTCTCGACGGGATTCAAACTCCATACCTCCCGAATCAAAGTCAAGCGCTTAGCCCTCGAGCCAACACTGTCGGTTAATATATACTTAAAGCCACTAACTCATATGTTTCAATCTCATCAGTATCCTCTACAAATTCTACTTGATGACAAATTGTTCCCCCGAATCCCATCTAAGATCCAGTCGCTTCAATACCCGACCACATAATAGACTCCTACACCCCATGTCACCCACATTTCCTGCCTGCTCCCTAACCTAACTGATGTCTTCATTCTAATTGATTAAGTGGCTATTGTGAGGCCTCTGAGAAGCAAGATTCCTGCTTTAATAGCTTCGCTCTGTTATCATATTATCAACTTCGAACTTTGTAATGGAACCTTACTCTTGAATATTCAGTGAGGTTAAGATATTACTGAACTGAAGTGGTCGGGTCAATAACGTATAGTATGATAGGACGAGGTTTGTGGGGTGGACCGAGGGCTCTACATGTTCAATGCACGTCAACGATCAGTCGAGTGCTCTAAGGTTTACGGATGATCCATTGCTTTGAAGTCTGCTAAGAAACACTAATACTCAACGTTAAAAATAAATGAAATAAATTAATAATATATTTTTTTGTAAAGATCCTTCATAAAACTTAAATACCTACATTATTTAGAAACGTGTGTATGGAAATGAACAATGGTTGTGTATTTAATATTATTAAACTACTGAGTGGATACAACTCTATTAATAAAACTGTCTTGGTCAAACGGAAGCTAATAAAAAATAAAAAGTGTTTAAAAGTAGATTGATATTTTGTTTTCAAGGTTTTTATTATCAAAGCTTTATTTACACATCATTATAACAAAATTGCCACACATCTAATTTTTCCAAATAATTGTTATTTCTTTCAACCTTATGAAAAAGCCCTCGAACATAATATTATCTCTAACTCTGACAAACAAATACAATTTAAGTTAAGTTAATCGAAGAAGAACAAATTATTATTGTCACAGGATATATAAATTGTGTTTTCATCAAACACATGTTATTAGTCCAATTCAAACTTTTGTATATTGAAGAAGAACGAATTATTATTGATACTTATTACCTAATATTATAATAGTGAAAAAATACAATAACACATTAACTTTAAACCCATATGTAACTTTCGAAAAATTGAACAAAAACACCATCGCTCTGATTTCATTGTCTCCTATCTCCGTGATTCAAAACAATTTTTCATCTTTTTTCCCGGGGATCCCTCCGTATATTTTCCGCCGACGTGAATTGGACAGTTAACATCACATGGGTAGCATCATAATGGATTACAACAAAACCCGCTGCCACGGACAGGAGAAAAACAAGAGACGGAGGAGGAATCCAAAACATTTAGCAGGAATTCATGCGCGACCGCAAACATGAGCACACTAGATTAATTTTCATAGTAAAGTGTTTACGAAATTAATGGTGATGTCATTAACTGTCATATGGGAGTTGTTTTTTTCCGACAGCTGACATGAGAATAAAAAGAACGAACATGTAGAGCAGCTGACGTATTATTTACGGATGTAGATGTTTTTTCGACTACGTTTTGTTTGTAAGGGTAATCTGGAATATACATATGGTACTGTTTTATGTGTGCGTATATAAAATGTTGTACACAATCCCGACACGTTAAATCGAATGAAAAGACCGGATTTTACGATTTCATTTTATTTAATATGAATTTAATTTGTAGGAAAAATCGTTGTTCAACATGATATAAATTACTTTGTTTAAAGACTGATTACTTTTTATTAAATTAAACCAAAAAAACTTAAAACAAATCCGTTATTAATTATTTTATATTAACAGAAGTGGAAAATTACAGAATAATACTGCTTCTTATTGAACCTTGATGTCGAACGTTTTTGTAACCTTTCAACGTTCTTTGTCGTATTTACTATATCAGTTGTATTCCAATTAATAATTTGTGTTTACGTGATTGTAATATTTCTTTCGCGCTTTGTATTATCTTTTGTTGTTAAAAAACACCTACATGTTCATTAATTAGTTCTATATTTTGAAATTACATTGGCACTTTGATTTTACATATCAAATCATAAAAACTTTTTGAATAACATGCTTGAATGTTAAATCTTAACCAACGAAATCACGCCACAAATTAAATACAAGTAATACAATTACAATTTTAATTTTTTTCATCTTTTATTAAAAAATTGTTTTTCCAAAGCTGCTCTCGTGAAATTATTTTTTTATGAACTTAAAAAAAGTTTAATATGACTTTGAAATCTTAAACCTCTGGAGAAATTTAGTTATAAAAGGCGCGGAAACGATGAAACCTTCGCCCCTCTTGTTGAGTGGTTGTTCTACGGCGAGACTCTCTCCCTAGATTGATTAGTTTCGAAGCAGGTTGCTTGCTCTTCTGACAGAGTCGCGCCAAACCGAGAGTAAGATTTTGATTCTTTTGGGCACAAACACTTTTCTTCATGTTTGTGTAAAGGATCTAGAAAACCTGGCGTTTTTATACATCAATCTAATGAAAAATGTTGTGTCGTATTTTTATCTCATGCCAATTTTGCCTTCCTTTGAACTTGATCCAATTATTGGGCTATATACCAACAATTTGAAAGTTTACTAAAACCCGTTCTTATTTATAACTTCAACTTGAAATATTTAATTAAATGAAGTGGAAGAAACATGCGATAAGATTAGGATGTGTGGATTCAATAATGGCAGAGAGGCCGATCCATGATTAAATTGAAGAAAAAAACTCTAAATTTAGGAACACGACACAAAACAGTGTGCCATGCCCTAGATGTTAATATAAAAAAACACGATTTAAACCAGCGTGGTGGTTGGGAATGAGCTTTCGACTTTCATGAGAAAGAAAAATATTATTATGGTTTTACATATTATTTAGTTCAAATGCTTGAATTATAATTTGTAAAAGAATTGTCATTTAATTCGAATGAGTAATGTTGTAATACAAACTATGTTGGCATAATTTTCCCATGTTTTGTTTTTCAATATCTCCTGAAATGCTAGTTTCGATTAACTTGTTTTCGATTTGTTTTGTGTTGTATATTTCCTTGATTAGTTTTCCGCCTGAGAAAACCCACAGTCCTCAAATACAACGAACAAATTGCATTTTGTATCTAAGTTAAAACTTTATTAACTTTAGGTGAGCTTTCTGTAAGTTTTACTATTTTCTCAACACTAAAACCAGCACATTCTATAAAGGTTAAATCGTCCGGTAAAAATTCAAAATGTTCATTTCCTCGCTTTTCCGCCGTTCATGATGAACTCGTTTCAAAATCAGGTTAATCGCTTTTCCGAGACGATATTTTCAATAGTTTTCCCCTGTTGCTGATGGCTGGGAAACAAATACTCCCGGATGAATCATTTTCCACAGAAAAGAAAATGCACAGAATGGCGCTGGCATCAATGAGCCGCAGACGGGAAAGAGAAATGAAACAAAAGAATGTCTTAATAATAAAAAATCTCAAAAGAAAGATAACAAATCATTTATCTTCGTAATACGAGGCGTTAACTTTGTTGGATACATTCCCGGAAATACGGGGAAAGATGGGTTTATTGTTTTTGAGGATTTTGGTGAAGATTAGGAACGGGATACGGTTAAATATTGAACTAGGTTAACTATGTACTGAGAATGTGGGAAAATGTTCGTTGGAGATTTTTCAAACTACTAAATTTTTTATTTCCATTGCGCATTTCTTGGCATTTTACCCAATAAATCACACACTGAAGTACTTGGTGCATGCGATTGTATTGCTGTGATTTATATTTCCAAATAAAATACTCGAATATATCAATTACATTCTTTTTTACCTTTTTTTAATTAAGTTAATTCTTTGGTCTTTCATTGTCTATTTTCCGTAAAAATAATTATAAATTGCAATTAATGAGCAAAATCAGAACTGACACTTGATAATAAGTCAATTAATTTTGTTAACTGAAACAAATCGTAAAAATAAAGTAGTCTGACCTCACAAAATAATTTTGATTTGTACAATATTTGTAACACATAAATTAGATATAATTAGTTACAGACAACACATTGGAATGAAGCATGTAATAAGATATCATTTTCAGCCATAAATGTAATTTATATAATGAACATTTTGCACTGCAAAAATTATGCACGAAGTAATATTACAAAGATTCAGTTCTATTATTTTGTATTTATTTTAGCATATTAAAATGTTTAACGTTGTTTCAAAAGGGCATATCCCCATTCACATAAGTGTACCTAACCACCTTATGAACAATATTATACAATTACACCATAAACTCCAACATTTATGCAATTTTATATTTGTGAGATGTTATTTGATAAGACAATCTTTAAATTTTTGACGTTTTCTACAAAGCTAATTTTTCTAAGAAGCAACTGAGTATTTATTTATCGTTGGTTAGAATCATTCTGAATCCATTTAAAATCAGACAACCAACGAACGATTACGAATAAAAGACGTTTTGGAGAAAACACCATTGATAAACGGCGACAATCCATCTAATTTGAAGATATCGCCACTCGCTTTGGTCTCCATTGTTCGGTTCTGACAGTGCACGACAAATAGTGGCAGGACCAGACATCGCCAATTTGTGAGCCCATATTGTGCGAAGTCGTATAATCGAAAGAGATATGTCCATAACATATATTGTCGACTTGAAAAAAATCCACTTTCTTTTCGGTGGCTCAAATTGTGTTTGTTTGTTTGATTTAGATATTATGTCACGTATTGGTTTCGATTGATGAGGTCGCGTTGTTGATTAGTTGAGAAAAAATAATGAATATGTTCCAAACATATTGACTAGAATATCACGATAAGGTAATCTCACACTAAGTATTAAATGTGTGTAAACAAAATGACAAATGATATTACGAATGACAATATTTCAAAATAACATTTTAAAAAGAGATAAAAACAGTTTAATATAAAATATAAAATGTTAATTTTTTTTTTTTTTTTAAATAATGAATGGTATAATTTGAAATACGGCACACATATAAAAAACTAGAGCTCTAATTCAATAAAAATCTGAAAAATCTGTACGTCTTATGTATATAAAACTTTCCAAAACTGGTTTTCAAAACATAATTATGTTCTCTAATTAAACAGACTAAAAATATACACTTTGCAGAAAGTAAATTTGATTTTTATCTAATATCTTGATAGATACCGATCTACCAATTAAATGCTCTAAAAGTTTCAAATACTTATCTTAATTTGTTAAATATATTGAGTATCGTGTAGTGGTAAATAAAATCTGCCTAATAGCTTACTTTAAACCGATCAAAATAATGATGAATCACTAAATAATATTCATGTACTTTTGGAAAATTAAAACACACATTTTACGCCAAAATGTCATTACATTCCACAGACTATATATCAGTGACAATTTTCATTTTGAGAGTCTAGACATACTCGCGAACATCTGGGGTTGAAGAAAAGAAATCTTCTGAATGGATTTATTGAAATGTAGGCCTATCCGAAATCACCGCAATATCGAATCTTGCATCGGGGATTGTTAAAACATTTTTTTATACATCAGTACATCTTCCCCATTTTTGTAACCTCTGTTTTATGAAATTTGCTCACACTGTGATACATTTTTACAGTTAACATAAGTAATCTAATCTAATCAAAGTTACGTTTTCCTTACCTCGAAGTCTGTCTATCGTAATTTACCAATTACATACCAGTGTAAACACTTTTAATAGAGCTGATTTTAATGTTATATTTGCAAGCATTACGATATATTTTATACATATGAATAATGAATGCATACGTTACTTCTAGTTATATAATACAACTGGCTAAACAATAAGCTCTGATTGCCTTTATAAAAAAAATGTTATAACATTGATAAAAACAGTTTATGCTTTAAATAATACAATTCGGACAGTTTAACTCTCAAAAACGTTTTTGGTGGAGGCGCCGGGTAAAAGCCGTTGCTAATTTGTGACTTCGAAAATGTATTTGTCACCATATTTTGTAGTAAATAATTTTACGAATAATATCACACAATAAACATCATCACATTATTCATTTACTATATTTACTTTTTCTTTTAATTAACTTTAGTGTTCAAACGATAATAAAAATCAACACAAAACGAAGTATCGCTCTTGATTGGATTTATTTATTTATTTATATATATTTACTTATATTTATTTATTTAATTTATTTAATTAACGTCTATAATATTCAGAAAAAACGTGATTTGCAAAGGCTTTTAATCTTTATTCATAAAGTTGTCTAAAACGAATGACTTTTCAATTATGATAGTTAATTAATGATTTTCGTGATATTAAGAATAACATTTAATTTTTTTCTGTAATCTATTTTCTCGCACAATTGAATTTACTTTTTGATTTGGTGTTTAATCAGACAGTTTCTACTCTATCTCTTTGGTTTAATCAACCGGACGTTCTGATAAGATTCGTGTAAGGGATTAAATACCTCTGACAAGTGATCTGGATCTAGAGTACTCTTCATTCAAGCCTACGAATATTTAACATAAGAAAGCTTATCAGAGATTTTAAAATTGTGTTTTAACGCACTTGTTACAAAATTAATACGTTTCTCCTTTTAGAATCTCTTGTTTCAATTAGCTTAATTGTTTTGTTATTTCAGTGAAATATTTTTGTGTTTTCCTAGGAAGCTAATTCAAAATAAACAACTCGGCTTACACCCCAGCACCCTAGGAATTCCAGTGAAAGTCGTTACAACTGCCTTACTTATACATACTAACCAGAATCCTGTGTTGAATTCTACGCCACAAACTCCTCTTAAACTCTAAACTTTCTTCCCATCTCGAACTGCAAGTTCAAGATAAAGGAATGTCTACCAATCTTGTATTAAAATACCCCTTGCTACCAGATATTTAACCAAGACTCGTTGCCTTGGGCGCCACATTTTTAGGATGGCAGAATGTTCTAATACACATTTTCATCGTACAAGATTTGTTTGTTGAAATATAAGTCTATATGCTACGAAACTGAAATTTTGTTTGACAGTCACGATTAAGCTCTGCATACAATACACAATTAAACAATTTTGGAGCTGTTGATAATGATAATTATTGGTGTATTAATTTAAGATAACATTAAATAAATAAAAATATATATAGGAAGTAGTATAAATGAAGTGTACCGTTCAGAGGTTTCTTTGATCATTCAACAAAGAAATATAAATTTGTATTTTATGTCGCTGGAGGCAGAGGGAGGGGGAAGGTTGACAATTTGTTGAAAGTCACGTAGTAATATTTAAGTAGAAGTTACTTCTATGATCTTGAGATTGGATCCATACACCTTGTACACCATTAACCTTAAGACTCTTAAGTCCTTAAGTATCAAGAAGTCTACTTGTATGTATTATACCCAGCCCTTGATTTGCGTCTAAACGAGAGTGTACACATAAACGCGAATTTTAATTTAGTTTCTGTACTTATATTCTAAATAAATATATATCACTTTTAAGTGTCTGGCTACCCGTTGATGACATATTTATTTATCGGGTTGTTCTGTAGCGGTGGTATACATAAGAATATCATGTATACCACCGCTACAAAATAACCCGACAAATAAATATGTCTAAAATATTATATCAGTTTGTAAGTAAACATTAATATTCGACTTAAATTATAATGTTTATGAACATTTTCACAAAGTTAAAATAAATATTGCTAATGATATCAAAAATGATTCTCGATGAATGTCTATTTATTACTGAATAACTAACTGTGTATTACTATTAAATCGTTTTTTTTAAATAAATGATGATAACGATCTAAAAGTCGTTGGCTTAAATTTTGCCTTCCTACGAAAATCGGCAAGTTGTTGTATGTTTTGTTTGATCATTTTCTAAAATTCGAAATATTGAGCCTTGAGGTTTTAACTTTTAAAATCTCCACTATCGTTTGATAATCTCTGTTTGTTATGATTACAACACACACTCACCGAAAGCACACGAGCTTAAAAACTCCATCACCCCTCTTATCTCTAGTAAAAAGCACATCCTTGCACAAGTCAGAAACTTCAGCTTTGAGGCGAGTTGGTGGCTCCACGACAATAACAGTTCTACGCGTGAATAGTGCAAATAAGCAGCGGAAAACGGTGCAAATAGGAGCGCGAGAACGGGGAGTTAAGTGCGCACAACTCTACTTAAGTGGGTCGGACTTTACTTTCTCATTCGGAGTGGAATAAATCTCGAATACGATTCGAATCAAACGGCCTCAAGAGTGTTATCTTACTGCATAATCCCACCTAAGCGACACTTAGTTCTACTGCCGAAGCGCGTGCTGCAGGAAGGCAGTGTTATATCGTTAAAAATATGTGTGCTACTTGCTTTATGTACAAAACTCATTTTGCATCCATAAAAAGTTAAGTATACCTAGATTGTAAAGAAATTATAATAACAAATACAAACTTATAAATAAAAAAATACATTGTTATTAAATGAGGGAGCGAAGCGACTGAGTATCTCCATTTAACTCAAACGGCTCTTCTGTGATTCTGTGGGTGGATCTGTGTGAATAGAATAGAACACTTATTGGCATCTTTGATTGCATTGATCATACATTTTGACACAATCGGTGGCTGCTCAGTAAACCATAGACATAGTATTATGAAAAAATATGAATAAAACTAAATAGTAAATTATGATAAATCTATATGTATAGGGGTATAAGTCATAACACTTAAATAGACTGTATGGAGCTAGCAGCATTGTTTAATTTTAAACAGACCTTTGAATACTCCCAGTGATTTAGGAAGAGTCACCATTACTCCTTTTGGGAGAGCATTCTACTCCCTTTTGGCCCTAGCCAGAAAAGAGTATTTGCCAGTATTTGTTCTACTAGCTACAACCCTCACTCTAAAGGCATGGCACCTCTTCCTACAAAGTCGGCCTTTTCAAGCCTGCCAGTTATAGGTCTACAGATAAGTGTGTGATGTACATCGAAAATCAGCCGAATCGCTGAACAGATTGCGCTGAAATTGTAAATAGACATTCGGTAAGACCTTACTAAGAATTGCCAACAAAATCAGCTAGATTTATTGCGATTTAAACCAACAAGAAACAATAAATTGAAAAATATGCTGCTTATGTGTAGGAATTATTATATGTTATGTTACTGAAAAAATATTTTTTGTTTGTTATTTGACTGGCTGTGAAATGCAGTGTCCAAGGTTTATCGAATCTTGCACGCTCAAGGTACCCCCAAATTCCGCTCGGAGATTGAGTAAACCTTGCAATCTTTACATGTATTTCGTACAAGCTATGTTTTCCATAGTATTGTCACAGATGATAGACTACACTGCGTTATATGCATTTCAAAACATGTTTAATAATTTTAAAAATACAATCCTAAAATTACAAAATCTTTCCCGAAAAGGGAATTTAACCCAGGTCTCCCACATTTCGGGCATAACACAGCGACTTAGCCAATTAGACTAGGAAAACGCCAAATCGTTGTTAGACGAGTGAGCGAGTCATGTGTTGAGTACCCGGGAACATTTGCATCTGAGTTTGATAATTATAGTGGTATAAATAATAGGGTTTTTAAGTTTAGTTGGTATAAGAGCGCTTCAACTGTAAGGCCATATAATGCGCCACTCTAGCCTAGGAAGCTAGCCTATCAAAGGCTAGAGTGGCGCATTATATGGCCTTACAGCCTTAGGTAGGGGGAAGAAAGGAGATGTTACCGGGTACTAAACACATGGCTCACTCACTCGTCTAACAACGACTTTGGCGTTTTCCTAGTTGCATTTAATACCCTTTTTGAATTTGTTACCAAAATTGTTGTTTTAATGCACTGTTGTTATAATATTACTATTTCAAATATTTCTGTAGTTCATTGTTGTGTCTGCATTTATGTAATTAGATTAATTTAGTTGTCCTCCTTTGTAAATCAGTTTTTTAACTGAATAGAATAGACGTTAAATAAATAAATAATAAATAAATAAATAATAAATAAATAAATAAATAAATAAATAAATAAATAAATAAAAATAAATAAATAAATAAATAAATAAATGAATGAATAAATAAATAAATAAATAAATAAATAACTGGAAAAAGGTCACATCATTCCAAGCTATTTTTTGGGGGAATTAAATGCACAACACAGTCCATAATTATATTATAATGAAGTCAAATTCACCATATTATGTAATAAACTAAAATTCGAATAACAATGTTATATGAGAAAGGTGCCGGGTAGACTTAACATTTTTATCTCCATAAGAATAGCATTGTTGGTGGAGGTGCCGGGTAGAGCGAGAAAATTTTTAGCTCCATAAGAATAGCATTGTTGGTGGAGGTGCCGGGTCCTTGATTTTATTTTATTATTTACATTACGCGGAGAGAGAGGTATAATTAATGTTGTGGTATTTTTAAAAAGTGTAGCACACGTGGCGGTGAATTTATTAATTGTGTTTCAAATATATAGGTCGGAGTACTATAAGCAACAATAGCATGTCGGTACTTGTACTTGCTCTCACAATCTCTTGTATTTTGTGTGGTTCGTTGGCCTTGTTATTAGAGGCTCTGCTTCCAATGCAGAAGGTCAAGGGTTCGATTTTCGCTCTAGGCAGAAGTTTTCAAACTTTTAATGTGGACTTAAATCCTCAGTTCTTGGCTGTGGATTTTGTAAATTGTGATTTCAAGCCGTCCTAGCAACGAGGCACATAATAAATTCTAAGGCGGTTCCGTTTCAGTTGTGCTGCTTTTGGAGCTGTCAGCAGGTGGAATCGTGTCCAGTTTGATTGATTGGTGTTTCCTACTAAAATATGTCTGTCTCTAGTTGGTCATTGTTCGCTCGCCGATTATGTTGGCGCCTACAGGGTTGGCTTGGTCGGCTTTGAATTTAATGTCCCCCACAGAAAACCAGTTCTGTGGCTGAGTGGGAAGACCAAATATGAACTTATCTATTTTATTTCTCTATATTATATTTTATTTTATACAGACATGCCACATTCAGTGCATAGGTTTGTATTAAACTCTAGTTGTAAACTCAAATGTAAAAGACACAGTCATTAATTATAGGTAACAATCCAATCGGCTTAAAATGTATAAATATACGATGGAGCTAGGACTGAGGAAACCATTCAAGAAAACCGGCTCTGATTCTGTGGGTGTGTGGGTGCACGTGTACATCGAAAATCAGCCGAATCGCTGAACAGATTTCGCTGATATTTTACAAGTTTACACAACACACAACAATACACAAGTTACAACAAAACCCAACAACAACACAAGTTTACTGAGAACTGCCAACAATCAGCTAGATCCATTGCGATTTAAACCTACAAGAAATAATGAATTGAAAAATAATCTGATAATGTGTAGTAATTATTTTAACGATATGGTTTTGTTTTTGAAAAAAAATTGTTTGTTATTAATTGTCTGGCTGTGCAAATGCAGTGCCCAAGGTGTATCGAATCTTGCACGCTCAAGGTTCCCCCTCCAATTCCTCTAGAAGATTGAGTACATCTTGCAATATTTACAAGTATTTCGTAATGGCTATGTTTTCCATAGTATTGTCACAAGTAAAACTATACTGCGTTATATGCATTTCAAAACATGTTTAATAAATTTTAAAATACAACCCAAAAATTTCGAAATCTTGGATTGAACCCAAGTTTCATACATCTCGGGTATAACGGCGCCTTAGCCATTTAGACTAGGAAAACGCCAAAGTCGTTGTAAGACGAGTGAGCGAGTCATGTGTTGAGTACCTGGGCACATTTGCATTAAGATTGATAATTATATTGGTATAAATAATAGGGTTTTTGAGTTTAGTTGATATAAGGGCGCGTCAACTGCAAGGCTATAATACGCCACTCTAGCCTTTGATAGGCTAGGGAGGCCTTAGGTAGGGGGAAGAAAGGGAATGTTACCGGGTACTCAACACATGGCTCACTCACTCGTCTAACAACGACTTTGGCGTTTTCCTAGTTTATCTTATAATCAATAAAAATATGAATTTGTGGGACAAAAAAGGACACTCTCACTAATCGAAACACGTGTATAAAATTTGACTTCATTGTTCCATGACTGTCTCGTTTAAAAAAATTAAAATTTGACTTCATTGTTCCATTCGTAATGTGTTAAATAGCTGTGAGTCAATGTGTAAGTGAGTTCAATGTTTAAACAGTTTTCAATAATGAATACTTTATTTTTTGGCTTCGATGTTCTTGACGTTTTTTTCACATTTGTAAAATTGTGGTGAAAGAA
Organism: Sweltsa coloradensis; assembly: GCA_024449915.1. Lineage (NCBI taxonomy): Eukaryota > Metazoa > Arthropoda > Insecta > Plecoptera > Chloroperlidae > Sweltsa > Sweltsa coloradensis. Next base: position 386,042 of record JAMZAV010000108.1, on the reverse strand, counting down.
ACCGTTAAATAAATGTATCTTTCTAGAAACATGGTGGTATTCTATTTTTTGTAGCAATGTTGACTACTTTCTGCCAATGCAATGCAATGTAGTGACGTCAACATCTAACATACATAAGTTGATAGCGTAACACCGGTCTAAGTCACTTCAGACAAACCAAAGCTGAACTTACTTGACTTTTTAAGAAAGTTTCAGAGAGATCTTCGCGTCAACGACATTGCAACTACATATTGTAGTAAGGGCGACAGACGAAATTCTTTCAATCTCTTTTTCTTACATAACTGTTCACGAAGCAAGCATTATTACGACACGAGCTCGTAAAACACAAAATAAAAATAAATAAGAGACGTTTCTGCGAAACTATTCAAGTTTGCCTTCAATAAGTTATCATGTGATAGGGAAAGTTTTTCCGTTCAACTACAGATGTAACATAAAGTTGTGTATTTCGGATCAGGATCACAGGAAACACTATTGTTTTCCCCGATCTCGACTCTTTATTATTCTCTCCCGCCTTTTGTTGTGAAAAGTTATTTGTATTTCCAACTCTCAAACTTTCTAACCCAGATCTCTGATTTGTTTAGTGTATTAATTAATTATAAACAGTCTTGAAGGTAAATTTACATTATGGAAAAAAAAAAAAAAATTAATAATGAAACTGGTTGACATCAATTTTAGAAAAGCAATTAAAACCTTTAAATTCGTGGTAATTAATTACTTTTACATCGAGAGTGTATTACTTGGTGACAAAGGGCGTGCTCTTGGTTAAATATCTACCAATGCTACTTGGTTGTTTGAACTGAGTAACTGTAATTGGTCTTTGATTAAATGAAATAAAAAGTTATTTCAACTTAAATCCAATTTGAAATGACTGTTTTATTTTTATACTTCGCTATTTTGATACTTCAACATTTTGTTTATTTGTATACCGCTCTCATTTTATGAGTGATGAGCTACTGGCTTTGATGTACTGGTCTGCTCGGGAAGAGAATGCCCAATTTGAGAGTCGTCTTTTGTAAACTAATCGTTATGTTTTTCATATGTCTCATCTTGTTTTTATGTTTTTTTAATGTTACATTAGTATTTTTAGAGGGGTTAACTATAAAGTTACCAATTTTGGCAATTTTGTTGGGTCAGGATAGACCCAATATTGTTTCTGTTAGTTTTTAAATTCATAACTAGTTAACTAGAATTAAAAATATTTTTTGAATTTAGCAGGTGAATATCACTTTTATATAAAAGTTCGACGAAATAGTTCAACCATGGAGTTTGAGAGTACTTTTTCAAACGAAGGAAGAGTATTCATGGTAATTTTGTTTGTGTGTTTTGTATACGCCTTTCTTTGCAAGTAGTTTCAAGCTCTTTGGAATGTTGACTCTCTTTCTAACTGCCTCTTCTTAATTGTTTCTGTAACACAAAGACAAACATTTAGATAAGACATCTCGGCGCTTTACTGACGCCGTAAAACCAATCTGAGGACGTAGTGATCGTTAAGATAACCCAGTTCTTTACGTCGAGGAAACCGTTGAGTTTACAGCTCGGTTAATGTTTATTGTGATGCCTACTGAGGGGCATCGCGACGACAACGAGGGAAAGTAGAACACAATTGCAATTTTCTATCCTGTTGAGTGCAAGAGTGATTTCATTTTTAATCTGTTCTCATATAGCTCGATTACAATAGAGAGAAATTTATTTTATTTTTATTTTTTTTTATTTATTTATTTAACGTCTATCTTATTCAGTTAAAAAACTGATTTACAAAGGAGGACAACTAAATAAATCCAATAACATAGATGCATACACATCAATGAACTACAATTAAGTAAATATTTGAAATAGTAATATTACAACAACAATGCATTAAAACACAACAATTTCGGTAACAACCTTAACAAGGATATTATTAATGCAAATAATTAATTAATCAATATAAAAAAGGGATGGGAAAAAAGGAAAGAAAACAAGAAAACAAAAGAGGAAAAATCAAGAAAAAAAAGGTGAAAAAACGAAAAAAACTGTTTTATTAAACGATCCTACTCAAAAGATTATGTATTTATAATGGTTTACAACAAACGATAATAGTAATTTTTATTGAAACAATTTTTTAGCAATTAGAATTTTTTATTAAGCTAAGGGGCGATAAAAAACCGTTATGAATAGATAAATTCGTTTTTAGTTATACCCCATTATGTGACATAATTGGTTTTCAGTGTGACACTTTAATTTTTGAAGCAGATCAAGTCAACCATGTCGGCGCCGACCATAGACGCAGACACACGCACCAACGTTATTTTTTTTTATCTCATTCAGCTATCGCTCAAAATTACAAATTTATCATATTTTGTATGGCCTTAATGTTTTTTATTTTGTAATCTTTGGTTTTCTTTTCTTTTCATGAATGTCCCGATCTGGAAAATTAAAAGTTCCTAGCCGCGAAATTCCACCAAATATTGTCTTAAATATGTAATTGTTACAACATTTTTTGTGATGATACTTCAAAAAAGTTTTATTTTTACGAAAATGAAACAGCAAAATTATTTCCCGTCTCTCTATCAACGATATCCCCGTATATTTCTGTCTGTAAATAAAGCGCTCACAAGCACGTATTTCCAGCGTTATCGAAATTTCCAACTTTAATACGCGCACAGTAGGATATAATAAAATGTTGCGAACTCCCGTTAACGCAATAAACAAGTCCAATAGTGTTTCCTCAACTCGTGCTGCAGAAACAAACTGGCTCAAGTCCAAACAAATATCCGCTCATGTTTGGACACTGTGGGTTAATCCACGATCGTGATGGGTACAGGCGCGATGTGAACGAGTACAGTCTTAAGAAGTGTGTAGTCAAGCGGAATCGTGCCTTCATGTTGTTAGGTATACGTAAAATAAATAAAGGAGAAGATATTTATTTAAGTTCTAATATGGACTTAGGAATTAAATCGATATCAATTCTTGTGCTGGGTATGTGTTAAGGATAATTTTGAATCAGTTCTTTAAACGTTTTGTCAGCCCGTCTTTAAAATAATAATTTAAGAGGCAAGTTGTTACTTATATGCGTATGAAGTTACACAGCAACAATTATTATTGTTGTTGTTGTTGTTGTTGTTGTTGTTGTTGTAACAATTGTTAGAAATGTCACACATCGATTGGATCGAGGTAAGTAATTATGTGCATCATAGTTTTATGTACACGCCAATTCGTATGTATGCTGAGCTGGGCCGAGGTATAAAATTATCTGTTCCGCGAAATTTGAATTACATTTTTGAATCCCTGGATAAGCATTATTTCACTACGGTAAAGACATTAAATAAGGTTATGTAATATTAAATTTCCTATAGTAAAATTTACAACAAAAACTTCGTAAAAATAAACATCATATTGTGTTTACGTTTCACGTATCAACCTGGTTCAGAATAACATCATCATTCTGATATTTAAAACGAACTTATTGCATCTACATTATTAAGCAATGGTTTAGTAACTTGGAAAACTCAATTACCGATCACATTCATCGCCGAACAAATCAGTTTTGGTAAAATTGACCGAAAATTATTGACGTAACCAAAGCACACAAAGCGAGCTGACTGTATTCAAATGTGTAAAAATGCGTTACTCGCACGAGAAGAGTAATGTTTTTATAATGCGTACGGTTAATTGCGTTATGAGTTACATGAGGGGTGCGGTAACAAGCTGCGTGGTGTGTCCCCTGTGAGAACAAGCAGACACTGGCCGAGCCACCGAGGCGTGCAAGGTTCACAAACTCTCCGCCAGGCTCGCTAGTTGTGTCTTCTTGTTTCCTATTCGGTTCTAGAGCGGGGTGTATTAGAATATACGGTATGATAAACAAACTTGGTTCAAACATTCCGGCCTTGATTCGTTGGTTAGATTCGCATCAAATTTATATTAAATTCATTCAAAACACTACAGAAATATTGCAACAAAAAAAAATCTGATAGGAATACCTAATATAAGAGGGACTTTGTAGTGTACCATGGTATAACGTCAACACTCAACATACACAATGTATACAATGTTTTAGATACATTCTGTTATTCTAAAATTAAAAAAAAAGTCAAACAGATTTACAGGTAAACAACAAAATTGCCATAAAAACGTGTTTGTGACTTACTTTAGTTAGTTTGTTTCAATTTTACTTTCCAGGTCAATTAGCTTTAGTTACATTATAGACTTTTATGGAAGAATAGCTCAAAAAAACATTTTTTGCGCACTTTATTTCGTACGAAACCAATCTTAAACCAATCTGTCCCTCATCTTGGTTACGAACAGGTACTGCGTCTGAAAATATGTCTTAGGGAATTAAAACCATTAATATAAACAACTAAAATAAACACGGTCAATGTTGACACGAGAAAAACCCCTTTCTTACGCTCAAGCTTCTATTTTACATTGAGTTAATCTCCACTCTTTGGATGCACGTTGGATATTTCAGTAGTGATGCTGGTAAAGACAGCAAATCATGTTTATGTCAGTAGAAAGATTGAAGAGTAGCACTTGATTCGAACCGTGAGACATTGATGTGCTGACGTCTTCAACCGGCGTCTTGAAGGAAAACCTTCGTTTGAATCACTGCCTCCTAGATGATAATCGGGTGCTCCTCTACCGAGTAGCATCTAGGAGGCAGTGGTTTGTATATTATATTTTTATTTACAAATTTGTAAGTATGCCCTACATTTTAAAATACCGAATGTCTCCAGCAAATATTCTAGTGAACATTGTGTAGAACTGTTAATTTAACATTTCTAAGCAACAATGCAATACTAAAACGCTTATTATTGAGACCTCATAAAAATTGTGTGCTAACTTTTTTTTAGATTGCACTCAAAACTTTGGAAATTCTAAAAAAAAAGTTCAACGAAAGTTTAATATAAATCGGAGCATCCGTTTGTCCAGTTATGAGAGAATTACTCATTAAACTACGCAATAACAAAAAGAAACCCGTGTGATTTTATTTGCGTAGAAAAATTATTCTTTAAATCACTCACTACGCCATGAAGATATATCCAAACTTGGAAGGTTCCATGACTAACGTTACAAAGGCGGTGCTTCCGCAAGTTGTGGTTAAGCGTCAGCTATCCAGGTTTAGAGACGGTAATTCCTTGCACAAAGGTTCTGTGCACGTTACCTTAAGTTTTAAAGCTTAAGTTTCTTGTCAGTGATTGACAGTCTCTTAAAATGTTAGTTTATTAGGTAAGTTGACTCATACTGAACTGCCGAGATCTGGAAACAAAAGTTAAATAAAACGAAAGTTAGCCAACTCACAATTTTGTGATAAGATTGTTTTAAAACTGCCCTTGTATTATTATACAATTTAGATTAAAAGAAAACATTTCCATAGTTTCAAGGGTACGGACGTACTGAAAGTGTGGAGAGAGGATTAATCAATAGATTGTCAAAGAGATACAAAAAAGTCTTGAACGCCCATATCAAAACATAAAACAATTATATGTGCTATTCACGTATTTCGATTGGAAATTTAATTCACTAAAATAAATTGAGTTTGAAATTTTTTGACAATATACATTCTGCAGAATTTTGTTTTATAAACTGTTGAACGATCCTCTGATGCGCCTTAAATCACGAAGTAGTATAAATATAATATGTAGGCCGAATTTAAAAAGACGATTAATTGCAAATTAAACTTAATTTAAAATGAAATATAAGATATTTTCAATAATAGAAAACACTTTAAATATGAACTTATGACATACACAGAAACATGTATTGATGGAAAGAACTAAATTTATACGACTGAAACAAAATTAATGTAGTATCATTTTCATCACTTATTCACCGCTTTAGTACAAAACTTAAATCAAAAGTGACTTCTGTTATTGTCAAGAATATGCGTGCCTGTACGTAATCTCGTTTCCAAAGTTCATAAACATTTCTGTGATAAAAAGACCCGACTTTAAATGAGATTTTAATTATTTTAGCGCCAAAACACACACTTACTTTTTTTTACCACCTATACCTGCCTCTGCACATACATATACGAAGGAGTAAATGTTTTTGAACACAATATACTCCCCTCTTGGCATCCCACCTTGTCTATTGTTATTACCGTCATTCTCTTCCAACCAATTAAAACACAAAGACGAGGTGGTTGTGAGCTAACACTAATCCGTCAACCAAGCCTAATATGCGTTGCAAACTGATGTAGTGCGGTGCGCGTCATGACACTTCGCACTAAACTCTAAACAATCCACGTTGCCTTGGTAACGAACGGCAAGATGTCGTCAATTATCTGTGTGTTATATTCACTAAATGTTCAGCCGTTGCCACCTAATTGTTTTGTACTAAATGGAAGTGCGTTTAGCATGTAAGAGCCGGGTTGACTGCTGAATGACAACAGACAGTTTGAGCGGGAAGATATCACTTAGGGGGAAATACTTGCGTTCCAGAGCTCATCCGATTAGCAATCCTACTCAGCCAAGCGCTGCAATATCATGAATCTAGGATGGAATCCATCTGTTCCCGAATCAATCCAACTCATCCAGCTTTGGACGGGATGACTCGGATCCAGATATGAAATTTGCGCTGTATTTATGACGGCAAGATGGCTTCTTTGCTACATAACACGAATATAAATGTAAACAAGGAAAACTAGGAAAACGAGTGAGCGAGCTATGTGTTGAGTACCCGGGAACATTTGCATCCTTAGCCTAATATGGAACAAGGAAATACCCAGTACGTGGTAGATCCTGCCTTAGGTAGGGGGAGAAAGGGAATGTTCCCGGTGTCAACAAATGGCTTGCTTAGGTACAGCCGTACAGCCCAGTACTTTCTCTGTATCTACAGAGGCTACAGCCTGCAAGGATAGGCTATATATTTCTTTCTTTCTTTCTTTTTTTCTTTTATAAAATCTATCCTATTCCTAATATGAAGCCATAATAAGCCTACATCTAAATTATTTACATTACTATTGATTATTAGCTTTTGACATGAATGAGTCATCTGGGAGTCTTTTTTACTACTTGAATATCACATGCAGCATTTTCTTTTGCGTTTAGCAGATTTATTTATTAGTAAGTTACTATATCGGCCTACATTAATTTAAGTGTGCATTTTACTTTTGAAACTTGTAAGGGTCATAAATATTAATTATAAGGGTGATTGTAGATCAATCAGCCAATCCACCCCCATTCTTTCAGTTAATAGTTATGACCGTTACAAAGTTCAAAATGTAAAATGCACATTTACATTAATGAAGGCCGATAAAGTAGCTAACTAATAAATAAATGGACTGAACGCAGAAAAAACTGCAGCATGTGATATTCAAGTGGCAAAAAACACTCTCGTGGCTCTTTCATGTCCAAATGTCTATATAATTTATTCTATGTAACAACATTAGTTTTGTTTATTTTTCAACTGATCTTGTCTTCATACTAAATAATTAAACATACTATACATAATAAACCTACTTAAAGTGTACTCCACCCAGTGGCGTATCCATGGTGGAGCTAGGGGGCTTGGCCCCCAAAGAAATTCCAGCTTTAATATTATATTCTGTAAATCATCTAGCGTTTACGCAAAAAAAATTCATCTATCAATTTCTCTTTTTTACCGTTCAGAAAGCACTTTAACTTTCTAAAATACATAAAACACTTCAAATATTACGTATTTATAAAGAAATTGCATGCGTCGCCTTTGGGGGGGGGGGGGCACCCCCCCATTGAGTCGGTTTGTCCAAGCCCTTTCCGAAATATATTCCTGCGTAGGCCACTGGTTCAATTTATCAATTCACATCTAAGGACACAAGATAATCTACTTGTTGCATTAGTAATAAGATAGAACAGCTGGTATATCTGGCTGAGCGTATGGGTGTGATAAATTAAACTATTTATAATAAATGTAAGGGTGTGATGGTTTTGTGAGAACTATAGCCGGAACGAATACATATTGTAATGTGATGCCAATGAAGTTTTCCATTTGATATTTAATTAATTAAATGCATATTTGAAATACATACAGCTCCGATTATTATATTTAATATTTTTTTGTATTATATTATTCTAGCAAAACTACATAGCTGCCTGCAACTAATTTTTATATATTTCGTACCATTCTCGAGATATCATTCATAAGAAACCATTATTTCGCGGTGGTGGTCCATCACCTTAACACTCACACAAGCACAGTTAAACGGACAAAAAAGTGATGGATGTGATATTCGCTGCTTAGAAATTAATCCATCATGCAAATTGTAGTTAATGTTAAAATCCTCCTTCGTACATCAGTTTTTATAACTGAATTGGACAGATTTTAAATAAATAAATCTAAAAATAGTTATAAAGATTTAAATTTTTAAACATACAACCATGTTTTAAGTTGTTGAGCTGTAAAAACCGTTAATCGATGTAAATCGAGTCGGGTCGGAGTGAGCTCGATGTTCAAAGTGGAGAGAGTTTAACGTCGAGGATCATTGAAGTAACCGGTAACAGCTAACCGATAGTTTGGTCGGGAATTCCAACGTTGCCACGTCTTCATTAGCAAGAGTACTTCACTAACGTATTTGCAGTGTTGCCTGTTCAACGATACGTACTCTTATTTAATATCAACTTGAACCGATCACTATGGCAACGTGATAGTTGTTATTGTTTGTTTTCAGAAAGGTAAATCTATTTAGCAATTTAATTAAGCAGGAAACACTCCCGTTGGTGTAATTGATTACATGGCATCTATTCAATCTATCCAAATGTATAATGCACTAAAAAATTCAGATGGTATAAACTTCAACCGAGTAACAACAGGCGACAGACGATAAAAACGATATACGCTAATATTTTCGCTTTAAATGTTTGCGATACATAATCATACAATTTAATTACATTATTTGTCTTAATCAATATTGAAATTAAAAATAAATAACCATAGTTGCAATTGATTGAATTTCCTTCACTCTCCCAAAATAGCAATCGGAAGATGTGTTCATTTCCCCACTCGAATCAGGGAGAAAATAAATTGCCCAAGTGCTGTCAGTCCTGAGGCCGACATCTCCTCTGGCTGTGTAGTGCGGGTTGCGTGCCGGGGATGGGAAAGGGGCGGGCACTTGTTTGGTCGGGAAGAGAAGGCATTCGAGTTTCTTGCGTCGCTCGATTAGTATCCGAGTGCTTTGGAATGGTTGTATGCATTCAGAGGAGTTGGGACAGTAGGGAAGAATCACAAAGTTTTTTTTTATTACTCTAATACATTCAAGGCCAGTTTCTGATTACATTACTATCAAAGTTTCGTAATTTATAAAATATATTTAATCATAAAAGTAAGCTTAAATTGCTACACATAATAATGGCGGGAAAAACAGAGCAATACGTCATAACCCTACAACCGATCAGCGAGTACTCATTGAAAACAAAGCATTTTTGCTGAATTTTTTGCCTTTATCGAATAAAATTTATTTCTAGTATGATTAAGAATTACTAATAAATAATAATTTGTGAAACAAAATATTACATTTGCAAATTTGTGGATAAATTTTGATAAATGGTTTTATGATGACATAATTAAAGTAAGTTTCAACTATATTTTATCACGAGCTGGTAAACGACCGGGCAGTGAATTTGGCTTCGTGATCTAGGAGACCGTGGTCAATTTCATTAATAAACAACGCTGTCTACAGGGTTATGACTTATGACGTCACACGTCTTTCCACAATAAAAGCGCGGGAAAGAGGAAACGTAAAGCTTTGTACCTCTGTTTAATAGGAAGTATTAACTTTGGATTGTTATAAACTACGGTGATGGTGTTTTTAAGTGAATATCTACTGATTCTGTACACCCGCGCTTATATGTAAATTCGGTGAGCCTTCTCTATTGAGTGAAGCGTGAATATATACATTGTGGTATAGAGGTAAACAGAACTCCGTTGAATTCTTGAATACTTTAGTGTTTGTAAAATTTCTGGCTAAATTTAAAAGAAAAAATCTGAAGAATTAATTCTGTGCTAGACCTAATGAAAAAAATTGCATTTAGGACTGCTGGGACGGGGTACGGGCTTTTGATCTCTTGAATGTGTGAGCTTCCTTTGTGGATAGCTTTATTAAACTAAGAGTGAAGAAGAGTGTCTTTTAATAAAAAAATTGAGGTCTCTAGGTTTGACATCCTTCTTTAGTTATGATTTCCGATTATGATATTGATTTGATTGCTTCTTGGATTTTAAATGCCATAATTTAGTAATTTCTTCCAATCAAATCAAAACAGCATGCGTTATATTACCTAGTATTACAAGATTGTATGCTCATTGTCTTGGCATAAATGCATAATACATACATTTTTGTTGGATTCCCGCTCTAGAGTACACACTTCACAGTTAACCGGTGTGACCCTCTTCAGGTGACTAACTAAGTATGTTGCGAATAGAACAATTCTGAAAAGATGTCCGAGAGCTATTTAAGAGGACTCAATCTCTTGCATTGGCATTAACGACTGAGGAAACCTAGGAAAAACCTTCAGTAAGGATTGCCGGTCTCGACGGGATTCAAACCCGGGACCTCTCGAATCAGAGTCGAGCGCTTAGCGCTGATTGAACTTTGTGAGATACCAGAAGATATTATTGACGCGAGATATGGGATTACGAAGAATGGTATTTAGGTGATGAGTATGTCAAGCAAGGTACGATACTATATTATGACTGTTAGCATGTTTGCGATATTATTGTTTCTGCCCGTACATGTTTGAAAGTTGACAAACTATTAAAGACAACCAGAGAAAAAAGTTTTACCCCTTGTATGGTATTTGAACCAGGCACCTCCACCATTTCTTAAGTAAATTTAATACTTACTCATTTACATTTGACCCATTCACTTCAGTTCTTTTTGAAATTATTTTTCTGTTTGATTTACATATTTATATTTTCGTATCATACGTTAATAATAAACTCGTACATTTCTATGTCAATAGTCAATTTGATTACAAGATTACCTCCATTAAATTTGTGTGTCGTGTAGTGTTGCATATATCATTGTCAGATCTGTGGATAGGCAGGGATATTAAAAATTTAAAGTGTTATGATATTTTTTATAACAAAAGATTTTGTCGCATGATTGTACATCACGCATCATGAATAACGTAGTTAAACACGTCTGGAGATGGACTCATAGAGAGGTCAAAACGATTATTTATTTTGGCGCGAAGCAGATTGAATTCTTGCCTTTCTGCCAACGCCCGTCAACTGTTGGCGAAATAGAAATCAATTATTCTCTTTCACGATTTATTACACTTCCTTTTATTTATTTTGTTTTGTTGTAAGCTATGTTTCATTCCGAAAAGAAAATTCGAGAACTACTTCGAAATGATAAATAGTGAATTTTCTTTTTGTTAAACTCTTAACGATAACACGCGATTTTTGTTGGAAACTTGTTGTCAAGTTGGTACGGAAATCCAGCTTGGACTAGTTAAATGACATTCAACTCGTTTGCAATGTAACAACCGTTTTGTTTTTAATGCTGACACTTAGTTGATGGGATTGTGAGTACATTTAAAACGAGCATGTCGCTTTGACTTTGTCTTGTTTGTTTTGTGCAACAACAATACGATGGTTAAATAGGGTAATTGAGTTTACTAACCTCTGTATGCGGATTTTATTTAAAGAAAAAACAGAAAGTTTTATTTATTAATTAGTTTTTGCAACCACAACAAAGTATTACTATTATTTTGTTGATAAATATTCCCAAAAGAAAAACAATATTGAAGTTTAATAATAGTTATTATAAATGGATGGCGAGATGATTTGTATGAACATGTGACAGGAGTCAAGTTGTGGGAAGATGGAAATTAGGGGAATAAACTGGTGGAGGCAGAAGAAAGATTAGGTGTCAGGCAACATGTGCGCAAATTATTTGTGTGCTATAGAGTCTAGAAATTTATTGGTGAGAAACAGATGAAACGCCACTTAAACCAATTTCGCTGGAAATGAGTTACATATTATAATTAAAATGAAATACAAAAATATTGTGTATTTTTACAATGACGGTAGTCGACCAACACTCGTTTCTATAATTAATTTAGCAGTCTATTTCTTGATCTGGAAAGTAAGTCATAATCCGTTGCTTCCACTTATGTTAAACGTGTTTAGTGAATGTAATGGTAATTATGGCACGAGATAAAGTAAGCACAATGTGGTTTGTGTTTAAATTAATTCAATAGTTTCATTTGTATATCCATTGTGTTGATATTTCAACGTTATTACATTCAAATAGACTTTACATCCAGTAATGGAATTCTTGTTTGATGCAGCCACGAAATTCTACAAATGAATGTGCATTATGTTTGAATTCAGTTTGCGTGTTTACTATTCTCATAGTTAAATATGTTCCGCACCGCATTTAATACTAGGAGTTCACCGAACCTTTAAACGACCATCTATCGCGATTAAATACACCATTTACGTAACAACTGTAATTAGATAAGACGTTTTTTTAAATGTTTTTTTATGGATCTTTGTGGTTACCCAACAATAAATTTCTTTTCTCTCTTATTGCTCCATTATCTGTACTCATTCAAAACTTATTCAAAACATTCTCTCCTATATGCATAACTTTTCTGTTCGTCTATCTGTATGTGTCACGTCTCCCGATAAGAAAAATAATATGAGCTCCGATTGACAAGTGTATTTTTAGTTGGAATTGTCCTTCAACAAGGGTGGTGTAATATTTAATACAATCCAGAAATAAAAAAATCCATCCCGATCGGGGTGCGAACCCGAGTCTCCCACTTTCCGGGTGGACGCCTTAGCCAACTAGACTAAAAAAAAACTTTAAAAAAGGGTAGTGTAGATTGTATTGTTCACCTTGGCGGTAAGGAAGGTGTGGCTAGCCAGCTAGAGAGTTTAAATAATAAACACGTACTCATACCTCCACCAGAAGGCTATGGTGTGCATTTTGTATACATAGTATATAGTGATATAGCTAATAAGGAGATGTGTAGAAAAAAGTATAAAAAAGCTATAAAAGTAAAATAAAAATAATTAAAAAGTACTGAAAATTAAATAAAAAATCATCGTAGGAAAAGCCAGAATGGGCGTGTCTGTCTAGGTAAGCTGCAAATGTAATTAGCAAAGGATATTTCACACACAAAATGCCTAGTGCAGTGCTAGCTTCGGGACGCTATAGCTAGTGCAGGGTAAACTATAGTCTAGTATTTACATCATACTCATCAGCCAGACTGACCGTGCAGAAGAAAATATATTTATTTTAATGTACTAGGAAAACGCTTAAGTCCCGCCGCGTTGTTGGATGAGCGTAATTGGTGAATTGAGCTGCCATGTGTTTTGCGGATTTTCTGTTGTTCTGTGAAAAAATCAGAACTTTGTTGAATTTTTTTTAAAATTAAATCAAATTAATAAAAAATTAACTTATTTTTTTTTAATTATTCGTAATTTTAAAAAAGGAAAAAATCGTAATATTGAAATTTTCATAAGAAATAATTATTCGATTACGCACAAATTTCACACGAATATATCAATTCATAAAATTAAGGTTCTGTGTAAAAATCATTACAATCGGATAAAGCATGTAGGAGTTATAAGTCGAAGAAATTTGTTAAAAATCGAAAAAAATCGTAAAATTGCGATTTGTATGAGAATAATTTTTCGATTGCGCTCAAAAACGTGGCAGTTCTTAGTTCAGAGATTTCGAAGGCCTCCATAAAATTTCATCGCAATCGGAGTATTGGTTTAGCCGGAATCGTGTTAACAGACAGACAAAAATACAGAAAGAAAGAAAGAAAAAAAAAAAAAAAAAAAAAAAAAAAAAACATTCCGGATTTTTTTCTCCAGTGTAGTGAAATGGAATCTTCGCTTCGCTCGCTACGCTCGCTACGCTCATCCTATAATGAAATGTTCATTACATGAGTTTAATTTTGTTTAATAAATTACTTCGAATGAGGCATTTAGAAATTTAGTCATATACATGGGTTTCGCCCACATCTGAAAGTGAATCATGGACATGTGTGAAAACATATGGATGACCTGTGACCTTCAACACCCGCGCTTGTGTTAGATAAACCGATTACTTTTGTGCGGTAGTGACTGTACATTCGCAAGTGATTAGCTCCACTTGTTTTGGATCTGACTGTACATGCCATCGGCCGAAAGTTATTTTCATTGTTGAGTGGCGCTGCCCTTTCTGTGTTTCTTTTCCTCACAAATAAACCGCTTGAAACAATACGATCCGGAAGCCGACAACGCTGCAGATAAAGTGAGAATGAATTTTAAAGCTTTTCCTAGTCATTTTCTAAACTTTTATTTGTTCAGAGGGATTTGTTATCAGACGGTGGATTTATTTTATTATTATGTGGTCGAGGTAAAAAGGTTTCGTGTATTATTTCATATTTTAAAATTTTAAACTCAGATTTTTGTCGTTTGCTGTGTTTTATCTTTTCTTTATTCGTATACAACAGCTACCATTGCGTTAGATGGAGAAAAGTTTTGTTTTCACATGACTATATCTTTTTTAACTCTTAATCTAGCAAGTATAAACCGATTAAGACAATATTTATTTTTGAAGTGACAAATTAACAACTGTGTATAAAATTGTGTGTGCATAATTCTCAGCTCGAAACCTAAAAACAAAACATGTCTTGAGATATACTTTAAGTTATTAAAATAGCATCTTTAATTAAAACTGGATATTGTATTTGAATAATTGGAAACAAATCTGGGAACGAGTCCAAAAATAAAAAGTCGAAATATTTTATGATGATCTTTGTAGTAAAATGTAAAAAATCGTCAATATGGCATACAATTAATCACATTTTTGCATTCACCTTATATTTGATTATATAAGTTTCAAGTAAGATGTAGTTGAACAAACAAATAAATTACAAACATATTTTTAAGTGACCGAACATGTAAGATTTCTCCTCTAACATTCTTACATCTCAAAACGGAATCTTAACTCACATTGTTTACTTGTTTTAAATTCAATATTGTTCAGACAACTTTTATTGAAGTCAGCTTTTAGATTTATTTACGTGAAATCCAAACATCTCAATTAAGTTTTTTCAAAGATCCGGTTTTATTGAAAATATTCTAAATAATTTGATTCATTGTTTCACTTAAAATATTGCAATAATTGTTGGAATTTCACCTATAATAAAGCTCAAAATATGACTGACATTCTAATTCGGATTAATTTGGGAAACATTTTCTGTCTGTCCATGCCAAGTCGTGGCCTGCTCTTCAATTCAGCGGACGACTGGCGACGGTTATTAAAGTGAACACAGAAAACTTTGAACAACTCTACAGAACTTACTCAACAAGCTGTCATTAAAACATTTCGCTTTTGTTATTGAAACTTTTAACGACCGAGGGTTTCCGAACCATACCAACCGAATTATCTCAAGTCTTTCTCAACTAAAACTCATTTAACATTTTAATTTACTTAAATAATTTTTAGTGTTGCTAACAGAAGAATCACTTGTCATATTTTTTTGAAGTAGTTCTTTAATCTTGTGAATCAATTCTTTTCTATACGTTTCCCATTCTAAATTTGTTTCTTATTAAGGATCGAATCTTCCCTATGTGAATCCCTTTTCCACCCGTCCGTTTGTGCGTGTGTCAAGTCCCATGAACTCAACATTCGATATCATTGGCTTGCGTTATTTTTATTGACATTCTCCTTCAACAAGGAAACATCAATATATTTTAGGTGGCCCGCGGGGAGTGGGGAGTGGGGGAAGTGGGGGGGGGGGGGTCATGAGGTTAAAGTTAGCCTCACAAAATTTGACTTAAATATTAGACTCTTTGACAAACAACGAATGCTGGTAAGAAATGTATTATTTTAGTTTTGTATCCTGAGTCTGTTAAATAAATAGCTTCGCTCCCTTTTTCTCACGTTAGAAATTTTATATCGATATATTGAAGAAAAAAGAATAAAGTATGTTTTTCACGTCAAATCCTTGATATTTACCTTCATACAGTTTCGCATGGTAGCACCGCAGTAAGTCAAAGCAATCGCAAATAATGTCAGTATTAAAAAGTTTTAATAAGACATAAAATTAATTTCTTTCAACGATGTTAACCCTTCATTAATATATTTGTCAAATCTTACTTACTAAAATATAATTTGCTTCCATTGTGAATAAATAGACAAAATGGTTAAGAAAAGTTAGTCAATGAGCAGTTTAAAGGACACAGTAGTCCCATGATTCGAGTTTAAAATTGAAGAAACTCTTACCTGCACACATATGTAATGATTGCCGATGTCAGTTCGTCCGTCTGTGTGTGTGTCACGTCTCGCGGTACAAACAGAACGCGACAGCCGACATACATGCGTTTCTTTAGTTGTCTTGTTGACATCCCTGCGACAAGAATGATACAGAATATTTTTGGTGCCCTAAGAATTAGGGGGAAGGGCTAGACCCCAGAAAGATTGAATACTCACTAACTTGGCACATTTATTTTATTTTTTTATTAATATTTTAGAAGAGGAAGAAAGTGGTGAAGATGTGAAGTAGATGATGCAGAGGAAGAAAAATATGATGTGGGAGAAGCGTCAGGCATGGCTAAGCCCGGGGAGCCAAGAATGTGGTGGGAACCTCCCACCCCTTACCCGATTTAGTTGGAAATAGGGCTCGATATTAATTTTATTTTGCATTCATTTTTTTTCTTATCATTTAAGAGACTAAACATGCCATTTTAAAAAAGCAAATAACTGAATGCAAGAGCAACAGAAAGAGCATTTGGCCCGTAGTACTTTTGTACCTTTTTCCCTTGGTACACAATATCCCCACATTACAAAAGAACGTTGTATCATGTTAAAATTATACATATCAAATAGGCACAACATAATAGTAATAAAACATATTAAAAACACTTCCACATCAACGCAAAAATCTAAAATAATTGGTCTGTTGAAAAAGCTTCGCACCCTATTTCGAATATTCCTCTACCCGTTCATGTTTCCGTAGTAATTTTGAGTATTTTGGCGACTATTAAGCCTATTTTTTAACCTTTGAGATAAGTCCTGAATTAAAACCGTTGTCTCGGTCGAACGGTCGTCCCTGTCCTGAATTAGACCTCGCGTTGCAGGACACTCCGGTAAACTCCCGCCGCAAAACCACTCGGCCTCTCACCGCAGCCAAGTTTGTGAGTGTAATTCACTGTGGAAGTTGCTTAAATCTTGTAAGTTCCGCTCACGAGACAGGGTGGAGTCAGTGGGCGAACGAAACAACCCCCCTGGCGATAGGTTACAAATGAGGTTTTCCTCGGCGCGTGTGCTGCGTGTAGATGGATGCGTGTGGTGAGGGTGATTGGTTCACTGTCTCAAGGTGCATGCCGGGTACGCGTGGACACGGGTCCGGGTACGTACAGGAATTATTGAAAACTTGCATGTACCAAAATATGTACTAATTACATAAAGTGGCATTTTTTGTTTTATTTGTTTATAATATTGTTTATTTTATATATGTATTATGTTTTGTGTTATATTATATAATTATCTACTTTGAGTAGGCCTATATACTTTCCAAATACCCATGTGTAACACTACTACTACTAACATCACAACTTCAATATACGTTTATGGCAGTCAATCCGAAAATTTAAAAAAAAAATAGCGTAGTATGGAACCCCAGTCGGGTGCTTTACCCCTAAGCTACCGAGACAGTTAACTTAATAACATCTGGATTGTTTGTGCATTGTAGATCTGAATAGATTGGAACAGTACTGCAACAATTCTCCTTCCTGAGAACTGACCATTAAACATGATTTATAATGACATTGCTTTACGCAGAAATGACATCATTTGCGTCAAGGTTCTCTAAATCTCCTAGCGGTGCTTCGGTGAATCCAAACTAGTCTCATGTGAACCAAAATGGTTTTTATGTACCCCATGACCAGAGATGTGGAAAAATGCTTTTTAAAGTTTGTGAAAATTCGCGTCTTAAAAAAAATCGCGAAAATTATTTGATAATGCATAACTTGAAAAAAACGAAAAAAACGCTTCGTTTGAAATCAGTGTCACAAATTCCAGGACAATTTGTGATTATGATTAATTTTAAAGAAAATCAAGCACATGAGAGTGAGAATCAGTTCTACTTTTTAGCTCAATTTCAGCCTTCAGTTTCCAAAGTTTCTGACAGTTTTTACCAGGATTAATTTTGAGTACCCGGCACCTCCACCAAAATTACGAAATTATGCATTTTTTGTGTAATGTTGATATTTTGAAAAATAATTTTGAGCTTACTCGCGTACAAACGATTATTACGATCTCACAATCACGTTTTATGACCCGGCACCTCCACCATCCCTATGTTTCAGCCAGGATTAATTTAATTACGACTACCTACCCGGCACCTCCACCAAAACTTTGAAAAAATGAATTTGAACTTTCGTGACCTAATTCGAGTTTAAAAGCATAATTGCTAATTTCGCCACTTGTTCGCGGTATCAACTAAAATATCACGAAAATTGGCGATTTGGAAATTGGTACAATTTAGGTGACCGAAGTTGAATCGATTATTGCAACTATTAAAAAATAGCGAATTTCGTTCTCATGAATTTTGCACATCTCTCCATGACCAACCCACTTAAGTAATAACTTAAGTTATGATTTTACGTGTGAAAATTGTCAATAACACATATTTCAATATAACGTGATAATACAAGAATAACATAGAGCCAGCAACGTTTAATTATTATGTTAAATTAAACCATTTATTTTGTCAGCTAGGTTAATTTTTTTGTTAATTGATTCTGTCACTTGAATAACACTTAACACTTACTTTTACTTAAGCCTGAGTTAGTCAGTTTAATGTTTCATTCAAGATTAATTAAATTCAAGGACAAAACACGATCAAACGTAGAAAAATAATAAAATCCAACAATACCCTCTTACAATGATTTGCCCTTGAATTCAATTAATTTTGAACGAAACATTGCACTGTCTAATTCAGACTTTACACTTTAAACAAAGTGGAAACGGTTGCAACGAATCTACCTAGAGGGCCTAGTATTTCCACAAATATTTTAAGAATTCAGAGATTCAAGTATCAAATGTCACGTCTCTGGAATCAATGTCTTTGCCTCGGTCTGTTCGCACGGTTGTTGGAGGTTGTGAGGGGGGTGGTTGGGGGGGGGGGGGTACCGCGCGACACTTGCCTACCCCCAGAGGCCCGTGTTCGATCTAGCCGCAGAAAATACCCCCCTGCCCCCCGGCCCTCTTTGATTTAAACTGGCTTGTCATAAAAGCCACTCCTGCACGCCAACTGGCTAGTTTATATTTTCCTCTGACCACCGTAGGAGTTTTGCTTAAAAATGTATACGGTGCTGTTTGTAAATTTATGTTGCTTTAGCGTTGTGACTTGTAATGAAACCGCCAGCGTTGTCACCGTGGTAGAATATGCACAAGGTTGGTTTTTCCCCACTTTCTTCCAATTTTGTAATGACGTAGTAAGCTTCACGCATCGTCTATGAAGATTGACAAATTGAATAATTATTTTAACAACTTTTTGTCTTTATGTGGTTGTTATATGTTTTTATAAAGGGCATATCCACATTCCACAATCACGGTTTATAAAAATATAAAGTCAACCATTATATTATTAAAATTATATAAAATACAATAAGTGTACATACAAAATCTACATGCAATTGTGTTTATATGATGATTGCCAAACTGGTTATCATGATATACTTGAGAAATGCCAAACACTATCCGATAGCTTAAACTATCGCAGTATGATTTTAAATCTAATTTGTGTTCGTCTCTTAAATGATGCATGACATTGTATTCTTAATAATACTGTTAAAACCATGCAAAGTAAAGTCATCTACGGACCACATTGGCCAAGAAACATTAATACTTAGATTGATCTATTTCAGTAAATTTAGAATATGGTTTTACACTTCATATTATTGCACCAAAAACCGAGTATGATCCATAACGAATAATTTAGAAGCAGCAACTCGCTAGTTACAGGAATACAATAATTTACCAACTTAATAAAGACAAATTGGCACGATTTCCAAACTATGTTTATTACTCTTTAATATCATTGATTCGCTGTTAAACCCACCAATCATTTTTTATGAAATTACGAACTCAAAATTCGAATCGAGATTATTCAAATGTAACGTTTTTCTATAATAATTCGTGCCAAAAAACTTCCCCGTCATAACTAATACCCTCGGACATGGTAACGACGCGTTCTGGTACATTAATATGGAAATATATTTTTGACAGGCAATTCCCTTACCACGCTCGTTGAAAACAGTCCGGAAAAAATATTCTGTTTATGACTTAATATTTTTCTCGAAGATAGTACAGAAAGTTATATACGACACTTTTTTTCTGACCGGAAAGTTGATGAGATTTCCACTAGATATAACTTTTTTTTATATCCCGGGAGCTTATTTTTATTTTGTGTTTTTTTAAAGTTTCGCTGCGGGATGGGACGTGTTTTGATTTTGAATGAGTGGTCGGTAAGTGGGTGTACTCTGGAGTCTCGCGTCTCCGGTGGGATCGCGTTCTCTGTCTAGTAGATACATGTAACCGAGACGGGAACTACACTAGGCGGAAATGATACGAGTTGTGGCGGGAAAGAGGTGAGTTTCCGTCACAGTTTACTTACAGTGAATACTCTATAGAGGCAGATTCAATATGGCGTTACGTTTGTTGCTAGGTAACCAGGGGATTGTTTCAATTCCCTTCTGTATTTGCCATTTTATTCCTATAATACCTCCCATCCACTTGAAATATCATTTAAGCTTCACTTATCTAAATATGTATAATAAAATAGTCTTCGAATAACTTTCCAACATAGTTATATGAACGTAGAATAAATGAAAAACTTTGTGCTTTCTACAAAGTATTTAC
The DNA here is from genome assembly GCA_024449915.1 of Sweltsa coloradensis. Lineage (NCBI taxonomy): Eukaryota > Metazoa > Arthropoda > Insecta > Plecoptera > Chloroperlidae > Sweltsa > Sweltsa coloradensis. Next base: position 365,212 of record JAMZAV010000108.1, on the reverse strand, counting down.
AGATCAATCGGCTTGGGACGACCTAAAAAAAGTTTTTTTTTTCATTTAGAGGTAGAAAAGGTCATGGTAGGAAGATATTTGTTTGAAAGGTAACACGGATGTAGGTAAACACTCCTTTCTTAGTTCTTATACTAAAAAATAATGGCGCATCTCAATTTTGAGGATCTTTGAAAGTAAACAAAAATAGATTCGAACGTAAGATTAGTAATAATGCCATTAAATTTGAAGACTTCCAAATTCAGTCTGAAAGTATTTTTTCGTCTTGTGTTGTGTGGTTGTGTCTTGCGTCTTTATTTATAACAGGTAATTTTAGCGGTAATGTCGGTTACAGTTTTTAATAATGTTTAATAATTGTTTGGCACAGAATCCTATGAAGTAGTCGAAATATCACTTTTAATTTGGTAAACATTTGTTTAACTTTGAATTGTCCAATGATTTGTATTTTTTAACGATAAAAGCTGTTAGTTTCATTTTTGTTGTAATGACAAGGTTGCAATATTGTGGGTAGTGACATTTTTAACTTTATATTTTTACTCGAAAGTAATGTTTTAGCCTTATCTTTCTAGAAGAAGTTAACTACCGAGTTTATGTAGGATAGTAGTCAATTTTATCAGTGTGTAGCAAGTTTATTTCGCCTTCTCCCCGTTGCTCTCGGCTATCAAGTGATGAGGGTTCGAGGTTAAGTAATAAATTGGAATAAAATCGATATTTAAGTCGCCTGGTCGGACTTTATGTAGAGTCTGATAGGTTTTTTAAAAGTTATTATTAGGTCAAGGGGGTTCTGTTCATCACGATGTCAAACCGAACTTATCCGGACTTGACCGAAGGGAAACTTTCTCTCTGAAACCACTGTTGAATTTAAAAAGCGAGAAGCAACTTTTCTCATTTCACCAACCCTCTTTTGTTTGTAGGATCGCCGCGGGTTATGTAAATGTGGCTGGTTTAAAAAGTGATTTCTAGAGTTTGGTTGCTCGAAAAAATTAGTCATTTTGTTCGGGAAAAGTTTCCTAGTTGGCTGTTGACACTATCTCTTGTTTACATTCTGATGGGAAATGGGAGGGAGATTGGGTCTATAACTCTTTATTAGAAATCTATCTTTAGAAGTTTGAATTGAATATGAACGTGGTTTCCAGTAGAACGAATTATTAAATTGATCGTGGGCAGGACTCTAAAGCAGGTCAAAGTGTACGAATACATTAGCGTTAATAACATTTTTGTCACTAATTTTTAATGCACTTGAAAAGATCAACTATAACAACTGTTGATTCCAAAACTCCATAAAACTTAAGTGAGGGTTATTTCTTAAAAAGGAAGTAAAGAATTAAATTAATAATTTTTCTTTGGAATCACTTATCTCACATGCACGAATTTATGAAATATCCAACGAGTTATTTGACGTAGATTTTCTATTTGTATATAAACGATTGTGTTTTGAAAACATTAAACTATTTTCATGTAAACATTTTGAGTAATAACACAAGCACGGAAACAGTAGAACCTAAAATACGGAGCGAAGATTACCGTGATTATACCACATGTTTCCACGTTTAGGTCTATGGTGGAGGTGCCGGGTAGAACAATGTATTTGTCCTTTTTCAAGCACAATATTAATAAAAATCCCTATGCCAGCCGGAGATCATGTACAGATTTTACAGTTAGACGGACTGAAACGTGATGGATATGGAGGTGTTAACTTTCTTTTTGTATTATTTAAATTTAGAAAATGGTTTAAAAAAATTAAATTGTAAATACTAATAAACATTAAAATAAAAATCGTAATGCAATGTACACCATTTATCATTGTGTAAGCCACGTAATGTTTCTCACTCAAAGTACAGCTTAAGTTTAAAATGGATTACACCATCCATCTTGAAGCCAGTACTTACATCCTCTTGTTTGAGATGGATGGTGCAGCTAATCCGTGACAGTAAGGAGTAAGAACAGCTTACTCCGAGACTCTGTGTTGTACTTAGACCGCAGACGAGGAACTAAGCGGAGTTAGATCGCAGCAATGAACTTGTTATGAGTTGGGGGTTATTTTGCAGCGAATATAGTGTTCATTATCGAAGTAGCTGGAGACTTGAATTCATGTGTGAGGTTGGATGTATAAACAATATATCAGTATATTTCTTGTGGCTCGTTGTTCTTGAGGTTAGCGTCTCGGCTTCCAATGCAGAAGGTCCAGGGTTTGATTCCCATATAAGTCAGAAGTTTTTTAACTTATGTTTTGGACTTTAGTCCATCAATTCTTGTCTTAGGAATTTGTAAACGGTGACTTTGGAGCTGTCCTAGCAACGAGGTACATAGTAAATTTAAAATTGTTCTGAATCGGTTTTGTTGATTCTGGCGTTGATCCGCGAGTGTTCGCACTGTCCATACCACTGATTGCTATATTTAATATTAAAAATATGGATCTTTGGTTGGTTATCGCTCACTCGCCGATTGCGTCGGGGCCTGCAGGGTTGGCTTGGTCGCTTTGGTTTACTGTGTCCCCCACTGACAATCAGTTACATGACTGAGTGGGTAGACTCTGATACGAATTAATTTATTTTATTTATTTGAGGGGGAGAGGGCATCGTGATCACTGCCAAAAATGAACGATTCTTTCGACCCGGCACCTACACCAAAATATTTCAATGGTGGAGAAAATAATTCAAAATCATTTTTCGACAATTATTATCTGTGGCTAAAGTGGCTTCGCTTCCTATTTTTGGTTCTCTCATACCGATGATTGTTTTAAAGACAGGACTAGATATGTATTTCGAAATGTATTAGTATAAAATTTACATTGATACAATGATTGGGCCTGAAAGTTTAGTACATTTATGTACGCCATTTCATTCTTAGGTTCTACTTCCCATAATTTGAAAATCTTCCTTTAAACCAAAAACATGTGTACATTTTTTTGTCAAGAGGGATGTCTTTGTACAGTACATTTCTAGTTTATGTTGTAATGTACATTATCTTCCAAATTATTATTTTGATGGTAATAAGCATGGTAGTGTAACTCTGCTTTTACCCATTCTGTAAAATATTTCATAGCTATTATTGTGTTGCCTTTTCCCACGCAGAACAAAAGCTCTACATAAAATGCCAAAGCCATTCTACGAAGCCTCTGGTAAAACTTTATTAGGAAGTAAATTTGTTTTGTATTTCAATATAGAACGAACGTCTACAGCACCGCACGTTATTGTGCGAGGTAAATACGTGAAATTGAACCGACCGAAACTCGAATGACGCGACCCCTACAGGAATAAAAGTCATAAACAAAGGGCAACTTCCCCCCCCCCAACCCTTGCGCAAGCAGTGACAGTTAAACAATGCGTCGCAAGCCTCAATTGGCAACAGCTAGCCGTTGAATGTTTAAAGGCAGTTCATTGTAGATTTTTGAGTTTTTACATTTCTCTAAACGCGTGAAAAATAATGATTCTTTGTTACCTAGGTTTTAGTTTCACATTTTTGTAAGAGGACTGCTTAAGTCACGATTTCTATTTGAAAACAATAATTTCCAAACTATTTTATGTGCCAATAATACGGCCTAGACAAAAGTAAAAAATCATTCTTGCAATTTATTGAAAGATTGTTGTTGCTAATTAAGTTGCTTGTTAAGAGGATGCAGGCATGCTCATTTTACGCACATTCAAATTTCTCAGACAATTTTAGTCGCATCTATTTGTGATTTTATATCATTGTGTAAAAATTAATTATGAAGGCATCTACAACAGCAATTTTCTTTTAATTGACTATAGAAAATAAACAAAGATTAAATTCAATGTTATAGAAAATTACGAATCTGTCGAAATGGTCAAAAACACCCAAATAACTACCATTTTCTGATTAATCTATGATAATATTCAAAATTTGATATGAAAGGAGCGTACAGATGTCCTTCATTGTCAAGTATGCCAAGTTTTAGGATGTTATGATTTATGGCTGCATGACAAGGAACGCGCCGAACATATCCTTAAGACTTCTCCTCTTAAGACTTTGTAACATACATCCCAGCCAAGATTGCAAATACACTACACTATACATTCTGCGTTGTGGATGTAACGTCGTATGGTTTACCATCAACCCAAAGACCCCCAGAACTAAGAAACTAAGAAGAATAAGAGAAGATAGGAAAACTACCAACTAAATACCTCGACAGCTGAACGCATTACCAGAACCATGCATATTAGAAGCCATGTTGGAAGTATAAGGGGAATGCGATAGCATAGATGGCATCCATATTGAATCAGGGCAAGATGCACTCTTATGCATGGAGTCTATTCTTCGTTTAGCTTCTGGTGAGCATGGTCCAGCCTGGCTATAGCTAGGCGGATTAGCCTAACAATTAGGGGTTTTGTGGTAGAGCCGTGAATTTTGGATCGTACACTCAGAACAATATTCTAAGAAAATTGCCTCGAGGGGATGGAAGGCCCCCCCCCCCCTTAACGTCTTAACCAGACGAATTTTGTCATAGCACCTCCAGGCAATTTTCTTAGAATACTGTTCGGAGTATACAATCCAAAATTCACGCTTCTACCACAAAATCCCTAATTGTTCTAGTATTTTCCTTTAATCCGCTTGACTATTAGGAGAGCTTTTAGATAACGTCATAGCCAACTGTCATGGCCGACAGGTGGGTAAAAACAACATGGTGCAATCTAAATGCAAGTTTGTGAAAATTAGCATTTTTTGCTCACTAGTTGCGCAAAGTCAGTAGATACTGCGCCGTCAAAGTCTTTCTGAAACTCTCGTCTAGGTTGTTTTCTCTTAGGTCTTTGGCATCAACCCCCTGATTGGTTGATTTAATAAACACCCTTACCCGAGAAGAAAACGCACCCCATTGTTAGTATAATCAAAGCCTGTGTTCTGACACTGTAGGGATGTTCGAGTCAAGGTTGTAATACAAGCCACCAACTTGTGTTACGAGCGAAACTCCGCATGTTGCTACACAAAGGGTCGCAAACCTTCAGTACACGTCCGTTTTATGGCTGCGATGAAATATCACTTCTTCAGAGCGTTTGAATTATGAACACGTTGTGTTTGGGGTGCTGGATTGAAATTACCGCCAAATAACATCCACTCCACAGATAAAACCACTCTCGGGAACATGGATATTAAGTTCTTTGGAAATTGATGGAGGTGACGTGGAGAGTATATGAGTGTTTGGTGGGTGGTGTTAAATGGTAGGAGTGATTGATTATAAATAGAGGTGTTTTTTTGGGGGAATTAGTTAAATATTCAGCAAAACAATTTAGAACGTGTCTGAACTATATTCTCATTCTCATTCTCATTCTCATTCTCATTCTCATTCTCATTCTCATTCTCATTCTCATTCTCATTCTCATTCTCATTCTCATTCTCATTCTCATTCTCATTCTCTCAGTTGGTTGGGTTGGATGGAAGATGAGGTTTCACTAGCCTTAATCCCGCCTTGAAATAAAGACCTCAATCAATCAATCAATCAATCAATCTCGGTCTCGGTACTAGAAGTGTAACTTTTTGTATAATATTTGTCGGTGATATCATCAACATTTTGTTCTATATTACTGACAAAATTTAAGAAATATTAAGCAGTTAAAACTTGTCAATTCAAAGCAAAAATGCGATTAAAGTAAAATTTTGCTATGTATATCAAAATATTTCCAGGTTTCATTATGTTATTCTTTATATAAATGTATATAAGTGCCAAAGCAACCTTTATATATTCATTGCTAAAAACAACATAAATTCGTTTTAATAAGTACTGACAATCTCACATTTTTTTTAGAACTTATATTTTCAATTTAATGTAGTTGTCTCTTTTTGAACATTTGGATATGTTCATTGTTGCATAGTATTCTGAGGGGACATGGGTCGTTACACATTTCCAGAAAGATGATAAAACCAGTTGAAGACTATTAGGCCTACGCTTTGCGCTATAATAAAAATACGAATTATGTTTTTTCCTCAAATATTGCGGTAAACATACAAGGCATCCTAATGGAGCAGTTACTCAAATCCGAAAACCGTTTTTCATAAATTGTGATCATCATATTATTCCACAGGATGTTTTTTATGGGGTCGTAGACGAATTTTCAGACTCTCGAAGAAAGATTTATCGGAGATCAGACCTTTGGAAAATAAGAGAATAGAAAGAGGAATTGAAAGAGTATAATTAATGTCGTCCCGATTTCAAGTATAAGAAATGGAATCGTTAAAATAGCAAATGAGAAAGAAATCAAGTATGAAAAACCGAAATCGAAAAACAGGCCTATAAATCTACTGTGGGCTGAGATAAAATTGGTACCGGGAATTTCCAAGAGGAAGTTCCTTTCCGACGATATTCCAATGTTCGCATTATTTCTTTTGTAAAATCTAGAAATTAATAATCTTTACATTACTGGAACTATTATGTGAACTGTTTTGCATTCAAGAAACTTGTATTTATCCAGAAATAGATTGAATGTAAAAAATTAACAGAAAACCGTTATAAAACATGTTGGCTAACTTTTGAAACTATTTATATTGTATATAATTTAATCCACTGTTCAGGGCAGAAAATTAATGAGAACACTTCCAAAATAACTTTTCATCGTATTATTTTAGTTTTGAATTGAATTTTTGTGTATGTATGTGCCAATCTATGCAATTCAATAAATTAATATTGGAGAAAAAGAACTAAAATGGGAGAAAAAACTTTTCGTAAAGACGCATGCCAGTTTTAACCAGTGTTGTGGCCATATCCAGGTGACTAACTTGGCTTTGAGGGTGTAAGGGTAAAAGTAAAGGGATGTTTAAGAGGACACATTCAAGCATTTACAAGCATTAACGACTGGATAAACCTTTGGAAACAATTTTCAGTTTCGGATTGCCGGTAGCGGGATTCGAATTCATGACCTTCTGATTGAGGGTCTCACGCGTTACGTATGAGAGATATCTGTCGGTGAATAAGGTTTAGGTCGAACTAAAGGCAGAGAATTGATGATATTTAGATTAGAGAACAGATTTAGGGCATTAGTATTCAGAATGTGACAAACTGTGTGTCAATCTTCAAAAACGAATGTATGTAGCGATACTTTGTAATCTAATCTAGCTGTCCCCCACTGAAAATCATTTGTGTGACTGAGTGGGTAGACTCTAAATACGGATTTATTTATTTTATTCTATTGCGTTGTTTCATATACACAAGTTGTTTTTAGCAATCTGGGGCCAACATTGTTTGTTGGTGTGTTTGTCTCCTCTATCTAAGAAGCTTTAATCACAAGGTGCAGTCCGATTTTGGTTTCTTTTTTGTCGAAAGAGAGGACTTTGTCGTTAATCGTTAATATCTAGTTAAGAAAAGCAAGAATACATTAAAAGATTAGAAATGCACGCTCTACTAAGTAAAATAAAACGTTTGTTTAATTCTTTCGCTGTCATCGAAAGCGGATTAAAAGATAAAGAAATTGGAGAAAAAAACAATAGTTGATGCAAAAATAAATATAGAGTAAAAATTCGGATTTTTGTCAAAAATGCATCTGTTATATCCCTTAATAAACCTTCAATTTATTTCTGCAGTAAATGCTAGATACAGAATAACATCCAAATTCACAATAAATATGTAATAAAAATAAAAGTTTACATTGAAGGAAACTATTAACACTTAATTTTTCAAAAGCCTGTTAGGTTTAATTGGCCAAGCGAAATTGTGATCAAAGTTCTTCAAATATTTCTGTATTGGACACTCGTACAGTGTACTACAAAGAAAATAGAGTACAGTGAGTTCAATTGGGAAAACGTGATTGGTCAGACTTGACTTCAAGTTCGAGTTCTTACGACGTCATTTGGAACCTGTTCAAACCATTGTAAATCAGAAAGTACAGACGAATTGAAAGCGTTGTGATTGATTTATTTGTACAAATAAAACCACTTCAGCAGACCATACAACACAATCATTTTAAAGTGCTTCCTCTACTAGTACTGCCCAGTTCTTGTTTTTCTTATATTACCTAATGTTATTAAAATAATAAAATCTAATTTAATTGCTTCCTTAGAGAAAATTGATTTTGAGAACGTGTTTTGTTCATATAACGTATATTATTGTTTTTTAATTTGTTGGTAATTAAATTTATATATTTTTTGCGTAACATAAATTTTATAAACAAATTTAATTGGAGTATTAACGATGTTTGTGTCAAGTAGATAGAATTACGTAGGTTATTTTGTCATTGTATTGCGTGAAGAGATTGACATAAAGTTTAGAAAAAATGTAGATTTTTTAAAATAATTTTAGTTTCGGAGTAATTTCAACAACTACTTGAATGATAAATCTTTTGTTCGTTCTGTTCACTAAGAATAATGTATTTACTCATTATCTTGATTAGTATTTGGCAAGAGTGGTTTTCATAGTTTTGTCTAGACCATTTATGTTATTAACTGCTTCATGTCTAACAACCTAAGCTTATTAATTTTATTGCTAGAAATAAATCGCAAACCGCGTCCATGGTTATCTTGTTGCATGCACTAACACCGGGAGTAAAATGTATAAAACATTGTGAGATGCCAACTACAAATCTTATTGAATTTAGTGTAGTAAGTTTTTTATATTCTCATCTTGATTACAAAATCCTTAGTTTAAATCAAGAAATAGGAGATACAATACATCGTTGTTCGGCGCGTTCCTTGTCCCGCAACCATAAACCATTTCATCTGAACACAACTTGGCATAATTGATAATGAAGGACATTCGTACTCTCCTATCACATCATATTTTCAATCAGAAAATGCGTAGTTATTTGGGTATTTTTGACCAATTTGGCAAATTTAATAAACTAGAAAATTGAATTGATTTTTTGTTTATTTTCTGAAATCAATTAATGAAAAATGCTATGACAGATGCCTTCATAATTTAATTTTATACAGTAATGTAAAGTTACAAATAGATGCGACTAAAAGTTGCTGAGACATTTGTATGCACGTAAAATGAGCATGCTGCATAAACACTGAACTTAAACAGAAACTTGAATCAGACTAATTCTGTTTTATGGTATATATAATTTATATTAATCAAATCTCTTTTAATTTTCCATATGATTACTTGATGTAGGGTGTACTCTAAATTCATGCTGGTTCAAACTAAAAAATGTTATATTTAATTATAATAACCAAATCGCAGCCAGCCACCCACAGCTCTACTACTGATTTCTGACGTAACATTCATTGTTGAACTAGTTATTTTTTTATAAATTATAGTTCAACCAGGCATGTCTACTACTATCAAATGTTACTTTGGGATATAATTTTTTATACTACTAGTTACCAAAATAACAGATTGTATAAAATCTCTTTACCAAAAACCCCGCAAAGTTTGTTAATGAAATTGCGAAAAACACATAAGACATGGCTTTTTGCTTTCGAAACAAAATTAGCTAGACAAAGTAATTCGGAACATTTAAAAGGTTAGAATGAATGATCACAACATTTTAATGTAATCCATTCTTCATTTTACCATACGAACTTAAAAATAATCAAACATTTATTTTGTATTTATGTATTTATTTATTTTATTATTATTAATTAAGTTGAAGTCGTTGGAATATCATCGACACATCTTTCTGAAGTTAAATTTCCCTTTGTTGTCAAGAATCATGTGCTACCCTAACATTAATGTACTGGTAAATTGAGTTACATAATGTTATTTTTTAAAGGAATTACACATTACAATTAACTATTTAAGCCACATAAATAATTGGAGTTAATCGATAGAAAAAATTGTAAATTTCGAAATTATGTATATATAAGTATAATTAATTTTACGGAAAATATTACTTTTAATTTTCTATATTACTGTGCGTGATATTTTCCGTAAAATTAATTATAACACTAAAGGATTAAACCATGGATCACTATAAAGCTAAAAACAAAACATATATATTGCATTTCCAAAAAGTAACCTTAACATAGATAAAATATATTTGTAGAAATCTCCCAAGTGGAGACAACACATCGGTATCTCGATCTCTATGCTAAAGTACAGACGCCAAAACCTTCGAGCCAAATCTATTTCGAGGAGAGATACGGGGAACTTGTGACAGCGCCAAATTCATAATTTCGAATTAGCGTCCATTCACCGACCGACCGTCTGTCCGTCTGTCCGTCTGTCTGTCTGTCTGTCTGTCTGATGGTCCGTTTCTAACACACAGACGCCAGTTGATTGGCGTCAAACTTCCGTACACTGTGTGAGGGAACCTTGGGGCGCCTCCTTTGATCCCCACTAGCTTTTAACTCTATCTAAGTGATTGAACCAGAGTTCGATATCCTATGTTTTTTCCCACGTTAGTTGTATATTGTTGATATATTTACGTTTCAATAAGAACCTGACATACACATATTTTATGAGAGCGAGTGAGACATCATTTATATTATGCTAAATCCGTGCCCAACTAGATAAGGTGGTAGTTTTAATTTAAAAATTAGGGTCTCTGATGTCATTGTTCTCGCGCCAATGTCGTCGGCGTTGGCAAATTTTGTTTCATCACTACTTTTAACGGTGTATTTTTTATTTATTTAACGTCTTTACTATTTAGTTAATAATCTGATTTACAAAGGAGGACAACTAAATAAATCTCATTACGCAGATGCAAATACAACAATGAACTACAGTTAAATAAATATTTTAAGTACTAAATTAAAATTGTATAAGTTTACGCATGACAAGCATTCTACGCATGTGTAGAGCTTCAGGAACTAGACTCTATTCGTGCATGTTTTTCCAAGCATGTTCTTCTCAGGTAGACTTTTAGAATTCTAATTTACTACATTTTCCTTTTGAGTAAATTTTGTACAAGTTCTCCGTCTCAACATTACATGATTACTGTTTATCTAAAGGTTTTTAATATTGCACTATGATGCCATGCGACTAGAATATGTTGACATTTAATTTAAACTTGTTCTAAAGATACGAAGCAACTTTCTTTAGAGATATTTTAATTATTTTCTGTGCATATAAAAGATGAATTCTGTACTATGTTCTTCTCTAATGGAAGTTTTATGTTGCCATACTAAACATGTCGCCAGATAAATTCTAAGTTAGTCAATATTTAATCCATATTTAATCATAGTGCCCTTATTGTTCCGTGGCAGCAATCTGGAGAAACATGCATCAAAGAATTTATATACTGGATAAATAAATACATAAATTCGTATTTAGAGTCTATCTAAGAGAGATTTTTTTAAATACAACCAAGCCAAACCTGTAAGCACCGACACCATCGACGAGTTAACAATGACCGGCATATTTAAGATGGAAACACCGATCAATCAAGCTGGACACGATTCCACCCGCTGACCACACCAGAATCAACAAGGCTGATTCGGAACAACCTTAGAACTGTTATGTGATTCGTTGTTAGGACGGCTTATTCTAAGCCAGGAACCGATGGACTCAAGTCCAAATCAGAAATTAAAAAACTTCTGCCTACATTGGGAATCGAACGCAAGTTCTTTCATCTTTGCCAAAGTTCATTATTATATTTTTATTGGTGAGTTAGGTATAATAGTAGAGCTCAATAATATATGAATATAGTTTTTGTATTTTCTTTAGGCGTCTCGTCAAAGTCTCTTTTTAATTGAAATATTTTTCTTATATCAGCTTTTCTTGTGTTTTCCGATCAGTCATTTAATTCCTCGATTGAGTTATTGAAACATTTATAAGTTACAGATTAATGACGTGATTAAGATTTAAAATATGTACAAATTTAAAACAAAATAGCGATAACTGAACTTACAACTAATTAACATTCTTAATTCTCTTTATATTTTAGAAATCAACACTATTTATTTTGAGCGACTTCTCGAATGAAATAATATGTTTTAGCATATGCAATATATAATATATGTATTTATCAAGCATTCATTAAAGTAATTCAAATCTAGCTCTAACCATTTACCGTATTTTTACTTGTCAAGAAACGAATATAATAAGTTACATAACGACTCCAACTGAATGTAAACGTTAACACATTAAGCAAATGACTTGTTTAACATGCATTCTCTGTACTTTCAATGCAAACTATGTATTTTAGTTAACTCCTTCCAAAGATCACGGTTTTTTAAATGTTGTCATCAACTCTCTACACCTAGCGCTTACACCGTCCGCATATGGAACTAACGGAGGGCAAACAAGCTCGTTTATTTGTTTATAAAGCTGGTAGTACGTGTTTGTATTATTAGTAGCAGTATTATAATGGTTCAATATGTACCGCACATCTGACCCGCAACACTTATTTTAGATGCGGTCAGTTAGTTGGTCAGTTTGCTGTGGTGATGGTTCCAACTTCTGTGAAGATCTACCTAGATACACAATAGTCACAGGATATCCTACAATATCTAGGAATAATATTACCATTCACGCTAACAATGTGCTGAAATTTTACACCGTTATCATATTATTAAGTTAACATATAACTTCCACATTTTGAAACTAATTTTTAGTTTTTCTTACACTTGTTGCATAATTTATAAAAAGGAACTCTATTAGGACTTATAAATTTAAAATTGTAAATCCCCCTTCAGCCTCTTCCCCCCTAACCATTGGTTTTGGGTTCTATATATATCTTCTTTAATATGTTGTTAATCTTAATTTATGTTCACCTTTTATGTCTAAATACAAAACCCCTTATCCAGTAATATGAATATTAATGAAATCAAATCTACAATATATTTTGTAATTTTGGCTATTTATAATTTGTATAGAACATTGTTTTAGTGCATACTCTAAAACCTCTTCTGTTATATACAGAAATAAATTATGCTTTTAAATCTAAACAGTTTAAGAAATAATATAGTATTGAAAGATGTTTAGTAAAAATTAAAATCTTATTTCGTATAATTTGTATGGTTCCCTAAACACACAGAAACAATATTCCTTGTGAACATTTATTTAAAATTTCATAGAAAAGTCCAAAATTTTCCACGAGCTTTCGTCATTCTTCAAACATGTCAACTGAAAATAATGTAAATAAGTTGTTGGATGAACCACAAGTAATTTTGAATACAAATTCTTATATTGTAAATGTGTAAGGTATAATTCAAAATACGTCATCATAATAGACTTTACATTTGACTTTTATTGCAGTCTAGGAATATCGCTGATCTGAATATCACAATATATATTTGGTTCCTGCAGACTGTAATGTTCTTCATGTATCAAAATGTTTAATAAGAACAAAATAAAAGTTCAAGAATACATTTCCGTTTCATAAAACTGAAACATTGTATGATGGGAATATTTTCCCAAGTAGAGAAATATTTCTTAGGATTTACTTCACTGGTCCAAAGTGTTCAAAATAGTTTTCTGTCCTTCTATTCTCACAACGGGCGAATTCGGAACAACCTTATAATAAATTATCTGCCTCGTTGCTATGCCGGCTCCAAAATCACCAATAAATGATAATACATTCTGAAGCCAAAAATTAATTGACTTGAGTACATATTAGAGTTTAAAAATCTTTTGACAGTAACGGGTTTCTAACCAGTGACCTTCTGTATTGAAGCAGTGACACTAACCTCTGGACCAGCGAGCCACAGAAAATAATATACATGCGATGATATTGGATTTAATCGTTTTTAGTTGTTTGGTTTAATGTTGCTTTTATGATGATATTTCCAAAATCAAATATTTGGTGGAGGTGCCGGGTTTGATGTTGCTTATAAATTGGTAATAATAATTTGATCTATTCTTATGTATAGAGTATATGGATTTATTATAACAAACTCGCTAATATTAAAGTGATTCAAGAATATAAGATGTGCGTTGAATCTCGCTACATCATCATAGACCATACCTCATAATGTGTTTTATAATTTTAAATTTTTACATATGTCAAATTTACTAAGTCAATGTTATCTGATAGGAGTATAATAAGCATTTGAGAAGAAACCGTTACTAAAATAACCAACTATGAAATATAAACAATATAATATATATGTTTTAGGTTTAAATTATGTTTTATTGGTGGTTGGCGTAGTTACATTATGTTTGGAAGAATACATTTTTGGGGTATCACACACAATTATATTTTAAGAGCTATGCTCGTTGTGAAATTCCCAATAATTTAAGTTGTGTCCCAATAATAGTTTATTAATAATAAATACATATATAAATTTATAAACTGGATACTTTCTGGGAATGCTATGCCTTCGTGTTTCCACAAATGCCCAGACCACAGTGGCTTGCACTTTGCATTCACAGGGCTGTTCCATTGCATTGAACTAATCCCCCCTAGTGCAGCTGAGATTCTGCTCCAACAGTAATGAATCACGCGTGTACACGCATCGCTGTGAATTAAACAACAGGTAATAATGGACGAGGATTGGGCTGCAATTAAAGGGCCGCGTTAACGAGCGGTGTACAGTGAGTGGCTCGGAAAGGGGAGGGCTGCGTTTGATTTATTGGTAGTAACTGTTTATGCGGGAAAGTTAGGCTTAAGTATTATTTAGTACTGTAGTCTTCAGCTGGATGTGTATTGGATAGTAGTGTATTTGTTGATGACCGACAATGTTGGCTCAAGCTTTAAGTGCGATACTCTGATTCGAAAGGTCTCGGGTTCGAATACGGTCGAGACCGGCTAACCTAACTGAAGTTTTTTTCGAGTTTTTTACGTTTATGCGAATGTAAGGGTTAAACAGCCCTCGGAAATCCCTTGCAATTGTTTTCCTTAAACCAGTATATCTAATATTAAATACAATTCAGAAGTAAAAAAAATCCATCCCGATCGGGGTTCGAACCCGAGTCTCCCACATTCCAGGTAGGCGCTTTAGCCAACTAGACCACCGAGATGTTAACTATTTAACTTCTGAATTGTAGTTGTAATATAGATCTGAATGGATGGATATCTACTTAGACACCTGAAATATTGCACCCTCGGCAGGTTTCCCACAGGAAATGTATTTGGTGTTGCATTATATAAATTTAGTAATATTATGTAGAATAAATACATAACATTTTCTATTCAAATCTGATTAACCCAAGAGAAAAAAAGTATAAATAAATATGTTTGTTAAAATACACACAAGATACAAAAAAATGCCATAATTAAACATATTTATTAATAATAATCGAACAATAGGGTAAGCTTATTGTTTCTGGTCACTGATATTTTTTTGATTTGTATCCTGGGTATTCTGCGTTGAAAGTAGAACATTCGGGCAGAAAACAATGCGAAACCGAATACTTAACTGTCAATATTGATCACACGAGGGTCTAGAAAATAACCTTATGCTCTCCGTTCTTATGTCAATGCCAAAAGCAGCCACTTATCTAAGTAAATACGTAGAATAAACACACTTACATGACCCACGAACACACACAAACACACACGCACTTACATGAACCCACACGAACACACACAAACCCACACGAACACACACGAACACACACTAAGCACACACGAACACACACGAACACACACGAAGCACACACGAACACACACGAACACACACTAAGCACACACGATTGAAAACGAATTTATAAAATTGGCACGTGTTTTGGAACCTGTCAAAGAAGTCATACAGTTAGATTATTTATGTATGGGTGTGAGTGACCTATGGGTGTATATGTAATCTTTGATACCAGGAGGGAGTGGTGACAAATGGACGGACGGTTATGATATCTATAAATGAATGGTCACCTGCTTATTGTTTTACGTTTATTTATGTTACTTCTACACACAAAATATATAAAATAACATATGCTTATGTTAAGATGTCTTCAATTTTCTAATATGCTTTTGGGCATTAAACTCTTTCTTATTTCAAACGTCAAGTATGGGTGTTTTGTGTCTTTGTATAACAACGAAAAAATTCCGAATTTTAGAATTTCCTCCGCATTTTAACACCAAGAAGAAAATACAAAACTTAACACTTTAGTTTATTAAAAAGTGCTACATTTTATGTTTATGTTTGCTGGGCTTAGTATGAGGTATCGGGCTTATCCCCTAGAGTGAAGATCAAGTCTTAAGTCAGCGTCTTCCCTTGCGTTTGGAAGTGAAGACCCGAGGGCAAACCCCACTGAAGGGGAAGGGGGTGGGGTGGTTTAATACCCCTTGCGGCTGAATGTCATAGGGTGTTTGATATTAACAACAAACACAATCAAACATAAATCTTTGTGTCGTTTATCAGCTCAGTAGCATATTCGCGATATAGGCTTATTATTTATCAATTAGCTTAATTTTTTTTTTCAGATCAGTTGTAATCAATTTCAACCATTTTAAAACAAAATAAGATCGTTCCTACAACAAACACCATCATTCAAACAAGAACGCGCAAAATACAAAAATAGCTAAATTATTAAGGGGGGGACCATTGTTTTTATTCTTTAAATACGTATTTAACTGACCACTTCTTAGGCTATCGTTACTTTTGCACCAAAAAGTGCTCATCACCTATAAGACCTGGTTTTTATTACGAGCGTTTTACGCGGGCTGGTCGAAAACGCGGGTAATTTTTGTGATGTAAACGCACTGAGTTGCAACGCTAGTTGAAATTTCAACTCGCGTAAAAACTTCGAGCTACTCGAGTAACGTTGATACGTTCGTTCATGTAAACGACAACAAGTCAAGTCCGCACGTCTCTTAGAAGGCGGTGCCCAGCAACG
Organism: Sweltsa coloradensis; assembly: GCA_024449915.1. Lineage (NCBI taxonomy): Eukaryota > Metazoa > Arthropoda > Insecta > Plecoptera > Chloroperlidae > Sweltsa > Sweltsa coloradensis. The sequence continues at coordinate 348,609 of JAMZAV010000108.1, read as the reverse complement.
CTGCAGGTGTGAAGGTTAGAAACTACTACGTAACGACAGTATTTGTATGCACATTAATACGCAAGGGAGTAACCCTCGTTCAACCCAAGTTGATTTAACTCCAGTAATAAAATACAGGTCTAAAAAGGTTGAAAATAAAATGTATGTAAACATTAAATAATTTAATAGATTTTGTTCATTAAAATAAATAATTTACCTCGAATACAAGTTATGTATCAACCATTAAATTATCTACGCGCTACTGTCATAGAACTTACATTTAAAACTATCATAAATCATAACGTATAGGAATAAGTAAAATTTTATTAATTCTTACTACAAGAGTTAGCCTAGTTTAATCGAGAAATAATATTTTCGTTTGAGAGGTATTTAAAAAAGCACGATATAAGTTATTAATAAATATGTTTAAGTACTTATAACGCAAAGCTTCTTTCGATAAGAAACAAAAAGAGCGATCATTATAATACGATTAGTTGTTAAGCACATCATTAAATAACAAAACAAGCGAACTTCTTCATTCTCCAGACAGTAATCGTTGTAGCCAATCCTTCTCGTCGCCACCCCTAGTACACTGATAGTTATCTGTGCTGTGATCCTTGTAGAGGAACAACTATCACGTCATCATATTCGCCGTCCTGTTCTTGCAGCAACAGACAACCACAATGTGGGCCTGATTTTCTATAGAACATCCACAAGTGACCAAGTTTTGGTGCTCCTACTAACTTCATAAGTACAGTGTGACTCGTAACAAGTGGAAAACACGCCCCTTTAATAGAATGCAATGCAACGAGATGATTGTTATTAATGGGCTCATTACCACGTGTGGCCTTTGAGGCGCCATTAACACACTATTCATATTTATTTATAAATGTAATTTTTTAAGGGAACTAACGAAGAAAGTGTTGATTTAGTTATTAATGTTTTGTTTGCAATATCATTCACACAATATACGCCTGTCTTACTAATAATAATATAATATAATATAATAATTATTTTTTTCGTAATTTAATACCTGTAGAGGAACGTTTTAAGTCCTACAAAACATTTCTAATTCACGTTAATTTATCAATATGTTTTATTACTACGATTCATTACCCATCTACTCAGTTACACATTCGCTCACACCAACTGATGTTGAGAAAGATGAATTTTAGAAAGGACATTTTCATTATTATTTATAATGTACCTCTTTGCTTGACTGATCTTTTAATAGGGATTACACAAATGGAATCATTTTTTTGGCCTAATAATAGTAGTCAATTAGAAATCCTTACTCGAACCGAGATATGAAACCTTGACCTTTTGGATTGAAAGAAGGAATAGAAGACAGTTGGTTGGGTACATATACAACACGATCAAAATTGACACCATTAATTTAAAAATTCAATTTCCATGACTTGTATTTAGTAGCATAAATATTTTTCAATCTGATTGACATTAGAAATACAAAATATACAAAATGATAGCAAGTAAATTTTTGCTTACATACAAATTTCAATTATTTTTGGTATTTAATTATTATTGATGAAACTGAACTTGTATTATGTACTCGCGCAAGGAAATTCCAATAAAAAACATCTTAACAAACGTGAGAGAGAAGTCCAAATTAGAGAGCATCGAATAAATAACAGTTAACACTATGATAAATTAACTTTTTCGTGTTACCTATTATAAACAAAGTTTTCGCATACATTTATGTCAAGCATTAGTTTGTAAAATAATGTTCCACCTTAACATGAAAAAATAAATATGGCAATACATATTTCATATTCTGAACACAATTTCAGTTCAAAATCTACGCATTGTTCTTAATTAGAGCGCATTGTAATTTTTTAACGAATCCAATTAATATTCTACACACCATACAGGAATTAACGCTGTGCGCTGTATTAAATTACAAACAAAAACACAGCCTTTGAAATGAGCTAATTCAGTTTCCCCGCCGGCTGCGACAACAAGGATCAAGAACAACATGGTGACACTGGAGTCAGACATTCTTTGTACATTCCTGCATTAGATTACAGCGTTGCCATTCAGAAGTCACTTTGTAACGAATACAATTGTTTTGGGGTTAATTTAGTTTACGGGCGCGTCAACCGATAGGTCATAATGCGCCACTTTAACCTAGGAGATGTAGGGAGGAAAAATCCATGCTGGTCAGAACCAGCCACGTGAAGAGAGAGGATGGTTTCTTCCGCGAAAGTTTGAGTACTCCCTGATTTGCTGTTACTGATTTTTCGTTTTTTTTCGAACCTCATATTCGTTTGAGTGGGATCGTCTAATAAATCATTTTTTCTTTTCGTTTTTCGTTTTTTATTCTTTTTTTCTTTTTCTCTTCTTTTTCCCACCCTTTTTTATATTTGATTCGTAAATTCATCGTAGAGACAAATTCTACTCCGGGCCTAGTCGGGGAATAACATTGTTGTATTACGCTTAATTTTAAAAACATTTGAGTGAGCTTATGCATAAATTTTATTTAATACATCCTTTGTTAGCCGTAGCAGTAAAGTAAGCTAGGTTGCAATAATTAGCGAATTAAAATTACATAGTCTACTAAATACATCATGAATATAACAATGATTATTATTCAAGGATTACTGTTCGTAATCACTCCTTGGAGGAAAATTGGTTTGAATATTATTAACTTTTTACACTTTTTCATTGAGATATAAGACTTATTTGTAATATTTGCAGTCACTCTTTCATTAATTAAAAAAAAAGTTGGTTTAACATACTCTACATATACAAAAACACGTCAATTAAGTGTATACGTGCAATAAATGATATTTAGTCATAGCTTTTTCTAAAAGATTGGGGGGGGGGGTAACTGTGTTACTTAACTATTTTTTAAATTGAAGTATAATATCAGATTGCCAGTAGATATCGCTTTACAGCCGGTTTCAATTTGTTGTTTACATTTGTGATTGTTGTGCACATGTGTAAACAAAGCCCCCCTGTGGTTTAACCACCAGCTAAACACCCCCTGCTGCGCCCCCCAGCTCCCTAATGTACCTGCTGAGAGGCGTGTGACCCCCGTAGCTTCACTCGGAGGAAATACTTGTCACTTGAGTGATACAACCAGACAACCCATGGTCGATACCGTTGCTTGTAACTGTAATGTGTGGGGTACGTTGCCTGCGGGGCGCACTTGTATGAATTAACAAGTCGATTGCGGGTAGTATGCGGAGTATTTTGCGTATGTTTACGATTATGGTAATAACCTGATGTTGCTATTAAAACGGGTGGAAAATGTTGTGTAGGCTACGGTTGTAGTATGATACTCATGGTTTGCAATTTTGATTATGCCTAGTATAAATGCATAAGCGTTTCCCATTTATGCACAAAGATTTTAGCAACGCATTATTGTGGCTCATTAAAAATGGCGGCTTTAAGACATAGTTATGCATTAATTTACTCTCAATTTAGATTGTTTCGTAAATAAGTATGGATGATAAGATGATCATATTTTAAAGAGCCGGACTATTAATAACCGAAATTAAAATTAAAGAACGGTAGTACATTATTATAAATTGCTAATTAATTTTCAAGAATCATTAGAATCTGGAAGAAACAAAACAAATTAACAAGGACAACTTTCGTGCCCTTAAACAGCAATACACATTTCATTGTGTGACATAAATTAGTTTCTTGAACAAGAATTCTGTACTTTTGTTCTTGTCTATATTTAAGAGTTGCTATCCACACTTTAAGTGTTAAAAATATAAGAATTTTGTATCGTAGAAATAAGCAAACGATGGGGGAGTTTTTAGTAACAATGTTAATCCAACTACAAATCAAGTGAATTATTTATAACGAATCGAACACGAAGAACAATATCGGATAAGAGTTTAAAATATAAAATATCACTCGAATAGTGGATTGATTTGTGGAGTTTTTTCTTTAATTTTAATCTTTTGATTTTGCAGAATGGTAATGTCAAATGCCATTTAAATAAAAATAAACAATAAACAATTTAATTTATTTTTTACTTTTTTAGTTGTGATCGTTATGACGCAATTGGAAAAGCAGAATGCAATAACTTTAGAGATTACACTTTTTATCCGGATTACAATTCTGTATGTGCAAATATTTTTGAAAGACTAAATTAACACTTGTACAAATAAAAGAACGTTCTCACATTTCAGACTTAAACTAATAGACTGGGCATACAAACAACATTTTCAAAAAGGTATTTTTAAATAGTGAGTTTTTATGCGGGTAAATAAAGCAGATATCCCACCAGATAAAAAACTTGTTTTTTATCCCACTGATAATTTTTTAGTGTTCGATAGCTTAGTAGATGGAAGTGAAGGACTGAAAGAGGATTAATTATTGTATTACACATTTATCAGACAATTGTCAATAATCGACCATTATTTGATGGGAAATTTCAGAATAGGACAGTCCTATACACGACAGTGTTTGCTAATTGTTACTATACAGTTTTAATTTTGCAAAATTTACTGCTTTGCAAAAATGCTGAAACCCCATAATGCTTGATTTAGCCTAGAAAAATGATATGAATATTTATTATTATACACAAATTTAAAATAATTATATTGAATATTTGTTATTTTGAAATACGATCAAATAAGTAGATCAAAGATAAAAGATCAAATTAGTAAACAATTACGATTTTGAAACAAAATTAAACCTTATTATTACTATCATAGGGTACAAATTTAATATAAAAATAATAATTGCTTGAAAATGTTTTTTTTTTTTTTTAGAGATGAACTTTTATTTTTCAAGTAAAACAAAACTCTGTTGTACAAATACAATTGCTACAAGGACACAGAATAAGTTTTAAAAAAGTTTTAAAATTGAAATACAAATACAAGAAATGAGTGATAATAATACAATTAAAAAATTACATGTTGAGACCATAAAGGTGATTCCTAAGAATAGAAATAGAACCTTTAAATGCCACCATCGAAACGTCATAAATGAGTGTTTTTTCTTATTAAAAAGTATTGCAAAAATCAACTAAAAACTTTTGGGATTGTCCCCTTTTACCAATTGGTTAATGTATTAAGGCTATTCCACCGCGTTTTTCTATTTTCCAAAATATGCTACTAAGTTAAAATATAGTGAATGGCTTTGAAACATGGCTATTTTATAAAATCAAAACTATTTTTTTCAAATTTTTCTGATCCGGTACACGGCCAATATAGCCACCTCAAAATAATTTCAAACTTCAATTCGCCAGGGCACACCATTCAACGTAGGGTGTTGTGTTTCTGTGACATTAATTTTTAACTGTTTTTCTATGGACTGACTGAGAGAAAACAGATTTATTTTAACAACTGTCTTTCCAGCGAATTTTTTCGTTTGGCGGTATTTTTTTTCCGATTTTTACCGCCAAACGAAAAAATCGCAGGAAAGACAATTGTTAAAATAAATCTGTTTTCTCTCAGTCAGTCCAAAGAAAAACAGTTGAAAATTAATGTCACAAAAGCACAACACTCTACGTTGAATGGTGTGCCCTGGCGAATTGAAGTTTGAAATTATTTTGAGGTGGCTATATTGGCCGTGTACCGGATCAGAAAAATTTGGAAAAAATATTTTTGATTTTCTAAAATAGCCATGTTTCAAAGCCATTCACTATATTTTGACTTAGTAGCATATTTTGGAAAATAGAAAAACGCGGTGGAATAGCCTAATTTGTTACATGGACCCGGCACCTCCACCAAAAGTCTAGAATTTTATTATCATGTTAAATGTTTTACTAATTTTGCCGAAAACCTCAACGGCGATTCAAATATTCATAATATAAATGTGCTGGTGGACATTATAACAAAGAAAATAATATTTTCTACCCGGCACCTACAACAGTCAAACATATGATTAATAAATGTAATCACTTTTTTGGAGTAAACAAAAATTCAAATTACTGAAAATGCCAACAGACAAGACTCGAAATTCGTTATTTTGAAATTAATTTATACACGTGATACGTTATACATCATTCGAGACCATATTTATTGGATGAGCGAAGCGAAGACTTCAATTTCACTGACCCCCCAAAAAATTTAGCTCGGTTGTTTTTTTGTTTGTTTGTTTTTTTTTTGTTTTTTTTGACTGTTTGTTCGCACGATTCGGGGCAAACGGCATATGCGATCTTGATGAAAATTGAAGGGGACCTTCTAAATCTCTGAACTTAGACGTGCCACGTTTTTGGGTACAATCGAATAAATATTTCTCATGAATATCGCACTTTTACGATTTTTTTTCGATTTTTAGTGCGATATTTTCGAGACATTTGGGCCGATTCTGACCAAACGGGTAGGGCTACAACGTTCATATTTCACATGGACATTAAGGTAATGGTGATGTATTGCTTTCCGAAAGAAAAAGTTGGAAAAGTTAGTCAGAATCTATAGAAATAAAGCTTTTAATATAAGTTTTTTTACTTTTAGTGCGATATTTTCGTGCCATTTGGGCCAATTCTGACCAAACGGGTGGGCTTTTAACGTTCATATTATACATGGACATTAAGGTTATGGTGATGTAGTACCTTTTAAAAGAAAAAGTTGAAAAAGTTAGCCAGAATCCATAGAAATAAAGCTTTTAATATAAGTTTTTACGGTAAATAATACCAATTGACAGGTAACAAAAGATATTTGACAACAATCACTTACAATGCGTAGGTAGCAAAACAAAGCACTTGCAAAAGTAAAGATATCCCACGCAAACTAAAAACTTTAAAAAGCTCATCCATCAACGCGGCGGGACTTTAGCGTTTTCCTAGTTTGATACGTATATTTCTTATTTGACGCTCAAAGCGTTTGAACATGTCATCGCGAGAATCTTCATATTACTCCAAAAAGCTAATTATTAAAACAAATATACCATTTAAAAAAATACTTAAATACATAGGTGGACATTTGGATCTATTTAAATAATTGCATTATTTTTTTATTATGTATTTTAGTAAATTGTTACAATAACCCGGCGCCTCCACCAAAAGTCTATATTTTCTGAATTATGTGAAAAGTTGTAATAATATCGCGAAATCGTCGATAGTGATTAATAATTTACATCGTATTAAACAATGTGTTGGTACGTTTGGGAAAGTTCACATCAAATTAAAATTGGCAATAGAAAATCAGTTCTGCGACTGAGTGGGTATTCTCTAAAAACGAGTTATTTGTGCTTATTTATTTTTACTAAAACGACAATAATTCGTCTAACAATATAAATAAAAACAAAGTTTAGATTTCTGTTGAATGTAAAAAATTACACTTTTTGTCGTAATTGGGACTTCGCGTAGGCTAAACACAATTCCCAATTGTAAAAGTAGGCCCTTTTGATACAAGATACAAGTACAAGTACACAACAACACACAAGTAATATACATTATATTTTGTAGGAACTTAAAACCAGCACATTCGGTTATTAGTTTTGTATATTTTGGTTTCGAATCACCATCGCAATATGTTTAGGAGACAGAAATGTAACTATTTCTTTTTTTTTTGGGGGGGGGGGATCTCTTTTCCGGGCAAACGCCCAAAACGAGCCTCCATCTTCTTCTTCATACACCATCTTCCTGTTTGGCCCTTCTGATTGATGTTGAGATAATTACAGAAAATGTGTAAATCATTTGAGCTGTCCAAGTTGTTTTAAGACACTAATTACTTTTGCCTTTAAATTTCCAGTTCTTTCATTTCGTCCACGAATTTGAAATGTTAAGAAGTTAATATTCGAAGCGAAATTTAATTTCGACGAAATTACGAGTCTAGTAAAAAGTAAAACTGGCTGATGTCAGCGTTTTAAATCCATCGGAGACAGTTGAGCAATTATTTCCCTCTTCTTGATAGGCCAGCACAATTAAAATGCGTTGACGTTTATTTTTCGTATATATTTTGTCTGTGGGTAATAAAAACTTATTTACACAATACTATTGCGATTTTAAAATACAAAACCCATGCTTTTTTGCACCATTATCAATTTAGTCCAAATCTTAAGGGGGAACACTTTCCGTTATTTCGAGAAAAAAAAATCAAATAAATATTAGGCCTATTTATTATTATTTTATCATTATTATCATTATTATTATAATATAATAATAAATATCAATATCATAAGGTCGGCTTCTTACTTTTTTGTAAGATTTTGTACTTGATTTTTAGTTCGGTGTCTCAAAAAGGAACTTAATGGGAGTTTCCTTGTGAAAAACATTAAAGTTTAAAAAAGAGAAGCGGGAACTTGTCAGTTTTATTTTATAACAAAGTAACTCAACTTGAGTAAGTTAAATATTGTGCGGAACTTGTCCAAGTCTGTGCTTGTTTGTGTGCGTGTGCGTGTGCGTGCGCTTGCGTCTCCGCAATGCTAATTAATTGCTCGGTAAGATAGCTAATGATCTGCTAGCGCTGCCGCGCGGTAGAAGTCGCCACTTTCTCATCCCATTTCGCGGTAAACAACCAATTAAAATCTTAGTACTCGACGAGCAGAAAACATCGAGCTAAGGACGCGTCTTTAATCTCAGGCAATGCCCTATAATTGCCGTTATAAATTAAGATTATACTGTAAGGGTGGGGACTCCAGACTCGGAAACTGTTTGAAATAAACCAATGCGGCAGACTGTCTATTATAACATCGGTGTTCATTTCCAGTTGTATACCATGTAGACCTGGTAATACTAAATTTATTTTTATGATATAAATATTTATCACTCACTTTAATACATCAGTTAACCACGTGAAAATGGCAAATAATAGATTGTCAATTTAAAAAAGTATTTGACAAATTGATTCGTATGGACTTGGATTCTAACAAGGTTTATTATTGAAATTGATCATAATTTTAAACATAAAATTCAATTCCTGTCCTTGTTACTTGACCAGAATCGTGCATTTAGTAGCAACGTAAAACTGCACTTTGGGCAGGTTTCCCATGATATAGTTTTTAACAACGCTAAACTTTTCAAAATATACAACATTTTCCAATAAATGAAAAGCACAGCAAATATTGTTTGAAATACAACTTTATTAAAATATTTTTTACGCACAATGTTATTTGCTTTTATTCGTTTTCAAGTGATTTCATTGTAGTCTGAAGAGCAGATAAAATTAAACAAAATACACACATTTGAACACAGCAGGCAACAGAAATGACCTCTTTTCTAAACGACGCACTTAAATGCTCAATTTGTATTACTTTTATTGGGCCTTCAGAACACTTCAATGAATCATGTCTATTCTCTCAAGCATGTACTTACACTTATTGGATGAGAGTAGCGAGTGAAACGAAGATTTCATTTCACTACACCGGAGAAAAAAATCCGGAATGTTTTTCTTTTTTTTCTTTGTTTGTTTTATTGTGTGTTTGTTAACACGATTCCGGCTAAACCGATACTCCAATTACGATGAAATTTTATGGAGGCTTTCGAAATTTCTAAACTTAGAATTGCCACGTTTTTGAGCGCATTCAGAAAATTATTTCTCATCAAAATCGCAATTTTACGATTATTTTCGATTTAAAAAAAATTTCTTCAGCTTATAACACCTACATGCTTTATCCGATTTTAATGATTTTTTCACAGAACCTTAATTTTATGAATTTATATATTCGTGTGAAATTTGAGCGCAATCAAAAAATTATTTCACATGAATATCGAAATTTTACGTTTTTATTCTTTTTTTAAACAATTCTTTGACTTATTACACCTACATGCTTTATCATTTTGTGATGATATTTTCACAGAACCTTAATTTTTAAATTAATATATTCGTGTAAAATTTGTGCGCAATCGAATGATTATTTCTTATGAAAACTTCAATGTTACGATTTTTTCCTTTTCTAAAATTACGATTAATTAAAAATATTTAAAATTTTAAGTTAATTTTTTATTTAATTTAATTTAATTTTAAAAAAATCTTCAACTAAGTAATGATTTTTTCACAGAACAACAGAAAATCCGCATAACACATGGCAGCTCAATGCACCAATTACGCTCATCCAACAACGCGGCGGGACTTAAGCGTTTTCCTAGTATTTAGGTAAAGCATACATGTCATCTTCGTTTCATAGCAGGCGACTTTATTACTCTGTTATGGTTATGAATGTGCTACGTTATGCCGGTCTCTAATTTGTCATTGTTCGCTTGTTGATGGTGTCGGCACCTACAGGGTTGGCTTGGTAGGGATTGAATTTAATGTCCCCCACTGAAACCCACTGAAATCAGTTATGTGTTTGTGTAGGTACACTTGAAATGTGATTTATCTTTGAATTTATGTATTTTAAGACGAATTGAAAATTTATGATTAAATTCTGTAAAGGTTTCATATAAATGTTATTTTCCTTAGAATCTTTATTAGTAAAAGACACGTGACTGTACACGAGACACTAAACGCGCATTCTTGATATAATTCCATTAGAATAACACTAGAGTAAAATTACGTAAACATTCTTAGAGTTCAGATTCCGTCTTTTAGAGTCGCCTAAACATTTCTGCACCAAGGAGGTAATTAAATCTTAGCGGATACCTTGATGTAAAGGTCAATGCTCGGGACGTATTTTATGAGTCACAGACAGACATAAAACACGGGGCAGGAATTATTTAGACGCACAACCTCATTGTGAGCAGGGTTAGAATTAAAGTTAGGGAAGCCAGAGGCTGGTTAAAACACTCTTGGGCGACCAGTTTCTTATTTGAAGTAGACCAAATCCCGTATAAACATAAAAAAAAATAATTAAGTACATTCGTATTTAGAGTCTATCCACTCAGTCATATAACTGATTTTCAGTGGGGGACAGTTAACCAAAGCGACCAAGCCAACCCTGTAGGCTTCGACGCGATCGACGAGTGAGCGATAACCAACTAAAGATCGATATATTTTAACAGGAAATATAGCAATTCGGGGTATGGACAGTGCAAACACCCGCGGATGGACGCCAGAATCAACAAGGCCGATTGAGAACAACTTTGAATGTATTATGAGCCTCGTTGCGAGGACGGCTCCAAAGTCACCGTTTACAACAAGAACTGATGTACTTAAGTCCATATCCGTAGTTAAAAAACTTCTGACTTGAGCGTTAATCGAACCCTGAACATTCTGCATTGGAAGCAGAGACGTTAACCACGAGACCAACAAGTCACACAAACGTTCTGAACGTATCGTACAAATTAACAAATAACTCGATTTGGTTTTGTAATTAACGTAACGAAATATTGTTTAAATCTTATTGATTATTGTATTATTTTAAGTGCACAGTCCGTTCATTAGAAATCCCAATCACCCAATAATATGGATTTCGTTCTTCGGGAAACACTCCCGTAGGTGGAATCGATATTAAATTTTTTATCTATAGCTTCTATTCTACTCAGTTAAAAAACTGATTTAAATGCAATAGAGAAATAAAAAATCCTCCATGTCCTGATCTATAATGCTCCAACAATTCGAGGTGATAATAATACCAGCTGGTTCGTCCAGAAGTATATGTATAAGTAATTTAAACAAACAAATATACTTTTGGTGGATGGTGGAGGTGCCGGTCCAGGATTTACATACGTTGTTGGTGGAGGTGCCGGTCCAGAATTCACTGTTGTCTGTACACCGTGTCTATTTCCAATAACTATACATGAAAACATCCAGTTCGACCGGGAACAAGTGGGATACCCGTGTTCAATTCCCGGTCGATGCATATATTAAAATTTATTAATTGTACTACATATTACTAGGAAAACGCTAAAGTCCCGCCGCGTTGATGGATGAGCTTTTTAAAGGTTTTAGTTTGCGTGGGATATCTTTACTTTCGCAAGTGCTTTGTTTTGCTGCCTACGCATTCTAGGTGAATGTTGTCAAGTTTCTTTTGTTTCTTGTCAATTGGTATTATTTACCGTAAAAAACTTGTATTAAAAGCTTTATTTCTATGGATTGTGGCTAAATTTTTCCACTTTTTCTTTCAAAAGGTACTACATAACCATAACCTTAATGTCCATGTATAATATGAACGTTGTAGCCCCACCCGTTTGGTCAGAATTGGCCCAAATGGCACGAAAATATCGCACAAAAAGTCAAAAAAACGTATATTAAAAGCTTTATTTCTCTCGATTCTGGCTATTTTTTTCAACTTTTTCTTTCAGAAAGCAATACATCACCATAACCTTAATGTGTATGTGAAATATGAACGTTGTAGCCCCACCCGTTTGGTCAGAATCGGCCCAAATGGCACGAAAATATCGCACTAAAAATCGAAAAAAATCGTAAAAGTACGATATTCATGAGAAATATTTCTTCGATTGTACCCAAAAACGTGGCAAGTCTAAGTTCAGAGAAAACGAAGGTCGTGTCAAATTTTCATCAAGATCGCATATGCCGTTTGCCCGGTAGAGAGCGAACAAACAGACGGAAAAAACAAACAAAAAAAAAAAAAAACAAAAAAACAAAAAAACACATCGAGCTAAATTTTTTGGGGGGTCGGTGAAATTGAAGTCTTCGCTTCGCTCATCCAATTATTAGAGGGAGTGTAATCCCCAACTCCATTAGATAATATTATTGATTGCCTGTTAATGAACCTTCTCACTTTTCTTTAAAATGATTATTTACAATTTATTACATATTACGTGTTTCTAAATAACGACATTATCTTATCTTATTATTAGTAAACTTAAGTTTGTATAAGCTAATAGGACACATACACTATAAAGTGTATTATTGTTAATTAAAATGTACAAACGTTCTTAAAAAAAAAATTGAATTTGAATTTATTTTAATCAATAAATGGTTGTTTATGTTTAATATTTCAAATAAACTGTGTTAAGTGTGGCCCTGATGTCTTGGCTTGATCGTTGTGGGCGTTTATTCGTGTTTACCGGATAACTTCTTACTTCTCGGAAAGCCAAACTGTTTCCCGCGTGAGCTATCAACATTCTTTGTGAGTGAGATGACTTCTTGTGTGAGATGATTCATATGGACCTGCGCCATTGTTGGATGAGTCATTGACTGCGCGAGGATATACGTTACAACGCGTGGGCGGGCGAGATTTTACGTGTTTCCTTCTTTTTATTGTCCTGGAAGACCATTTCCGTTAAACGTAAGCCGTTGTTTGGCAGCTTTATGTGTGGATAACACGCACTAGCACAAAACAAGTGGCGAAGTTGTAGGGAAACCCATATCTGAGACTATATACACTGCTACAGTTAAATTTATTTATTAAATTGTTACGTTTTGTTATTACACTTGTATTTATATTATAAAATAAGATTATATTACAGAATATATTAATGGATACAATAAATAAATTCGTATTAGGGTTGAACCACAGTGACAGAACTGATTTTTAGTGCGGGACATTGATTTTGAAAGCTACCAATGTGCTAATAATGGCAACCTGTCGGTAATCGAAATACCAATTATTGTTTAATTAGCTGGACAAGAATTCATCAACAAACGACGTAAGAATCTACTTGACAAGTTATTAATTTTATATACAGTTATTTGTTATATAAATGCAGATTTCAATATTTTATAACTTTCGACTTTGAACTCCCTTTAGAGTTTATACCATTTGAACATAATACAAAACGGAACAAGAACTAAAATTATTTCTTGAAGTAAATAGTTTTGTTTTCTACACTATTTAGTTAGTTCCATTAATACATTGCGGTGTGCACTGCAAAGTGATAACCGTTTTATTAATGCTTTCTAAATATAACTGCAATGAATGTGAAAACATTATTTATAAATATTTGGTAAAATGAGTTGAATATTAGTTGTTTTTGTGTAATCAGTGCACTAAATTAATTTTGTCAGTAAAATAAATTTGCATCAATCCAGAAATTAATTGAATATTGAAACAAAACAGCGTTGTTGAACGACGCATTCAATTCAAAACAAATTTCTCTATCCTCTGAATTATTTTCAGTAAAATAATATCAAGTATGAACTATAGTTTAGAATCTAGTTAAATTTGCCGATTTTTAATTTAAATTTGGTAATAATTCTATAAAATGTAGAACTTCTAAAAAACTTTTCTCTGCCCAACATTATTTCCCTCGTTCCAGGTTTCCCCAACTCGTGGTTCAAATGTACGGGGAATTCTCCATCGCGGTGGGAATAAAATATATGTTCTCTTATTTCAGATGATTCGGACCAGAACGTGTTTAAAAACGTTCGTTTCTAGTCCTCAACATGATTGGTTGACTCATTTCGTTTTTAGAGGTTGGCACACGAGCCAATACTTTAAAGCACAATCCATGATGCCAAAATCAGACTTAAAGGTGACATACTCATTTTAAAGTTGTATATATGCAATACACAGTTTTACACAACCGAGTTTCTACAATTACTTCTCTAGAATCAGATGGATAAGGAAGGGTCTAGGCTTTATGTGATTATCCGTATGTCATCAAAATCGACATTGTATTTTACCAATTAACTAACTTGTACATTTAAAAAATACAAAACTGCTGCTTTTTTATGAAGCGTGGTTTAATTTAAAAATAATACTTCACACTTTTAAAATCCGTCCTGTACCTTTATTCTAACATTTAGGCTCTCAAAAATAAACTAAATAGATGGTTAATACAATAATATATGTGATGTCAGTTAAATAACTTCAAGTTACAAACTAATAAAACAAATTGGAAATAATGAAACATGCAATAAAACTATATTATTACAAATAACGACCCAAAGCGTAGTGAATTAATTAGATTTTAGATGAACAAGCAATACATTAGATTGATGCGATTATTATTATATGTATACGAAATTAATGAAAGCAAAGATTTTCAATTAATGATCCTCGATTCGGTTTCATTTTATTATTGCTATTTTGTCAATATTATATTTAGTTGGGATTCAATGTGCAAGAATGTCATGAAAGTTGTAAACATACGCAATTTAAAACGATTAAGCGAATACCATGTATTTATGTTTTGTCGAACATATACACAAACCGATGCTAGGTTTAGGACACTACTTGCTCGATCCCTTTCCTTTAAGCCTGGCGGAGCTCCGTATTACCAAGAGTAATGAAAGTGATTATGGTAGTATACACAACCTAGCACAGGTATAAAGTTTTAACGAAAATAAGCCAAATAACATAATATTTACAAGCTCTTCAAATTCCCTTTGTTCCATCAAGAAAACGTTCGCTTGTACGTAGAAAGCAAAGTTTCTCTATACGTTTATGCATATATAATATTTGAAAGAAACGTGGATGAGCCCAGTTGGCTAAGAAAACGTATCGGCAACTTCACTTTGACTACTACAATAGAAAAATTGCTTATTTACGAAGTGTCTGTGATTCTTCTTCTTCCACAACCGGAGAAACGAGTGCCCTACTCCGATATTGACGAAACTTTCAGGAAATTTTTCAAATCCTTAATCCGCTCTATAGTTTATTTCACTTCAAATGTTTTCAAAGTATCATTGAAAAAATCTTTATATTATTATTGTCAACTTAGATCTATAGGCTATTTTATGAAAGTAAATTAAAAACTATTGAGTAATGTTGTATATTTCCATTGTAATTTGTTTTCCGTTTGCTGTTATTCATGTCATGAGTAGAAAGTATGATTGCTCATACAATAATAACTACTTTGTACATCGTGATTAAGCCTTGTTCTTAGCAACGTTAGCATTAAAGTTGGCTTCCCACGCTATTAAACATTTTCTCGCTTTTGATTAATTATTCTTTATATCTGCTGTTTAAGGATTTGCTAACTGAACGTTAATCCTTAGTTTTGTGTGATATTAAGTCTGTAGATTAGCTGTGAACAGTAGTGTCAGAAATTAATTAAATGAATGTGAGCTGTGACGAGTAATCTGAGGATTAACACTTATCATTGACATTATTTTATAAAAACAAAGCTGGATGTGTTGTGAATTTTTAAAATTAGATAACAGACTAGCGTCACTTTGACAATTAATATAAGGAAACTGAATAAATTTACTACGGATTTTCTATGAAATCAACAAAGTAAAATTTTGGATATTATGTAGGAATTAAAAAGCCGAAGGCATGATAACTTCTTTGCAGTTCAGATTTGAAACTTGCAAATAAAGAAAGAAAGAAATTCGTGTTAAGAGTCTACCCACTCAGTTATAGAACTGATTTTCAGTAGGGGACAGTAAACCAAAGTGACCAAGCCAACTCTGTAGGCCCCGACGCAATCGACGAGTGAGTGATAACCAACCAAAGATCGATATTTTTAATAGGAAATATAGCAATCAGTGGTATGGACAGTGCGAGCACTCGCGGATCGACGCCAGAATCAACGAGGCCGATTCAGAACAACTTTTAAATTTTTAATGTTCCTCGTTGCTAGGACGGCTCCAAAGTCTGACTTTGGCGGGAATCGAACCCTTAACCTTCTGCATTGGAAGCAGAGACGCTAACCACAAGACCAACGAGCTACACAAATTAGTTTCCATGACCATGACTTCATATTTACAAAGTTTTAGTTTGATGTCGCTTGATGTGTTGTCGTTCAGTTAAATGAAATTTATTTCATTGTTGTAGTAAAGTTTTTCTAGTATTGCCTCTATAAAAAACTAAAGAAATCAAATTATTAAACGAGGGAGCGGAGCGACCGAGTGTCTCCATTCAACTCAAACGGCCCTCATTCTGTGATTCTGTCTGTCTGTCTGTCTGTCTGTCTGTCTGTACGTCGAAAATCAGCCGAACCGCTGAACAGATTGCGCTGAAATTTTAAACAGACATCCGGTACGAGTTTATTGAGAACTGTTAACAAAATCAGCTAGATCCATTGCGATTTAAGCCTACAATAAATAACAATGTGATTTTTAAAAATATCGATAGCATTTGTTTAGTAGCAGCTAGCGGGACGGAATCTGCGTGGCATGGCATGGCCTACTGGTAAGCATTTAGCCTACCACACGGAGGGTTGGGGTTCGATACCCGTTAGTATGAACTTTTTTATATTTTTACGCCCACATATTATTTTTGAGGGGTGTTAAATGGGAAATAAAAATCAGGTGATTTTGTTTTATCTTGGAAATTTGTTAATGTTTCACGCTAGTACGTTTCGAACACGATTCGCATTTTGAATGTTCAATTTAAATAACTAGGGAAACGCCAAAGTCGTTGTTAAATGAGTGAGTGAGCCAAGTGTTGAGTACCCGGGAACATCCCATTTTCTCCCATATACCCAAGGCTGGATCTAGCCCAGTATGGGGAATGATACCGGGTACTATACACATGGTGCTCACTCACTCGTTTAACAACGACTTTGGCGTTCCCCTAGTTTATTTATTGTTACTTTATTGACAAGTTGAACACACCAACACGTCTTATTACCCGGGTTCGATTTCCGGTCAAGATGGATTTTGTAATTTCTGGATTGATTTCTATTTACTCGGAAACATGTGTCAAGTCAGTGGGTCATTATTTATTAATACCTATTACTCTTTAATATATTTATAATATGAATATCAAGCTTTTAGCATAAGCCCGCTTTGAGGACAATTATTATTGAATGATAGCATATGTTGCAAAAGTTTTCCCCGACTGGGGATCGAACACAGAACCTCTGACTTAACGCGCCATAGCTGTATCAATTGAACTACCAACAAACAAGATAAACCAATTTCATATAAAGACTTAAACGTTTAAAATATTGTAAAATGAACTCTTCTAACTTTAAAACTAAAATATTCCTATTACTCATAAACAATATAAACGTAGCATTTCTAGCAATATTAGAATATTGCTTCAAACATTCCATTTTAATTTAATTTCCCTATTCGTTTTAATCACTTTCAAGTTTACGCCATATTTGTGTTAATTGTAATAAAATAGTAATTGCAATATATTAATTACAAACTTCTACTAAATAATGTTTTTTGTATTTGTTGTAAATTGAGTAATATACATTAAATCATTTTTGTTATTAAAGTTTTCTTCATGTTCTTAAAAATGCTAACTTTTGCATAGTTGCATACAATTATGCTTTTCCCGTGTTAACTTTTCTTACGCCAATTATTTTATAATCATTAAACAGTTATCATTTTTTAAACTTTTTGTTAAACGATGAACTTTTACTACGATCTTTATCTTAAAAGTAGGTCACAAAGCATTGTTATTCATTAGTTAAGTCTGGGTCTGATTTATTTTCTCAACACTAGGAGGGAAATGTCTTTGAAGTTGAGCGGTCCAATGTTAGACCGTTAATTGGGAGATTTACTTGGCCAATACGTCATCATTAGTGAGATTGCCTGTGACCGGAAAAATCCGATATAAACTTCGGTGAAGTTCGGAATCTTTTGAGGTCATTTCTTTGGTTAAACTACCGTTAACGATTATTTGATAGAAGTGTTCTACGTAAGAATCTACTTTTTTATCAATCGGTTATTGTTGGTATGTTGTTTTGTGTATTATTTAATTAAACCATGGAATATTATCGGAATAATTAAATATAATAATATGTTTTATTATATTTTAACATGTAAATTCACGTGCTTGCGTTTATTATCTGCCGAAATTTTGAGAAAAGTTATTTATTGTAAAAATTCTACGTTGCCTGGACACAAGGGATTTAATATAATTACAAAGGAATTAAATTATTTGCTGTGAACTTATATTTGATTATTTCTTTGTGAATGGAGACTTCGCACAGACTATTAACAAGCCTAACAATTTAAATTTGTATCACATTCTTTGGTTTTAAATTTTTTTTATTAATAACGTTTGCCAACACAATTGACTAAAAATCTATGGGATCCTACCGTTTCCTTTGTTCAAATTAATTATCTTTTAAAATAGAATATCGTTTGTAACAAAGAAGAAAATAACAAAGAGCATTTTAATTCCACTTTAAAATATCAATTATCATAATTATGTCAAGGAGGCTTTCAAATGTCAGAGCATTGTTCAATTAACAACCTTCATTGAATTTCGCATCATCTTGACAACGAAGCCATTTTCCGATATTTAATCTTAAGAAATAAAAACAAAGCGAAAGCTTAAGTGAACGCGAGGAGTAAAATGATTTATCATCCATCTTTACCTGAACTTTAATAAAGACGGGACATAAGAAGAAGCTCGCCCGTAACTTTAAGTTTAAAAAGAGTGAAAAACTTAAGAAATTCACTATATTTTGTACTCCAGTAGCGATAACGAGTATAGTTTCAGTGAAGTACATGACAATTAATGGACTTGAGACTTATAAAGATTAATATTGAAATATCAAATAGGTCATAAGGAGTTAAGCTCAATGATAGGATACTATCTACTATTTCTAGACGAGACCTTCAAATTGTCAAGTCTTTACTATTCAGTAAAAAAAAAAGATTAACAAGGGAGGGCAACATTTTCAAAGGCCCATGAAAACCTAAATTTAGCTGTGTTTACAAGATTTTCTTCAGTTAAAGGGAAAAGGCTGAAATTTTCGGAAACGAAACTCTCCAGTATGTCTGTCTGTGCATATGTAACGTCTACGATAAAAACCGAAATGTCCGATTGAAATGAGTTTTTTTTGTGTACATTTCCCTTTAACAAAAAATATACAGTATTCTTTGTTTTTTGATGACATTGGGTGATAACGGAGCTAGCCTTACAAAAAGTTGTTATATTTGTAAGTATGGCACCTCCACCATTTTAGTGAAGGTTGGAACAAGCGTGGAACAATAACGGTAAGCATCGCCCCCCATTTTGGATATACTCTTGTACTCATGCCGACAACACCATATTATGGATATCCAGTCACAACTCTCCTAAAACCCCACGGGCTTAAGCGTACGAGACATGTGAGAGTTTTCTTCGCAAATTCTCCCCGGAGAATTATTTTCAAAAAGTTGAATACATGTGTGTTTGTAGTACATGTGTAAGTTGAATACATGTGTGTTTGTAGTGTTTGTGTTTCAAAGGCTCGTGACACACGAGACAATAAATCTTCCACATTAAAATTGTTTCCACGAAAATCATATTCATTGCATTGTCTCTTTGTTGGATGAGCGAAGCAAAGCCTTCAATTTCACTGACCCCAAAAAAATTTGTCTCGTTTTTTTTTTGTAATTTTGTCTGTTTGTTCGCTCTACCGGGAAAACGGCATATGGGATCTTGATGAAAATTTGAAGGGAGCTTCGAAATCTCTGAACTTAGACTCGCCACGTTTTTTTGGCACAATCGATCCAATAAGAATACTTTTAAATACTACGGTTTTTTCCCCGATTTTTAATACGATATTTTCGTGATATTTAGGCCGATAATCAACCATAAAAGCTCATCCATCAACGTGACTGGAAAAAGCGTTAGCGAATCGGCCTAGTTTAATTACATTGTTGTTGAAAGAAATATTATCGTACATCGAGCGCTTTATATCCTGTTTGTCCAGTTATTTATTTAATAATTTTTTTATATTATTTTATGATACATTTATAATAATTTAAAAAGTGATGCATATGTGTTGTATTAATATTATTAGTGCCGTACTTTGAGGAAGCTACAGCTGTGCATGTCTTAACACACGTGGTTGATCCTGCCAAAATAACAAAAGATAACGAACATTGCCAAAAAACATTTCTGCAAGCAAGTTAAATGAACTCTGAACACCACGTTTGCTCACCGAGGCGTGCACGTCTGTACATACTTGAAGACAATCCCGTACTGTCACCCTGTACGTCATCAAACATAACGGTACATTGTTGATCCAATATAACGAATCATTATCCATGTAAATAAGCCAGCGCACGTGTATTTTTATTATCTTCGCAATGTTTTGTTTGTTTGTTTGTGTGGTCAGACGTAGGGTATTTATAGTCGCCACTGCCGGGAATTCTATTTAGAAGCTTGCGTCAAATGAACAAAACTGTCTCTTGAGGTTTACGGACGTGGCCGCATTCACACGCGCTGTTTTAACACGGGTTTAAGATGTGGCGCATTCTTGAGTATAAGGAAAGGGTTCTGGTTGCTGATTGAGGCATAGAAAATTAAGTTTTTGTCAAAAAAATTACAATGGTCGGGATCTATTTATTTGTCAATACCTAGACTGAACTCTAAAATAAGGTCCTACTTAATCTTGATAAATGTAAATGTAATGTTATTTTAATGAATAATATACACAAGGAAAATATTTGGACGAACACGAACACACTGTTCTTGGGTATATTTAATGGTAATATTTCAGCTCTGATCTAAAAGTTGATATTTTTTTTAACAATTCAAATAAAATACATAAAAAACGACCATTAAACCATTTCTTCTAAAAAAACATGATTATTGTTAAAAATAATTACATAAATAAATAAAATATATATGTATATACATACATAAAAACATAATAATAGGTGAAGGCCAAAACGTTTAAAACAATAGAACCTTCAAAACCTCCAGTTTATAACAACAATGGATAAGGACCTACATTAGGGAAACGCCCAAAGTCGTTGTTAGACGATGTGAGTGAGCCATGTATGAGTACCCGGTAACATTCCTTTTTCCCCCTACCTTAGGCTCCCTAGCCTATCATAGGCTACGTGGAGCATTATGGCCTAAACTATGACCTAAACTTAAATACCCTATTATTTATACGAATATTATAATCAAACTTTTATGCAAATGTTCCCGCGTACTCCACACATGACTCTCTCACTCGTCTAACAACGACTTTTTAACATTCCTTTTCTTCCCCCTACCTTAGGCCTCCCTAGCCTATCATAGGCTACAGTGGAGCATTATGGCCTAAACTATGACCTAACCTTAAATACCCATTATTTATACGAATATTATAATCAAACTTAAATGCAAATGTTCCGTGTACTCAACACATGACTCTCTCACTCGTCTAACAACGACTTTGGCGTTTTCCTAGTAGAGTTGGCTAAAGCGCCCTTATAGCCGAAATGTGGGAGACGTGGGTTCAATAGTCGGGAAAGATTTGTAATTTCTGGATTGTATTTTTTAAATTATTTAACATGTTTTGAAATGTATATAACGCAGTGTAGTCCATCATCTGTGACAATACTATGGAAAACATAGCCAGTACGAAATACGTGAAAATATTGCAAGGTTTACTCAATCTACGAGCGGAATTTGGGGGTACCTTGACGTCCAACATTCGATTAACCTTGGACACGGCATTTCACAGCCAGGTAAATAACAAACAAAACATATTTTTCAAAATGAAAACCATTGTCGTTAAAATAATCCCTATACATTTCGACGTATTTTTCAGTTTTTTATTTCTTGCAGGTTTAAATCGCAACAGATTGTGCTCATTTTGTTAGCAGTTCTCAGTTACCTGGTCACGGATGTCTGTTTAAAATTTCAGCTCAGTCTATTTGGCCGTTCGGCCGTAAGGGACTGGACAGACAGACATTTAACATACATTTAACATTTAACATACAGAATTAATCACGACCAAGGCCCGATCGAGTAGCGTTGTAGACTACGTTCGCTGCGCTCACTCGTCTAATTAGGACAAAACGTAGTCATGACATTAGATGTACATTCCATGAACCAAGCTAAAGTTATGAGTACTTGAAGCGCAATATCGCATGGAAGTGATCACATTTAATTCTAAAGATGCCGAATGGTATATGCTTATTTTATGTAAATCAATTCAGATTTCGAAAAAATCCATCTCAGAGGGGTAACGAACCCCGGTCTCCCAATTGCCGGTCGGGTGCTTTACCCCTAAGCTACCGAGACGGTAAACTTTAAAACATCTGGATTATTGGTACATTGTAGATCTGAGTAGATGGGATAAATTTTGTAATTTCTGGATTGATTTATATAAAATCAATTACACATACGGGAATGTTTCCCGTTTAATAAAATTGAGAAAGTTATAATATGCTTAATTGTACTCCTTGACTTTAAAACAAGTTATTCATTATAAGATTTGTCAATGCATTTTTCGTTTGTTTTATATACTTATGTATTTTTGCCACAGTTTATTGTAGAATATAGTGAATGTAATAAACCTTCGTTCAGTGAATTAATTCATTATTTAAAATTAAGAATCAAGAAAAGCGAAATTCTGTTGCTTTGCTTATAAACTTTTCTAAAGTTTTGCATTACAATGTATCATTATTATGATGCATATTTTATTTAAATTATGTTTTTAAAAGTTATTGTTGAAGTATAAACAATGAGAACTGCACAAAATATTCCAGTATGCAATATTTTCCCATTTTGCTTCTCGTTAACTTTTCATTCGTTAATGCTAGTCAAAATATAATATGAATATGTCGAGTATATTCAGTACACCGTATGATAAATGCCTCTTTCAAAATAAAACTAGAATTTCATGGGGATTTTGTTTTCACTTAAAAGGAGTACGTTTCTTTCTTCTAACTTTCAAAGCTTTATAAGTTCTTTAGTAGTGCACAAAAGCAGTTTCTTTCGAGCGATGAATAATGGCAATAAGAATAAATCTAAACTAAAGGAGTAAAAAGTGCCAGAATTCCTGGTTACTATTTCTTTCTGTCTTCTAGGTCAGTCCTTGTTTGCCACAATGCTCTTAGAAGAAAACTAGTCACAAATATATCCAAAAGTAAAACATGTTATTTTAACGTTATCTATATCAACAATTTAAATCGGTCTTTTTTATATTTATTTAAAACGTTTTAAATATTGTATTTTTAAACATAAATACTTTCTAATCTTTGTATACTAAAAGTCGGGTTTCATTATAAATTTACAAATTACCGAATACTGATTATTTTTTAAAATACAAAATAAATTCGTATTAAAAGTCTGCCCACTTGGTCACATAACTGATTTTAGTTGAGGATATTAGGACTTAAATTTATAGTTTACCGGTCAAACTTTGTTGGCGCGAACGTTATCATACAACAGTATCATTCTTTTTATTCATTATTGTCCTTCTGTGTACATCAGATTTTACAAATAGATAAACACATTTTGAACAACAACAACACTAATAAGTTAAGTCTTTCAAGTCAAAATATTTATTTAACAATCATCTCCAAATATCTAGTTAAAAAAGGATGTAGTCTTGTATCTAAACATCCATGATCCGCCTTCTGTAATTGCGCAACCAGAGACTAAGTTACAAAATCTGTTTCATGGTTGCGCGAATAAAAACATCCGTCATGAACCAAAACAGTTTAAGCATCCGGAAATAAACAAACCTCTGATCTAACTTGTCTGCAAAGTTTGTTTATAAGAGACTATAAAACAGCTTTATTGCTTATCGTCTACCGCCCATGCTGCATGTTTGTAGCTCAACTTGCAACTCTCGTGTACTCATTGAATTAATCTATATCGGTATAGCTAAGCTGATGGACGAGTTTAGTGTATTCTCCCGATATGCGTTTGTTGACCCTAATATCACTGTGCTGTGGTTTATGTTAGCAAACGATACTCTTGTAAATCCATATTATCCCCTATCCCTTTTGGCAGTTAGCAAATAGCTGTTCGCTCGGTTTAAGAAGCATCCTACGCATATAACATTTTGAAAACTTGTCAATAAAGCGTACATGGACGTTCCCACAGTCATATATTTTCTAAAATTTGTCTTGGTCAGCCAGAAAAAAATCACGAATATTGTCAGTTTTGGACTTTTTAACAAAATTGAAATTCGTGAAATTCAATTTATTTTTTATAAATTATTTCAAAACAAATTTTAGAAATGTGTTACCATAGAGACCTTTATTTCCACTTTCGTGAGATATGTTCAAAATTTCACAGAACTGTGGTGTTTCAGCCGAGCAAACAGCAAATTGCCTAAAACGCATGTCGTGCACGCTCTTAAGGAGAGAAGTTCCCCAATATGCATCACTTTTCTGTCTGTCCGTCTGCGTATGTCACATCTCAAGATTAAAACCGAACATCAACAAGGATAATCCATAATAATTTTGGTGACCCGGGGGTCCCTCCCCGGGGAATATCTCCGTACCCGGCACCTCCACCGAAGTATTTTATTTTATTATTTTATTATTATTATAACAATTTTATTCAATCATTTATTTTGTGGACACATGTCAACAGAACATAAGTGCAATATATCTTAAAACTACAAAATAATAACACTATATGAGATTTCATTGCTCTTATGTTTCATAAAAACGGTACATTCGCTCCCTATTTTGGGCACTTCCAAACCAGTTCTTGTTAATTTTTATCTTTGGTTTAAAATTAAAATGCTCGTTTGTTTGAATTTAAATTAGCAAAACAAAAGTTAATTACGATGTGTTTTTATATTTCAAACAAAAACAAATAAGAATTGTAGAAAAATACAAAACAAACAAAAGTACAAAAGTGTTGTAATAGAAATATGCTAACACAAATCATTTCGGAATCTTCATAAGTCAAGAGAACGTATTGTATTATCTCTTCTGTGTATGAAGTTTCATTGCTGTGTATCCATAAAATACGTTAGAACACGATCATTTCCCATATTCGTACGAGCAGTAACACCCCATTACCATACAACAGTTCGCCATTGCAGTCCACTGTTTTGCGTCCTAAACCCTGCTGGCTATGATTGGCGTTCAGTCTCGCGTGAGTAACACTACATCTTTCCCCAGCATGAATCTCTTATCTGATAGGACGTCTCCGCCAAGACGCAGGCGGACTAAGCGCTTCTGTCCGCACGGAAAAGATTTCATCACGTCCGTGGAAGATATTAACTTGTCAAGAACCCATGTCTGTGAAGAGAGGGAAGAAGAAGAAGAAGAAAAGACAACATCCTTCCGGTTTAGATCTTTATTACTGAAAATTAAATGTCAACATTCTTTAGAAAGATTTTAATTTAGAATATCATTAAGTGTTTAAATTTGGAAGTGGTCCTTCAATTTAAAGACTACCCTATTTTTAATCAGCAGTTTCTGAGAAGGCGAAGTGAAAAGGAGACAGAATTCATGAAGGGACGAACTTGATCTGAGATAGACTTTGGGGGATACATATATGTCTAAAACTTGTTTAATTTCTATGGAGGTTAACAAAATACAATAGTTTGTTTCTACATAATTTTAAATACAATTAGTACATCCATTTATCCATTTATCCGTTTATCCATTCATCCGTTGATCCATTGATCCATTGATCCATTGATCCATTCATTTATTCATCCGTGCATCCATTAATCCATTCATTTATTCATCCGTGCATCCATTAATCCATTCATTCATTCATCCGTGCATCCATTAATCCATTCATTTATTCATCCGTGCATCCATTAATCCATTCATTTATTCATCCGTGCATCCATTAATCCATTGATTTATTGATTCATTGATCCATCGATCAATTCATTCTTCCATTCCAAGTAGTCAACGCGTCTGTTCAGCAAGCGGAAGAATTAGGTTCGATCCGCGGTGAAATTGGATTTTTTTAATTGTTTCAACATATAAACATATTAACGTTCATTTTTATTTTAATATTGTCATTAATTTGTAATTATTGTGTATATCTTTATTGTCCTGGTGGTAAGAAACTTTTTGTTATGGAGGTAAGCTCTAAGTATTACTCCGAGCAATGTTATTGTGAATTTAATTCATGTCCACTTTGGAATTAATGCAAATAAAACCAGTATAAATGTTTAAAGTTTTATCCCAAAAACTAGAAGCTCTACATATTCTAACAAAACAGTGATAAATAACATTAATTTAATAATATTTGCTAAGTGAGAACACTTGAGGTGTAGTTGTGTTTATTATTATTATTAATAATAATAATAATAATAATATTTATTGGTCTATTAATTTGATCATACAATGATATTTAGACAGGTCAGGAAATACATGCTATCAAAATACACACAATCAATCAATCAATCAATCAATCAACATGAACTCTTTAACAGAATAAAACGAATTATCAATTAAAAACTTTTTCAGTTCGGCCTTAAAAGATTGACTCTTGTTGTTCTTCAAGCATTTGGGTAATTTATTAAAAAGTCTGGCGCCTGCAATATCAGGCCGCGTACATGATATGTTAAGATGATGCTTTTCAATTCTAAAATCCTTTCTTTTTCTCGTAAAATGCTCATGGGAATCACTATTAGTCGTAGTTAACTGTTCATTATTTAAAACATATAAAATTGAATTATAAATAAAAAGACCAGGAAGAGTTTAAAATGTACAGCTCTTTAAACAACTCTCTGCAGTGAGCTAAGCTGCTAGCATGTGACATGTATCTAATGGCTCTTTTCTTTAACTTAAATAACCTGATTGCATGAGTCGACAGCCCCCAGCACGTAATCGCATACTGCAATCTTGACTGGATATACATTCTTATCTTCTCATGCACCCTAAAGTGCATTTAAATAATAATTTTTGTTTAATTATATGCAGTATTACTTATTATAACATTTAGTTTAAGCTCAATCCCTCCGTCTTGATTAAGTTTAGTTTTTATTAAGTTGGCGCTTCTTCTGAAATGCGATCATCGGTAGTGGTGCAATGGACATACACATGAAGTAGTTAAGAAATATGAAAGTTATTCGAAGTACTAGAGAAGCGAACTTAATGGACCTTTCATTTATTCAACTTGCCTCCAAATTCCTATCATATAAGTTTACTAATAGAAACGTAAAATCGTTATGGGATTTTGAATGTTAATAAAAACGCAATTTCATTTATTCCATCGCTTTCCTTTGTTTTTTTTTCTCTCTGAATCCCCGTGTGAAAGATAATCTCATTTCGTTTTTTTCACAACGTTCTCCGATTACATCTGCGAGAAAATAATTCCAAACGACGCAATGATAGCCACTGAAGTAAAGCTTGTAAGCTAAGCTCTACCTTGTCGATAAAATGGGAGCTACGCTGGTCTTCAAGATATCCTTAAAGCTGAACTAACCGTATCTGGTACGTTGACTTGGATACATTTTGTTTTCCATATTCGGAATATAACAGCATAAATATTTCGTTACTAGTATGGTACAAATAAGAGTTTTGAACCGGTGGACGAAACAAAATTGTACATCAAACGTTATTTCAGAAAAATATTTTCCCTTATACTCGTAGCGGAGATAAAGGTGTCTTTAGACAATAAAAAAAATCAAAGCTCAAAATTAAGTATTGTATCTAGATATTTACTTCTATTATAGACCCAAAATTTGCATATAATGTCAAAAGGGAGCAGTTATTGTCACGTAAAACAATAATCAAGTTTCTCTTTCATTCAACCAACTTTCAGCCTTTCAAAATTTCGATTAGAGTGCAAAGGAATAATCTTAAACACATTAATAAAGTCAGTTATCAAGTAAAAAATAAAATTCTTTTAGGTTTTTAGTATTCTTGGTGGAGGTGCCGGGTCGGTTGAATTACTCTCTTTGAACGAGGCAAGCCCCGCCCCCTGAGTCCAAGAGTCACCGAAACATTCTCTGTCGTCCTTTTTAAAGGACAATGTCAGGAGAAAACGCATAAAAATATCATGAAGTCATGTTCGGTTTTTATCGTGAGACGTGACACGCGCAGACGGACGGTCGGACGGACGGACAGGAAAATGATGCATAAAACGGAACTTTACAATGTCAATACGTCAACACGTTATTTGTATTTCTAATGTAATTGTTCTTTTACACACTAATATTTAACGTAGGTTAATTCACTATTGTAACTATTGTACGTTTATCAAGCTCCAGCTATTCGTCATTTAAAACTTTATACTGGTATAAATAATTAATACTTTACTACTTTAGATTATTTTTATTATGGCTTTTTTTAACGTTATGAAAATCAAATGTAAATAATATGAAATCAGCTAGATTGGTACACTGTTATGGAAATATGCAGGCCACTCTGGTATGTATGTTTATTCTTCGTACGAATTTATTTATTTATTTAAATTTATTTATACATTATAAAAACATTAATTTTAGTACAAACTATTTTAGAGTTGTAAGACCCATGGGAGTTGAAACGTGTTCTATGTGTTGTGTGTATTGTGGTGCTGCGCGTTTATTGTTCTACCATTTTACTTAAGTCTTCACGAGACATTCATGTATTCTCACACTCGTAAATACTCACATTAATTTGTACAATGCTCTGGAGACAATTTGAAATTACATATGCGAATTCTAAATTGCACAAAACAGTGACATTTTTACACAGAACGATACAATCAATATTACCATACATCATGTTTAAGCATAAAGTCGACGCATCTATAATTTCCGGTGCTTCGACTTTATGCTAAACATGGTGTATAGTAGTGTTTATTACAAAAATGAATTTGGTTTGTCGTATATTGTTCTGTATAAAAATGTCAGTGTTATGTGCATTTTAGAATTCGCATATGTAATTTCAAATTTTCCTTGGAGCGTTGTACAAATTAATGTTAGTTACTTACGAGCGTGCAGAAAACACGAATGTCTCGTGAAGACTCTTAAATTTAAATTTAAATTGAATGAAACAGCTTTGACTGCAGGGACCAAATATTGGTTTATTATTATTACATTCCCCCTGGCCAAAACTTTGTTAGCGCAGGTACCAGCTGTTAAATCAGCTTTGCGACCACAGTGTAAACCTAGCCGACGGCAATATATAGTTCAGAAGAGTAATAACTAACCACCCAATCACGCCCCCCCCCCCTTGAAAGATCTCTGACCTACTTGAATGCGGATTAACTGATAAACTTTGGTGTTTGTCTGGAAACTAGCTTAGCTAAAGCACAGGCTAAAGTGTTAGATAACAATTAAGTGTTTACATTTTGCTTGTAATGGAATAAAATGTATTCTTCAAGTCTTTTAGCTTTGCAGTGATTTAAAGTAGAATCTCGAACTTAATTAAGAATCAATAATGTACAAGGAACTCATTTGAAAAATGTGTTTTGTTAGTTTGAAACACTACAAAATGTATTTTTTTGTCGAACCTCAGAACAACAAGAATTTGTTTGTGTGTTACAAACTTTTGGGTTTAAATTAAGATTTCAATAATTCACAGCACACAATTGTGTACAACATCATACATTTCTTAAGATAAATCATACACTTTTTATTAAAACTAAAACACACTCTGTGCTTATTCTTTTTTTATTATTATTATTATTATTATTATTATTATTATTATTATTATTATTATTATTATTATTATTATTATTATTATTAGTAAGAAAATTTTCAGTCTGGTAAAAAGTCTAATAAGTAGAGATTGTTAACTATACGTCAATAATGGCTCGTTTTACAAATAATAATATTGTGGGGTATTGTATTGTATTTATTTACTTCCGTTGACAGGTACAAAGTGCATTAAACATTTAAAATACAGTAAAAGGAACCCAAACAAAACGGGCAAAAGCATATAGGTACAGATAATAATTATAATTTTATATGTTTTTTTAATTTTTAAATAAATAATTTTTTTTTTATAGTTATAATAATAATAAAAATAATTGGATGAGCGAAGCGAAGACTTCAATTTCACTGACCCCCAAAAAATTTAGCTGGGGTGTTTTTTTTTTTTTTTTTTTTTTTGTCTGTTTGTTAACTCTCTACCAGGCAAACGGCATATCCGATCTTGATGAAAATTTAACAGGACCTTTGAAATCTCTAAACTTAGAAGTGTATTGTTTTTTGGGTACAATCGAAGAAATATTTCTGATGAATATCGTACTTTTACGATTTTTTTCGATTTTTAGTGCGATATTTTCGTGACATTTGGGCCAATTCTGACCAAACGGGTGGGGCTACAACGTTTATATTATACATGGACATTAAGGTTATGGTGATGTAGTACCTTTTGAAAGAAAAAGTTGAAAAAGTTAGCCAGAATCCATAGAAATAAAGCTTTTAATATAAGTTTTTTGATTTTTTGTGCGATATTTTCGTGCCATTGGGGCCAATTCTGACCAAACTGGTGGGGCTACAACGTTCATATTATACATGGACATTAAGGTTATGGTGATGTAGTACCTTTTAAAAGAAAAAGTTTAAATAGTTGGCCAGAATCTATAGAAATAAAGCTTTTAATATAAGTTTTTTACGGTAAATAATACCAAATGACAGGTAACAAAAGAAACTTGACAACAATCAGCTACAATGCGTAGGCAGCAAACCAAAGAACTTGCAAAAGTAAAGATATCCTATGCAAACTAAAAATTTTAAAAATCTCATCCATCAACGCGGCGGGACTTTAGCGTTTTCCTAGTAAATAAAATAGCACCAGATATAAGCAGACAAATTAGACATACCATTCACAGGGTTGTTCAGTCCTACATTAATAAAATTTAACAAGGATAAAACCAGATAACAAACACTTGTGCAGCCAACTTCTTACTAACATTTATCATCAATTTACTGGAGATAGGTTTGATTTGAAAGTTGATTTGATGCAAAACTAGCAGATATTGCCAAAAGGTCAGTTAAAATTATATCCCGTTTAAGTTTGAACTATTGAAGAAGTAAACGAAATGTGTCATACATTTTATAAATACATTTTAAAATTTTAAACGTCTTTGAAGAATCTGTTTTGCTAAAATTAAACCATTTTCTCTGCTGGTGGTTTTGTGTCTAATTTTAACAATTACCAAGTATATCTACGTACACAATGCAATGCAATGTACGTCATCGCGTGTCAATTATTGATTTATTCCGACCAACCTACATAGTTTTGTCTGGTAAATAGCTCTCCAATGATTGCATCAGCCTCCGCTAGCCATCCCAGGAATGCCGAGCCATGGCCATCAATCTAGAGTGTAGAGAGTGCAAACGTCATGACATGTTGGCCACACGAGCGCACAGCTGTGACCGTTCATTGACAAGACG
Organism: Sweltsa coloradensis; assembly: GCA_024449915.1. Classification (NCBI taxonomy): domain Eukaryota; kingdom Metazoa; phylum Arthropoda; class Insecta; order Plecoptera; family Chloroperlidae; genus Sweltsa; species Sweltsa coloradensis. The sequence continues at coordinate 316,967 of JAMZAV010000108.1, read as the reverse complement.
TTGGGCAATTGCTACGTACGTACTTAACAAGCACGGTACCTAAAATACGGAGAAAAGCAACTTAAAGGCGGATTTTAATGTTCGGCGAGCTGCTTTTTCTGCATCCATACATCATTATATCTGGATACAACTTGTATAAATGCTATAATGAAGAACATTACTCCCCTATCATATCAGATTTTTTATTAATCATAAAACAGTCAGAAAATGCAGACTAATTTGGGTGTTTTTGAACATTTTGACAGATTCTAAATACTAGAAATTTTATTTAAAAAAAAGAAAATTCTATAGTAAATCTATAGGAAAGTGCTACGACAATTTACTTGATATTCTAATTTTTCTCAATTATTTTAAATTGCATGCAAACATTTGTAACAAGAATCGTCTGAGAAATTTGAAACCCGGTTAAATGAGCATGGCTGCCTCGATCCTCTTCAAAGGATACATACATTAAGTTTTTATGTATATCAATCACCTACGGAAATCTTTCCTGATTAATGAAATTGAGAAATACATAAAGTACGTACAGCGATGATTTCTTTTGGTGGTGGTCCCGGGTTCGAAATATCCCCTTTTTGGGTCAGAATAGCACCGTCCTCTTGACCCCTAGGGATTACATTTTGTTGTATAATTCTCATTAAAGGACAACGTCAAAAAAATTAGAACTTATGTAAAATAGAAGTTCAGATTTTATCGTTAGACATGCCATACGCACAGACAGACTCACTGAAAACTGACGCATGTATGAATGTTTCTCTCCGGAAAATAAAATACATATAAAGTCTGCCCACTCAGTTAAGGAACTGATTAAAAATCTACTTCAACAAAACTCTTCACCACAAATTATATAATTATATGCTATCATATTATATCATGCTCATTTTACGCGCTTTTACATTTCTCAGCCAATTAAAGTCGCATCTTTTTGTGATTTTGTATAATTGTATTAAAATTAATTATGGAAGAATCTATCATAGCACTTCTCCATTAATTGAATATAAAAAATATAGAATTTAGAATCTGTCAAAATGATCAAAAACACCCAAATAACTACGCATTCTGATTGATCTATGATAAATATTGAAAATCTGATAGGGACATACAAATGTTTTACAGTATCAAATATGCCAAGTTGTATTAAGGTGTAATGGTTTATAGTTGCAGGACAAGGAACGCGACTAATATCAAATCCTCTTAAGTTAGTAGGTGTTAATGAGTCTCGTTTAACTGGGGCAGCCATTCGACTAATTTCACACCCTAGATGACGTAAGTACCGCATTCCTGAGTACTTCACTCACACAGAGACGCCGGGTTTACGTCTGCGCAATGAGATAAGTTAGCAGGTGTGAACGAGCAACACTTCTGGGTCAGCTGGCGCCTAGCGAATTAGGCAACGCTATTTGGACTACGATGAAGGACGAGGAGCTAAATGACAACAGTGTTGCAAAGATCGGGCAAACCACCAAGATACTCTTCATATTCGTAGAAATAGCTCAGAGATGATCCAACATTCATTTATGTTTAAAACGACGTTTTTAATTGTGTTGTTAGTGATACTGTGATACTGATTATGTCTTACATTCTTCGTTCTAATGATATAGTTAGAAGAAGCTCAATTATTATTATAATGGATTTGGTACAGGTAAACTCTTTAGAAATACTAACAAGTATTGTTTTAACATCAGAAGGTCTTAAAATAGGCCACACATGTACCCACCTAACAATCCATACTCAGGTCACATTCTATCCTGTTGGTTATCATTTGTCCAATGAACTATAGTAAAGTACAGTGATACTATCAGAATTGTACGGTAGTTGGCTATGGTAGATATTACCTATTGCATCGTGATTTTTTTATTATTATTTTTATTATTATCCTTGCAAATATGTGGTTTTCATGGTGGCAAGTACCTGAAATTAACATTTTATCATTGTATGAAAAGTATCAAGACTTAATATCACACTTATTTTTCTTTATTTCTCATTTTACATCTTAATCATGAAATCCATCATCAAACCAACATCAAATGTTATATAATGACAAACAAATAACAAAATGTTATACAGTAGTACCTATCTATATAGTGCCTACCTCTATCATTTTCAATCCTAGTACTTTTGGTTTGCTTAGGAAAGTTGTATAATCTAAATTATTATTTGTGAGACTATTGTTACCTAAATATTTAAATTTAAATTGCTTGAGCTCCCAATATTAAGAGATGAATCCACAGATGAAAATAATTTAGCAAACACCTTCAATGGAGTTTCGTTACCAATCTGTTCAACGAAACTACGATCGTGTTTTGTTCTCAGTACAAGCCACTCAACGGCTGAGATATTGCAAGGGAAATAGTTCTGTAGGAATGTTGAAGATCTGTTTCCAAGACTCGATGACATTATTTGGCATCCGCCAGGAAAACATTGGCTGAACCGTCAGTTAGGATTTACGAAGTAAAATATCGAGTACTAGCTAACTGAAAATGTGATATTGTTTTATTTTTCCCATTGGTAAATGTGAGAAAGTGAAGCAGGTATAAAATCGAGTATGATTCGAGAATTAAATATGAGCATTCTTTTTATAACTATTTTGATGATTTTATGACTCAGTCACGAATTCCAGAAGTAAATTTCGCCGCACTCATAAATTTCTTAGTCGTTTCCGTTTTTTCCCTTTTTCTCATAAATATGAGGTCGGAATCTTCAATCTCCACATATTCATTAGAAAAATTGGAAATGAATACAATTTCTTTATAATTATAAATACTAAACAATACATAACGTCTTATTCAAATTTTCAGATTAAATTTCAGCATTTTTTTTTTCATTTAGGAAAACATTAGTAAAATCTTGTTTAATTTGTTTAAACAGCTCAGGTGCACGTGTATTCTTTGCCAATCATCATGAACATAGCTTCCTCCCCCATTCTCCCCATCCACGTTAATAAACTGTCACCACAGTCTAGCTAAACCTCGTTATACCAGGGCAGGTGTGAATGACGTTGTTTCAAGCTAGGTCAGTGACGTCACACGTTTATATTAATTGGACCACGCTAATATTAACTGAATCCGAAAGCTGTCTAGGCGGCGACGCGTTTTACCCACGAGCTTGTTATAAACTATGCGCTATCAGCTTCTAAACGTCGCAGACGCCGGCCTCAAACATAACCTAGTTAATAGGACACCGTGAACTGTGTTGACTCGAACAATACCTGGGTTACACTTAACTGAACTGGGGCAAATTTAATTATGAGTAATAAATTGTGAGCTGGAATTGCATATTGACCAATAACTATACTAACTTGATTAATTATTTATTATCAGCTTTATATTAAATAACAGTGTTAATTTTTTTAAATTTCAAAACTTTTTGCTTTCACATAGTGAAATAAAGTAAAAATTATATATTTTCTGTTCATCTTGCTGTGTTTGATTATTTTTAAACCCGACATTTCAATACATGTGCGTACTTTCATCTGGGCAGATAAATACCTCAAATTTGAGATTTTATGAATTATCTTTGTTTTTACTTTTATGTATGGCCTGTTTTAGTTATTTTAACGGATTCGCATAATAAGCAATTCATTTAGCTAAAAACATTGATGACAGAAAGTAAAAAATTAAAAACATGAATTAATCAAATAAAACAAAGGTGATAAAAGTAGCCTTGGCCTATGCTAAATAAATTTGTATAAGGTTCTTCATTTTAATTTAAGGAGACAAACAGTGTAACCTAATTTAAATTATTTACACATAATAAACAAATAAAAATAATATCAATTAATTGACCAATATAAAATGAAATAAATAGTAATTCTCATGAGTCGGGTGTATTTTATTTATTCTTAAGATCCTTCCTATTTCTAGCTTTCATTCCTTTATTGTAACTTCTTAGTTATGTAATACTTCTTCTCTTCTACACTAGAATTCGAACACTGTTCAAGATGTGACGAAACTTTCCGTTTTATTTCCACGAAAACATTCTTTCATCTCCATCTCGTTCCCCGTGACATTGTGATATTCTCGTCGTATGAATCTCTCCCATAGAGAAGACCAAATTTGAAACCTGTTCTGAGAAATCTGTTATTACATGATTTTCTTCTCGGACTTGCGATGTTCAAGTTCTTTGACATCGCGTGGCCTTCTTTCCAAAGAGGTTTATTGGAATGCGGAAGATATTTTCAATTACGCCAGTCTTGGAAATTCATTATCATTATGTTTCAGTATTATTAAATTCTGGTTCAAACTAATAAACTTTATGAAGAAAATAATTTAAGTTTTACATCGATTTTTCTATTTGTCATGTTGAAACCATGAATATACCTAGAATTTCTTCACTAAAGTTTTTTTTATTCAGATGTCAAGCAATTTCCTTCCCGACTCACAGTGATACACACAAAGCAGTTGTGACTTGTTGGAACGAAGTGGCGCAACTATTCTAGGACTTCCTGTTGCTGACTTGTTACTCTTGTCATCGTCTGCCAAAATAGTAAACCGAAAACAACAAAGTGACTCAATGAAACAAATACACATATGAATGAGATGACCATATTGCAACATGTGTTTTAGATTTCATATTCATTGAAAACCAGAGTGAGGACAATATTTATCGTCTTATTTTTGCCTATCCCAACCATTTAATAGTATTTAACGGTTAACCCCTTCAATCACTAAATAAGACCTCCTGTACAACTACTCTTAACTTTACATCAACTACTGTAATTTCTCCTGCACATTTTCTCTCACTTAATCTATTGCTATCTTTACTACTACGTCACTACTATTACTTTCAAGTTTACTCAAAACAAAGTCAAATTATGTTTTAACATGATTATATGTTATATTATTATGATTAATAAAATTAAACTTTTGCGTTTACTTCTTTATCTGAAATTGTAAAATCGAAAATGAGCAGTCATACAAATTACCCACCACTAGTTATTTATAGTTTGAGACAATCAACGATCATTTTATATTAAATATATTATATTATTATAAAGAATACCAACATCCTACCTTACCTTTACTAACTTACTTTTGTCAATCTTTACTTCAATTCAGAAGTTAAAAAAATCCATCCCGATCGGGGTTCGAACCCGAGTCTCCCACTTTCCAGGTAGGCGCCTTAGCCATCTAGACAATTATGTTCAATAGCTTTTTTGTCACGTATTGAAGATCGTTATAAGAGTGGTTTAAAGTGAATTTTACTAAAACCATCTGTTTTATCATGAAAATGTTCACAGATGTAAAATGGGACAATAATATAGTCTATTTGGAGACATAAAACGATACAGAAAGGAATAATATTATTTCGGAAAATAATAATATCCTACCCTTTATCACACAATGAAGTCGGGTAGGGGATGGGAGGATCCCACTAAACTCTGGGGCCTCCGGGATTATCAAAGTCGGCTCGCCATCCCTGTCGCTACACCTATTTAAAAACATTTATATTAATAAAAGTATTATCTAAACAAATCCCCTTATTGATCAACAATAACGCTTGGAAATATTCTGTTGATTATATATATTATAAACCTTTGCTTTACAACCATACAAAATCTCATATCTATCGGCTGCAATTGGCTGCAGAGAAATGCTCTGCCTATAAAATTCACTAATTCCAAATTACTTTGATTGATAAAATTAAATACTGCGAATATATCAATAAAAATTTAATCTTTTCACTCTCCATAAGAATAATTATAGGCCTTATCTTTACACAAATAAATCACCCACTGGCCATAGGACTTATATTATTGATTCAAACCCACTCATATTATCAGCATATTTTGCTACTTCCTCTTATTCCTACCTAGTTCAACAACTACGTAATCAACTTTTACTCCTCTCATTTCTCCGCTGACGAGTTGTCGGAATCTCCATCGCCGCAATGAAGCGACGACCACATAATACAACACCGAGCCTTCATAGCTTCGCAATATCGCGTCGAGATTTAGTTAAACTACACCACAACCCACAAGAGAAGTTCGCTCTACTCATATAATTAGATATTGTTTGTAATTACTTTGCCACCGCAAGGTGTGGAGGTAGGCTCGTGACGAGACTCTTTGTCAAATCTTCTGGTATTGATGTCAAAAGTTGTTCCTTTGTGTGCACGAATATGTTACAGGTCGGTACAATGTGAGCATACTTTGCGTTTACCGTACATAAGGGAACTGTCAAGCTGTCACTTATATTCTAATCTAGAGGAAGGGTATTTGACAACATGTTGGGGTAAGGATTACGCCAACTTCATGTCTGCAACATGATAGTTGGTTTATGTTATGGTGCTAGCGGAATTGTGTTGATAGAATGTAAACCACATTTCATGAATGAAACATAAAATAACGTAGGATGAAGAATGCATTTGGATAGTACGAGCTATGCATTTTTATAACTCAAATTTCTTAGTTGTAAAATGCAAATAATTGTATCTAAATAGTTGTTCTTTTAAAAATTCCAAATATTACTACAAAAAAATTCACAATAAAGTTAGACTTAGACTACATGTTCTTATGTAAATTCTAATAAGCAATTATTGCTTTGAAAACATGACAGATGAAAAGAGAGGGCATGGCCCGTATGCCTGATTCTGATCATCCAATTGAAGAACTTATAAATAATGTATTAGTTTGAAGTTACCCATATTTCCATTTCATATAAGCCAAGAAACAAAACCCCTTTTTAAATTCAGAAAACGTTTTTCTACAAATCGGTACAGCACCAAAAAATTTGACATTGTTCCACGAAATAAGACAAGTATATCTACAGATTAACACATTATGCTAATTTTTAAGGCTGTGTTAGGAACAAATTTTTCAAGAATTTGATTGAATCCTTAAAAAAATATATATTCTGTGAATTAAAGTGAAAAAAGTGAAAAAAAAGTGAAAGTGTGTTTCGTTTACGCCTCGACTGTAAGGATCTACAAAATAGAGAGCAGTGATGGATAATGATGAAAAATTATTTAATATACTCGATTCGATCCGAACCAATGCTCCTAGTATCCACACGTACGGCCCTAACAGTCTCACAATTAGCTTAAGAGTAGCAAATTGTTGCAAGAATTTTTTTGATTTACAATGCTTAATGTCAAAAGCAAATTATCGTTAACAAAACTGACGTTCTTACATATCTGTGCTGTTCCTCATAAATTGTGGTTATTCCGTGCGTTTTGTTAATTGTGTTAACAATAAAAGCTTTGCAAATTAGTCCAACTAAGTTTTTTTATTCCCATAAGTCACGTTTACAAAAATGGTTTAACACATGTACGTGCCTTCACGTTTACAATGATTTTCGTTTCGTATTCCAGACTTGCTCAAATACTTTGCCAAGTAACTCTTTATAAAATAAGTAATGACCTTTATTTAAAATTTTATCTTTGCATCAGAACGTTTACCGCCCGAGTGCTATTTCAGTTTCGTAGACTGCCTTTTGGCTTTAAAACTGCACCCTTTTCTTAGCTTACGAGTATACGTTTTGATACCTTACTCCCTTAACGTGCATACACTCTGTGTATACGACCCTGTAAGGGGTTCCTATTAGTGTACATCAAGAGTCAGTGACAGGGGGTTGTTTCCTTGTTACAAGAGCCGCCAACTCCCACCCCCCCTCCATTCACCCACTTAACCAGTCATAACGCGAGACCTTCATAAAATATCCGGTAATAAGGTGGTAAGGTTGTTAAAGCTAGCAGCATTACCACTCAACCCCCCCCCTCCCCACCTCTCACATCCACTTCACACCCCTCTCCCGTTTTATATAAAAAATCTTATTAAGTACTTATGGAGTCAAGAACTTGTCTAGTTTCTTGTAACGCTTAATATTGTGAAGTTCGTTCAAAGACGTTGCATGAGAATGAGGGAAATGTTTTCTCGGGAAAGTAATTTGATTTTCAAGAGATCTCAACGGTTTCAAGTAGAGTACTGTGATACTGGGTTCGTTTATTATGATTATCTCGGTTACTGAGGTAGACAAGGTTTTGTTTAATTAGGAAGCAGGAATGGCAGTCTTTGAATTTATGTAATACAAATAAGAACATTTTAAATTAACTTAGGCTAATCTTATAATAGTTTTGAAGTTTAGCAACTGTTTAAAGGAACGTAAACTTTGAATTTGAACTATTTTCTTTACTTGTACTTTGGTAGCTGTTTCTTCTAAATTTTCATTGTAACATTGTCTTTTAATTAAGATATTTATGAATAATTATCTCAAGTTTCGCTTAAGTAACTCTTTTAGTTTCAAGATTGTTTTAGCTTAGTTCGCAATTAAAAAGATAAAAAATTTAAGTTACATAATAAACTATAAGTCACTAAGTTAATTATTTGTGATAAAATCAGCATATATTTTTTTAAATTGTTATTGGAAATATGTTACAGAAAAATGTGAATAATGCTTACAACTATAAATAGTATTAATATAACTGGTGAGAGAACAGGTACTTCAAAAAATAGATGAAAAACATTGTACATTTTTTTTAGAAAAGAAAACATCATGGTTATTTTACTAACTACAAATTTTTCCTGTTTGTTGAAAATTAGTTTATAGTTTATTAGTGTGTTATAACGGCCTAGGCGTCGAAAATGTTATTTATTAAATAGATAAACCGTTTCAAATTAAAGTTTATCCTTTATATTGAGTTTTGAGTAAGAAAAAATAGAAACTTCAAAATATTTTTTTAAATGTACATTCTTTATATTTTATATTAAAATTAAATATTATCGTTCCTGTATTTATAATCCTTCGATCGTATCGATTAAAATTTAAAAAAAAATACTTTATACAATGATGCAATGACGAGCCAAATATTCATATAAAGAAAGCGGAACAAAGAGAAAGAAGTGAATTTGTTTAATGTCTAGTTTTCAAACTGCAACGTTTCTCTCTTGCGGTTGTGGTAACAGCGAGGCGACCAGCTGAAAGATCAATTGACACGGACCCAGTAGGATTACAACCATTAACTACACGTGATCATTAGGGGAATGTTTTCGCACGAAGACCTCGCTCGCCGGACATTTAGATCGAGCGTTACAGATTGGTCAGCACAAAGCTCTTACATCTTAGGGGACCACGTCGAACTCTTTAAATTACATTTCCTAGGTGATGAAGGGCGCGTTTATTTTTTGTTCGTGAATGGATTTAACATCTTAAAGAGATCAAAATATTTAGCAGGTAGCTAAACAGTTTAATTACGAACTCCAAAGCCTCATCATTCTATTTTGTTGTAAATTATATTTATATTTAAGGTTATTGTTATAAGACATAATTATTTGAAACGGTATTTGAACTCACAAAGGAATTTATACATAAATAACAGTTACTAGCTACAAATCATTGTCGTAGATATCTCCGTCTTTATCAACATATCACGGACAGAAAAGTTGTACAAACTGGCGTTAAAACGAATACATCGGATTGAGTCCTCTTCAAAAGACCTCGGACATTCACTTCCCATGGTATCATCGAAATTCCTTTTATACACCTGTAGAGAGGCATGCATTGCACCCTGTGCAGGTTTCCCACGAGAATTGGGTAATGTTTTTGTGGCATGGAGTTGTCTATAACTTAATGTCATAGTGCATGACTCCCGTTGATGACAGTCAGACATCTCCCCTCCTCCTTAACCGAAAAACAAACTGCTACGAACAATCTTAATTAATTTTAAATGTTCAAAATAGATGTAAACAATTCTTAAAATTGTATAGAATTAAACTCTTTTCCCAGAAACGTTTCCCAGATAAAAAATATTAGTCTCCCCCCCCCTCATTTTACCCTTTTACCTTTCTTTGCTCTCAGTCGCGTCTCGTTTAAAACGCCCATGTGCAATGTACGACCTTTGTATTACATAGGCGGTGAAATTCCCCCCCCCCCCTCCCGCCACCTTCCTTCCCCACTCTTCGAACCCCCATTAACTAATGCACTACAACACTCCGCTGTGACAATTTCCCCCCCCCCTTCCCCACAAGCACTTTAGTCGCAGCTTTGCCGACGCAATTAGCTGGGAATTAAGGTAATAGCACCGGAGACCCTCTGTATCCGTGTCTTTCGATTCAGAGATATGAAATGTTACGGTGTTTGTAAAGGTTTTTTGAAATTATATCGTTCTCTCTATTTTAGAATGATTTCGTCTTGTTTTATTTAAATGAGATTACGGGATAGTTTTGGGGAAGGAACCTAACTTAACCTAATAGTTATTTTATTTAGTTTAGTTTATCGGGCATAAACATAATAGATGAGTATTACGTCAATTACATTAATGGTTAACATGTTGTACCGTTGGCAGACACATCGCTCAGTACTGATTAGAGATCTGAGATCTTTATCAAGAGTGATAAAGTAAGGAGGAAGAAAAGCGGTAGAGAAAGATCAAGATAAAAATATCATAGCAGGCATGAGAAGATGATAATGAGAAGGTGACACATGTTTAGAAATAATAACCTCTGCGAAAGAAGGGGTTAATAAAACTTTGTACCTAATTGATTGGTTTAGAACAAGAAGGTAACGTTTTTCTCTTGTCATTTGTTATTATTATTAATTTGTTACCTAACACCAACGCAGGGATCCACACGAAAAATATATCTCTTCTAACAAAAAGTAAAAAAATAAAAAAAATTATATTCAACTACGGTAACTATTAATAAAAATAAATACGTTGTTGTACTATGAAAACGACCATTTCGTATAGACGAGGGATAGAGCCGTGTATATATCTGCATTGAACTTGATTGTTGTTTAAAGTTCAAACGATGTTATTTTCACAATTCTTAACAAAACAAAGTCAAACTTTATTCATTAAATGCCATTATAGAACATCTTTTGAAATGCATAATGTGCTGTGGAAATCACAGCCCGTACAAACTATTAGGTTTGTACCTAATAAGGTAAGGTTGTACGGGTAACTTAACCTTTAAACAGAATACTTTGAGGAACCTTGAGCTTGGAGATTTGGTACACCTTGGACACTGACATGCGTTCACCGCCTGACATTCAAAACCTGGTTAGATAAAAAAGATTTCTTCAAGAATAAAAGCCATCGTCGCTCAATTAAATACAGATTTTCGGCATATTTCCAATTAATTGTTTCTTGTGCGTTTAAATCGTAACAGAGTATGCTGAAAATCTTAGCAGCAACCATAAATTTTACCCGGATGTTTGTTTTTAACATCAGCGTAATCGGTTCAGTCGTTTGCCCATTTTTCATCGCTCAGACACACAAAACACAGACCCTTTAGTTCAGTCGCTTTGCTCCCTCGTCTATCATGTATTTTGAGTAGATTACCTGTACAAGAACTACTTATCACTTAGGTCCAAGTCTATGTAATTGGGCAAAATACCAGTGTTTGCTATTTGATTAATTATAGAAAATTTGAAAAAACTTCAGATGTAAAGATATCGATCGGCAAACTCCCAAATTAGTCTCGCGTATATCAGTGGAGCTACCACTAACTGTATCTTGTAAATTAATGTGATTTCCCATCCTGCGAATAATTTCTTGTACTGGAAATAGTCACATTACTCAAAGTTATTATTTTTTTAATCAAATGCACATCACAGTTTTTAATTCTATCAAAATGAAGTCAAATTTACCATATTCCGTCATGAAGAAATGATTCAGAAAGCAAATATTATATGGAATTGGTGGAGGTGCCGGGTAGAGCGAGAAAAATTTTAACTCCATAAGAATAGCATTGTTGGTGGAGGTGCCGGGTCCTCACTTTTTATTTTTATTTTTCTTCGTTGTACATACAGTTTAATTACGATGGGAGATATTATTTTTGGGGTATTTTCTTAAGTAAATCACACTAGACGGAGAATTAAGTAAGTTTGCTTCATATTATTAAGGTCAGTGTACTATAAGCAACAAATCGCATCTCAGTACTTGTACTTTCTCTCACAAATTTTTGTACGCACACTTAAAAAATACTTTTTAACAATTTTTCTTTGACAATCATTTTATTCTGGCATGACTTCATTCAGTGCATTGGTTTGCATTAAATGCTATTTGGAAACTAAAATATCAAGTGGAAGTCAAATGAAAACAAGTGAAGACAAATGTATAATAATTGCAATTACATCGCACTGTACATGAATACATACATTTGAACTCGGCATATCACCGTTTTTTAATTAATTGCCATCGTCGGTTCATATTTTTCTAATTTTTATTTCTTGTGACAAAGCAAAATCATACGGATTTTGCTGAAAATTAACAGAATCACAAAATTGTCCGGATGTCTGTTCAAAATTTAAGTCAATCTGTTCAGCAATTCGGTCCATTTTTTTTAAGATTTATCACTGACAGACAGATCAGGAACAGTGAAAGTCTCATTGAATTAATGGCTTATACTCGTACAAATATGTGAATATTTAGAAAAGCTTAAATAAAGACTAAACTGTAAAAAAATCGTTGTTTATGATTTAAACCTTAAAATAGATACTAGGCCTACAGCTGTTTGAAACACCACACAAGTTCCTGTGTTTGTCTAGTCCAACATTCCAGCCCGACATCCGCTCTTTCAATCCAGCTGTCAAACCGCCATTCAAAGTTCAACCCATCGAATCGAACCAACAGTTTATTTGAAACTTGTAGAAATATTTGTTTACTCTGGGCTTTGTTAGTGTCGTAAAGTTTTCATTTGTAGATTGATTTACTGCGCGCGGTTCGGTCGAAGTGAGGAACTAATTCACACGTTGAGTGTAGACATTCTTGGAGGGAGAAGCGAGACAGGTGGTGATGGCGTTGGAAGAATTCGTTTTTAACATAACCAAATAAAAGAAGAAGTTAAAGAGGTTCATTCGGATTATTACGTTGTGCTAGGGGAACGAATGTAAACGACTTACTCATCGACGTTGTGATAAAATAAATAAATAAATCTGTATATAAAGTCTACCTACTCATTTACAGAACTGATTTTTAGCGGGGAACTTAAATTTAAAGTGGATCGAAGCAGCTCTGTCGGCGCCAACATAATCGACGCACGAATAATGTCCAACCAGCGTTAAAATCATTTTTGTATCTCATCTTTAGCTGATTATATTACATTTTACTTAAAAAATAAATACAACTAATTTTGTATTTATAGTTTACTCAGTCACATAATTGATTAATTTCTTAAATATTTTACTTTGCATTTCTCAATGTACCCCCGGGATACGTTTATTTTAAATTGTCACAAGATTTGAAACTTTTTCAAATAATAAACACTAACTATATTCGTACTTATTAGAGACTATCAAATGATTCACAGCTCAGATTTTCAATGGCGGTTTAAATTCTGTATTCGTATTTAATTAAGTTTCCAGACATTTCATATACTAAGTATTTTCACACTAAAAAAACTACTCAATATCAGCGTTTTAATTTCCGGAGTTCGCAATCGATTGACACCACACATGACTCCAACTTCATGAAAACGTAAAATATAAATTTTCTATTTTGACATTGACATTGATATTGACATTTAAAGTTTCAAATTTAATTGATTTTAAATGTATAAAAACTTTAAAATCATATATTTTGGTTCTTTTTCCTAGTTAATAAACATTGACTTTTGATATTGTACTACTGAAGAAAAATGTACATATTCGTGTTAGACAATCACGCAAGGTTTCACATTATCCAGAAATTTATAAACTGAAGGGAATGCTTCTAGAGGATGCTACATTAGTATTTTTCTTATTCTTCTTGAAAAGTACACTTCTTTGTCATAACTTCAACACATGACCCTAATCCCACAACGCACTCTCAAAATTTTATCGACAAATGTAACGTATTTTTACCGTGGGAATTAATCCAGTTATAGGGTGCAATACACCCCTCTTCAGGTGGACTAGGTATGTTTCGGATTGGACATTTATTGTGAAGGAATTCCAAGGGCTTTGTAAGAGGACTCAATCCCTTGCATTCGCATTTATGACTGAGGAAAACCTCTGAAAACACCTTCAGTCAAAATTGCCGGTCACGTCGGGATTCGAACACAGGACATCCCGAATCAGAGTGAAGCGCTTAGCACTCGAGCCAACACTGTCGGTAATTTAACAAACATTTTCTGGAAACCGCTAGTTTTCTTCAGATTGAGATTTTAGAGCATTGCATATTGTAAACCATATCGGGGGAAGGATACAATGGAATATGCATTCCAGTATAAAAAACAATTAATTCTTGTATGCTTCTACAACGAGATCCGCTCCAAGCTAATATGTGCGCTTCTCATACTGAAGGATCAAAGGCATCACATCAGAGTATATTAAAACCTACACTGAACTCACGCATCCTTCAGTAGCATCTGTTAAGACTTTCTCCGTTATTAGAAATCTTGACTTCTTGTTTCGTGTCAAACAAAGAAGAAACTTACTTTCCCACGATCGATGCGAGAACGAGAGTTGACGAGCGAGCGAAGCCTTTAAATTGACTTAATTTATTTTCTTCAACTACAGTTTTCATATATTTTGGTGTTGGCATTTCAATTAACTTCAAGTAGGCATACGTCATGTAATTTCAGAAACGAAGTTATAACGATTGCATTGCATATCAGAAGACTCCAGTTAGTATAGCAATTATTGACGTTAAAAATCCTTCGTCAGCAATTGTCTTAGTGGTAAATATGGTTTAAAAAAACATTAATTTTAATTTTATCGTTTGTCAAGGCAGTTACAAGAAATAATATTCATTGGGTGATCTTATTCATTTTATTGTAAGCCTTGATAATTGAACTTATCAACGTCAATATTTATAGAATAAATGGATATAAGTAGATATTTTGAAATATAAAATATACATTTTTAGCCTCATCAATCGCGCAACGAATTTTTTAACTTCTGCAAAATGGGAGCTGAAATCCGGTCAAAAACTTATAACAGATTGAATAAATGCTTATTTTATGTTTTATCCAAGAAGCAATAATGTCATTCATTACCCATTTTATTTTTATTTGTTGTAGACAAAATATATTGAATTAATCCCCTAAAACAATAAATATAAATATCCCATGATTTTGAGTGCTTAGCATGGTATACGCTTTACATGAATTTTGATTCGCAATTAATATTAAAGAGAACATTTTTACTTCACTGTATTTTTAAATGTTGTGATTGTCCATCATTAGTTGGAAGTTGTTGAATTTGAAACATTACTTCGTAATATCCATTGTTGAATATGTGAATACCCAGAAGGAAAATTAATATTGCTCCTCGTGTATCTTGACAGGCTTTAGAGGTTTTATCTAATTACGAAACCTAAGTACAATAGTGAAGTGAAATTCCATGCTGACAAAGCACTCAAATGTCGACGGAAACTTTCAAACTTTCAAATGCAATAATGGTATCCCACTTAGTGGAACGCCCATGGATGTAAAATCCCTTCTGTAAGGTCTCTACAACAAATATCGTAAAAGCAGTAAATTGAGCTTTAAAAGTTTACGAAAAGCTTACTGATTGACTGGGAGTTAGTTCTGTGCTGGTCGTGGAGAAGGGAGATTAGGAGGGGAAAGCGGAAAGGGGAAGGAAAGTGGGCTGAGTGGGGAAAGAGAAAAGTTTGAATGAAGGAACACGTTAGCTATATTAAAATAATTAATTTCGGAACTGTTTTCATAAAATGTAATTTAGATGGAAATGTAGAAGTAAAAAGGGAACACTACCGCATGTTTGAAACTTTACGTGCGGACTCTGAAACTAATCAACATTGGTCTAGGAAGAGATTTGAATGTTTTAAATCGAAATCAAACCAAATCAATGTTAGTTTTCTTCTTTTGGAAACAAGATAGTACAAACTCACTTACAGGTTTAAGTACTTGGCTCAAAAGCCGTACAAATCAAATTACGCTTGACAAAAAAAGTCATTGATCTCAATATTAATCTTTTAAATTGGATTATAATACATAAATAATAAAGAATGCTTCACCGACCTTTAAAAAATGTAGCTGGTCCAAAAGTAAATCTAGGAGTGATTAAATTTTAGTAAAACAATATGTATTTCATTGTTGTCGAAACTCTAGATCTCAGCATCATATAGATTAATGTAAGAACCGTTTAAACGACCAAATTTATAAAAGAGACACGAGAAAATATTATCGTTCGTAGTTTTCACGTTCGATATTCTGTTTCCCAACAATCCTGTCAAAAATTTGTTTCTGAAAAAATAATTTTTGTTAAAAGGTAAATTTTGGGATTGAATCCCACAAAAAAGCTCTTTGTTATGACCTCCAAAATCTCTTTGTAAGTCAGTAAATGAGGGCTACAAGTATCTTATGAAAAAAAATCGATGACAATCTCTTTGTCCATTTGGAACGATTAAACATAGATATGTAAGTCACTTATTTAGTGTCATATTCTTTCTGCCTTAATCTCATATAATCAATATCAACATCAATAAATTAAATTTTCATGCAAGCTTTCAACTCTTTACAAAGACCGTCGAGCGAAGTCACAAAAAATATTTCTTGACAGTCTAATTTTAGTAATAAACATCACAATGAGACGCCACTTTAAATTAGGGCGTCTCCTCCGCTTCGTCTAGATTGTTTTGTGTTCATTATGTCTAGAACGAAATTGATTAGTGCATCTATTTGAAATGTGTTTGTAGTAGACTTTAGAAGCTTGTCCTAATAAACAAACAGAACATTCTTTGATGATGACTAAAGCAAATAAATGCGTATATATTTTTTTTATTGTCTTAGCTTGATTTCAGTTCGAGCATTATGCAATATCTAGCTAGTATGTGTCTCGTTCCTATGTTGTATTTAAAGTCAACGTTTACAATCTCACATGGGAAGCGTCGTAGATTAAAATACATCCGAGATGGAAAAAAATAAACAATTTGAAATTTAATGGAGCAAAGTTCTCCTATATGAATCACTTTTCTGTCCGTCCGTCTGTGCGTGTGTCACGTCTCACGACGATAACCGAACATGACCTCCGATTGACATGCGTTTATTGTTGACAATACCCTTATCAAGGATGATAACTGTTTTTGGTGATCCTTGTGGTACAATTATTTTTTATTAGTTTATTAACAGTCTATCCTATTCAGTTTCAGGAGGACATACTAAACATCCTCATTACATGATTTACAAACTACAAGATTTTGAATAGTAGATTAACGTTTTGTTTAATATTATTTTCTAACATTTCTTTATGTAACGTCTCCTATTCAGGTATAAAAACTGACTTAAAAAGATAAGAAAAGTTTTATTTGTTCGACCCGGCACCTCCACCAAATTACTTCAAACCATTAACTTTCAGTTATGATTGAACCAGTGACCTTACAAAGAGCGGATGTACTAATTCCATCATGAAAACTTACTAACTCGTGATTAAAGCATTGACATAAAAATACATAAATATTACATGGAAATCAATCCAAAAACTTAAAAAATCCATCTCAGCGGGGTATAAAACCCCGGTCTACGGTCAATAATATCTACGGGAGTGTTTCTCTATTAATTATTTAGTGAAAAAAAATATTTCTTGACAAAATTTCGATTTTGAATTATATTAACAAACCAACTTAACCGATGGTATGAGATAAAAAAATTGTTGTTTGAAATGGTCTATTAAAAAGTCATTCTGGATGGCCAATTTTTTCTGTTCACACATGAAAGAATGAAAGTTGTAAAATGTCTTAACGAAACTATTTCAATCATTTCAAGATAGATGTGACATTGGGCCTAGAAGAAGGGAATGAGAATTACTTTCTTGCACAGAAACGACGTAGCTATTGCGCATTTCAGGTCCTGTCCAATGAAGAAACAATCAACACCTCCCCGAACAATTCAATTCCCAAGTTTTAAACGATCCAGTGCAAGTTGTAACGATTCTGTTGTTTGTTTGTTCCAGTGGGGTTGCTCGTGGCGCTGGTGCTGTGGGGGTCACACGCTCACGGTGAGTCCTCAGTCTACTCAGTCCACTCAGTCATTGCTGACTTTAAATGACAACGAGTGTTGGTAACATGTTTAAGTAATATTTAAATAACACTATTTTTAAATATCGATTTTTAAATTCAATTTCGAATGAGATTTAAGTAAAGAAGAAGTTTTGACCAAAAATTAAATAGCTTCCTTTAAATGACAACATGTTTTGGTCACAAGTTCAATTTTTTGTTTAAAATAACACTTTTTGAAAATATCGATTTATAAATTCAATTTCGAATGAAATTTAAGTATAGAAGACGTTTTGACCATTTATTTCGTACTTTACATATATTTCTTGCAAAAGTTTTAAATTGTTTTTTGTTTATTAAACATTTCTTGTGTTATACATATTATTATATGTGTTTCCCACGTTTTACATAAGAGCCAGATTAAATTAATTGTGATTAACTTGTATGATGCAACATTGATTAGAATGTGGTAATATCTCGGTTTCATGATCAAAAACACTCTCTCACGAAGGTGGAATTGATTATATTGTATGGAAATCAATCCAGCCGGGTATCGAACCCTGTCTCTTACAATCCAAAAGTTATTTAGATAACGGATCAAGGTTAAAGCATTCGACAGGCATAAGAGACCCGGGTTCGATACCCGGTTGAGATAAAGTCCATAATTTCTTAATTAAATTCTTATACTGTGGTAGTTGTTAATGTGTTCAGATCTAATTTTAATCCCTTATATTGCCTTAAACAAATTTATGTCTTCATTTACATTTACAGTATTAATATAAGCATTTTAAAATATTATTTATACAGATGTTAAATAAGTAACTAAATTAATTTAACAGGGACAAAATAAAATAAAACTATAATGATAACATTAAAATGTTGACTGCGTTTATCTCATTAAAACTTCCAGGATAATTCGGACGTTTTCTTTTTAAACACAAAAGTGCGGTAAAAACATTTTAAAGAACAAAGTTTCTCTTTTTCAGCACGTTTCGTTTTATTTAACAGCAGTTGGCACAAAAACCAAAACAACAAAGACAATCTGAAAGTGGGCAGGAATTGGAATGAGGAAGGTGGACTAAAAATAAATAACGAACTCGTTTCTGTCCACGGAACTCGGTAGTTCAATTTATCTTCGCGCAAACTATTCTAGTGACTAGAAGTCTGGACTTGTAACAAGGTGTATGCAGTGAGTCGTGATACGGTCATGATTAACACTACTACCTTATTTTGTCTAATCTCAGGTTAAAAAGCTATTTATAAAACTGCTTAGGATTCTACATCTCAATTCGGTGTCAGAGAATAATATGACAACAAAAATTTAGTGAAAAATTTTTCATATCAATAATATTATATTTTGTCACGACATTACCATATAATTGTTAATGTACTATTCCTTATATTTTAAATAGATTTTCTGTTACTTTGTTTCATTTTACTGCAATATCTTTATATTGTTCCGAAGACATCTTACAATATACGTTGCTTAATCAATCTTCTTTATTTACTCCACGTGCCACTTTTTTAACGCTTAAAGAGGTCACCTAGTCTGGGTACTTTGTGTGAGTCTCGTTTTAGTTCACTTCTAATTATTTTTATGCCTTTAAATCCAATAAGTACAAAATTCAACCCATACGGGGATTGGACCCAATTATCCTGCTTTCCTCGCCAATGATTTAACAGTATACATAAATACTACTTTTATCGTACCAAAAATATTCAGATGCTATTTAATTAGTTGTTTGGTTCATCATATTAACGATACAGAAAAGTTTGATAATTCGTGGTTAAGATACCCACGCAGCTAGCGGAATCTCCAATCAGAGCTAGACTTTTAAATGTATTAATTTAATGTCAATAACGCAGTTGTAATTAAGAAGTCAGAAGGGACCGGTTTGATGGTCTAGTTGGGAAAGGGCTTCACTGAAATGTGAGAGATACGGGTTCAAATCCCGGTCGGGTTGTACGTTATTATTTCTGATTTTTACGAATTATTTTATGGAATTAAAGAGAATACCAAGGGCAGAATTTTAAATTGGAAATATGTACATAATAAGACCTGGTAGATTACGAGAGAAGTGGGAGGACCAAATAATAAATAAGGTTGAAGAGAGAGATGAGTATTGGGAAGAAGTAGAAGTAGAACGACTGTGGGAGGACAGAAGGAAATAGCGTGAGCTGGTGGTAAGAAGCAAAAAAGAAGAGGACGATATTGGTGGAAATGACGAAATGGAAGACGAAGAAAATGAAAGAGAAGAAGACATGACAGGCCCGGCAAGCCGGTGTTAATAAACTCTGTGTGCCCTAGAAATTCTGTTGGTTAGCCACCCCCTGACCCGACTTATGTTGGAAGCAGGTGTAAGAAATATATATATTAATTTTATATAGCTATACTAATCATTCACTCTGCGTCCATCTGTCCCTGCGGGCGTCACTCTTAGTCTTACACTAAAACAAACATGGACTTCAATTAAGTTGCGTGTTTTGATGATATTGTCCGTCAACTTGGAAGATACAAAAGGTTTTTGTTGACTCAGGAACTCAAAGGACCGGTGTGATAGTATATTCTTACCCATAGCTGGTCATTACTACGTCCCGCACTTTGCGTGAAAACTGGTTTGGTTAGGGGGTTAGGGTAAGGTAGGAGCCTCGAGTGAACTCCTACAGTAGTAATGTCCCGCCGGGGGTAAAGATATTCCATTACACCGGTGCTTGAACTAACGAAAAGAACTGGATACCTACGACCCGGCACCTCCTCCAAAGATACGAAATATCTGTATAATAATGGTAAGCTTCGCTCCCTATTTAGGGTTTTCCTGTAATCGTGATATAAACAAGGAAGCTTCGCAAACGCTTTTTCAGGCGCGTTGATGGATAAGCGTAATTTTTTTAAACGGAAAAAAGCGTAAAATTGTAATTTCTATGGGAAATAATTTTTCGATTACGCTCAAATTTCATATGAATATATTAATTTATAAAATTAAGGTGCTGTGAAAAAATCATTACTTTCGAATTAAGCATGTAGGTGTGATAAGTCGAAGAAATTTTTAAAAATCTAAACAAATCGTAAAATTGCGATTTTCATGAGAAATAATTTTTTGATTGCGCTCAAATTTCACACGAATATATTAATTCATAAAATAAAGGCTCTGTGCAAAAATAATTACAATCGAATAAAGCATGATGGTGTTCTAAGTCGAAGAAATGTTTTAAAAATCGACAAAAATCGTAACATTGCGATTTTAATGAGAAATAAGTTTTTGATTGCGCTCATAAACGTGGCAGTTCTAAGTTTAGAGATTTCGAAGGCCTCCATAAAATTTCATCGCAATTGGAGTATTGGTTTAGCCGGAATCGTGATAACAAACACACAAAAATACAAAAAGAAAAAAAAACAAATCATTCCGGATTTTTTTCCAGTGTAGTGAAATGGAATCTTAGCTTTGGTTCACTGTCCCCCACTGAATATTAGTGAAATGACTGCGTGGGTAGGTAGACTCTTATACGATTTTTAAAATTTTATTTATTTATTCATGCCCCTCTTCAGGTGTCTAACTAGGTTTGTTGCGGATAGGACAATTGTGAAGGAATGTCCAAGGGCTGATTTAAAAGGACTCAATCCCTTGCATTCGCATTAACGACTGAGGAATACCTTGGAAAAACCCTTCAGTCAGGATTACCGATCTCGACGGGATTTGAACCCGGGACCTCCCGAATCAGAGTCGCGCGCTTAACGCTCAAGCCAACACTGTCAGTTAACCGTGATATAACAATATAAATATTAATTCCGCTGAAGTGTGTTTTGCCACCACTTACATAGTGGTATGTTGTTCTTGTAAGGGCTTTGTTTAGTTTACCTGGTGTGCAGTGTTTGCAAGAGCTGTAAGTTTACTTGAGTTTTGAAGTAACGTACACCCCACGGATGGGTCTGCTTCTCAAAGGAGGAAATTAGAGTTCACGTGCATTATATATTTAGAGCATAAGTGCGTTTAACTAGAGCACAAGCGAGTGTACAACAGCTGTTGATATAATTTATTAATCAAGGATGGGAAGGAACCTTTGTTTTCTTCACAACTTCCTACATATGGTAATTGTGAATAATCACAGCGATAGCGGAATGCTTTAGTGCGTTTTGTTGTTGGGGTCCAGGAGCAAAGCCCCGGTGAGAGTAAGGAGGCAACGCCCCCCATTGAGTTGTGCAGCGAATTTCATTTTGGTATCCGGGTCGTTGGTTGCACGGATATTCTTTCGAAGATGGTGGCCCAGTTTGTTACGTGTTGTTAGTGTCTGTTGTTCTGTTTTATTTTCTGAATTGTGTGCGCCTGTTGTTTGTGTAAAGCATTTTTTTTAAAGTCCATTCAAAAATTTGTGAGAGAAAGTACAAGTACTGAGATGCGATTTGTTACTTATAATACACTAACCTTAATAATATGAAACAAACATACTAAATTCTCAGTCTAGTAGGCCTTACTTAAGAAAATACCACAACAATAATACCTCCCACCGCAATGACAACTGGATGTGGGGACTTGAGCGAGGTGCAGACAGCAAAAGTTCTTCTGGCGCTACATTAATTCCAAGGCAACTATTCCGAACGATGCTGCGAGTTTAAAGGGTAGGGAAAAACCGTTTTCAGACCCCAAAGAGGTGGCAGCCTGTTTTAGTGAGGCGTTCCAGAGCAATTTCTCGCGGGGGGATAACATTTTCCCCGTCCACCAGGGAAACCGCCCGCCACCAGCTTTCAGAACAGCCCCCCATGAGCGAGCTGACTTGCTTGCCCGGTGACATAAAACAGCTTCTACGGGGGACTAAAGCGAATACAGCAGCGGGCCCGGACGGCGTGCCTGCAATTCTACTTAAAAACTCCGCGGAACGCTCTCAGCGACTCATTTCCCCACCTTTTCACATGGCGCTTAAACCAGGGTATTCCAACAGAATGGAAAACGGCGTCCGTGGCACCGATCTACAAAGACGGCGACAAGAGAGACATAAAGAAAACCCTACAGGCCATCAAGCATCACTTCACTGGTCGGTAAGACGAGGGAACGTTTGTGCGAACCGGACGAGCGAGTTCCTTGAGAGCCAAAACGTCACCCCGCGGCGCAGAAACGGCTTTTCGACAGCGCCGTTCTTGCCCCACTCCCCTCGCCGGCGCCATTGACTCATGGACGGCGGCACTGGACGAGCGTAGGGGGAGCTCCCATTCACTGTGTCTTTCTCGATTGGCCCCTAAGCGTTCGAAAAAGTGCCACACGTGCGTCTACTATCCAAGCTCGAGCATTATGGGATTAATGGCAATTTGCTTAGGTGGTTTGAGAGTTTCCTGGTCGGCCGCACACAGTTTTGTCCAGTTCAACGGCGAGCGCTCAGAATTCCGGGAGTGCCCTCGGGCGTCATCCAGGGCAGTGTGCTCGGCCCCCTGCTATTTAACGTCTTCGTAGCCGACCTCCCTACCTCGGCAAGGATCCAAATGCTCCAGTACGCTGATGACGTCACCCTGTACTGTATCGTGGGCACCCAAGAGGAGCAGACGCCCTCCAAGCAGACCTAGACGACATTCGATCTGGTGCGACGAAATGGCATGTCGCTCAACGCCCTCAAGTGCAAGATGATGGACATTACGCGCGCTGCACCCCCCTTTACTTCATGTACACCATCGATGGTGTCCCACTCGAGTACGTCGACGAGCAGCGCCTCCTCGGGGTTCACATCACAAGCGACCTCCGATGGAACGTGCACACCGACATCGTGCGCACCAAGGCGTTGCAGGTGCTGGGTTTCGCGGCCCGCAACCTGCACGGCTGCACGCCCCGCGTCAAGAGGATGGCCTACCTGTCGCTAGTCAAGCCCTCCATGACTTTTTGGCCCTTCCCGCCTGGCACCCAACTACCATCGAGAACACTACAAAGCTTGAGAGGGTGCAGAGAAGGGCGCTGCATTTCATACATGGCCGTAACCTCCCCCCACCCCTGTGACCAGATGCAGGTTATGCCAATGACCATGCACCTGCAGTACACCGATCTGGTGTTTTTTAAAAGATGCCTCAGTGGCGCCACTGATTTTGACGTGTGCGCGCGCATCATCCAGGGCCGCGTGTTGAGAGGCGACGATAATAGGCACCCCCCCTCCAACCCCCTCCGGCCAAAGGACTGCTCGGCCGACGTGCTTTTTCTTCCGGGTAGTTAACCAATGGAACGACCTGCCGCCCGCCCTCAAAGACTGCTCAGTGAGTCATTTCCCTTCCCTGTGCAGGGAGCACTTATGGAGAACCAACTGCATGTGCTAAATTAGTTTAGTTTCACGTGCTTCATCAAGGCTCTTCGCGCACAAGATTTCCACAGATTTTGAGTGTTTTTAGCAAGATATTTGCTAGCGTCGACGCCGTTTCTTGTTGCAATTTTAACAACAAGAATAAACAAAAAATAATAATAATCAAACTGGATGTGCACGAATGGCCTAACGTGTCTCTGGTAAGACTGTATAAATCAAGGCACCGTAGATGTTGCTGTTGCTAGTTATACATAATAAATAAACTTCTAAAACACTTTAAAGAATGTGAATTGAAATATTTATTAAGAGAGAAATTACTAGAGGCCATAGGCCTGCGAAAATTGGAAACAAAGTCAACAATGTCATAAGAACAAAATGATTTGTAAATAAAGTACACTGCCAGTTGGAAGCAATAACAAACAAATAAATATAAGGAAGACTAAACATACCGGCCCCCTTGAAAGGCTGGACTTTCAACGCTGATTCAACACGGGGGTAGTAGGCACACTTTAGTTATGGGCCGTTTGAAGATTCCATGAGAGGTTTTAAACCGACACTACCCGCACGATGTCGTCCGTCCTTTGTGAGTGTCTGCAATAACTCCTAGTCGCCACTGCAATGAGGAACGTTTCTTCCTTCAGGAGCACCACTGCCCAGGTTGTACGTTCGGCAGTGTGTCCGCGCCAGCGCCGACGCTGCTGCATCTCTTGTAGATAGTCCTTGGCACCATCGTCTCCAGACTGCTGCAGCTGTTGCTGCACCTGCTGCCACCTGGTCAACCTATTAACACTTGTATCACAAAGGTAAACAGAGGGGATTTGTGTCAAAGGTTCTCCAATAAGGAAATGTCCAGGGGTGAGGTAATTTAAATCATGAGGATCGTTTAGATAATGTACAAAGTGGACGGGAGTTCATACAGGCCTCGACCTGAGTTAGCAAGGTAGCAATCTCTCTTCGTAAGTCATGACCTTGTCTCCTATAACCCTTTTTAAATGATACTTCATGGATTTGACTGCTGCCTCCCATAGGCTAGCACCGAAGTGCGGTGCATGGGCGGAATAAATACCCAATTACAATTGTCTTGTGAGAGGATGTCTTGCACCTGACGATAATGGTTTTCTTCTTCTTGAAGTAGTTGGTGTAATCCATGGAGTTGGTGGGCAGCACCTTGAAAATTGGTTCCGTTATCAGATTGTATTCGAGAGGGTTTGCCTCTGCGAGCAATGAATCGCCTTAGAGCCGCTATGAACGCATCTGTTGTTAGATTTGTAACAACTTCCAAGTGAACA
Organism: Sweltsa coloradensis; assembly: GCA_024449915.1. Lineage (NCBI taxonomy): Eukaryota > Metazoa > Arthropoda > Insecta > Plecoptera > Chloroperlidae > Sweltsa > Sweltsa coloradensis. The sequence goes on along the minus strand of JAMZAV010000108.1, from coordinate 291,534 downwards.
GCCTTGGTCGCTAGACATACAAACACGGCTATATATCCCTTTGTTGTTGTCTTGCTGCGAGGTGTTCCAAACTTTAAGGTGACAGGTCCAGCATAATCAACACCAACATTGCGAAACGTCGAGTGGGATGGATTCTCTGTGCTGGTAGTTCACCCATTAACTGCTGAGAAGCTTGTGCCTTAAGTCGGAAGCACCTGGTGCACCGATGAATTATCTTTTTCACCAGTCTTTTGATCGATGGATCCAAAATCTCTGGCGGATTGAAGAGATCAGCAGTTTGTGGTCCAGCATGTAGTAACTTGATGTGTTCGTTGTTCAGGATCAGGTTGGTGAGATGATGATCTGCTGGTAAGATCAATTGGTGAATTGCATCATAGGAGAGTGATGCTTTTTGGAGTCGACCGCCAAGTCGTAGTAGCCCATGCTGATCTCTGATTGACGATCAAACTCTTTACTTTACTCTTTGGCGAAATGGTGTGATTGTTAGATAGACTTGCTAGTTCCTTATTGTATGAAATAGATTGTACAAATTTTACACATGTTAGAAGGCTGTCTTCCATCTCTTTGGCTGAGAGCGCTGAAAGTTGCCGTTCTTCCCTTGCTAATCTGGTATTCTTGATGAATCTTCTGCAATAGGCAGTAACTCTAACCGTTTTGGTCAGCTTAGAGTACCTTTGTGTCCAGTCCTCTGGCACTGTTCTTGTCGCAACAAAAGATTTTCTGGCTTCTGCACTGTCAGGAGACGGCACAAGGTTGATATCTAGCTGGGGCCACAAAGATGGTTCTTGAATTAGCCATTCAGGTCCGTGCCACCAAAGTTCACATGACTTCAGGGTAGTGGCGTCGACACCTCTGGACAACGAGATCAGCTGATTACATGCAGATGGCACATGTTTTCCAGTGTGCACTAGCTGTGAGTTCTTGGATGGTAGCAACACGGTTGCCTACAACGTTTTCCATCTTGATGAACTGCCTGAAAGCCAGTGCAATACCAATGTGGAAGTCTGTCCACAGGATGGTTTCACTAACAAGTAGATTTAGTGCAGGGATTGCCTTGTCACATAAATGAGCTAGAAGGAGAGCGCCACACAACTGCAATCTAGGTAGAGTTGTTCTCTTAACAGGTGCTACCTTGGACTTTGAACACAACAGGTTAGATGCAGTTTCACCTGTGGCATATGTAGCCCGTACATAGAGGCATGCACCATAAGCCCGTTCACTGCTGTCGCAAAAGCCATGGATTTGTACGTCCACGGGCGTCATGGACATACAGTGGGGTATACCACCCGTATTGCAATGTGTACATGTCCACTGAGGCATTTGTGGGAACATCACACCTGAGTACATTGCGTGGGATATTGATGTCACTGAGCAATGGAATTTGTTCACAAAGGTGTTGCCAATCTGCTTGCAGTTTTGCTGCAAGTGGGTCATCCCATCCTAGTCCTTCTTGCCACAGGGATTGCATGAATATTTTGTAACTAATTACAATGGGACTGACTAGACCAAGAGGATCAAATATCGATGCAATAGTAGACAATACACTTCTTTTTGTCATGTGAGACAGAAGAATATCTTTATGATTTGAGTAATCAATGGAGAAAGAAGATTTGCCACTCTTTACTTGAAATTGATCAGACTTCGGGTCCCAAATTAATCCTAGTGTACTTATATTTTCATTACAGTCTAGAGAGAGCAGTCCTTTGTGTTCTTGCAGTTCTTCTGGAATCACTGCAAGAAGTTCTGTAGAGTTGGAGGACCATTTCCGTAACGGAAAACATGCTTGCTTGAGCAAAGTAGAGACTTCTGTGTAAATATGTTGTGCTTCTTCAACAGTTGAGCAGCCAGTCAACAGATCATCACATAGAAGTCTTCCTTGATTTCTTAGCGCTTTGTGGAGCACTTATTTCATTATCAATGGCCACCTGTTGCAAGCATCTTGTTGCAAAATGGAGCACTTGAGGTTCCATAAGTAACCGTTTTGAGCTTAAATGTCTGCAATTCTTCTTCAGGAGATTGTCGCCAAGAATTCTTTGCAGATTTTGGTCTTCGGGATGCACCAAAATTTCTCTGTACATTTTAGCAACGTCCGCAACAATTCCTATGTTGTGTGTTCGGAATCGTAGCACAATGGATGCAAATCTTGTTGGACAGTAGGTCCTGTATGCAAGATATCATTTAATGATATGCCGTTTGTGCACTTGGCACTTGCATCAAACACTACACGAGTAGATGTAGTAGTAGAAGTCTTGAACACTGGGTGATGTGGAAGATAATAGCAAGCCTCTTTAATTTCAACAGCATCACTTGTTTACTTGATCCATGTGTGTTCCATTGTTTGATACTCATCCATAAAGGTAATGGTATTTGGCTTTTAGATCATGGTTTTTGGCTAGACGCTTTTCAATTTGATTTAGTCGACGTTCTGCAATGCCACTTGGAATTTTCCAAGAACTTTTGGATCAATCTTCGTTGGAAGTTTGACAACGAATCTTCCATCTGGTTGTCGAGTAGTGTTCTCAGAGAAGTGTTTCTCGCACTGTTGTTCCTCCGGAGACATAACAGGTTGATCGAGGCAAATAGATTCGATTTCCCAGAAGCGTTGAAGTTGATTTTCTAGTGAATCCTGATTGCGCACAAAGTGAACGTGTTGAGTTGATTGTGCTGACAAATTGATAGGTGTTTTGCCAGCAATCGTCCAGCCAAGTTCAGTGTTTTGCAATACTGGGTAATTTCCAGTTTGTGTCATTTTCTCGGGGCGCAAGGTTTCATAGAAGACGTGTGCTCCTATGAGAAGATCAATAGGACCAGGTTGGTTAAACTGTTCATCAGCCAACATCATATCGTTAGGAATTTCCCAACTATCGCAATTCATAAAAGTAGATGGCATTGTGCCCGTTATGCGGGGAAGAACCGCACAGTCAATTGTAGTAGTATAATCGCTGACCCTTGACTTTAAGTTTAGCGAAACTGTGTGGGAAGTTTCAGCATTAACCTCGTTTATGCCTTGGATTGGAATGTGCTGTTTTGATTTCTTCAGTTGTAGCTTTTGCACTAATGATTCCGTGACAAAGTTTACCTGAGATGCAGAATCAAGCAGTGCTCTGCAATGAACGTATTGTCCATACTTGTTTTTCACGGTTACCACCGCTGTTCCTAATAAAACCTGAGATTGAACCTTATCGTTGAAGGTACAGTAAGTCTTGTTAGCGGCAGATTGAAATTCTTGAGTTGAAGCTTGTGTGGAGTGCACACTGTTATCAGAGGTGGATTGCGATGTCAGAGATCTAAGTGTAGCATGGTGTAATGCCTTTTATTACAAGTGTGGCAGCGATGTGTAGAACACTCATGATTAATTGAAAATGGCATGAGGCAATTATAACATAACTTTCGTTGTTTCACAAGCGTGAAGCGCTGCTGAGGACTCATGTTCGCAAACTTTGTACATCTATACAATGCATGAGTTTTCTGACAGAGAATACATTGGCCGTTGACAGCTATGTAAGAATGTTGTGACTTGCTTGTGGGTTTAATATTCAAGTTTGATTTGTTCTGAGATTTGGCTTCAGTGGATGTAGATATGCCTATGCTTTCAAGTGCCTTGCATTTCCTTTCCAAGAAGTAAATCAAAGACTCAAACGATGGCATTTCATCTAATTCTGAATGCATTTCCCACTCCTTACGGTGTCAGTGTCAATGCTTTCATAGACAATCTGATTTATCAATACTTCATGCAATGGAATATTGAATTCTAAAGCATTTAAAGCATGCACATTTGTTGAACGTGATTTATAAGGCTTCGAAGATTTGCTCCAGTACCCTTAGTTTATGAGGGCACATGCAGTAATTGTCTGACATGTGTTTGTGCTATTAACTTGGTGTTATGATACCTGCGTGTGACCAGTTGCCACGCTATTTGAAAGTTGTCATTAGTAATCGGCAGATTTTGCACCAGTTGATGTGGTTCTCCTTGGAGAGACGACAGTAAATAGTGGAATTTTTGAATACTTGACAATTGAGGATTGTTTACTATCAAGGCTTCAAATGTGTCCTTGAAATGTAGCCATAGTTTCCACATTTCCTAAGAATTTAGGTAGATTTATTGTGGGTAGCTTTATTTGTAAGTTGTGCGCATTGTGTGAGACGCCTGAGGTAGGCCTAGACCCAACAGCTGGTTCTAGTCCATGTTGATTTAAATCAACGGGTAGTTCCAAAAACCTTAAGTATTTTGCTTGGACTCTGTAATACTGACTTTCAAAATCTTCTCTATCAATTGCATGATCCTCTCCGTCGTCTCAAATTCTAGTTCTTCTTGATAAGAAAGATAACTTTTCCAAATATCTTCTAATTTAGCGTTTCTCACCTTCAATTCTAATATGTCATGTATTGAGACATCGAAAGAATCAATAAAAGTTTGTAATCTTGTAAGGGCTGCTTTGCAAGATGTTCTTTTTTTAAAGAGTAATTTCTTTTTATCTGCCTCCATAATGAGTGATAAGTTCTAGTTATATTTGGAAGGAATGCTTACCAAATTGAAGTGAAGAATGTCTATTTGAATCAGGTAATGCCTGACGTCGAATCCTAGACTTCTAAACGAACCAGCAAAGCACAATCTGATCCGGCCCGGTGAGGACCAAAAATATGTGCACGAATGGCCATAACGTGTCTCTGGTAAGACTGTATAAATCATAGGCACCGTAGATGTTGCTGTTGCTAGTTTATACATAATAAATAAACTTCTAAACACTTTAAAGATTGTGAATTGAAATATTTATTAAGAGAGAAATTACTAGAGGCCATAGGCCTGCGAAAATTGGAAACAAAGTCAACAATGTCAATAAGAACAAAAATGATTTGTAAATAAAGTACACTGCCAGTTGGAAGCAAATAACAAACAAATAATATAAGGAAGACTAAACACTAGAAATACAAAAAAATATCAAAATATCAAGAAGTGAGGACCCGGCACCTCCACCAACAATGCTATTCTTATGGAGTTAAAACTTTTCTCGCTCTACCCGGCACCTCCACCAAACCCATATAACATTTGCTTTCTAAATCATTTGTTTACGACAGAATACGGTAAATTTAACTTCATTTTGATAGAATTAAATACTGTGATGAGCATTTAATTCCAAAAAATAATAACTTGGAATAGTGTGACTTTTTCCAGTACAATAAATGATTTGCTGGATGGGAAATCACTTTAAAGGGGCTAAGAACTCCAAAAATTATTTTTTACCACATGATCTATAGGTAGCACAATACTACACTAAAATGACTGTTTAAAAAATGATATCTTGTTACTGTGATTAAACACGAATTTTTTATTTTTTGGTCCAGAAATATTGCGAAAATTGGTGTTTGGGGAAATTTTTTAAATCGGCTTTCACCTGCTCCTTTTTGGTCCATATAGATATTAGAGCAAAGTACCAATCTAAAACGGCCCTTTATAACATCGTGTCTTAAAACTGTGCCCAAATATACCCTCAAACACGCAAAAATATGCATTCCAAAATCACACCCCATCTTGGTAATCTGCATATTTTGACCGAACTACTTGCCCAAATTACAAAACAAAATATAGAGAATTTACAGGAAAGGCTGTTGAGTACGTCAATAATGGCCAATATTTTTTTGGATCAAAATCCTCCAAGGTCACGGGGCATAAAGATCGTCCCCATGTTATTTCTTATGGGAGTTTTTTGCCGATGGGACCTAGCTCTAAAAATGTCATGTTTGACAATTATTTTGGGAGGTCATGGGGGCCCCAATAATTTTTCTGTTAATTGCTAAATTCATTACTAGTTAGCCTGAATGAAATATATTTTTTGAGTTTAGCGGTTAAATACCCCTTTAACAATATTTACAAAAGTTAAGGTTTTTTTTAGTGTTTTTTCAACGAATAAATGGTTAAACCTTCCTAAATTTACCTACACATTTATCCTATATTTCAGTTGTTCACATTATCTCAGGATTTGTAGATCGTCTAAGTGTTTTGACAAATGATTCTCGTTTTAATTTGGAACTGAAAACAATGACTTCAAAATAATTGATACAAAAACTCAGCGTTATGTAAAACCCATCATTGGTTATGGAGCGATCTGCCTTATAAGCATCACCCACCTGTCGATTACATTTCACGACAAAACCTGAACGCCAAATGATTTTTTTACATTGCCCAAATGTTTTTGTTGCGATTGGGGGAGGGGGTTAGGAGGGGGGGGGGTGCTATCATCACCTTAATCTCGCAACAACAAGATTCGACCTCTATCAAGACACGTAGTTTTTATTGTTGTGTTCTTCCTTGATCTGTTGATAGTTGATAGTTTTGTAGTTTCGCTTCCTTATTTGGGTACTCCATTTTCCATGTGTATTTTATAAATAAAATGAATTTAAATAAAAACGTATTTAGAGTATACCCACTCAGTCATATAACTGATTTTCAGTGGGGGACAGTAAACCAAAGCAACTAAGCTAACTCTGTAGGCCCCGACGCAATCGACGAATGAGCGATAACCAACCAAATATCGATATATTTTATGTAAAATATTATATCAATCAATGGTATGGACAGTGCGAACACACGCGAATTAACGCCAGAATCAACAAGGCCGATTCAGAACAACATTAAATTTATTATGTGCCTCCTTACCGTACGAACGTATGTCACAAGAAAATTTTAACAAAAGAACGTTTAAAACCCTGGCATGGTTAAAGAGAAATTATTGAAATTACATGAAACGTTATACCTAGATGTGAACTGAAATTTTTATTATTGTCTTCTTTAATAAGTCGGCGACCGACTCGAGATTTTCCAGCAGATTGTGAAGCGATATAAAGATATTTTCTGTGTGTGTTCCCCGCGAGAGATTAATGCTAGTATTCCTGGGAGATAGCCAATTGTTGTACTCTCCACGCATCTCACTAATGTTGCAAGAAGAGAGTATTGATCTGTGCTGGTCTAGGAGACGCACAATTGCTCTGTATTTACGAGGGAATAATGCACATTTTGTATTTAGTAAATAAATTGGAAGAAAATAAGTTCTCGACACTACCAAGGTTCAGTTTTTAATATTTCCTTGAACTTTTGAGTTGCATAACAGCTCGTTAAAAATTAAATAACGAACCTAAAATTGCAACTGTTTATGTAAACAAATGAAACAATTACAATGGTTGTATGGAAATCAATCCAGAAATTGAAAATCTATCCATTAAATCAATTACACCTACAAGTGTTTCTCGATCAATTAAATTGAGAAATTACAATGGTATGGTGTGTTGGCAATTTCGCAATTAACGATATGTGAAGATAATTGTTTAAAGATCGATTGAAATACGAACCTTTAGAAGAAAATAGACCAAAAATACAAGACAAATGGCTTTACTCTAATTGAAAAATTAAATTTGGTAATTGTGACAAGAAAGCAAAATAATAACTTCAAGAAATGTAAAGAAAGATTAAATGTTTCAAAGATTTGTATTCGTTAACTAGTAAATATAAACTAGAAACCAACATAGAATGGTTGTACATTGCGTTTGTTGTGTGCTATACGAAGGAAGGACACGAACGTATAGCGTGGACTGTATCCGCTCGTATTTAATAAGTGAAATGAGGGTACGACTGTGATGAACGTTGTATTGGATGCCACAGGGGGGGGGGGGAGATTAATACTTACTTGTTGATATCCCCCAGCTTCCTGATATTGATGGGGGGAGGGTTTTAAGTCCACCCCTCTTGGTATGAGTTACACCAGACTACATGGAGTGTAACATAAACCATAATATGTTTTACATTCGTTAACTAGTAAATATAAACTAGAAACCAACATAGAATGGTTCTGTACATTGCGTTTGTTGTGTGCTGTACGAAGGAAGGACACGAACGTATAGCGTGGACTGTACCCGCTCGTATTTAATAAGTGAAATGAGGGTACGACTGTGATGAACGTTGTATTGGATGCCACAGGGGGGGGGGGAGATTAATACTTACTTGTTGATATCCCCCAGCTTCCTGATATTGATGGGGGGGGGGGGGAATTAAGTTCCACCTCTCTTGGTATGAGTTACATCAGACTAGCATGGAGTGTAACATAGACCATAATATGTTTTACATGAGTCGTGGAAGAAAATAGAGCCTCATCTTAGAATAAAGCATTTTGTGCTATAGATGCTATACGCGGCAAATATATTATACAAACTCTACTAAGTGCTTTATTATTTACTGATACTAATTGATTTTTTATTGTTACAAAGTGCTTAGTTTTTGTGACAAATGTTAAGTTAAATAATTATCAATTTTCAACCTGTATGACAAAAAGTCAGTATATGTCAAGGTTACACTTATACAAGTTATTGAAGGTGGTATGGTACCCCATTAGAAATAATTTATCTCTTATTCTAATTTTCTTATTTTCATATCTTCATAATTAATAACTTGATGTAAATTTGAAAGTTCTATATCTACTTATAATCACAATACTTTGACTGATAATCACAATACTTTGACTGTTGTAATCAACGACACACTTTGGTCTTAATTATATTATTTGGAGCATTTTGTTTTTTTAAACGCATAATCATAGGGAGCGGGTATTTATGTAACACAGAAGAAAGTTAACCGTTTTCTTTTGAGAAAAGCATATTGTATTAGAAGTCGAGTCTAAATAATTAACTGTGAATTATTACCGCAAAACAAGACCTCAAGACAGCAATTTTGGCGCTCAGTTTACGCATCCATTATCATCAAAATTTCCCTTGTTACAACTTTCAAAGTTTTTCCTTTAGTTAAAGTTTGTAAGAACAATACCGCTTTATTGGACCATTGTCCTATGCTTTGCCATGGCGTTGCTCACATTAATTATACAAGACATTTATCAAACAAATTGTTTTTGATATAAAACAATAATCTACAAACTTCAATTTGTTTTTCAACCCTTTGTGTTGTAGAGTAACATTAAGTGGGTGATAATGAAATTTCATTGTTTCGTCGAAGAAAGTTTGAGTTGTAAAGGACGAGTGGGGTTGAGGAAGGGGGGGGGGGGTGAAATCGAGTCAGTTAATCGAGGTAGGGGAGGGGGACGAGAAAGGGTTCCTCAATGTCTTGTGTATCAACAACAAAGTTTTGAGCTATCTTCTTGGAAACTAGAGATAACGCACGGTTCAACACCAAGGGCAATGTTTTTGAAACCTTAGGTAAAGTCCGATCCAAAAGTATGCAACACACAATTCTACAACAATCAATTTGTATCAAAATCAGTGTTAGTTTCTGAGTTTGCCATAGTTAGGGGAACTTTGTGAAGTTAAAATACAATTTATATATACATGTTAATAGTGATACACAAATTCAAATTCAGGAGGATTGAATCCAGATTGATTTTCAGGTTGTTATTGGATATAATAAAATTACTCTATTAGCCTTTGCGATATAAAAATTGAATTTCACATCAAAACTTGTAAGGTATTTTGAATTCAAAACCAAATAAAAGTAAATAACATAAATTCATTTCTAATTTAGAGTATCGAACAGTCACACAGCGGATTTTTATTGGGAAAACCAAAATTTAAAGCGTAAATTCTAGACTGTGTGGTCGGCTATTTTACAGTTAATTGCATTGCAAAAAATATTGTTGATTACCTTTCTATAATAACTAAAATTTGATTCCCGTAATTATTTCTAATGTAGTGACATAACAAAATTTTTGAATTATAATAGAGAGAGAAACTCCAGTAATATGAACACCATATTCCTGTCAATCCGTCGTATGCGTGTGTGTCGCGTCTCATGATTCAAACCGAACACGTCCGACTGATATGTATTTTCAGGTTGGCATTCCCTTCTACAATAATAATTTATTAGTAAAGAATAATAAAGAGTTTAACACACTAAAGTGTCTTAAAAATATAAAGACTACAGTCTGGTTTACGTGACATTGGGGGTAAGTGGAGAGATTCTAGCTACCCAGAAAGTTTGAACATTTATGATCCGGCATCTTTATCAAAAAGCGAACTTTTTTAGGTTTCCTTTTTAACATCAACCCAAAAGTCCAAAAATGTTTGCTAAAAATTGGAAGTCAAAAAGTGGTCCAGACTGTATGTTAACTGGCTGGAATTACCTATCAAGCAATTTTTAAATGAACATATTTTAATATTGTAAAAAAAGTTGGTCCGAGCTCGGAAAACCGTCTAAAATCGTTATGTTTACAACGTTTGACTACATAACATTTCATTAATACAATAACAGTGTGTCTCTGAGTAAAACACATTTAAGTTAAGAAACTGAACGCAATAATAGAAAGTGTATTGAGCCCAGAAACTATAACAAGTTGCTTTCGTAATTTATCCCTCCGCTTTGGAAGCAGCTGTGAGTGGCATAAATTATTTGAGTGAGTTTAATTTGTAGCACACATTAAATAGGTTATTACTCTTCTGAGAGCTTTCAGGGGAAACGAAGCGGTTTGCGGAGACCGAGGTTGACCAAGACCAACTGGTGACGTAATACAAACTGTCACTTATCACATACCAACTACGAGAAACTACAAATCAAGTTGGTACTAAGTTTGAGAAAGATATTTTACAAATTGGACTGGGAGTGGTTGTGTTTTTTGAGAATGCATTACTTTGAGGGAATGTGCGTAATGTAGGGGAATGTGGGAGAATGTTTAAGTGTGTGTTACAAATGGGCGAATATTAGTTTGTAGTGATGAGATATGTGTTAGATGCCAACCTTAAAAAATAAAATGATTTAGTGTTGAAACTGCTTGCACATCAAGACCAAACTCGTTGTTTGGTTTAATAAATTCTTGTAGCAGAGAAACATTATTATATATTTTTAACCCTTCAAAATCTTATGGTTAGTCACCCTCTGACCCGACTTATGTTGGAAGCAGATGTAAGAAATAAATATGTCATAATATTTCTCTGCTACGGGAATTTATTCACACCAAATAACTTGTTTGGTCTTGAAATGCAAGCCGTGTCAACACTATACCACTTTATTTGTCAAGGTTGGCATGCTTGCATTTCAAGACCAAACTCATTATTTGGTGTGAATAAATTATTTCTGCAGCAGAGAAACATTATGATTAATGTGTTGATTACATCTCCGATTGCAATTGCCCAATGCTGTGACTCTTCATGATAATTTCACGAATTACTTAGTTTTTAGACATTTATCTGAAACTAATCTACCAGTGTTATCATTCATTGTTCATCATTTTTTAACTGAATATGATAGAAGTTAAATAAATAACAAAATGTGATATATCGTTCGCATAATTATCACTGGGAAAATCCCCGTTCATTCCTCTATGAAAAGTAAAATATTTTTAATTCGTATAAAATCTGACCAGGGGCAATTTCATGTTCCAGCTTAGAGTAACTATTTATAGGTAATAGATGTGATGACAGATGGCAGGGAATGCTTTATTATATAAATCATTCACAGCATTCTCCTTTATTGTGGAGAACGCTGAAGAAAATCCTTCAGTCAGCATTACCAGAAGCTGGTATCGAACTGGCGACCGCTTGAACTCCATCTCTCGTCCGTATGTATGTGCGTGTGTTGACTCACAACAAAATCTATCAACCTCCGAGTGAAATGATTTATTTAACATTGATACATAATTTTGTAAGTGACAATTTCCGTACCCGGCACCTCCACCAAAAACGAGATTTCACATCATCAAATGGAAATTAAATTTTAAATTTTAATCGGGGCAAATGATGTTTTCCAATTGACCACTATTTTTAAAAAATTGTGAAATAAATTATTATTTTCCTTAAGTCAATGGGACAAAAAGTGCTCTTTTTAGAGAAGTTTGAAAAAAAACATATGTAAAAAATGGGTAAAAATGGAAAAATAGGGTTTGTCCCAGAAAAGTAATATATTCCTAGTATTGTTATTATTTGAGATACCAAAAATGCAACATGTGCAAAAATTCAGGAACATTAAAAATCTTATAAAAAATCTGGAATTAGATTTAATTGCTTAAAATTACTTTTGCACCAACTTAATTCGGGACTGAAGGGGTTTTAATTAACGAATTATTTTATTTGTGAATTCTTCGACGATCTGTTGATTAAGTAGCTTCGCTCACATTTTTGGATACTCCCTTATCACACCAGTTCTTATATTAAACTCATCGGCCATCTTAATGAGTTTTAAATCTACTTTTAATTCCAGCCCGATTGTTAAGGCAAATGTTTTTTCTTCCTGTAAAATAGCAATAGATTTGTCACCGTCTTAGAATTGAATTAATTCTTCTTCTCTTGACTGATCCCCAGTTGTTTGTATGGGAAGCCTACTGAATGATGGATTGTCTGTTTTCAGACCTTTATCCCACGCGTTGTAAAGAAGAGGACGGTTACAAATGAGTCACACATTTTATGACATTGGAATTTATATAAATAAATAAATAATATTTTATTGTATTGTATTGGAGATACACACAGCTTGTTACTGGTATTTGCATTTCGCGTCTCCTATTTAAAACGTACTATTTATTTGATATGAATGCTATAGCTATGTTATGAAGGCATGGGCAAGTGTGAATTTAAATAATATTTCACACGCCATGAAAACAAAATACCTAGAAAAAATGTTTGTTAATACCGGAATTAAAATATCATTTTACATGAACAAACCTTAATAAAACACTTGGTTATAGCTTTTACAAAATTAAAAATAGTAATCTATAACAAAAACGAGCATGATCTAGGATTGACATGCATTTAATTGTTGACATTGCCATTTAAAATGGATGATGGTGAACTTTTGGTGAGCCTGGTTGTCAGGGGAGTGTGACTATCACCATCGACAAGGAACATTTCTTCTAAACCGGCACCTACACCAAAATATTTTAACTCTTGAGGTGTTTTATTTTTGTTACCTTCTTCGTCAATCTGTTGATTAAGTTGTTTCCTGCTTTAGTTTCCCCCCTACTTCTCTTGTTAAATAAACCTTGTTTATGATAATCGGTTCATCTATTTTTCGCTACTTGCTCACAGTTAAAACACAGCACAACACAATGGCAACATGTAAACCCACCTTCACGCATCCGGCGTGGCTTCTAAGCGTTTCCCCTTGCCTTCACCATAAAGCCGATGTTATCTTTGATGTAACAAATCATAGTAGACGACGTCTCGGCGTAGATAATCCTGCGCCCTGCATGCAAGTCGCCTGCTAACGAACAACGTGTAAGCCACCCTTAGAGGGAAACAAAACGTCTTTTGACATGGGCATTTTAAGTTTTTTTGATTTATCTTGTACAAAATATGTTTTCTTCTCCTAATGTTAATTGAATACAAATATGATTTTGTTGACATTCCACATTTTATTTTAAGTATTGCAACTACGCAGAAGGTGATTTTATGTTATAGTATCGTTTAACCAACAAACGACTAGACAAAGTATACGGATATGTACTATCTAAAATTTAGAATTACGTCTACATTTTCAAAGCGATTGTGATGATTTTTGTGCTTACTCAAGAAGGCAACTCCTCTTTATACAATATGTATTGTTTGTCACTTTTTAGTCTCATTTAAAATTAATTATATAAACATCGACCCGAATTTAAAATTCTTAACCTCTGAAAAAAAGAAAAATGCACAAAATATGTTTTCCAAAAATCTTTCAGTTATAGGATCATAATGTTTTTAGGACTATACACTACTCAAAATAAAACAAAGATTACGATATTTCAAAGGTTAATTCACCTCCTTCATCAGGTTTTCAATGACAGTTGAAACAAGACAGCAGAATGGGCTTTACAACAAACAAACAATGACAACTAAACAATACCAATTACACCAATCTACCAAAGAATCATAATAATAAATGTGGTTGTAGTTGTTATTAACAGTAAAAGAATTTATAAAATTCAATTGTTTTTTTCAATTGTTTTTGTTATTGTTTGTTTTAAAGCCAGTTCTGTTGTCTTGTTTCAAATTTCATTAAAAATCCGATGAAGGAGGTTGATTAACCTTTGAAATATCGTAATCTTTGTTTTATTTTGAGTAGTGTATATTCCTAAAAACATTATGATCTTAAACCTGACCTACTCTAAAATTGTTTCACCATTGTAATTTCAGTTGTATATCGGAGAGTTGAAACAGAATCGAAACATGTTCATTTTCTTGCGTGTAGTTCGAAAAGTATGAAAGTTCTGTTATGAAACAATCACCGTACACCCCCAAGCCTGTTAAAATTTAAACTATTCAATGTTGTGATACTTTTTATTAATAATTTCAAAAGCTAATCAGTCTAAATTTAATTATACAATTAGTAATAAATTATTTGTAATTGTAAGTCAGCAAACTCGAACAAAGTTTATAATAAGGCCGCTAGTCGCGCCCTGAAAATCTCGTCAAGCAATGCATAAATTTTGTACATGGCTGTACCCACAATGGTATTTATTCCTCCATTGATGGTTTCGATTTCAATTACAAATTGTTTTTCAATAGCCTCGGCAAATGCCTCGGGAAGCATAGAAAGAATAAAATATGAGGTTGGGCGGCGTGAAATAAATATAAGGAATGGTAACGTGTATAGAAAACGAATTCAAATACAAAACAACGTACCAAATTAAATCACACTTTTATGTCCCAGAGCCAGCAGGGAATAGAAGTAATATATTTTGCACGTAAAATATTTTTCCGGACAAAAAAGAGAAGGAATAACTTGAATATTAATTCAGTTTTGAATGATTTAGAATCGCCAATGTTAGTATTTATTTGGTCGTTTTTTTTAAATTACAGCTTTCACTCCAAATTGTATCATACAGGTATTAAAATTAAATGAATGCTTTCATTGATTCGTTTATTAATTATTTTATTGTTTTGTCTTTTCAATGCACTTTCAATGCATTTTGATTTTGATGAAATTTTGAGGGAACCTTCTAAATCTTTGAACTTAGATTTTGCCAAGTTGTTAAGTAAAATCAATGAAATGTTTCCCCGTGAATATTGTAGTTTTACTATTTTTTAAGATTTTTAATGCAATATTTTCGTGGTATTTGGCCCACGACCGGGCAAACGGCTACTCATATCTTGATAAAATTTTATAGAAACGTTCAATATCACAAAAATTAGATATTTTATGATTTTGAAGACAATCGAAGAAATATTTCTCATAAAAATCGTACTCTTAGGGCATCGATTAATCAACCATAAAATCTCATCCATCAACGCGACTGAAAAAAGCGTTTGCGAAGTGATCTATCTGCGGTAAAAGTTGATGATATATTTGTTTTTATTTCCCCAAAACCGGTTGACTAAATTGTTGAAAATTATACCTTAACTACGGTTTTGGCTGTGCATATTTTTCCCCCTACTTGCCCCTGGTCCTCACCCCTGCACACAGATGAAAAGCAAGGACAATGCACACCCTTTAGTTGGGTAAGTTGCGAGGTAGTTGGTGGAATTAGGGAATCCTTCTCGGAGACGGACGGAATGTGGTCGTAATTGGCATCTTCATCGACGTCTGGCGCTCTATTCGAAAATGAGCAATGCGACCACAATGGAAGGTCGGCTTATTCCCTCACGTTGGGGGTAGGTTGTGTGAGACAGTTCGAGTATGCGGTTTAGCATCGGACAAAGGGGACGAGGTCTGACGTCATATTCGGTCGGTGAGAAGTGTAGCGTGCAGCAGCTTTGAAAGGTCTAGGTGGAGGTGCCGGGTCGACCAAAACGTTCCTCGTCTGGGCCAGGGGTAGAATTGGCTCAGAGCTAATCGTTGAAGGCGATTCAAGAGGAAAAGTTCACATTGCAAACATCAGCTAGCAATATGGGAGTTTATTATTCCCCGAAACTAGAGGCGAGCTCTGGCAATCGTCATCTAGGACACCTCCCCCTTCCCTTGACGACCTCTCCGACGACGATGACAATGACACCACGGACGATGACAGATACGATGACGACCGCGACGTGAGAACCCCCTCTTTCCTCCCCTTACCCGTGGCTGGTTCTGACCAGCATGGGCCCCTTCTCCCCATACCCCCTAGGCTAGAGTGGCGCATTATGGCCTAACGGTTGACGCGTTCTTAATCCACGAAACGAAACTAAAGTCATTTTAAAATTGATAAAGCTTTGCTCACTGACCCAAATGACCACCGAAAACATTCGTTTCATACTTGTTCAAGGGCAATGGAAACATTGAAATGTTATCTGAGGTCAAGTTCGGTTTTACTGTGAGACATAATTCACACATGGACGGACGGACCGAAAAGTTATGCATTATGTTATGCATAAAAGTTATACAATCCATATACCAGATCGCGTATGTACCAGCCCGTATAAAAACTCGTTTGTAGAGTCAACTTTAGTTCAAACTTAGTTTAGACAGATTGTAGGGGTGCTTTCCCCCCAATGTAAACATAAATATATGTCAAACTAAAAGAAACTATGTTAACATTTTGCAACTATCCAAAACTAAAAAAAAAATCTGCTCGCTCAAACTCAACATGAGAAAGTTCTTTTATGACACTGGTTGTACATTCCAGAGCGCTGACTCCCTGTTGTGCAGAGATT
The DNA here is from genome assembly GCA_024449915.1 of Sweltsa coloradensis. NCBI lineage: Eukaryota > Metazoa > Arthropoda > Insecta > Plecoptera > Chloroperlidae > Sweltsa > Sweltsa coloradensis. The sequence continues at coordinate 275,004 of JAMZAV010000108.1, read as the reverse complement.
TCTGGAATGCACATGTTCGAGCCCTGGGCAGTTTTAAAGTCAAACACATATAACCTTCACGACTCAGAGTTACTCGGATTCATTGATGTAAGGCGCTCTAGAGGGCCAAGATGCATCCACTTATTATAGGCCTACACCTCTTAAGGAAAATGGAGTAATTTCTCTTAAAAACGGCTTCCAACTAGGTTTAGTCAACACGTTTATTTATAAACAATACTTTAAGTAAAATTTTCTCATGCTTAAAAACTTAGCTAACGTTTAAAGGATGGTTAGCGTTAGTCAAACCAAGGTCACTTGTTATGAAATGCCCTGTAGTTTTTCAATACTGTTCATTTTTTAAAACCCTCATCTTGCAACTTTAATATTCTAATCTCGAATAGCTATAAAATATTCAGTTAAGTTTTCATCTACTTAAGATCGACACCTTGGTTGTTGCTAGTCGTCAAACGGAGTGACTTTTATAGCCTGGCCACCTGCTCGGTTATATTACAGCTTACGTTTATTAAACAAGGCTTTGAAGGTTGAACCGTTGCATAATTGTGTTGAAATACTGTCGGCTATTGCTTTTTTAAATTTTGGATCAATCATTATTGTTGTCAATATTACTAAAAAATTAGTTCGCTGCTGATATAGGATTTCATCTTCCTCTTAAAATTATTGAGGCAGCACGGGAACTTTTTTTTTTACACATGTGACGATTTAGTAGGGTTTAAGTACATAAATCAACAAAAGGCGAATAATTTTTTAATGTAAATCATTGAATAAGGTTCCAATTTTGCTACGTTAAACAAATTGTATAATTCATTTTTTTATTTCTATAGTAAAACTAAACAAACTTATCAGTATTACCTTGAGAGCTTTAGAAAAAGTCAAGTATTGACTATAAAAGCTCCAAAAGTTTTTCAATTGTTCAACTATGGACCAACTGTAGAAATGTATTGTATTTTAACAACATTTTAGTGCTAATAACATAATGTTTTGTCACGACATGTATTAAATACTAGTTTGTCTAGATAAATCTGTATAGTTTCAAGTATCATTATATGGCGACGAAAATACTGTCACTTTCAAAACCACGTCTTCGTACCGGTGCTGAGGGGCGCAAAATGACGGTGCGTACAAAACAAGTAAATACATAAAATTTTATTTTTCGGTGATTTGTCATGTAATTTGACATTGCTTAAATGCAGGTGGCATATTAGCTACAATTAATCAAACTTACACCTATCAAACTTATAGCACAACTGTTTATGCCGTATTTGTAAGAATGAACCATATTTTCTCCTAGCATATACAAAATGTACTGTAGGTTTCTTCAAAGACATACAATATTGGATTCGTCTGTAACAAAACCAAATTGCCTATTCAGACGTATATAGATAGAACGTTTAAATTTTGTAAGGTAACATTAATTTCTATGACATGTCTGGCTTTGTTTTACGAACCTGCGTCTTTCGTTAGTATTTGAGTACGCCTTCTACACAGAAGACCATATCGAGAGAAGTAATGCATTGCCTTTGAGACGTCTAAATAGTTCTACCCTGTTTGTCAAAATGCTGTAGCACAATCGGCAACGTCTCAGACACTTTGTCTGTTTGATGTGGAGAACCAGAGCGATGTTATGTCGTTAAGACAAAGGTGTTGGTTAGAGCCTCGAGCTCCCACAAGATCTTTTGCTAGGACCGCTCACAGACATGGACTTGACTAACTCAGGTTCAGTCCAAGCGATCTATATGACAGTGGATTTAATCCAAAGAACTAGACTTTGTGATTAAATCAAGCACATTTTGCGATGCTTTGAAACTTGGCTGCCTCAAACGATCGTGCATCTTCTGTTTTATAAGGTACGATTCTGTTTTATTTCTCTATAGATACGAGAATATGTATATGCTGTAAATAATTAGTTATACTGTTCACAATTATCCTATCCGCAACATACCAGAAAATGGGCATGAATTGCACCCTGGGCAGGCTTCCTACGAAAATTATTTTTATTTTATCTGTATAATTTTGTCATACAGACATACAATATGTAAATTAAAATTATCCTTAAAAATTAAATTTCACTCCAGACCTATCCACAAACGATAAACAATTCTAATCAAACGTTGTCTCTATTTTTGTTTAATAAAATTTGGTCACTTTAGGAATTGATACTGGATTTCTAAATGCATCCATTCTTTCAGCAACCATAACATGTGATCTCCCTCCACCGCCATCATACCCCGATACCCTGGACCCCTGCCAACCCCCCCACGCTATTCACGTGTCTAGTCTCCCTCCGCTGACCCCTAAGAGCCTGACCGTCTACAGCCTCGCTAAATTACACGTCGCGTATAACACATGATTGAAACCACCCTTATCACGCTCGCACGGGGGCTGGGGTGCAATGTTGTCGCGCGTGATGGAACGAGGAGCCATTCTTTCACTCTGGAGACGCTCCGTGGGTTTTAAGGCGACGGAATATGGAAGATTTTTAACATCGTAATAAAGCGATGGCGTTTTATAATAGTAGGCCGTGAGACGACGACGTCATTAAGTTGAGGGAGAAAGAATCGGAGTGAAATTTAAGGTAATAGGAGCCATGTGGTAATTCTCAAGTAAGTCTTCTCCTTTAGGTCCCCTTAGTTGGGATATAAAGGGTTAAAAGAGTTTGGACTGACAAAGTATGCACATAGTTATTTGATTTTTTTCCTGAGAGATTGCATACATTGCATTAACATTTAATGTTTAAAATTTGAATTAAACTCTGTATTAAATGGATTTGTTAACACATTTTGTCAATCAAAACGATCTTGAAACTTCATTGTTCACATGTATTACTTAAATATAGATAATAATACCTACAAAAAAAACAGAAAATGATTGGCTATGGTAATCACCCTAGAGTCAAAACCTTAAAAGTCCATGAAAGTTTGCTGAATGGAAGAGTACCTTCAATAAAACAGTAATGTTTTTATTTTTATTATTTGGGCGGGACACATCCTCAATATCGGCCATTAGATGTCGTTTTTTGACAATAGTGTAGCCAGCACATCTAGTGCAAAATTAAATTTTGAGAATCAGTTTTCTAGATATAGTTTCTAAACACCTTTAGCTTCAACTTCAGCTATAAGGACAAATAGATTTCTGAAATAACAGTTGGTTTACGATTTTTTTGTCAGACGATACAAAACTAAAAAAAAACTTGTATTTGTACTGTTTGACAAAAAACATCGTACACAACTGTTATTACAGAAATTCTTATAGCTGAAGCTGAAGCTAAAGGTGTTTAGAAACTATATCCAGAAAACCGATTCTCGAAATTTAATTTTGCACTAGATGTGCTAGCTACACTATTGAACCCACATATTTTGGCCAAAAGTGAGGTCATGTCCCGCCCAAAAATTCATAATTTTTTTATATGTTATATGTAAGGCCCTCTTTAATTCAGAAAACACTTTTCAGCCATGTTTCTTTGACTTAATATCGGACAGAGGTGGATACAATAGCCTTAAAGATGTGATGGTTGGCGTCAATAAGTGATATTTTTTCTGCTGACACCGTGACCATGGGGAAGAAGTTGAAAAATGATGAAACATTGCTAAGAAATCATTAACTTACCTGAGAGATGGATTAAGGATGTTTTTGCCAAAAATAATTAGAAATTATTTTGAGAAGTTTATAATGGAAAATAAACAAACAAGGAAGATAAATCGTTGTCATGACACTCAAAAGTTGTGGTTGTTGTAAAACTCAAACCACAAAATTAATTATGTTGTTTTTAATGACAAGAAGTTTAATAAAGACGGTGAAACTAACACTTGCTAATGATGACTGCAACTGATTTGAAGGTACTTTAATCCCAACTTTTCTCACTTTTCTCTCTCCACTGAGTTTTTTTTGTAGAAACTGTCACGAAAATTCATTTAATCACACAAATAAAAGTAACCAAACAAAACCAATCCCATAATAGACACTTTTTAGTTGCTTTACGTGAATATTGACACCACGAGCTTAATTAAAGTATTTTGAACAAATCTTTGAACTTTGTATCAACCCCTACTTTGTCGATACGATATTATTGTGCCAAGGGAAACGCTTTTTCTCTAATAAGATTGTACCTCGCTGTTGAGTGTGTAGGATGAGCAAACATATAAAGCGAACTCGGTCTTGTTAGAAGTCAATATGGAGTGGGTTTCATTTATTCCACCTGGCCGTCTGTGACCCTCGACCGTTGCCTTTAATAATACTAATAGTCTCTATGAAGAGGGCCTTTGAGTTGGCCTTTGAAGTCAAGAGCGGACTATGTATCTTTATTAAACAATCCACTCATCGTATGCACCGAGATTGATTAGTATGATACGATTATAAATTAAAACAAATATGCATGGAATGAATGTTTACTTTAATTTACGAGGATCATTTTTTACAGTCAAGTTGATAGATGAGCGTATTTTTATTGAGACATCTTTTCATATGCTTTTTAATTTAGTTTCGTTTTGCTTTTAATAACAGGTCTTAATTTTGTTCTAAACTATTGCCTAGCTGTGTTTATCTCTATGGATACAAACCAACAATTTGTGGTTGAAAATGAAGAAATTGAAAATTTCTAACAAATTTTTTTCCTAAGTAAATTTCATTCATTTCACTTAGTGAAATGACCAAATAAAACATTCTTTAAGAACCAAGGACGCGCACTAGATAGTAGCGGCACTTAACGGAACCTCTAGAAACTGATTTATTTTCTTCTAATTTCTGCTTTATTTGTTTTAATTTATCTCACATTATAATTTACAATTTAAATATATTACCAGACATTGTGGTTTTAGTATACATTGTTATTGTGATATTATTTTCAAAATTTTCTCCTCTACAAATCATTATTTGGCGTGTTTTATGTTACCGAGTTTAATTGTTCTCCTTTGTTTTTGTAAAACCGCTTTTGTAACTGCATAGTATTAGGTTAAACAAATAATTACAATAACTTAGAAAAATACTTGTTTTTGAAGGTCCACCTCCCTTATTCTGTATAGTGGGCGTCTGTTACGAAAAACACCTAGAGTTAATTAAAGTCGCCACTAAAACTAACTTGGCATAATGCGATTACTATGTAGAGGGTCCTATCCATTACCTCAACATTGTACTGGGGAATTAAGATGAAAGCCACCTGACCTATATCTCATTTGAAAGCGATCAATTCGACTTATAGATCACTGCCTTCTATGCAAAGGTCAGCTCGGTGTCGTCGGCAGCTAAATAGATGGCGGTGTGTTTTGCTTTTGTTTTGTTTCGTGTTGACTCTAGTTCATGGAAACTAAACTACTACCAACTCTGGCTAGAGTGTAGTGCAAGGGGTTGACTTTGAATGCATTCACATGCTCGTGTGTTTTGCTTGAGTAGATTCCAGCTTTGCAATACAGGGGTGGGTAAAGTAGTACTTGTAGGAATTTTTTTAAGTTGAAATTGTTTTATCGACATGAGTAATACAATACAAGTATCTAAGTAAGTTCTTAATAAGTGCATTTGCTCTTTCACGCAAGGAACCATCATTAAGTGAATTAATTAAGTGGTTGATTAAGTGAAGTATTATATGATCTTGTTATGATCTTGTACTTCGTTGTAAAGATTAAATAAATGTATAATACCAACATATCGAATACAATTTTTGTAAAGGGAAATACAACGTTCTCAAACGCAACAACTGCTGTTGTAAAACAAAAGTATAAACTCTGTATTATAGTATTTTTTATTTTCTAAGTTTACAAAAAATCGATATGTTACCTATAAAGTTTTTTACGTACGCCAAATATAATGCCATAACTTTACTTTTCATAAAGTTTTGAATAAAATGATATGAAATAAATTGTTAAACTGCAATTTAACCTACATCCAAAAATATCTTAAGACTGATAAAGGCAATAATCGAGATAAGTAGATCTTCGTTGTAGATCAATTTTTATAGGAAATAGTAGACGTTAAACAAAAACTTTAAAGCTATATTCTTGTCACATTTAAATATATTTACGACAAATTTTGCAAACAATGAAGCTCACAATGTGAAGGTATGCAACGAGTTATTTTTATTTTTTTATTTATTCGCTCGTATCTTATCGTAGCATTAATATCGTTAGCAACGAATGGTTTCTATCTCACTCCATAGGATATTCACATATAAAGTTAATGTTATTTCCTTTGTAGTCGCAGTTAACTTTATTGGCCTTGTAGTCTCCCGCCAAGAGGTAGACGCAGTCGTCACCAGGGCTGGGGGGTGACTCGGTGGGCGCCCAGCTGGTTAGCTCCCCGGGGAAGGGGTCACCTGAAACCACGCCACGGTGTTTTAAAATAAATACTTGCACAGGCTGGATTAATATACTCGTCAAATATAAGCAAGTTTTCACTATAGCGATTTGTTTTTGGCGGTATTTCGTGAGAGAAATTAAAAACATTTGATCGTTGACAGAGAAACCACATGCAGCGCATAATCTACTTTTGGGGAAGCTAGCTCAATCAATCAATAACTCAATAATGTTTAATCAATTTATCATATTAAAATTTCGATTTTCACTTGCATTTTAATAGGCGTACGTCATAAATCATAACATTTTTAATACACGTTCTAAAACAACAGTAAAATGCTACACGTACAGAATTTTTCAAATTTCTGACCAAACTAAGTACAGATAACCATGTTTGTAACAAATTAAATAGAAAATAGAAAATGTATTCTGAAAAATTAGGATCGGTAGCCCAAAAACGTAAGTTACAAAAAAAATCATAACATACGGTTAAAGTAATTATATCCCTTCTAGAAAGATATTAAAGCTCCAACAATCTAGGTGCCCGTTAGGGCGCCGCAGCCAAGCCGCGGTGCGCTACACACTCAAGCACCTTATACACCAAGCAGAGTTGGGGTGATTTCGAGGTGTTACCCAGCCGTCATGTAACGTGATGTAAACTTGAAAACTATCACAATCGAGGGGATTTAGGTACCTGACAACACATGCCAAATTTTATTGGGGTACGACCATTCCTTCTTGGTGAAAAATGGCTTGAAACATGCTCAAAATCACTTTAAGGATGTTAGCTACTGCATGCTACTGCTACTGCTACTGCTACTACTACTAACATCTAATTCGTCAGTTTCAATCGGCCCGCGATTCTGACCAGACGGGTGGGGCTACAATGTTCATATTTTACATGGACATTAAGGTTATAGTAATATAGTCTCTTTTGAAAAAAAAAGTTGAAAAAGTTTGTTGGAAGGCTTCCAAATAAAGGTTTTAAAACAAGCTTTAAACACTAGACATACAATCAACAAGTAACTATAGTTACTTGACACTTGTTGACGCTATAAGCAGAGTTAGGCGGGAAAGTGCGATACGTACACAAATGGCGGACATTTTAAATTTTTCTTCTTTGTGTGGAACGAGAAAAGGTGTCATTATACTCTCATAAAACAAATCAGAAACCGTCCCTGGCCTAGGCCCAGATGAAGAAAATTATTTATAATACAACAGTGTAGGTCTAAAGTTCCATTAGGCTATAGGACTAGATAAATAAATACTTACACTACATGTTTGACAAGCCCTAGGCCTTTCTTAGCCAACCCTAGGCCAGCACAACCTTGTTCTGACACACATCCCGTACAAATAACTAGTTTTGATTACCAAAAGCCTAATGCAGATAAATAATGGTATGATAGTCCTAGGCTATTCCTAAATTTACGGCAATAATAAGCTTTTCCATTTCTTTTAATAAACTCACGCAATCTCCTGTCACTTTTAATGAAAATGTAAAACAAAAGATGGTGAAAATTTTCAATATTCATTTGATTATCTGATGATTTACATGCCTGTGGATGCAGTGAAATAGGTGTCAAATAACATTAGTTGTGCGTTTGTTGTTGCATGGGAAAGTTTTAATTGGATGTGAGTTGCACCTATACCCAGGATGTATACATGAATCCGGGCCTAGATATTTTACATCCTATTGTTATTGCTAATACCATAGAAATTAAATTAACTTTGATAAAATTATTATAGTTTAACAAATAATTTTGCATTGGAACTTGAAAAAGTAATGAGATCACACACATAACAAAAACTTGTAGAAATACAGCTTAACCTTACACACTCAAAAGAAATGAGATCTAAAAAAAGGGCCAAGCTCATCTACCCTTCCACATTTGCGCATTCTTAATTCATAAACGTACAGTGTCCCATAACAGCATCCTCGAAAAGCTTGGCAAAATAAAATTTGCATGTTATTACGTTTAATTAATTAGAAAAAAGAACTTGGTTGAACTATTACGTTTAAATTAATAATCGCAAATTCTATTTTGCCAAGCTTTTCGAGGATGCTGTTATGGGACACTGTACGTTTATGAATTCAGAATGCGCAAATGTGAAGGGTAGATGAGCTTGGCCCTTTTTTTAGATCTCATTTCTTTTGAGTGTGTAAGGTTGGCTGTATTTCTACAAGTTTTTGTTATGGTGGACTAATTATCATATTTGTAGGCTATCATTAAGCTACCATAAATCAAGTTTAATAAGTGATGTTAACTGGGTACAGAAAACTGTATTTTTAGCCCTAATAAGGAAAACGTATTACAAACCATAACCACCACAGATAAGCTTACCAAGAAGTGACAAACTTTAAACTAAATTTTGATTAGAATAACATGGTCACAATTAGGTATCAAAGTTATATATGTTTACTTTTCTTAAACATGTCTCCGTAGTTACAATGTAACAGTATAACTTATTGGCCTTGTAGTCTCCCGCCAAGAGGTAGACCAGTCGTCACAGGTGATGGGGGTGAACTCGTGGGCGCCAGCTGGTTAGCTCCCCGGGGAAGGGGTCCCCTAACACCACCCACGTTTTAACAATAAATACTTGCACGCCTGGATTAATATACTCGACAAATATTACAGTTTTCACTATAGCGATTTGTTTTTGGCGGTATTTCGTGAGAGAAATTAAAAACATTTGATCGTTGACAAAGAAACCACATGCAGCGCATATCTACTTTTGAAGAAGCTAGCTCAATCAATCAATAAATCAATAATGTTCAATCATTTTATAATTTTTAAATTACGATTTTCACTTGCATTTTAATAGATATACGTCATAAATCATAACTTTTTAATACATTCTAACGTTCTAAAACATCAGTAAAATGCTATACTTACAGAATTTTTGAAATTTCTGACCAAACTAAGTACAGATACCCATGTTTGTAACAAATTAAATAGAAAATAGAAAATTTATTCTGAGATATTTGGATCGGTATCCCAAAAACGTTAGTTACAAAAAAATCATAACATGCGGTTAAAGTAATAATATCCCTTCTAGAAAAATATAAAAGCTCCAACAATACTAATTAGAATTACCATATTTGTAGGCTATCAATAAGCTACCATAAATAAAGTTTAATGAGTGATGTTTACTGGGTACAGAAAACTGTCTCTTTAGCCCTAAGGGAAACGCATCATAAAACATAACCACCACCACCTCAGATAAGCTTACCAAGAAGTGACCTGTACACCCCCTTTCTCGAACTTGCAATGCGCCCCAATGTATATAGAAGGATCCGTGCTGTCTTTATCTTGGGCCTCGGCTAAAGTTTTGATTGCAGTGAACTCCTTAGCTGATCTTATGTTGACGAGGTGGGCTCCATCTTCCTGGCAAATCTTAGACGCTCCTACCCATGAGCTGATTCCAAGACTGCTAGAGTCGTAGTACTTGTAGGCGCCGACACCGGGTACTAGCTCGTAGCCTCGAGGCAGGGCTAGAACAAGTACCTCGTATGATAGCTAGATGTAGCCTAAGGCAGGGCTAGAACAAGTACCTCGTATGATAGCTAGATGTAGCCTCGAGGCAGGGCTAGAACAAGTACCTCGTATGATAGCTAGATTGTGCGTGAAAGCTTCATGTGTACCAAGGTTCTACTGGTATTTCGGTGAATTTCAAATGAGGATGACGAAAATCCGCAAGGAGATTTAGAAGACCAAACAACCACATGTAATCTAATTGGATGTGTAGGATGTCATAGCCAGGTGGCAGGGTCAATTTGGCAGTAGTATTGGATAATGGAATGTGGGTTACTGATAAATTGTCTCCAATACACATACCAGATTATTTCTAAATATCAAAATGAACAAGATGGTATAGTATCAAGTAGTTTTGACGATTTTTTGTCGTGTTATCGGCAAAATCAAATTTCTCGAAAATCCCAAAGTTTCAAATAAGTATATGTTATTCCTAGGATGGGGTCGGGCAGAATAAAAGTCCTGACATGAAGTGGAAACTTGAGACACTCACCTTTCTTCGTGGCCATCTTCCACGTCCCCCCAGGTTGACAGGCTATCTCCGAAGCTGGTACCTTCCCGTTCTTCATGACCGTAGCTTTGAAGACCGCCTGAGCCCTGGTTCCGACCTTCGCCTCCGTGCAAGCTATCTTCCTGCCCCGGTCCTTGCAATCCACACGCATCGTCTGAGGGGTCAGCTTAGGACAGGCATTGTCGTCGACGTCGTCGTCGTCTTGAAGCGTCGCGCCCTGTTGGAGAACACGCAGGACTCTAGACGGTGTATGTAGTTTGGGAGGGGAATCGAATGGTGCAATTTATTTACTTTTTCTCGGTGAAGATTAAGAGGAGTCGCTGAGGCTGGCGCGGAGACGGGTTCAGCTTTCAGTTTTTTTCGGATAATCGGTTTATAACTCCGTTATCAAATTTCACACTAACGTAAATAAAGAATAAATCCATGCTATCCAGTACGCGTATTTCTAAATTAATTTATTGATTTTGAATTAAAAATTAGTGAAATCACCGAAATTTACTCCATTTTGGTCAACTTCGGGAATTTATTCCAAGTGTACAGATTTTTTAAACTCAAATTTGCATACTGGATATCAACGTTTAAATCAATGTGAACGCGAGGTTAATTTGTTCTTATCTTAAGATAAACGTTTGGTGGGAATTTCCAGAATTTTATTGGAACCCATGTTTTATATGTCCCATTTTTTCATGTTTTGGACTTATGTCTGGCAATGGATTTTTAAGTCTGAATTTTTGCAACCAGTTGCGGATATCAATATAAAAGTACTTTATTAACATTCATGCAAAATTTGGCAATGATATTACCAACCGTTCAGCAGAAATCATCAACACCTGAGTGCGCGCATGAGTTGGGCCAAGCTCAGCGTCCCCTCTTAAGGCCACACGTTTTATTTAACGAATTAACATAGGAGGACTAAAGCTGTGTCTAAATGCTCCGTATTCATCTAAGTTCTAAAAAGATTCCCAATCAACAAGGAAAGTGACGTCACAAGCAGTCTGCAGTGGAGCTGTGCGGGGCTGGCTAAGTAGGAGTAGTATTTTAGACTGTGTTTAGTTTGTTTAGTCTTTATTTGAATACTGTACCATTGCTACTCGGGAGACCGTATGACAGTAGTGCTACGAGCGGTGCACCTCAACGAATTTACAGTCTGCCCCTTCATTCATGCATGAAATTATTTTGTTATGCAAATAAATGAGGCTGTGAGATGGCTAAATCACAACCCCATGCTCAAGGCGAGCGCTAGACTGCCAACTATCATCAGACCTAGTACTATTTAAACTCCATGTTCAGACATTCTTTTCTTTTTTGTAAAATTTTCTGATTGTTCAAATTACAACACACAACACTGATGCACCTGTTGTTTAACTATAAAACATTAATTAAATAACAGTTACTTGTTACAGTATTGAATTTCGAGACAATAATACGGACACAATCGTGGCTGTTCTAACCAAGTGTGTGTAAGTGAACGAGATCGCTCGCAGTGCTCTCTTTCTGTCATGCGGTCTCCCAATCAACAACTTTCAAATTGTATATTTATCAATAATTTTAGTGGAATTATATAATCAAGCTAATCAGTCCTATGTGAATAACTTATTTTTGTGTGATACATGATGATGAGTTATCTGTTCAACACAATGTGTTGCAATAGAATACAATAAAGGACAATTTACAATTTTGTTATTAATTACTGATTTATACAGGATTAAAACCCACATACATTGGAGTCATATCCTTCGTAATTCTTGCGAGTTATCTATTCAACACAATGTGTTGCAATCTATCAGAAAAAACTAATGCAAATTTAACTATTTGTATTGTACATCAGTTTGTATAACTGAATATGATAGACGTTAAACAAATAAAATATATATTATCATCTGTAATTCTTACCTTTATAAGTGCGAGTAAAAGGCAGCCTAGTGTCAGCCAATAAACTCGTCCATTCTTCATTGTCTTACTTCGTTTCCCCGCCAGTACAGAACGTTAGTAAGAGAGCAAATGATGTTGCTTCAATGTTTGCACGTACACGAGCTAATGTGAGGTGGCAGGTTTCTGGTTACTAGTGCGCTAGTGATACTGTCAGCATGCGAGCGTAGCGTGTTAGGGACACATCAAACTAAAGCATCCTGCCATGCCAGAGAGCGATTAAGTTTCAGTTATCAAACGATTTATTGCTCTGTCGGTTAACATTTTGTATTTTATAGTTCTTTTCAATTTTATTTGTTAAAACACACTTTTGTTTAAGTTAAGGTCATACCTTGACGCATTTAAAAAAAGTTGGTTTCTATAATGAGTCGTCGTGCCTATATAAGCCGTCGATGACTGCAGCCAGCGTAATAATAATCATGGAGATTAGTTTGATATAGTTTATGGTAGAATATGTATTACGAAATGAATAAAATGTAATAAAATTACGTTTTGTTATGGTAAGGGGTAGAGTGGGTAAACGCTTTGCCCCGAAACGCACGTATACCGCTAGCTAGTGTAGACGGAGGGTTAGAGAGCTAGGGTAACGGTTTCGTTCTCCTTGACGTCTGCTCGGCAGTCTGGGTTAGTGAAGGAACCTATATGACTGTCAAGGTCACACCGTCATTTCGGATGAGACATAAAGCCGTTGGTCCCCTTAGTACTTTTCGACGGGAGTAGGCTACGTGCCGGTACCGGGTATCTCCTCCTCCCTTCTTCATCATCATCATCATCATACATCACTGATCACTGGTTCACTCTAAAATGGCGGTAAACGCAGTATGTGGCCAATTTACAAAATAAATAAATAAATAACTTATATAATTTTGACAATGAAAGAAATAATGCATATTCTTAAATAGTTGATTCATAAAAAATATCACATTTATAAGCAAATAAAACAATATGTAAAGACGAATTTGTAGCAAAATTGCGTTGCGTTGGTTTGTGGGGTAATTTTCGTAAAGGATTGCGTTTATGTAATCTCATTGTGCCAGTATATTCGTAGTAGTAAGGCGATTATTGGCCTCGTACAAGGTGACTCAAAATAAACACAATACAATAGGAAACTTGTATAGAGTCTCTCTTCAGATGACAACTGGGTGGTAATGGTGTTAGAACAAATTGTGAAAGGAAAATTCAAAGGGCTGAAAAAGCGGACCTTATCACAGTATTTTCCTTAACGACTGAAGAAAAAGTTTAAAAACTTTCAGTCAGGTCTACCAATGGCGGGAATATATCCGCGACCTCTCGAATAAAAGTTTCACGCGCTTCGCATAGACTAGAGTTCGGTCAGACGAGGGTGCGAGGGTAGCTGGAAGGGAAAGTAAACTTTTTGAGAAGGGTTAGCTAAGCCTAAACCAAGAACACCTTCGTGCATGCTGTGAATATCATCTTGTGGCTCAAAGCACATAGTTTGGTTGCCAGAGGGTCATGGATAAAGATGCAACATACTTCAGACATGAATCAGGCTCAAAGGAAAGTGTCTACTTAGCTTGAAGTCAAAGATAGTCATGTGCGTAGCCGACTTTGACAATCTTACACACAATCTTGCACATAATAAATTCAAGTTGTTCTGCATCGGCTTTGTTGATTCTGGCGTTGATACGCGGGTGTTCGCACTGTCCATACCACTGATTGCTGTATTTCCTATTAAAAAATATCGATCTTTGGTTGGTTGTCGCTCACTCGTCGATTGCGTCGGAGCCTACGGGGTTGGCTTGGTCGCTTTGGTACTTTAATTTCCCCCACTGAAAATCAGTTATATAACTGAGTGGGTAGACTCTATATACGAATTTATTTATTTATTTATAAAAGAAAACTTGAATAACAAAAGTATAAATGATAAAGTATTATTAAAACCGAGGCTAGATCCTCAGGGCTTAGGAAGGCATGCTACAGTAGGCCTACGGTAGAGCAATCTACACACGTTTTAACATTCAATATAACAATGAGCACACTTAATCTGTAAATATGATAATCTCTAACAATAAATTGTTTTGTCAATTATTCTACATTTATAAAATAAAACATAAAACAACATTGCTCATTTGTGTAATGATGATTGAAGTTGATACATTGTGAGCATTTAAAATAAATCAGAGTTTACAGTAATAATATGTTGTGCAAAACAAAAAATATAAAACCCATCATAAAACGTGGATCAAACAGGATTTCGCTCTTGCCGGGAGGACGCCAATAATTAACCAGTGAACCTCAAATACCGGAATGGTAATATATTTTTGGTTGTGAGTGAATAATTATGTAATTTTGTGAACCGTTACCGCTATCTAGTGGTTTTTATGTTTAGTTCATTTGTTTTATTTCCATAAATATATTATTTGTTACAAAACGTAGTTCGTTACAAATAATTTACCCTATCGGGTTATAGTTGAAGAAATAAAGAGTTTTTACTTTTTACACATAGAATTTTAGATGATTAAGTAATACAAAATAAGAATTAGACAAACAATAAGGACAAAATAGAAAAAAAGCAAAAAGCAAATAGCAAATCAAAGTACGAAATCCGTCGAGTGGGTTAAATCTTAGTTTAAGAGATAAATGTTTTGATTTTTGATTTGTACATCTTTCCAGAGACACAATTGTCAATTACTTTCATCTTAACATTTATTAAAGCTGTTTTATTTAAAATCATTTCGCTTTAAAACTGTTCAGTCGTCTTATTAAACCTGTTCAAGACGATATTAAATCTGTTGAGTTTCTTCATTTCAAGTGCGTGTACAGTCCAAATACCATTCAATTGTAACAACGTATACTGATGGAATTGGTCTTAATCCATTAATTGTTTTTTAAAGACATGTCCCATATAAATTATTCGTTTAATTGATTGATTGGATATTGCTTAACATCTCATATTAATGCGTTAAAGCTATTCGAGACGATGAGTGGACTTCAATTTTTTTTGTAAAAAAGCTCCTCGCACATAACTGATATTTGATCCTCTATTACCTCACATTCCACTATTATTCTAAACGTTCCAGACAGGCGTTCTCGCCATACTTCGCTTTTCTACGCCCCAGCTGCCAAGTAAGACATTTCGAAATATTCATTGATCCTAAGAGCTTTTGGCCTCCACAACATTCCACAACTTTAAAAAATATATGTATCTTCAATGCAATGCTCATACTATCAAGAGAATATGTAGACCAACGGAACTAATGAAGAGTATGAAATAGTGTTAATTTACTTTCTGTCTTTTTGTTCATTTATCTCTACATAATTTGCTATTCAATCATAGCTCTTTGTGCATAAATAATCATGTCTTGTAAGTTACAAAAACATTACCCATTAAGGCTATTTTTTACTTTTAAACTTAGCTTTATGATAATAATTTATCTAATTCACACACATTTATTATTATATTCAACGTTCTCTGGATTTTACTGCAATAAATATCTATCTATCTAAAAATAACATCTGTTGTTAAATGAATACATAATAAAAAATAAAAATACCCTTTTTACCCTTATCACTGATTGCTTCACTATCACCTAGTTACGGATTTCACCCCGAGGGCCTCGAATCAAAGACCCCGAATGTTTCCAGGAGTTATTTTGTAATTTTTTCTGCGCGGTTCCCACACAAAGAGAACTCGTTTGCGTATCATGCGCTGCAATTACTTCTACGGTGTGATTAAGCTCTTACAATCCGCAGTGAAAATCCGGGTAGGGTTTATAAGATGCATATCCGAGATTCTACACATATCATTGTGTGAAACGCACGTAAACATTTAACACACCGTTTAGGAGTTTTATATTTACTGTGACAATCAAGATAAAAATTAAAAATATCAAGAATAAATTGTGTTTATTTATTTATTTGATGAGTATGATCCTGTGAAGATATAAAAATGAAGGACAGTAAATAAATCTATGATTACACAATTGCTCAGTAAAATTAATAACTTACAGTAATTGAACACGTATAGATATCATATATTAAAATACATATTATATAAAATAAAAACTGAGGCATAAAAACTTTACACACTAAGAGTGGTTAAATTCAATAATAAATGTGGACCTATTGTATTCTGTTTAAATATTTCGCCTAACGCTTGAGTGGAATAAATAAGGATTTTAGAAATAATTGGATGAGCGTAGCGAGCGAAGCGAAGATTCCATTCTACTACACTGGAGAAAAAAATCCGGAATGTTTTTTTTTTTTTTTTTTTCTTTTTATTTTTGTCTGTTTGTCCGCACGATTCCGGCTAAACCGATACTCCGATAGAGATAAAATTTTATGTAGGCCTTCGAAATCTCTGAACTTAGAACTGCCACGTTTTTGAGCCCCAATCGGAAAATTATTTCTCGTGAAAATCGTAAATTTTACGATTTTTTTTATTTTTAAAACAATTTTTGACTTATAACACCTACATGCTTTATCCGATTGTAATGATTTTTTCGCAAAAACCTTAATTTTTTGAATTAATATATTAGTGTGAAATTTGAGCGCAATCGAGAAATTATTTCTTATAAAAATCGCAATTTTACGATTTTTTTTAACAATTACGATTAATAAACTAAAAAATTAAAAATTTAATTTTTAATTTGATTTAATTTAATTTAATTTAAAAAATCAACTATAATGATTTTTCCACAGAACAACAGAAAATTCGCATAACACATGGCAGCTCAATGCACCAATTACGCTCATCCAACAACGCGGCGGGACTTATGCGTTTTCCTAGTTTATTTTACACTTTACATTATTTTTCATAGTCAAGTGTGATATTTTTTTTAATCAAAAAACAATGTGCGTGTTTTTTAACCAGTTATTTAATTGCCTTTAAGTTTAACAAAGTTGTCCATAAAGTGGACAAAGCAACTGAAACCGAAATTTCGGTCTTGTTTGTTAGGTATATGAAGGCAACCCGATAGCCAAAAAAGGTTCCTAATTTAAAAAAATGTTTATTTTAAAAAAAAAAATGGTGGAGGTGCCGGTCCAGATTTTGCATTACTCGTGTGAGTGGACACAAGATTATAAAATACGAAATCAAAAGCAATTTGTGTATTTTCGGGGTGAAATTGAATTTTTCAGCGTTTTATTTTTATTCTTTACAACTTTAATACATTATCCGTTTTAGAATGCCGCATTGAACAGTCGTTTTCTGTTGGCCCGTCCGGAAAACCCGAAGCAGTTTACTATCGGTACCCGAACCCGACTCGATGTCAAAACATCTACACGCACAGCCGTTATAAACACCAATTAGAGAATGTATCAATCTTTAAATTCACAATTCAAATTAAGTTGTCTGTCACAAAACGTCGCGTTCATTTAAAAAATATTCAAACGAAACAGTATTTGATATTGACTCTTGCCTAAAAGCCTTCCAGTTTGAATTTTAAATGCGTCCGCATAAAAAAAATACACCACAAGAATATAAATCTGTTTTAAACGTTTGCCTTTCAGCAAAAAGCCTGTATGCGTCGGTCTAAACTATGGACTATTCTTCTCTCCCATCGGCAGTATGTAAATATCCTACACACCGCAATAGAGAAACATACAAGAATAACGATTTATCAACAATGAACGCCGGTAGAAATTACACTTGTGTGTTACTCTAAAATGTTCAGTGCCCATTATAAAAGCGTATCCACGCAGTTTTATTTACGTGCGTTGCTACGTTGGTAAACATACATAAGTTAGCTTAGCTCATGTTGCAATGTGTTACTAAATGCCCACATGAAGTTGGAGTGTTTGTTTTGTTAGGTAGTGAGGTTGGTAAACGTGTTTTGTCCAGGGATTATAAAACAAACCCTGTTGATGTTCATCTGTTTAGCAAATAATGCAGCAATGGTGGGAGAGTGTGAATTCTGGTGCGTTATTAATTGTACAGGAATAGTCACAAACAAAGTGGAACAATAGAAATATAATTTTTTTCTTTATACACAATTAATTCTATGTTATTTATAGAACGATATGTTTCCAGTGGTGCACATGTTAAATACATGTGACTCGTTAATACTTTTAGAAGTACTACTAAATTAGACAAGGCTTTTTATTTGTTAAAAATTAAATTAAATTTAAAAAAACTATTGGAATCACAAGTCTCGTATGAGACTAAGACATAAAACTAATATAAAAATATCGTAACTATCTTCTTTCTAACCATGCATATTTTTAATCAAGATTTAAAACAATCTCGCAAATATT
This sequence comes from Sweltsa coloradensis, assembly GCA_024449915.1. Taxonomy (NCBI): domain Eukaryota; kingdom Metazoa; phylum Arthropoda; class Insecta; order Plecoptera; family Chloroperlidae; genus Sweltsa; species Sweltsa coloradensis. Next base: position 256,537 of record JAMZAV010000108.1, on the reverse strand, counting down.
GTCTACAAATAAAAACGTGGATTCAAATCTTAAAAAATTTCAGTTTCATTTTGTACCCTTAAATCTATTTGTGCAAAAATGTAAATTAATGACACCTGAATCGGTTTATATGATGGATTAAATAAAAGTCGCCGTATATTTTTATTTTAAAACAAAATGAAAGGAATAAATACAATGTCAAAAGTCACAAAGTCAAACTTGAACATAAATTTTAACCCTTATATTATGCGTTAGCAGCCGGAATGAACAGCTCATATGTACAGAATAACATAAATAATCGCAAGTTTCATCAACATCGGAGTAGCCAATTAACGAAAAACAATTTTAAATAAGCGTACATTAATTTTAAACTCACCCTTTGATAAAATTGTCATAAAGATGTAGTGTATCCGTAAATAAATAAACCTTTTGTGCTATTCTGCATGAAATTGTAACCGTTTGTTGGATAAAGAAGACTATTATAAAATATGCCCTTTGTAAGTTTTAATGTGTTTTAAAAACAACTGTTTCGGCTCATTTGTAACGTGTGGGACTCTGATTCGAGAGGTCGAAGGTTCGAATCCCGCCAACGGAAATCCTGATTGAAAGTTTCTCCAAGGCTTTCTTCAGCAAGGGATTGAGTCCAGTAAAAATCCTCCGGACATTACCTTTGTAATCGTCCTAGTTCTTAAAATTCATCATAACACGCCCGAAGAGAGGCATCCACTGCACACTACACTGCACTGCTAGGCAGGTATCCTGTGAAAAATTAAAATAAAATTGTGTTTTTAATATATTTTTTCATAACCTCAAGACGGAAATGTCTGTTAGTTTCTGAAACGACGTTTATGTTGATTAAATCAATTGTATAACATATTAATCCACTTAATTGTTAGTAATAAAACTGAATTCTTGTTACTAATACATTAGAATGACAAAGACAAGATAAACACCACACATGTAGCTTGGTTAAAGTAACAACCCAACTTAACTCAAACATTGTTTAATATTTGCGTTCACACTCTACATCCTGTTGCAACAGAACCGTCACGTTTACACAGCATATACGCCTAGTGTTATGTGAAGGTGTGAACTAAATTGACTAACAGTCTAATGACAAAGTAAATCTCTAGACAGAAGTTAGACCGAGTAGTGAAGTCTAGTTCTCAATTATGTGGCCACTGGAGAGTCAGCTAGACAGTTTTAGTTAGGTAAACATTGTATGCATCAGATGGAAGGTCCTAGTAAACAACTAGCTTCATTAGTGTAATCTAGAGGTTGAGTGGGAAGGGGGGGGGACATTGTGTTATCTTTGTTGACGGAAATTAATTAAGTTTGTATATGAAAAAACTAGGGAGCGAAGCTTTTCAATATGCATCACTTATATATCCCTCTATTTATCTGTGCTTGTGTCACGTTTGACAATAAAAACCGAACATGACCACCAATTAACATGCGTCTTTGGTGACCGTGGGTGTAAAGGGGTGGGAAAAGTCTCCCAGAAAGATGAAATAGTTATCTATATGACAACTCCACTATCATAGAAAAGACTAGGACAAGCGAAACAATAAATAACGTGGTAGAAAATCTCATATGAAGTTCTTATGAACTAGGTATATTGGTAGACAAGACTTGTTTGTTGATTTTGGCATATACCCGTTTGTTTGTGGTTAACACTTATTTTCCGTAAGTATGCTTCAGGTGACTAACTAGGTATATTGCAGTTAGAACAAGTGTCCGAGGACTGTTTAAGAGGACTCAATTCCTAGAATTCGCATTAACGACTGAGGAAAACATCGGAAAAGACCTTCAGTCAGGATTGGCGGTCTCGACGGGATTTGAACTCGGGACCTCCCGAATCAGAGTCGCGCGCTATGCTTGAGCCACGTTCCTGTTGGTTTGGTTACTAAGTATCTCAATGGCTAAATTACAAAATCATTATGTAACTTTTTGTAACTATACAAAATGCGTATATTTGCTAAATGTAAAACCACTACAGGACTGTTGAGAATATTGTCATGTGAGTTCAATCTTTACAAGTGTCCCTGTTGGCCCATGTGACGACGGTAGTGCGTTATTTTGCTCTGATTCGGAGAAAGACGGGTTTTCTTAAGAAAGCTCTATCTTTACCTTATGTGTGTAGAAAGCCGCAGACAAAATATATTCATTGAAGATTTGAGAGGAGCTGAATATAGCCCGCAGTTCGTGCCTTATGAGCTGATGACCATTCTATTGCGTTACAAGTTTCATATTGTGAATTGTGTGAATGAATTGACATTTAATACAACAAAACATATTTTATTCACTTCTTCGTTATAGTCCCTAGAGATTTTCACAATCAACTAGCAGTGACTTCTTTACTTTTCCAAAATTTAAACTTAATTCCGAATCACCCTGTATGGCCAAGTTGGTTTTAGACCCGGGGGCTTTGAATTATTCATCAGGCACCTCCCGCCCCCCCAACCCCCATCCTCACCCGCAAACACCCCAAAAAACAGACAAACTTTGGATGAATGACCAAGACCCACATGAAGGTGCTAGCGGACACTTCTCTACACCACCAATCTTGATTCTAAGCAATGGAAAATGCAATTTCGTCTACCCTTTAATGGAAAGTTCCTGAAATAGTAATTTTGAAAGTCTACCAGCCAGTTTTTATATTGACTTTTTATTGTTGATGTTAAAGTTTATTTAGTTATTATTTTGTAATTATACACGTTCCATTGTTAGGACCTATTGTTATTTAAGTATTGGTTGTTTAAGGTGTAAGGTTTTCTCTTGTTTCAGTATCAAAACAAGTTATATAAGGTGTAAATGTAATAATATATTTCGTGGCAATGTTGCTACCATGACAACCGTACAAAAGTTTAAGAACTCTCATTCAAATATGCGAAGCGGGTATTTAAAAAAATGTCGGCTATCTTCATTGTTTCCTAAATTTCCATAGTATAGGAGCAAACGATTTGTATACCCCATATAGTAAACAATTCAAAATCTCGTTCAAGATTCCTTGCATTCAAGAACGAAAGACTACCATAAAAGTATTTTTACATCAATTATTTACATTTTGACTATATTTGTAGTTAAAGTGAAGGGAACTTGAACAAAGCAACATTAAGCGTTTGAATGGGGCGTTACCGCCGGCTATTTCCAGCCTTTATAAAATCACTTTGTAGGCAATGACAAATGATTGGCAGATAATTCAGTCCGGAAAGTCACTCTTTTGTCAAGGGGTAAAATGGAGTTTGTATGTGAGCTATTTATTCAAAATTGAAAACATTCAAAGGCTGAAGGGTATAAACTGAAATGCGGTTTTGTTTGATGAGAACAGAGTTAACGTACAAATAAAATAAACAAAACAAGTAGGTTGTTCGATTTTCAGTCGTTTGAATTTAGTTCGTAGATTGCTCACACTGAGTGCGCATTGCTCACTGTCTACAAGCGAATAAAAAGGCAATGTAGAAATGCAAACACTGGAAATGCACACCTGAATTGAAGTGAAAAGCAAAAATGGTTTAATACTCATAAATATTGATACATTTTAATTAAATATGAGATAAAAACTCATAAACATACGATTTTTCGTCGATTGAATTTAGTTCGAAGATTGCACAGAGTGCGCTTCGCTGGCAAATACTTGGTCAACGTGGAATTGATAATAAAGCAAATACGCTCCGGAAATGTAATAAAAAGATAAAAAATCAACAACACAATCATATTTTTGATCAATTTAATTAAATATTAGATACGTACTAAAAACATACTAGAGTATAACTAGTCAAATTAAGTTTAGGAAAAAAAAAACAGCTCAAAAGCGATGCACTGTTCTATGAATTAACATGAAACAAAAATAAAAAATAATTAACCATACGTTCAAATCAATCGAGAATACTTTTTGTTTTGTAATTATTCAGCTATCTGGGGCAATCCAGATACAGACTGGCATGTAAGACTCAATTAAGTAAACAGTAGTAATAGAGATAATAATTAAATATCAGTTTCATAATTTATATTTCTACTAGTACATGCCAAGGAACAGAACGTTGCTTGCCTCTTGTTGGTGTTTATTTGATCGGTTAGTTTGCAAAGGACTGTCAGACTTATTGATTTCAAAGATAGTTCCGGTACTAGTTTGAACCACATTGTGTACAGAAAACCTACACATACTGATCAGTACGTGAGGGCTGACTCAAACCATCCGTTCCATGTAAAGAAGGGCGTGATGAAATGTCTTTCTGTAAGAGCGACATCTAACTGCTCTTCACCTGTTTTGTTGAACCAAGAACTGGCCTACGTTAAATGATGCTTTCTGTGATAATGGATATCCAAGTCATCTGGTTCGAAAAATGATTACACCAACTACAGGTAGGACTACGCAAGTGTTGACAGACATTAGTCAAGTTCTAGATCCTCCAAAGATTAAAAAAACAGTTGTACTGGATTACTACCCAAACCTATCAGAAAAAATCAGACGTTTACTTTCTCCATTTGGAATACGAACAGTTTTTCAATCTTCCAGAACCTTAAGAAGTATATTGACAAAAACCAAGCCCTTGAACGTATCACAATCGTCGAAAAATGCAGTGTACTCAATCCCATGTCAGTGTGATGCCATCTACATCGGAGACACGAAGAGACCTCTGGAAGTCAGGTTGAAGGAACATAAAAACAACGTTGCACAGCACAAGGTATACTCCTCAAAACTAGCAGAGCACGTCTATGAACATCATCATTATGTGAACTGGGATGACGCTTCAATCATTCTACACGAAGCAAATACACATAAACGGAGACTAAAGGAGGCTGCCTTGATGTCTGTAGCTGATGATGTCATCAGTGCTCCCAGCATTGACTTCCCGGCGATTTGGAAGGGGTTTGTCCCCAAGCCATAAAACTATTGTGGCATGATTGTGGTATAATTTTTAATTTTTATTTGAATATATTTTTTATTGAGATCAAGATGGCAGTGTTTGTTAGATGTGTCGACCTTGGCTGGGAGACGGAGTTTTATGTTTTGTTTGGTTTGTTGCCTTTTGAAGGGTACTGAAAGTACCCGAAATATTGCTTTTCCATTAATTTAATATAATAATTTACTAAAAGAACATGCCGAGTCCAATTATTGATTATAATTATTAGACTGTCAAGGGATTGTTCAAGAGACATTAACGCGTCAAGAAAACCTCAGGTAGGATTGCCGAAAGCACGATTCGATCCGCGACCTCCCGAATCAGAGTTTCACACATTACTCTTGAGATACTTGAGTATTTCGGTTTCTCCTTCACGTCGTATAACTGATGTATCAAGAGTGGCCGTGATAACATCAACCAGCTCTGACTGCCGATCAGATAACCTCCCGTCTGACGTGCGACTGAACCTCGACTGACCCGGCTATGAATACAGAGTGTACGAGTCCAGTTTATCATTCAGTCCAGATCACGTCCAGCAGTGATGGTCCTACCTTCATCAACATACTTGGGGTTTTGGAGTTTTACAAATATCATAAATATTGGTTTCTTTTCGTGGTTTATAATGTTATTTATATAATTAATTGTTACAAAATTAAATTGTAAGTTTATAAATAATTACAAATAAGTTTTGTTAAGTACATTTATTTTAGGTAACAGTAAATTATAGGCAAGAGTAATGATTTTATTTTTTACCAAACGAGTGTGTTGAATTCTCATTTAATCCTATTTTTTCCATATTTATTTCCCACAAAAAAAATCGTTGGGTGGTTAGGGGGGGGGGGGGGAGTAGCGATTTCTTTAGTGGTAAGAACTGTCGTTAGAATAAAAGTTCACCAAAAACACAATTTTGTCAGTACGGATCGCCATAGATTTAATTCCAAAATAACCAGCGAAAATAATACCTGATGTTAGACCCGGCACCTCCACCAAAATCTAAAAAAAATGTATTTATTTATTCATTTAATCATTTGAACCTGTTTTCAATCTTTAATAAAATTAATACGTGAGATAAGCTTATAAAATAGTTAAAAAATATATGACACCGGAGATAGTTCAAAATGTAAAAGTGTAATGATCTGATATACAAATCAATAAAGTATCAAAACATACAAGGTAACATTACAATGTAACTGAAGAGAAGCTGATTTAATTTGTATGATGAACATCGACGAGTTAATTATAAACATTATTCCTTGGTAAAACAGAAACATTTAGTTCATAAATATATGAAATTCATAATAAAAAACTTGTGTTTGTGAAAGAGCTATAAACACATTTATATTTTATTCAGTGAGCATCGATCTTGTTCAAATGGATAAAACCACCACAAGAAGATCATAGTGTAAGACCATTTTAGCTGAGAGAGAGAAAGGGAGAGAAAAGTATATTTGCACAATTTAACATAATTACCTAACAATTATTTCTACAAAGTTCATTTGAATTGCAAATTCAAAACTGAAGTAAAAAATTATTTCCGTGTTTTCTTCGCTTCAATATTAGTAAGATAGAAAATTTAATCATACAGTTTAGGCATTAGAAAAAAATCAAAGGATAGACTGTGGAAATAAAGAGATACTTCCAATGGATACATATTTTGTAGGCACAGTTTTTATTATTATAACGTAAGTAATCAACCATAATAACACCGTGAAATAATAATGTACATGCCACATTTAAGGTAGTTGATGAAAACCTAAATATGTAATGGACTATGTGTTGGCCAATTCAAAATATTTCTTACAAAAAGTTAATTTTAATGAGGCATCATTAAACCTTACTTCAATAATCACATCCTTTTTAACGTCGAGAGGAATGAATATGTTAATATTTTCTAAATGAATGAAGACGTCATTACCAAACGTAAAATAAATTCTCTACTCGCCACTGGCTCGGGGCTGCAATCTGTCACTCAAGAGTTCTATACACTAATTGGAGATAAAGTTCAGTCCGAACCATGAATTCAATACGGCCAGTGGTAATGGCCCGTTGATAAAACCACAATTTAAAATATTTTCCTTATACATCTTTCTACAGCAAAAATTACTATCTATTTACTGAAACTAATTACCACATCCTAAGGACAGAAAGTAATGAGCTCATTTTATGAGAAACTTTTTATATTTTTATGTCTCGATTCCTGTATTTAGATCCATTTGAGCCAAAGTATCTTTACCTATACCTAGATACTTTCAAGAAGTATCTTACCCAACTCTGGCTAGTGGCTAGAACTGTGGTGTCGATGATCGGGTGAGATCCTAGCCAAGGGCTGGTAGGGTCGAAGAAGAGTCTACCAGTGGCCTAAGGAGGCACGAGATGTCGGTAGGAAAGTAGGAATAGTGGTGTAGGAATTAAGTAACTTGGCTAGAGTAAACAGTTGATAATACATAGTGTGCTAGATGTAATCAGTGAGTGCTGATGTATTTCTCCTTGTCAATCCCCGACAAGTAGTAAAAGTCTTTTTAGAATCGAAAAGCAGAAAGACAAAAATTTTCTTATTTCAGATAGTCCACACAAAATACTGATATCGATACGATATGTGTTTCGTTTTGATAACAAATATTAGATTTGGTTTCTTTAATTGAGTAAATCTCAAACTTCTATCAGAAAAGGAATCTTAAAATATGATGGTACGCTAACAACCAAGAAAATAGCATCTGAAAGAATATTTATTCGATAAAAATTTTAATACGGAAATTATAAAGCTCCCCTATATCTTAACAAATGACTATGAAGAATTGTATAATTAATACGGACCAAAATTTCTGTTCATGCTTTGTTTAGGAAGTTGGGTACAAAACAAACTAGATTAATTTATCAATAATATAGACAACAATGATGTCTGGAAGGTGAGGGGGGGAGAGGATTCCACCACACTCTTGGCTCCCCGGATCTATCGAAGTCGGCTAGCCATGCCTGACGCTTATCCTATATTGTCTCGCTCTTCTCCTTACTTTCTTCTTCATCACGTGATTCCACCAATTCTTCCACGTATTGAAAAAAGCGTGAAAAATTTCATATAAAATAACATAATGGTATATTTATGTACTACGCACAAAAAACTTTATTTTGATGGTGTAAAAAATTACGTTATATAAAACTCATTAGTCGCCATGTTGTAATTGTGACAAAAAATGTGTGAGAATGCTCTCAAACACAGGATTTCGATACTAGAATAAATTAACCCATTTCTCTTATTATATTATTCTTGCAAAGACATGACTTTCATTTATGAACAATGTTATTGCTTTTAAAAAAATTGATGTATTGGAAACAGGAAAAATGGTATGCTATTCTGTTCTCTTTATAAAGTTAATAACAATAAAAAATACAATATTCTCAAAATGAAATGTTACTTCAAACACATTAATTTACAAAATACGAGAATCTGAATCGAGCTTCGTCCAACTGCATGAAGGACAAAGCGACATCCATGAAAATGAAGTATTGTTTCATGACAATCAGTACTGGATTCAAAGTATTTTTTTACATTCATTACTCGATGACAATTGCGAATATAATTCACGCACAGTCATGCAGATTCTAATAAGTTATACGTGGAAATAAAACCGTGTTTTGTGTGCGAGCGGGTTCGTGTCCATCTTCCTGTCAACCTCACTTCTTTACGCACATATTTTCACATTATGTGTGTATAGTGGCCGCAAAAATCGCGGAGCAGATTTTTTTAACAAAGCCAAATAGACATAATACAGACTTTATTAATACATGGAATACAATGGAATATATGGTATGTGTATTATATGACATACAAAGTTCATTTACAGTATAACAATTTTAGCAATTAAAATAAAATTTAAAAAGTTGCGGAACACCTGCCCACGGTACAATGTCTAATCACGTAGTTTGGATATAGGAAAAATTTGTTAAAGGGATGTCCGAAGGCTGTTTAAGACTCACTCCCTTGCATTCGTAATAACGACTAAAGAAAACCTCGGAAAACAAACAGTCAGGATTGCCGCTGGCGAGATTCAAATCGTAAACCGAATCACAGTCTCACAAGTTACGCATGAACTGCCACTCTCAGCAATAATAAATATTATTAAAAAAATAACAAATTTATAAATAACGAACTTTTTTAAATATTTGTTTTCCCATAGATCAAAATACACGTGTCAATATTACATAAATATATTATAACATCGCAAATTCGCAAACGAAAATCCAAACTGAAAGTTTTTTCGAAGATTTCCTCCGTCGTTTAATGCGAATGCAATGAACTTATCCCTCTTAAACAACCCTCGGACATTCCGTTCACAACTTTTCAAATTCCAAAATACCTATATAGACAAAAAGAGGGGTATGCATTGCATCCTGGGCAGGCTTCCCAAGATAAAAAAAAAGATAAAAATTCAATAGGCCAACGGTTTGAAAGGAAGTACATATTGTGATCTACAATTTTGGAGGCTACTGTACTTGTGCTGGTACGTACTCATGATTCAGTGGAATACATCCATGATTTGATATATATTATTTTTATTTCCACCCCGAAGCGATGTATATCGGGCCAATGTACGGTTCAATAAACGTTGATTGTACGCCATATGCTACCTATTCATGGTCGGTTTTTACAACATCAATACAGCTAGTTGGTTTGCTACGTACGGGCGTACATGGAACTGATTGTGTGCGTGTATTGGAAGCGTAATCAATACAAACAACGCCAGGATGTTTATAAGAAAAGTTCCATTGACGTAAGCAGAATATTAATATGCAGTAGCATTGGTTTCAAATTACAATTCAAATTCTGTTCAAATTAACTTTGATTATTGCGTGTTAGTATGAACAGATGATTAACATTTAAATCACTTATTTTATTAATGATTTTTTGTATCGTATTTTTGTAATACACATTTGCATTAAAACATAAAACTCAAAACCACGCAAAGTTATCAAATATGATTAAACTTAGATGTTACCGGTATGTAAAAAAAAAGTCAGTAAGCATATTAAAAAACAATATTACGGGGTTATTATTTATTATATATATATATATTTATATATTATTTATAATAACAAATTACGTAAACTAATTGGACAAACTCACACACATATATTGTACAAGGTAAAGGCTCACTTACAATTATAGTAATTTTATTTCTAATACGGTTTTCACTGTGCCTTGTACTCTTTATAACGCAAATCAAAAGAACAATCACATTTTCAATTTTCATAATTTTAAGTAGCGTAAATCCCAGTTCCCACATCGCCGTAAGAATTTTTTATTACAATAATCCAAACTTTTGATTGGTAATTCATAATTTATTGACATCTCATAGTAATTTACGACTTCTGATTGGCCCGTCATAAGTATAATATTGTTCTTGTTTTAGACGATGGAGCGGAGCGACTGAGGATACAATTCAACTCAAACGGCGCATATTCTGTTCAATCAATCGCTGAACAGATTGCGCTGAAATTTTAAACTGACATCCGGTACGAGTTAACTGAGAACTGCTTACAAAATCAGCTAGATCCATTGCGATTAAGGTGTTTTTCTGAACGGAAAAAGAGGAGTTATAGATGAATTTAATTTTTTGCGTAAACCCGGATGATTTGTAGAATATAATATTAAAGCTGGGAATTCTTGGGGGCCAAGCCCCCCTAGCTCCACCCTGGATACGCCACTAGATGGAGTACACTTTAAAATAGGTTTAATTATGTATAATTATGTATAATTGTTAAGAATGAAGACTTAAGATCAATTGAAAAATAAACAAAACATATAGTTGTTACCATACTCACTCAATATAGACATTTGTACATGAATGAGCCACGAGAGTGTTTTTTGCTACTTGAATATCACATGCTGCAGTTTCTTTCTGCGTTCAGTCCATTTATTTACTAGTTAGATACTATATCGGCCTACATTAATTTAAATATGCATTTCACTTTTTGAACCTTGCAACGGTCATAACTATTAACTGAAAGAATGGGGGTGGACCGGCCGATTTATCTACAATCACCCTTATAATTAATGTTTATGACCGTTACAAATTTCAAAAAGTAAAATGTGCATTTAAATTAATGTAGGCCGATATAGTAACTAACTAATAAATAAATCGATTAAACGCAGAAAGAAAATGCTGCATGTGATATTCAAGTAGTAAAAAAGACTCCCAGATGACTCATTCATGTCAAAAGCTAATAATATCAATAGTTATATAAATAATTTAGATGTAGGCTTATTATGGCTTTATCTAGGAATAAGATAGACGTTTAAGAAAGAAAGAAAGAAAGAAATTTTTATAGCCGATCCTTGCAGGCTGTAGCCTCTGTAGATACAGAGAAAGTATGGGCTGTACGGCTGTACCTAAGCAAGCCAATGTGTTGAGTACCCGGGAACATTCCCTTCCCCCTACCTAAGGCTGGATCTAGACAGCATGGGTATTTCCTCGCTTACCTATTAGGCTAAGGATGCAAATGTTCCCGGGTACTCAACACATGGCTCGCTCACTCGTCTAACAACGACTTTAGCGTTTTCGTAGCTATAAGCTTTTACGACTATTTCAAAAATGATTTCTGATGATTCATTATGACGATTTCAATTTCTATGGCAGTGTGAGAACTAGGCCTTAAAATTAGTGTATTTTATTATTATTTGTTCGGTAACATATTAATTAATTAAATGCGTCATGAGAATTGCAGAAAAGAGCATTGTTGTTGTAAAACTATTTCAAACTTCACTTCAACTACAGTTCACTATTGTGTCTATATTTATGAACTTAGTTTTATCTAGTTGTCCTCCGTTGTAAATCAGTTTGTATAACTCAATAGCATAGACGTTAAATAAATATCAAAAAACACATAAGTTCCCAATCTGTGTGGAATCACACGTCCTCTACTACATTGTCAAGCTCAGTACTTCCTTCATAATATAATATTCACAGTCCACGCTCGTCGCGAGTTTAAGATGAAACATTTCAACCCTCTAAGAAAATATTAAGACTACGACTTTTCTGCCGTCTTAATTTATGTGTTGCACAGCAGCTGCGGACAAAACTTGCCGATAAGTTGGAAATGTGTTAATTTGTCGCAAAGTCATTAGAATGCATGTAAAGGTTATACTTTCTGCCGCTCTTCCAATTAGCGTGGTATTAATTTGAATATCCCCCCCTCCCCCCTCACCCCGAAAAGTCGAGTCTTGTAATTTAGTGAGAGAAGGAAGCACTTAATTCACTACCTCCCTTGGTTATAATTTTGTACAAAATGTTGTGTTTTGGGAAAGTGGAAAAAAACGAAACCTATGTTTTTCGAGCCGCTCACAAGGGAAAATATAATTACTCGTATTGTGGTGTTTCACTTACTTAATAATAACTTCAGTTTTAAAAATATTTTCTTGCGTTATGTTCTTTTTACGACAAGCTAATTAATGCGTTTGAACAATTTAATTGCAATGAGAAATAAAAATGAGCCAATGAAAAATGCTCACAACATTTAATTTCCATATAATATTGTTTTTACACTTCAGAAGAATGTTTTCAAATTTTTTAATTAAATCTTGTTAAAAAATAATGACTGTCAAAAATCACACTTATAAAGTACAACACCAAATATTACACGGTTCAAACTCGGTTGCGTTTTGTAACTTTTGTTTTTTCTGTATCCAGTTATTAAGTTTTGGTTTTTATTGTTAATGATTGATTGATTGACTTTTTACGTAATTTAATCACAGTCAGATCATCTGACTTAATTAATATTCAACATATTTATTAATTTCTATCTTACAAACGAATATAAATTCGAGTGTATACTTAAGTATTACACATACCTAACTTAAAACGTTGTACATTTCAATTACTTAATATACTTAATAAAATAATCATTAATGTATAAATACTAAATTTTATGTTCTTACTGACTGACTTGACTTACATAATGAAACAACTACATACTGATTAAATGAATGACTACCACTTTGGAATTGTTGTAAACGAAACGAAAACTCAACCAAATGACAAACTACCCTAATTTTTCCTTCATAAAATATTCCTGCTAGGCTCACTGTTCTAGAAGAAAGAACTCCATGTTGGCTGTAAGAAAGTCAAGGTCACCCGTAGTTGACCCCCGGCGAGCCACTCAGCAAATAGCCCACGTCACATTCTAGACCGTATAATACAAATGGCTTCCGATTATCTTTTTCTTTTCTTTCAACGGGATCTGAGACTGGCCGCTCCATCTTAAAACACGAGACTTGGGGTTGCGACCGGGGTGAAAACATTAACTGAAATAGTATTTTATTTAAATTGCATGTGTATTTGTTTATATATCTATTATCGTCTATCTTATTCACTTGTAAAAACTAATTTTCGAAGCTGAAAGATAATTATGAATAAAAATTGGAACATAGATGCACACAAAATATCAATTTTGGGTGGAATGAGTTTCTGTAATTCTTCCCCCCCCCCCCCCCATCCCATTACATCAATAAATATTTTCAACCTAAGTTAAATAAGTAAAAAAAACTTCGTCATTATCACAAACAAAAGTTTTTTTGAAAAACTTAAAACCGTAGAACAAAATAACCTTAAACTATTGTTAAGAGGAACAGGTTATCGTTCAATAAAATTGGGGGGGATTTATTTAAAACTTTTTTTGTAAAACATTTTCACTGTCTCGAAAGTTTATCTTAAAAATTAGAGTAATTATCATTTTAAAATTTAAGTTATTAAAAAGTAATTTTTCATAGACATGATCATTTTATAACGCTTATCATAAAACATACACTTATTAAAATTATTAGCATTTAATTAATTTTAAAGTAAACATCTTATTGTAACTGGTGAGATCTCTTTGGGACTGCTGGGTAAGATCGTTATCATCCAAACTTAATTCATTTATCGTACTTTGTCTTACATTTTCTTAACTAGCAATGAAACTTCTATGAATAAAAGATAGAATATTTTTATATTTAAATAAATTTACAATTCATGACAATAGTTACATTAAAAAATTTAGATTAACAAAGACTATTGAATTACATTTGACGGGTTTTCGTTTAATTTCAAATATTATACTTCGTTTATATGTTATGAGTCACGGATTCAATTTGAATAATTTATGATATAAATCAATTATGTATCTTTTTTAATTTTTGTAAGAATTTCAGAAAACGCAAGTTTTGTTATACATCATAAGTTTAGATTCACAATATTCAAAGTTTATTAATGAACTATTCCCTGTTCTGTAAGAAAACTATGTTTCTATTTAAGCAATACTTTGACTGCTTGGTGAATGAAACAAAAATTAAAGTAATTTTAAATCTATTTTGGAATGGAAAAACAATATCCATCAATCTATCAATAATGCATTGCGTAACAAATAATAAATAAACTGCAGTTAGTTTTTTTTACAAAGGTAACGGTAAAGGTGCACGTTCGCGATTTGTAACAATTTTCGAGAGAGTACAATCTTGCAATTTAGCTATAAATTTAAAAGAATCACAGATTTGTAAATAATTCAAAAGTTTTAACATAATAATCATAGTTTCAATTTAAAAAATAGTTTCAATATGTGACATGCTTAATTAATGAAGCTGCCAACCACCTGATGTTAACACACTACTCTTCGTAGGTGGTCGTTATTAAAATAAGATATGTTAATACACACAGCATCTGAATAACGCGGGTATGTTATTGGATGAGCGTAGCGAGCGTAGCGAGCAAAGCGAAAACTTCAATTTCACTGACCCCCAAAAAATTTAGCTCCAATGTTTTTTTTTTTTTTTTTCCGTCTGTTTGTTCGCTCGATTCCGGGCAAACGGCATATGCGATCTTGATGAAAATTTGAGGGGACCTTCGTTTTCTCTGAACTTAGAGGTGTATTGTTTTTGGGTACAATTGAAGAAATATTTCTCATGAATATCGTACTTTACGATTTTTTTCGATTTTTAGTGCGATATTTTCGTCACATTTGGGCCGATTCTGACCAAGCGGATGAAGCTACAGCGTTCATATTTCACATGGACATTAAGATTATGGTGTTGAAGTACCCTTTTAAAGTAAAAGTTGAAAAAGTTAGCTAGAATCTATAGAAATAAAGGTTTTAATATTAGTTTTTCAATTTTTAGTGCGATATTTTCGTCACATTTGGACTGATTCTGACCAAACGGGTGGGACTACAACGTTCAGATTTCCCATGAACATTAAGGTTATGGTGATGTAGTACCTTTTGAAAGAAAAAGTTGAAAAAGTTAGTCAGAATCCACAGAAACAAAGGTTTTAATATGAGTTTTTTGAGGTTTATAATACCAATTAACAAGTATAACAATAGAAACTTGACAACAATCACCTACAATGCATTCAAAAAGCACTTGCAAAGGAAAAGTGCAAACAAAAAAACAAAAAACTTACAAAAAACCGCTCATCCATCAACGCGGCGGGACTTTAGCGTTTTCCTAGTAATAATCAAAATCTTACACTCACACATTAAAATTACAATATTTCGGAGTCTCCAACTCCTGTCACATGCTCTGGAATCTCGGGAACCCGGTTCAAATCACGGTCGAGTTCGATTTTTAATTTTCTGGACCATTAAATATGTAATACTAGGAAAACGCTAAAGTCCCGCCGCGTTGATGGATGAGCGTTTTTTTTTTGCGTTTTGTGCTTTGTTTGCACTTTTCCTTTGCAAGTGCTTTTTGAATGCATTGTGGAGGTGATTGTTGTCAAGTTTCTATTGTTATTTGTTAATTGGTATTATAAACTTCAAAAAACTCATATTAAAACCTTTATTTCTGTACATTCTGACTAATTTTTTCAACTTTTTCTTTCAAAAGGTACTACATCACCATAATCTTAATGTCCATGTGAAATATGAACGTTCTAGCCCCACCCGTTTGGTCAGAATCGGCCCAAATGTCACGAAAATATCGCACTAAAAATCGAAAAAAAATCGTAAAAGTACGATATTTATGAGAAATATTTCTTCGATTGTACCCAAAAACAATACACCTCTAAGTTCAGAGAAAACGAAGGTCCGGTCAAATTTTCATCAAGATCGCGTATGCCGTTTGCCCGGAATCGAGCGAACAAACAGACGGAAAAACAAAAAAAAAACAAAAAAAAACAAAAAAAAAAAAAAAAACACCCGAGCTAAATTTTTTGGGGGGTCAGTGAAATTGAAGTCTTCGCTTCCGCTCGCTACGCTCGCTCGCTCATCCAACAATATATTTAAAATCCCCGTTGAATTGTCATCACCCATTTTATTTTGCCGCTTCTTCAAGAGTTGAGTCAATATTTAATTTTTAGGACCATCATATATGTAATACAATTACAATATATTTAAAATCCCCGTTGAATTGTCATCACCCATTTTATTTCTCCGCTTCTCCTAGAGTCGAGTCAATGTTTTTTGTACGAGCAGTAGAACCACTAAAGCTAATAGCCATGGCCCTGATTTACTGCTCCTACTATTGGGACTAACCGCGAATTAACGAGTGGTAGCCAGAAGACAGTTGCAAATCTCGCGATGAAATGAGACCCAGATATATATTACTTCGGTCCAATTCTTACTCGCAATCTTTTCGGCAGCCACTTCCATTGCAAGCTAGCCACTTCTCTTAACACATAGCCCTAACGACTCGGTTAGAAAACTGTGGATTAAGCGTACAGTCTGAGGCAAATACCTTTAGCTAGGTATACGAGATTATTCTTATATAGAGTATTTATTCAATTTAGACATGAAACTGTATTATTTTAAATTTTAAATCACAATTAAAAAATAAAAACACAACTGAAATATAAATGAGCATAGAAATTTTGTGATGGTGGTGCCGAGTATTAAAACATCGTCATATGAAAAGAATGCTAGCCACGCCTTATGACCCAAAGGGCCACAAAATAATTCTGTATAATTCTTGTATCAAGGCAAATGTCAACGAAGGAAACTGCATGTCAACCTGAGGTCGTGATACGTTTAACCGTTGTTAGATTGATTGATGATCGAAACATAAACGGACAAACAGAGAAGTGTTGCATACATGAAAGCTTCGCTCATTAATTTCTACATTTATTTCAATTAATGATGTCAATCCCTTCTTAACCGTTTGAATGTTTGTGTATAGATAACTTATAGGTTGCGTGTTCTTTTGTTTCCAGGTAAACGAGTGGACACAAAGTCCGTGATTCATCGGCAATCTTCGTACTTCTCTTCGGACGGCGGTTTTTTTGAGATCGGCACGAGTTCGCTTCATCCTTGGATCAACGTGATAAGACAAGGAAATAGTGACAAGCGACAGAAATACAGTGATACCACCATCGACAACGAACAGTCGATGGAGAATAAAAAATCATCAAACTCTAAAAAAAGTGTAAACGAAAATAGAGAAAACAGTGAAATTAACGTAAGAAGACTAAAAGAAAATACAGCTCAATCTGAAAAGAAAATTACAAAAGTTTCGTTGAAGAGTGAGAAAAACCGCGAAAGAGAAAGTTTATACAACAGTGATGAATTGGTCAATTTGTTAACTTTATCGTCCGTGGAAAGAAATGACGTATCGGGCAACGTAGGGAATGTTGTATTTAAATCAAGTAGCAAGAGAGAAAGCAGCATTAAACAAGCGAGCGTTTCAGACATTTTACCGGTTAATAATAATGTACATTTATCATTGCTTAGAAATGATATACATAATCATGAAAATAAAAAAGACAGATTCAAAAGATCACAGAAAATCAATGGTAAAGAAGTTTTTAATGCGGGTCCAACATATAGTTTAAAAATTGGAAGTGAAAATGTATCATTGTTAAAAGAAATTCAAATAAATGTGAGTCGTTTAAACGAAAATCAAAAGCACGATTTAAAGAAAGATTTTTCAAAAAAGGTAAATTTCATTGACACATATTATGTTTTCGCCTTGAATAATAAAGAAACGTCATCGAATGTGAGCGTGAGTTTTAAAAGGGCTTTGTATAAAAGTTTGACCAAACCACGGACCGATGTTATCAGTGCGGGTAGTGATAAAGTGCGGGCGAACAGTTTCGGAACGGATAGTAGTTCTTTAAAGCGGTATGCGCGATCAGCTACGACTTGTGATGATGAATCGAGTCAGTCTCCGAAATGCAAGAAGTTTATGGAAGGAGATGAAGAACAGGGGGAATTTTGGTCTCCAGATTGGCCAAATAACTACCCCAATAAAATCTGCTGCACTAAGGTACTCAAGGGTAAGTGATTTCAGTCATTACTTTATCAATAACGTTTTATAGAGTGCTGAGGAAAATCAGTATTGATTTCTACTTTAAATTTACGGTTAAAGTAATTTAGTATAATCTGATTTCGTCAAAAAATATTCACGTCTTATATCTCCAAAGGATTTTTCGAAGAAACGTTTCTACATTTCTAGCTTTCATCAAAAAGCAAAATTAATGTTTTAATGTAGGCCTACCGGAAATACTTATACATAATGGAATATATTATAATCCGAGGGTTTTCCCGTAATAACATTTTAAAATTGAGAATTTAAATATTTTCTCTTAAGATAAAGTTTATTAATCTAAATAAATGTAATTTTCTAAACGGAATTTCAGTTGATGTTTATAAAATATAACGAAACAAAATAAAGCTCTGTGACGCATTATTGAGTTTATTGGGTTTCACAAACAGAATAAATTAATGAAAGTAAAAATAAAGTTTTATTATTATTACTTCTAGAATTGTTGATCATTTTACTTTTTTACCAAGATTTACTATTATCAATTATTATTTTAATGTCATTTCAATCGTAGTAACCGTACGTTCAGAATTACATTAAACTAGGAAAACGCTTAAGGCCCGCCGCGTTGTTGGATGAGCGTAATTGGTGCATTGAGCTGCCATGTGTTATGCGGATTTTCGGTTGTTCTGTGAAAAAATCATTACTAAGTTGAAGATTTTTTTAAATTATATTGAATTAAATAAAAAAATAACTTAAATTTTTATTTTTTTTAGATAATCGTAATTTTAAAAAAGGAAAAAGTCGTAATTTTGAAATTTTGATGAGAAATAATTATTCGATTGCGCACAAATTTTACACGAATGTATATATTCATAAAATTAAGGTTCTGTGATAAAATCATTTCAATAGGATAAAGCATGTAGGTGTAATAAGTTAAAAACATTGTTTTAAAAAAGAAAATAAAGGTAAAATTTCGATTTTCATATGAAATAGTTTTTCGATTGCGGTCAAATTTTACACGAATACCAAGATTCACAAAATTAAGGTTATGTGAAAAAATCATTAAAATCGGATAAAGCATGTAGGTGTTACGAGCTGAATTTTTTTTTTTAATAAAAAAAATCGTAAAATCGCGATTTTAATGAGAAATAATTTTTCGATTGCGCTCAAAAATGTGGCAGTTCTAAGTTCATAGATTTCGAAGGCCTCCATAAAATTTTATCGTAATTGGAGTATCGGTTAAGCCAGAATCTTGTTAACAAACATACAAAAATACATACAGAAAAAAAAGAAAAAAAAGATAAACATTCAGGATTTTTTTCTCCAGTGTAGTGAAATAGAATCTTCGCTTCGCTCGCTACGCTCATCCAAAAAGAATTGCATTCATTTGAAATAATTTAATTCAAGCTCAACCCGGCACCTCCACCAAAACTCTGATTTGTTATTTATGATTATGATTTATTAATTATTCTCTTATTATAAATATGGATGTTATTTTATTTTTAAAGCAAGAAGAGTTGCAATACAATACAATCAAATACAATATTTAAAACACTTTAATGGAAAACAACACTTTATTTTATAGTAAAAACAACGTTTCGTAAAATAATGAAAACTATTTCCGCCATCAAAATACAAAAAATCATGTTATCAAAAATATATCATAACAAACGAAGACAATAGCCAAGGTAGATAACATCTTACATTTCTTACACATGGAAGTTAAAAAAACAAAGGTGATATTGACAAAAAGGCTATTTCCTAGTATTTACTAAAGGAATCCAGGAGGAAAGTAGGTACTCGGCTGGCTTATACAAGTGTCTTTCAGTGTTATAAGGGCATTTTCTTTTAGTTTTCTTTTTTATTATAAAATAAAGAGTTGCTTCCCACTAAAGTATTTTAAATATGGACTTTATTATATTATCTGCTACGTGTGATAGTTGGTTGCGTCTGGTAACAATCTTCGCTTACACCCCGCAGTTTCTCAGCTACCTCTAGAAACCATCCGCTACAAAGCACCAACTACCGCTGAACAACTACCACGTTTCCACATGAACTATAAAGAGAGAGGAAATTACACACTTCTTACTTAATTGAGTTTCAAGTTTAAAATCGAGAGACTCATTCTTGATCCAAATAACTTGTTTTAATGTTATACTATAGTATTTTTATTTGTTTTTGAATGAAATTGACTTCAGATCAATGTACGAAATATATTAAAATCAAACAAATAAATATCAAATTATAAGCACAACGCTACGCAGGGAAATTCCTGCTTTTCGTTTTAGCAGATGCTTCCTTGTTTTAGTGGTCATGGTATGGGTTTATATAAAATAGCAACCTTCAACTACGATTTTTATTTGTTTCGATATTAAAACATTTTCCTCAACTATTGTCTGAATTGAAGAAATCTAAATAACAGGCAACATGCACTCGAGTGTCATGTTGGAAACATTATAACATTCTTTCAACATTCATTATTTCCATGCTCTCGACAAGTCAGCAGTCAATTTAAAATTCATTTATTCCAAAAATAAAAAAAGTACACATTAAACAAAGGCTTCAATGATATTTTCTTGTTTAATTATCTTCTAAAAAGCAATTACAAAATCCTTTGTTATTTCTATTCTTTATTTCTAGGAATTTTTTAGCATCCTCCGAATTCAACGCTTTTAAATACAAGTTTCAAGCTTTAATGAATTGTGCTTTTTAAATATACACCCAGCTAAAACTCGAGTAACCCAATACCTTGGTCGCATAACCTGATTAAAACTAACCCAACGCAAGTTAATTTTAAATAGCTTCGTTACACCCTCCTTCATTTACAGTTTGATTAAATTCATTAAGAATATAAAAATGTTCGTCAGGAATTTAAAAGCGAACAACATATAAAGCTTCATGACCCAGGTAATATATGAACAGATAATTAATTTTGTTGCGCGCTTGCGCTTCTTTTGATATTTTAATTTGTACAATTTTTTTTTGCATGATTGATCTGCAGTAATAAAGCAATTAATGCTAAGTCGTTTGTTGGTAGCTGAATATATCCGAAATTATAAAGTAAATTTTAATTTGACTAAAACTAAAACTGAAACGCAAAGTTTGGATAGTCAGTAATATGTCTGTTATATTCAAGTAAAGGGTTATCGCTGATAAGCATACACTTTCTAAACTGCGATAAAAATTCAATTTGAACATTAAACGTGTTCAAATTGTGCTAGGCTCGTGTATGTCTGCTTATCGTTTCGATCGCTTTTGTAATAGCAAATGCAAAGATAAATCTAAGGAATAATTATCTCCTAAAAAGGTTCTTTGTTGATGCCACAATATAATAAAGTAGTTAAACGTTGAATGTATAAGCTTGCGCTTAATTTTTTTTTTTAGATCTAATCAAAGGAGAATCTAGGTAAATGGATTTGAACGAAACACTTTGAAATTCGTATTTAAATTTTAAATTGTTTAATTATACATGTATGATTTACCTTTTGAATGATAATTAACGCTTGTATGTAAGGTGTATGAAAGGTGTATGAATGTCTTTAATTTTAAAGTTTAATAATTTCGTAGAAATTAAGTTCTTATTTGACTGAAACTTGACAAAACTAAATAATTTACTTGTGAAAGTATAAAAAATAAACGAAATAGTGCTAGAGCATTTCAATAAAGTTCGTAGCAATAAGCTGATGTCGAATAACATCTTCTTATTGAGCGAAGTAAGAACTATACTCGCTTGCATAGAACAGTGCCGTCTTTGAATAGTCTTGGATTGCTCCCAAGCACTAATAACCAAACATTGTAGCAAGTCTGCAGACGAACTCAAAACAAAGTTCAGCGCTATTTACCGTCTGGCGTCCCGAAGACAAATTACACCCGTGTAGCTCCTTTGGCTCAGCGGGGAAATACCTGATCCCCGAATAGGTTAGACCTCCACATAGGTGGATGATAATGGCTTCTCTGCACCTGTTCTACTGTATTGAGACACAAATAAATGTGAAATGGCGACTTAGAAACCGTGGGTAAGTCGCTGATAATATATCGGTCAATATATCTTGATGATAGTGGATTAATTCAGTCTTTGACTTATTGATGTTTTTATTAATTTTAATGGTGACATTTCAACGATCAAAGTTACATTAATTATTATGCTTGGGTGTCCGTTTTAAATTATTGCTCCATACTACAGTCATATTGCAGACCTGTCTATGCTACCTTCATTTAGGAAGTGATATCATAAATGTAAATTTATTTATTTATTTATTTAAAATCTATCTCATTCGGTTAAAAAACTGTTTTACAACGGAGCACAACTATTTAAAACTAATCTACATAAATGCGGACACAATAATGAACCATATTTAAGTAAAGTAAAAGTATCTGCACACTGTTGTAATATTATTATTTCGAAATGTGTTTAATTACTGTTTATTGTAATGCGAAAATCAGTTTTTATAACTGAATAGGATAGACGTTATATTGAGATGTTGTAGGCTTTCACGACCCGTAGATGTCTTCTGTATGATCCCTGGGCTGTTTCGTCGTGTCGATGATGAGGCACTGCTCGACGTTTCGCCACCCATGTTGGTGGCTTCTTCAAGAATTCATTCATTCATCGACACGACGAAACAGCCCAGGGATCATACAGAAGACAGACGCTATATTGTTTATGATTGGACGTTTTATTGGACGTACCTCGCTGAACACGGTATAGGCGTACTATACATTCCCTGGCAGTCAGCATGACAGAACATTCCGCCACATAAGGCATCGACAAGCTGTCTCCTTCATAATACCTTGACACGAATGAATAGAATCTAAAGCCCTTTCATCTTAAAATCAAGTAGTTCTTCCCTTTTGACAAGCTCCACATTTGATAAGCCTACGTCACGTCTTTCTCTTGAAGCCAACTTCACGACGTGCTCGTCTCCCACATAAGCCACTGCGGTGGGATCTGTCTGAGTGAACAGTAGTGCCAACATCAAAACGATTCAAACTACCCGCTACAATCCACAACCACCTTACACTTCTTAACTCAATTTCAAACTAGATGCAAAGAGGAAATGCTGTGGTGAGATTATGTTTGTTACATTTCCGACAGTTGTAAGTTAAAGTTACCAACTTGGGGAAGTTAAAACCGCTAGAGGAACCGCGACTGTCTTGAAACCGGTGTTACCAACTGTTGTAATGTCATGTTGTTTATGGAAATTTTATCGATGTGTGTAGGTATTCTCTGAGATGTTCTAAGGGATGAACCGGTGGGGAGGGAGTTGAGTGAATGCGGCCCAAGTTGTTGGGATTAATTTGGGCAAGGTTGTTATAATTCCTGTATCTGGGTTAATGAGGGCAGAGGGGTGAGGGCAGGGTGGTCAGGAGGGATTAGTTTGTAAGGATGAAGTACATTTCACGTTCTTATGCCAAACGTTTAACAAAAAGACAAGATTTCATTTTTTTAGTATGCGCTAATTTATCATGTTTTTTAAAGATAAGTTGCATTGAGGAATTTACAACAAATAACATTTATAAAAAAATTTTAACCTAAATAAATGGATTCTATCTCTACACATTGTACATATAATTTGATAATTTTCAAAAAATTGACACTGTTTTTTATCAGTGTGCTTAGTAATAACAAAACCGAGATATCAAACAAAGATTGACAAATAAAAACATTATCAAATTAATTATAAGTGATTGAAATCATACTAATTGGAATTTGAATTGGTCTATAGAACGATCTCTCCCAAATATTAGTATTTTAAGCAGTTCAGTGTACATAAATAATTTCCTATAAAGTTTTATAATATCGGCACAAAAATTTCAATTCTTTAATCTTTTTTATTCCCCTTTACGGACATATCGAAACGAAACTCAAATAAACAATTTCTCAATTTTATTAATCGGAAAACACTCCCGTAGTTGTAATTGATTTTATGTGAATTAAATTGACAAGCATGTGCTAAATAAATTACGTTTAAAATGTTAATGTCATGTCACATGAAACTGATTCTTTCATTTAATATTGTGCGTAGAGTTTATACAATATTTTCGAGTCTAGACTTCAGACCCATGTACATCATTCCTAATCTCAACTCAATTATTCATGAAACGTGACTTCAAATCTCTCTGACATTCTCGACGTTTCTACACCGTCAACTAATCGTGCTTAACGTTGTAAACAAACATCTTCAGATTCCACTCCGGTTGTTTACCTAAGTGATAAGCAAACTACAACTACATAACGATGCTCTCGCCTGCATTTGATTGGTGCTTGACAGCGTAACTTGTCAGGGGGTGGAGGAGAATTACACAGTTGTCTAAAATATGTATCCAACTTAGCAAGCAATTATCCGCAACTAAGTTATTAGCTTGATGAGAAGGTACGACAGCCGAGGAATCTTGACCTAAACTTGTCTCCTACCTGGAGGAGGGTGTTCAGGAACACTCCCTCTAGGAATTAATAGAACGAAGGAATGCGGATAGGTTGACGTCAAACAATTTAGATATGCTTGAAAGATGTTGTTATGCTGGAATCTGTGGCATATAATTTGAGGTATGTAGGTATACTAGGAAAACGCTAAAGTCCCGTCGCGTTGTTGAGCGAGCACCGGTACGTGCAACACGACCCGAGTACGACATTCCCATAATGTTACATATCATTGACCGATTTAGCTGAAAATTTGTAAAATATGAGAGAATGTTGTACTTATTGACCCTGCAAAATTTCATAACGATCGGGACATTTATATATATATATATCTTATAACCAACGATCGGATTTTGTTCAAAAACTATAAAGCAACCCGCATAGGTGGTATGTACATGTGTGCAAAATTTCAGGTTGATTAGAGAAACGTTGCGACCTGTACCGAAGCAGTAACAGAAAAAAACCCAGACATTCGAGCCATAAGAGTCAAGTGGAGACGCTCGCTACGCTCGCTCAATAACTGTTTTAAGTCTGGGGCTATAAATTTGCTTCTTTTAGAGTTATTATGCGTGTGCGATCATCTCATGTATGCTATTGCATTGTTACAAAAAACTTCACTTTTGTATTTGTAATATCCACTTCTAAACCAGCTAAATAAATAAATAAATTTAAAAACATCGTATTTTGACTTTTAGCTACTCACTCACAGAACTGATTTTTAGTTGGAACTTTAATTTATTTAATATAAAACAAATAGGAACGTAATTTAAAAATTACTAACGTGAAAATGTAACTAAGACAATGAGGCAAAATGCAGTATGTTTATAAATGTGTGCTAAACGTAAACGAGAAAGAACTAAATTAATTTCAGGTTGAGAGCAAATATCATTTTGTACCTGTTTTAGAAACCCAAAGTAAAAGGGAACATTTTGTTAAAGTACTATTTGCACGGCTGGCTGTTGACGTTTACAAAGATTTTATTCAAACCGGAAAGGAACACAGTGAAATATTTATACTTGTTTATCTTTCCTCTTTCCTGGCTGACTTTCCCATACTAAAATATTCCTTTCTTTGAGAATGTTGAGAATTCGTCGAGTTCTCTTTTCTTGTTAAGTTCTCTAGATAGCTAGACTAGAGGAGAGCAACACAATCGCCTTCAAACTAGGCCCTGTGGTCACCGATAAGAAATTCGAGCTTTTTATTAATTATTGTCTCTTTAGTTAATAAAATGTAATTTTAGTATTCTCAAATAAAAATAAGTTTAAAAAAACATGGTAGATTTAAATGAATGACAAAGTCAAGGCCATAGAGACTATCTAAAAGTACATTCATTTTGTGAGTACATTTTAGCTGTTAGGTACTGCCATGATTAAAATGTTGTTATTAATATAAATATTTTTGGTTTTTCATGATGTTCAATTGAACCCAGCAATTACCCGATAAAGATTCAGATCATACGGTTATCCCCAGTATTTATTTACAAAAAAAGAAAAAGACTTTTAAATACAAAATACACTTCACAATAAATTATTACCGCCTGAACAGTGTTGATTAAATAAAAATTATCCGTTAATTTCAGCGATGTATTGCAAGAGAATTAAATTTTACACGTTATAATCTACGTCAAGATTAAACAACAAACCCCGAAGACTCTTAATGATCAACCTCCATTAATTAAGAATTCAACAAGACGATTATAATTATTCCCAACGATTACGCGAAAATTTTCCTCCCGTTTTCATAATTAGTAGCTAGGGCACTCTTAATTATTTTCCATTCCCGTCATGACCACATCTTGAACGAAGTAGGATGAAATAAGGTAGAACGCCACACCCTATTATAAAATTTATTTTAAGCCCCGTTAAATTATATTTACGACGATTTTATGTATAGGGATTCTTAGTTCATTAAATTTTTCCCCATCATTTATCCCTTGCTAGGCCGCCCGGGCGTATTGGGGTGGCTTGTATTTAGCGCAGCAGGCCAGAAGCCGCTTATAGTGTGTACCCTCGCGTTGGTACGTTTTGATACTCTCGCCCTCTACCATTATAGTCGTGGATTATATTTTTGTGATTTGGTAGTTGGTAAGGAATTGGGTGAGTCCATGTTCAGATGTCCCAAACAATTTAGTGGTTTCCTATCTTCCGAGTTGTTTAGTTATAACATGTGATGTTATGGCGGTTGAATGGGGTGGGCGGTGGGAAGAAGATTAAATTTACTAGGGGAGGGGGAGGGGGGGGGGGTATTCAGTAGAAAAAAAATCACTGCCAAGTCTGGTCAAATTATTTGATTGTTTCGTATAATTTTAAGTAGCTTCTTCCCCTTAATAATTAATCGATTTTATAAAATTATACATACGGTAATTTAATAAAATAGCATGAAAAACATTTTATACTACAAGTTATATTAAAATATTTGGGACGAAAATACAATGTGATTACAAACAAATAACATTTAAGTAGGCAAAATGAGTATGCTTATTAACACAGAATTTTTCTGCGAATTAATCATTATATATATTACATAGGGCGAAATGTATATTTTACTCAAAAAAACATTTTCAACAACTTCGTTTATATTGCAAATATTGCTTATATTTTTAAACTGAAGATATTTTATACCTAATGTAGTTGGTGATAAACTGATGAAAGGTCAATAGAATTTAAATCAAATAGGCACAAATTTGACAGCTTAATTATCTTTCATTCAGCCATATTTGTAGATATGTATAAGTGTTGTGCTTACCTTGTTTTATTGTAGGTGACTCTGACGCTGTTACGATGTTATTATAAATCCTCCGGGGATTGAACCCTGGATGTCTATCCATGTAGGTCAAAAGACCCTCCATGCTGAGATGTGCGCATCACCATATTGCTCTATCAACGAAATTATAGTGAATTTAATTGCGAAGTGTAGTGTGAAGAGCATTGCCTGCTCATCAAACCTAACGCAATTTACATACGCCATTTAGCAACACTGATTCTATTTAAATTATGCCGAACCTCAAGCTTGTATTAAATTACGGTTAACAGTGGCTACACTCGATGTAGATGATGTATCTGACATTCCATTATACACCCTACAACCGTTGCATAGTAAATCACTATAGACAGCAAACTATCAGATACAATTGCGCTTGCACAAATTACTTAGGATATGATAATAATGTTGACTAGTGATTCTATGCATCATATAATAAATTGGGTTATTACATTGAATTTCAATATTGATTTGGATAATCAATCGTTACACCGAAATTTACAATATTATATAGGCGAATAAGTTATGAATTGACCAAGCAAAAACAATTACGCGCGCCCCTTTAAGGCAATATTCCAAAACGTAATTCACATAGATTTTAAGGGCCTTCTTACCACAAAAAAAAGCAACAATACAACTCAACAAATAACTAATGTGAATCACAGTTTTGAGATATTTAAAAAAAAATTGTTTGATATGAAACACATAAAATAAAAAATAAATTTTAACAGGTATAGTCCTTTTATCGGCATAAAGTTCATATGCCGAGGTCGCTCGTCGATGTTGTCGGCGCCTACAGGGTTGGCTTGGTCGACTTTTAATTATTTAATGTCCTTCACTGAAAATCAGTTGTGTGACTAAATAGGTAGACTCTAAATACTTTTTTATATATAACCTTATTCAGTTTTTGTGTTTGTGTCGACATACTATGGTAAGATTCAAGCACTCTTGAGACATGAAAACGTGCAGAATATGTTATTCCCTGCTTTTATGTGCGTCATTCATTAAACAAACATTAGTCGCGGCAGCAGGAAATGTCAAAGTTAACTACGTGATAAATGCGGGGTGTTTAAATAAAAATGAAATAAGGAACATCAACGTTTACAGTTGGTAGCACTTATTCCGGGAATCCCTTAATCTTCACTTGTGTTACAGTTGGCATCGCTTATAAGGGATTCCACCAATCGTAGCTTGTGTACACATAAGTTTTACAATTTACACACTCGATCCATCAAACGACGACGAATCTTTTCCACATTCATAGAGTTTGTCTAACCCTTGACGACGACCACTTTACGGTTACAACAGCCGGAAGCTCAACAGTTACGTGAAATTTTAAACTTACTTACAGATACGTTACGAAATAAGGTTAGTTACTGTAACATGGCGAGTTTCGAGTTTTTTTACGCCTCTTGATAATTTCAACATTTACGATTTTCCTACTTTCTGTATCCCTATTTTTTTGAAAAACCTTTATCACAATTTGTATTTTACTGTTATTTAATAACGAATGTTAAATAATACTTATTTACTATTGTTTCGCTCACACCTCAAACGTCGGTGCACATTCCCAGAAATATAAATTTTTAATCCTGATCACATAGAAACAAAATCAGATTCCCCTTAAACTCAAAGGTAGCTTAAATCACTGTCACTAATTTTCCACCAAAGATTAATAGTTTTTACTGTCTGTAAACATGTTTTATATTGCAATTTTTGCATGTAATTGATATTTACAGCTATACGCCTAATTATGACAAAAATAAGTTATACGCCATGTATTTTGTGAAAATTGAGGTTAGATATTATAAAGAAACACATTAAACAAACACATAACATAAATTTAATAATATTTTGTTTGTGCTTGCAACTTGAGTTCAAATATAATATTATGTTCATCTCCATCCATGTTAGATAATATTCATTCTCAGGGAGAAGTGAAACTTGTACAACAAAAGGCTGACGTTATGAACCACCGCCTTGTAAAAGGCATCCAAGTTCTGTAAAATTATAATTCACGCCTCTCTATTAAATTTCCTCAAATTCAAACCAAATTAAGACACCTCAAACGAAACTTCTCAACTCCTAATAATGTTCAACTTCCTAATGTTTGATCATCTAACAGACTTCAACTTTCCCGAATACAATGACTCGTTGCGCTTATTCATCTACGCGAGAGTTAATAACCACCGCCGACTTACCCACATTACAATACGAGCTGATTCGATTAGAAAACACCGCAGCCGTATCATCGTAAAGGCGGTGCCTTCACGTAGGTGTGCGTTAAAAGCGAACGACAAACTCGCTCAGTAAATCAACTCTGTGGGGTTTTATGTACTGAATATTTACGTCGTCGTTCGTATGTTTTCTATCACGAAATACAGTATAACAGAAGAGAATGTGTTACATTCAGAATTTCTAGTCGTTAAATATGATTAATGTCGAGAGTGCATTTTTTAGTTGGTAATTTGTTGAAATTTCGTGATATTTAGTGTTGCGTGAAGAGTTGGTAATGCCATTGTGGCTTTGTGAATATTAATTCTGCACTGCGAGTGTTACCGAAATCAAAAGAGAGATTTCGTCTTCGTGTTAGGATGTGTTGTCATCTGCACTAGGTGGGATCGGTTAAGAACTCAACCTCTAGCAACAGTTTTTTTTAAAGTTAAAATAACATTTTTAAATAAAATAAATTAGTAAATTCTTATTGAGAGTCTACGCATTCAGCCACAGAACTCATTTTCAGTGGGGACATTAATTTTAAGCCGACCAAGCCAACCCAGCAGGCGCCGACACCATCGACAAGCGAACAATGACCAACAAGAGACAGGCATATTTTAAGAAGAGCATGTTTTTTTTAATATTAAAAATAAAATACAAAGTACAGAGCAGAATCCAAAAATACTATTATCAAATGTCTGGTCTACAAGTTTCTTATTTATATATAAGGGTTTCTTTGGTTGGCCGTCTCTCAACTAAGATCAAGCAAGGTATATTAAACCAAACCTGTTCTTATTTATAACATAATTGTTATGCTGTATGTTGTGTTATGGTGTTATTATACTAAGTGCAATATGTATACATTTGATAACTTTTGTGGATTATTTTTTGTAATCATTTATTAACATTCAACATTCATAAGTTGTTGTTTATTTACAAAATGCGATTTATAGAGTGTGTATGCGTTATTCCTTGCGGATCGGTGGTCATAGTGCATTGACATCGGTTCTACATTCTGCTACTGCAACATAAACTAGCACATCTTACAACAAGACTTTCTCACATTATTTTAAATACAACCAACAAGTAGATGACATATTTACTGATTACCTTCGAAATGTCGGAATATAGCTCGTAAACAATTAGTCTTCTCCACACTTCACGATTTATATACAACCCAGACGTAAAAGAGAACGAAGACTAAAACAAATGTCCTTTCGAATAAATTTCAAGGACCGTACACATCTGAAAATGCACTTTAGGTTAATTATTGTGAGCGTGAATACTGTGGAACTCGGTTGTTATTTCAGAACAGCGCAGACAGAAACGCTGGGTGCGGGTGGTACGTGCCGACGACGAATACTAGCAGTTTTTTACGTGTTCAACTTGCAAACTAGGATTTTCCCTTCGCGATTGTTCAAAGGGTTAGGGAAGGGGGGGTATCCACTTCGGTCACGCATTTCATATTTAAACTCGGTAAACATGACAATTTTTAGAAACAGTGATACAAAAATGGTTCGCGCCCCGTTATAAAACTATTTTTCTTGTTTTTAGTTTTTGCTAGTAAGTTTTTTACATTTTGTTTTTTGTGAACTTTTGAAGTGAAACACCCCTTGATTTAGCCACTTTTTTCATAAGAGCCTACTTTACATCGCACGCGTGCAGAATAGAGAGAGAGGCTAGAGATTTAGCTTTCACATAAAGTGATCCATGATCTAAGATAAACGTCTGTTATATTCACAGGTAGAATGGCGATGACTTTTTTTTTTTTAAATAAAAAATTAACATAAAACGTCAATTTTATTTTAAAACGTTAGAAACTCCACTATATGTATAACTTACCTGAGCATGTGTCACGTCTCACGATAAAAACCGAACATGACCTCCGATTGGATTGTGGTTTTTTGTTGACATGGCCCTTCAACAAGGAAGACACAGAACGTTTCGGGTGACCTTGAAGGTCAGGAGTCAGGGCTACCCTAGAAAAATGTGAATTATAATAACCCGGCACCTCCACCAAAAATGTTATGGCGATGTCTAGTTGTGATGTGTATAGGTAAGCTTCGCTCCCTATATTCAGAACTCGAGTATTGTGCTTGCACCAATTAATAACAATAACGTTCTATATTTATGTTACGTACATAGAATCCTTGAGATGACATGCGTGTCCATTATCAACATATTTAAAATTTTCTTAGCAATTCCAGTCACACATGTTTCATACTTACGAATATTGCTGTCAAATCACTTTTCAATAAATCGATTCTAGAAAGTGAATTCAAAATTAATTACATTTCCAATTAATTAGAATCTGTGAAAAAAGTAAAAGGCACCAGAATTTGTCTGCATTTCTCGATTGACTGGGATAAATTTTAAAATCTTCCCTAATGGAGGTGTAGATTAATCCGTAATTATCAATAACACGAAGTTGTATTCGCATTTAATGATTTATGTCAGCAGAAATAAGAACGCGCCGAACATAAAATCATCCCTTCTCCGTCTTAAAAACTTTATCTGGGAGAAGTTCGGGCAGGGGAAGAACGGAGGGTATACTGATTGATTTTTACTGCCATCAATTTAACCCTTGAACTGCCTCGAATGAACACATGCGAATATTACTCTCATAAATCTTGGTATGTATAATCTGTTTAGAATTTCACGGCGATTAAAATTAATGAATTTGTGAGCCTAATGATTAAAACTAGGGTGAGAATTTGAGCAAAGACAAACTTGAACACTTGGGAAGGGGACTGTAAGCACCTTATCGGAGACACAATCTATAGGTGGTATTACCCCTCCCCATTCCTCCTCCTCCCCCAACCCGTCGAACCTCTCCACGCCTGGAAGAACGCTGAAATAATCACCCGTGCCCTTTTCAGTTAATCATTTCAAATGCAATGGAACGTAAATTTTAAATTTCTTAAACGAAATGCAAGCTTTTCATTCGAATTACGATTAAAAGAATAAATCATGATTTTATTTTGTTTTCTAATTACTATACAACTTTTAAAAACATGCACGAATACGTCTAAATTATTATAAAAAGTATTTTTCTTATTTTTGATTATAATTAATTTTACTTTCAAAACAAACCTAGTGTTACATAAGTATAATCAACCTGAATAAACATAATAATCATCACACACCCTGAGATGTTTTCATCTACCAAAGAATACCTCTCCATGAATGGTAATATTTCTTGGGGAACGCTTTCGTGCTGCAAAAGCATTGACAAGTAGGGAACCATTACTTACCCGTACAAATAAACGTTTTTGGATTGAAGTAATTTATTGGATCTAATGTTTCCGTCCTAACAATATATTCAAGTAACCATGATAAACTACATAATAAACTACATTCAGAAATTACAAAATCAAATTCGACCGGGACATTGACCCAAGTCTCTTACATTCCAATAGGCGCCGTAATTTTCAATTTATTACCGATATCAACACTTAATTACTTTCAATATTCGTTTAGGCCTATAAATATATCGACACGCCTTTTTATTTGCCTCGTCAATACTTATATGCACTCTGCAAACTTTTCCCGTTCCCCAGTGCTCACTGCTTTCACGTGGAGGACCACGTTATCTCAAGAGTTGACGACTTCAGAATCTACTTAAGTGGATAATCTCACGACAAGGCCCTCAACAAATAACTTGATCGACATCCAACAGACTTTTTATCAAATGAACTCTACAAATACACTCCCTCCTTTTCAGATTTATTCAAAACTTTTTTCCTGAATGTCACCTCAATAATGTCTAACGATGTTTACAAAGTTTTCGAACTCCCTGTCTGCCCCCCCCCCCACCCCCCCCCACCCCCACCCCTGGCAGCTCCACCAACCGCTCCATCCCCAGTGGCATCAACGAAGGACAGTAACTTTACTCAAAGTTTTCAAGATGAACTTTTTCAGTCTTTACTTTCTGTAAGGGTTGATCGAGTTCTCGCTGAAAGACAACCGCACAGACAAAGCTAGAACACACATTGGACTGATAATATGTTCTGATTATACTGATAAGCATCGTCAGCCTACGTTTCTGCTTCCATGACAATCATACCAATATATGGACTTTTATTATAAATCACATATAAAAAAATCACTCATGCAACATTTCAAAATATGCAATGTAACGTAAGCTTTTTATTTCAATCTCGATTTATTTTATTTTTCTACTCGCCTTACTTATTTTGTAAACGGACACGGACACGTACGTATATTTCAAGATGTTTACTTCCATAGATAAAGATAAACATGTATAAATGTATTTAGGCAAACACACAAAAAAAAAGTAGATATGGTGTATTGTATTCACGTAATGATTTATGGGTGCAGAAGTATAGGAACGCGTCTCTTTTATGTTTCTAAGTTTTATGTTTTATAAGTGCTCATTTATTATCACAATTTGTTGTGTAGAGGCTGGCAGACACCTTGTGCTTGGGGCATACTGCCCTTTTCTGCCAATCTTCCTACTAAGCCTAATAGTGGAAAATAAATAATAAATAAATAATAATAAAATAATAAATTAAACATAAAATCAGTCCCACTCGTGTGGTAGATAACATTAAGCTGGTGGTATATAAAGTATATCGTGCAACTTTCCTCACTCACTTTAGCGTTGTGCCAAGTACCTACGTATTTAATATCGTAGGTGTTATCCCTATACAAACATGGCCCCGCTTGTGTGTAACTCACGCTAGCGTTGTGCCAAGTCTGTACGTATTTAATATCATAGGTGTTATCCCTATACAAACATGGCCCGCTTGTGTGGATCTAGCGGTCGTGTTGTTGTTACGAGGGGAGAGATAGATATTATGCAGATGTCAACGAGGACAGTTGGCTTTGCCCCAAGACCAGAAGAGATTATATTGATTCAACCCCTCTAGTATCTAAACACAATCCCTGCTGGACGAGGTTGAAAAAGGGTGGAAAATGTTATTTTAATTTTGAAATACGAGGAAAACGTTTTTATGATGTGTTTTCTGTGACTGAGGTTATAATATGCTGCAACGGTGCATTATCTTTATCGTTACGTTTATTTTTACACTAAGGAATGATTATTCCCCGATTGCTGTTTGTGATTTTTTTGCCAGTTAATCCTTACAATTATTTAATCCATAATTCCATAATTCATTATTAATAATTTAGAGTATGTGCATTTAATTATTTAGTTGGGGTGTTTTTTAATTATTTTTTAATGCTATGACATTTTGTTCAAATTGGATAAATATTCACCCGAGTATATGAATGACCTGTAATATAATTGATAATTATATTTCTTGTTACTATTTAGTGCAGTTGATTTTAAAAAACTAATCAAAGTTTTTCCTTTGTCACCAAATTCAGTTACGTGTTTCGTTATTAGAAACCTACCTATTTCCAGTTATATACAGAAGAGAATCAAAGGCACACAAATTACAAAAAGTCAGCCTCCATTATGTAGCGTCAGCTAGGATAAACATATCTCATCAATCATAAAGTATAATGCGCAAAATTACAAATAAACTGTGTTGCGGTTAAAACGCAGTTACCAACCTAAAACAGTAAAAAGTTAACTACGAACGCCTTCTGTTCCTGACATCCTGTCAAACTGACACTTGCAGACCAAACAAGAACTCGCTGCAAACCATCGCAATCATAAGATCTCGAATACTAACTTGTTTGACAGTTTGACCCTTGCCAAAGAACTTTGACATAACTTTTCATCTTTTAAGTGAACTTCCCAAACGCTTCATCGTTGTTCTCCAATTATTGTTGAAGTCAGTTAAAATGAGAGCTAAATTAATCAAGTAGATTTCACCCGATAGTGGTACTTTGGTGTTTGCTAACTAATGTGCCTGATAACTACATATTAAAAGAATGTGCCAATTTTCGGACGATTAATTCTTTTGACTTCATTTTATTATATAAATTTAATATAATTTGCAATACTTTGGGGGAGAATATATAAATATAATGTAGATCTGAAATGTTTGCAACACATTGTTGTGTTATGTCTGTACATACGTGGAGTTGACCACATGACACATGCAACGATCGTTTGAGTACAGGTTGCAGTAACCCGTATACCAACAAAAAGTGAGTGAAAGTGTTTTACTGTCAATTTATTTCTTGTCCCAGGTGTCATGTTCATCTTTTATCCGCCACGAGCGCTTTCATATTGAAAAGACCGGATCAAGGTGTTTCCATTGAACACATGTCACGTTTTCAATATCATCAAAGTGCTCAATTTTCGTAAATATTTTTAAGTGTGTTATTAAATTTATTAGATAATTCAAACTTAATTAAGGAAACGTTTTAATTTTGAATGAACGTATTATTATTGTATCTTTGATTTCACAATCATTTGCAATTCATTTCTGTATGGTTATTCAGTTCATTTATGTTATTCTTTTCTAGTTTAATCTGTAAATACTGATTATGTAAAACGTAAATTTGATCAAATTATTGACCAAACATAAATTGTTGTGCTTGTACATATAATCACTATCTTTGGCTTCACTGAAATGATTTATAAGTGGGTCAATTATATTTTCTCCAATAGATTCCAATGTATTGGCATTCGTTGTATGTTTGAATATTCGTTTATTCCTGAACCATGCTCTGATATGCGTCGTACTTCTCGATCTACATGCGAGCAAATCAACATATTTTGGTTCCATGTCACACTTAAAAAACGTTATTGGTTCTTCTCGTGCATGGCTGTTTTTTTTTTGTTTTCTTTCTCAGTTTGTTTCCAACGAGGCTTCAAATCCTACAGCGTCGGCTTGGTTAGCTTTAAATGTCAGTACTGTGACTGAGTGGGTATACTCTCAATACGAATTTATTTAATTACACTAGGAAAACGCTTAAGTCCCGCCGCGTTGTTGGATGAGCGTAATTGGTGCATTGAGCTGCCATGTGTTATGCGGATTTTCTGTTGTTCTGTGAAAAACTTAATTACTAAATTGAAGATTATTTTAATTTAAATTAAATTAAATAAAAAATTTAATTTAATTTAATAAAAAATTAACTTAAATTTTTTTTAAAAATATTAATCGTAATTTTAAAAAGGAAAAAATCGTAATATTGAAATTTTCATAAGAAATAATTATTCGATTGCGCACAAATTTTACAAGAATATATTAATTCATAATATTAAGGTTCTGTATAAAAATCATTACAATCGGATAAAGCATGTAGGTGTTATAAGCTGGAGAAATTTTAAAAATTGAAAAAAGTCGTAAAATTGCGATTTTCGTAAAAAATATTTTTTTGATAACGCTCAAATTTTACATGAATATATCAATTCATAAAATTAAGGTTCTGTGAAAAAATCATTACAATCGGACAAAGCATGTAGGTGTTGTAAGTCGAAGAAATTTTTAAAAAATCGAAAAAAATCGTAAAATTGCGATTTTCATGAGAAATTTTTTTTCGATTGTGCTCAAAAACGTGGCAGTTCTAAGTTCAGAAATTTCGAAGACCTCCATAAAATTTCATCGCAATCGGAGTATCGGTTTAGCCGGAATCGTGCTAACAAACAGACAAAAATACAAAAAAAAAAAAAAGAAAAAAAAAAACATTCAGGATTTTTTTCTCCAGTGTAGTGAAATGGAATCTTCGCTTCGCTCGCTACGCTCATCCAATTAAAAATGCTTAAATTTGATTTTGTTAACATATTATTTCCTGTGTCCAAACTGAACAAAAAGTGGGTTAAACAATTTATGTACAAAGGTAGGCTTTATTTTTTAATCTTATATAAATCATGAACTTGACAATGTAGATGTTTTTCAAAAAGTACAAACACAAAATTTTGGCATGAAGGTGACGCACTAATTTGATTGCGATTTCAAACTTTTCCCATTCGTATTCAATGCTGTTAAATTTTGTGTTACTAAATACATATTTAAAAATTGTAAATAATTTTAAATTATATACTTTAATATTTATACATGTATATATTTCTCTATGGCGATAAACATCTTGAATCATTTTCATGCGAAACAACTACATTAATTGTTTTTTCGTTTACTTGGAAACTTTAAAAGTCAAATACTTTTTTTGGCGTTGTGTTAATGTGTCCAAGTGGAAAAGTTACCAAAGACCATTAGCAGAAATCTACAGCATCAGTTTCTTCCCTTCTTTGAGGTCTCTTAGTGAGAAAAACTTTGCAAAAACTTGGAATTTAAAGGTGACACCTTTGTTAAAAGAAGACGAGCTAAACTTTTAGTTTTTCCTTTTTATAAAACTCTATTTTGCTGGCTTCAGCGAGGTGGAACATGTCATTTGCAGCTACATTATAGAGAGAATTGCGTTATTAAAAATTGCTGGTTCGTTCGATGTTGAGTCCCACATGACCTAAAAAGCGTCTAAAAATGTGTAGTAAAATGTATATACAAATAGTCAAAAGTAAATCTAATAAAAAGGGAATGGAATTATGACATAAAACACTTTTCTGCACTCGTCATATTGTTCAACAAGTATTGATGAGGGAGTATCGAAAATGGGCATCGAAGTTACCTTATAAATAGTTTTTTTTTAAAGAATGGCACAAAACAATTACAATCACCTCCTGCATTCAAATCCCTTGGTTTAGGATCTAGATTTATCGAATAAACCTTTTTGAATGGTGACAGCTTCGCTCCTTGATCATAAGGATCACCAACAAATTCTGTATCATCCTTGTTTAAGGGCAATACCAACAAGAAATAGAAAACACGTGTCAATTGGGGGTTTGGTTTTCATCGTTAGATGTGACACACGTGTTAAAAATTCATTTTGGTGGCGAAAAGTCTCTGGTGACAATTTGCCCCTATGTCTTTTGTTTGATCGTTCAAAGTATCTCAAGTATTTTATATTTTTATAAACGTAGGGGACATATTTAAGTCAGGGTTGCTTGTGACTGATATCGGTCAGACAACCATCTTCATTATAACGTGACTTGTGACGTTTGAATTACCATATCGGTCATTTTGTATCGTACTTCAGATTTGAAAATAATATAAGCATAGTTATTCCGATTTTGTTTTGTAAATCATTTATAGATTATTTTGTACTGTCGATGTAAGTTTAAAAAAATATTCAAGTTGCTATTTCTGTTCTTCTTCTTCTTCTTCTTCTTCTTCTTCTTCTTCTTCTTCTTCTTCTTCTTCTTCTTCTTCTTCTTCTTCTTCTTCTTCTTCTTCTTCTTCTTCATCTTCTTCTTCACAAACAGTTTTTAAAATAAATTGTCAACAACCTCGCCTGATTCATGGTATGAATCATCTATAATTTATGAGTATACGAGTATTTCTATGATAATTCTTCGTATGAAATTGTGTAACACTATTTAGAAAAATATGGGTGAGCATTTTATTTTAAACTTCGATCCGTCACTTGAATATAATGGTTGAGAGCCGATGAAAACAGAGTGATTGATTTGCTTTTAATGAGGGCTATTAGTGAATTTTCTGAGGGTTAAGAGTGCAAACAGCAAGCAATTTTAAAAACGTTCTTCTATTTAAAATCTCACGTCGATTCGATGTATCATTTTGTCCCCCACCGACCCCCGTACCAAGTCGTGTTACAAATTCATATCTCTTATTGTTAAGTCAGCAACCAAATGTTATAACTCTTATATTGGATATATTGCAAGATTGTTTAATAAAATATGTAATAAAGGCATTTTGAACGTAAGTTTTAATACCCAATGAACAAATTATAAAAACCAATTTCAATTAATGTGTATCATTATAATTAACAAAGATCGTACGCCATTAAGTGCGAATATTCTTTTAAAATCATATCACTCAAAAGGAAAAGTTTTATTGTTCATCGAGTAAAGATATTTCGACTATAGACAAAATACTTGGCATATTATCATATATTGTTGATTTCCATCCACGTTACTTTGTTACAAAATAACTTAAAAATTCTATTATCTGATACAATTATTGAACCAATGTTTAATTCACACATATTTAATAAAAACGCCTCACTTAAAAATGGTTTTTATTGCCATTAACTTAGCGAGTATTATTTTTCATGATTCGATATTTCTATCTCGATGTGAAAACGCATTTGATATCAATTACAGCTGTAGATTAGCCGCGTTGAGTGATAAATAGGTTTCTAGGGCATCAATTGATTACTGATAATTGATTGAGATGGAGCTGACAGATTCTGGACATTGACATATGGTCCGTCCGATGACTCCGAAGTCGCACTCACGCGCATGCGTCACTTATCTAACTGACCGATACGTTTTATTAGGGAGGAAACATTGACGAATAGCTCTTGAATGAAGGGGCGAATTAAATTATTTATTTTTCGATGCAATCGTCTTGGTAAATTAGGTAAATTAAAATTGAACATTAAAAAAAAGTTTCAACATTCAATTTTCCAAATTTTATGTTCCATTGTTCCATTTACCATAATCCGTTTTCCCTTTCCAGTTCCTGATTCGATTTCCAATTCACTATCGAAGTCATTATTTTTTCTTTTAAAATTTTACTCCATTTTACAACTCAAAATTTGAGAGCTTAGTTCGCTTAAATGCATCACTTGTCTGTTCGTTGTCTGTGCGCGTGTCTCGTTTCATATAAACACCGAACTTGTTCTCCGAATGACATACGTTTTGTTGTATACATTATTGACATTTATGTTCACTTTCGACAAGTATCGTACTGAATCTTTAAAGTAACCCTTGATGTGATGGGGCGTGAACAGCCTCACTCAAAAGTATTTTTATCTGGCTCCACCATCAAAAGAAATCAACGACGGACGCAATAATTGTGTATTGTTCTAAATCAATCTGTTGATTAATTTTCTTTGTTCCATATTTATTACTCCTCCATTCAAACTTTTTGCAATTACCAATTATACATTTCCATTTTCTAACGTTCTATCTTTGATTAAATACATTGGGTAATATTTTAATGTTGTGTTCATTACATCTCCTTAATTTTTTCCCCTTCTATTTCTTTCAAATATTGTTATTTCGTTTGGAAATGCACATAAGTTTAATGTTCCGTCGTTAATATTTGTAAAAGTAGTTCAGTTTCTATTTCTTTGTTGGTCTGATTGCAATCATTATATTTATAACTAACAAAATAAAACATTGAAATATCATTGTTCACAAATGCTGTGTGTCTTCTCCATTTCCAACACACACTCTACCTATTCTATCTATTCAATTTGTTCAGCAAATCATGGACAGAATAACGAGAAGTATGGTGTCTCGTTTCTTCGCTGCGAAGCTCTTTGGAAATTGTGTCTGAATTCAGAAGTCTGTGACAAGTATTTGCCCTCGTTAGTTTTTATCAAGTTTTTGTCTCGTTGTGTCTTGGTT
This sequence comes from Sweltsa coloradensis, assembly GCA_024449915.1. Classification (NCBI taxonomy): domain Eukaryota; kingdom Metazoa; phylum Arthropoda; class Insecta; order Plecoptera; family Chloroperlidae; genus Sweltsa; species Sweltsa coloradensis. The sequence goes on along the minus strand of JAMZAV010000108.1, from coordinate 215,711 downwards.
GTGTCCAGTGGCTGTGTTCCCTTGCTTAGAAGGCGGTTGGTACAAACCTCGCCATGTCGTTAAGACGGTAGAGTTTAACGTTTTCACCAATAAATTTAGTGAATCAACTAATAAACGTTAATCCTTAAATTATCTATTTGCTGCAAATAACTTGCATTCAATTTGTAAAATCGACCATTATGTCGAGGTGAAAAGAAAAACGTGTTTACAGTCTATACTCACTCAGTCACAGAACTGATTTTCAGTGGGGGACACTAAATATTTCACCCGACCAAACGAACCCTGTAAGCGCCGACACCATCGACGAGCAAACAATGACCAACTAGAGACCGGTATATTTTAGTATGAAACACCGATCATTTCACCCGCAGACAGTGACAAAATTAACATGGCTGATTCGGAACAACATTAGAATTTATTATGTGCCTCGTTGCTAGGACGGCTCCAAAGTCACCGTTGACAAATTTCTAAGCCAAGAACTGATGAACTTAGGTCCAAATCAGAAGTTGAAAAACTTCTACTTATAGCGGGAATCGAACCCTGGACCTTCTGTTTTAGAAGTAGATACGCTTACCGCAAGACCAAAAAACACACAGGATTATGGATGTTGTAATATTTACCCATTTTTGAAGGGCAAACATAATATTAGTAAAATTTAAGAAAACACTGGCATTTTAAAGCCCTTTCTGCAGCCAATATGTATGGGATTGATATAATATCGCATTGTTGGTAAGTAAACATATTTATGATCACTCTTATTAACGGTAGGTTATCAAAAGCTAGTGTTGATTGGTTAAAATAAAGTTATCTAAATTATACTTGAATCGAGTCAATATACCCTTATATCATATGGAATTATTTGAGTCCAAATCAGAAGTAAAACAAAATTTTGCCTGAAGCGAGAATCGAACACTGTACATCCTGTATTTGAATCGGAGACGCTAACAACTGGACAAATAAATAAAATAGACAACCACTTCTTTCTAGATAAGGAGGTTTCCGTTTGCACCCGCCTTGAGGCTAGCTGTACGAAGACAGCGCTACTGGGGGTGGAACGGGGAACCACATTCGAGGCAACGAACCGGAAACGGGACGACTCGTCAAGAATTGTTAAATTGAAGGGAAATTCTTTGCTCGTCAGATTACTAAATGCGTTTTACTCCGCGTTTCGAAGTGTCGGACTCTTGTACTAGGCTGTGGTTAAGGAGGTTCTGTATACACACTTTGGAGGAATCTTTTTATAACAACATATATTTGTCGGTTTTTAAGATTTCACTGAAAAACAAACCATAAATTCAAATGGTTTTCTTGTTAAATGCCTCAATATAGCGATATTACATAGAGTGTATTTATAGGTTTCTCTCTCAATTCCATTGATCGGGAAACACTCCCGTAGGTGTAATTGATTTACATGTATTTAAAGGGTTATCGCGATAGAAAGCATAAAAAAATAAAAATAGACTGTTTAAAAAAAATTATCAAATATAGTTTAACGAAAAACTAATATTAGAATAGGATTTTATTTATTTAAAGTAAAACATTCCTTCTTATACTCCAAAAATCATATTATTCTCAAATAACTCAAATTAATAATTTTTTTTGAAATGTCAAGTAGAAAATGAAGTGATGGACAGTAAAAAGTGTGATGCACAAATTTCTTTAGAATTATGTAGAGAACCCGTTATTTTTGTTATTTTATTTTCCATCTCACATCTTCTATGTCGTCAGATTTTTTAAAATGTTTATTATTTTACGACTATCCTCTTCTGTTAAAAAACCTGATTTGCAAAGGAGGATAACTAAATAAATCTAATTATATATATGCAGACACAACAATGAACTACAGTTTATGCTTTTAAGTCACTGATTGTGAGAGCGGTATATCATATTTCAATCTGTGACATATTTTATAAACATTTATATTCGCTTTTATTTTAATTGCGTAACATAAAAAGTAATTCCAACATAACAAAGCTTTTTAACTGTAATTAAAGCCGCATAAAGAAATAACATTAATTCCCATGCATGCTTAGGCCCTACGTTATTTTCATGTCTGTTTTTACGCTAAAAGAGCGACTATAAACCATAACGGCAGACTGTTAGCTACTTTTAATCTAGGTTAGCAACTTCAAATAAAACTTGTGTAGTTAAACGTTAACGCACGTATATCTAATACGTGTAGTACGTTCCCTTCACCTGTGTTTTATTTCGCTCTGTAATGTATAATATAAAATACGTCTTCAGTATTAAGACGCTTGTGGCCATTAAGTTTGTTTATAAGGCATTGTGGGTCGGTTGGCTTACCTTTATTAGTACTTACATTTACATTTGATTGTTTATATGTAGTTGACGATGCAGGGGTGTCAATATGGTACGCCGAGCTACGTACATAAATAAAAGGTAAAACATAAATGTTTTTGGCTTGCTTTAAATGCAGAAGGTTTTGAGTTCAAATCCCTCTTCCGAGGAGAAGATTATCAAACTTCTGATATGGAGTCCAGTCCATATTAGAGTCAAGTGACTGGGACCCAAAATTTTGCTTTCCATCTTAATAATTTAAAATTCGCGATTTTTTAAAATAATCTTTGAATTTTTTAAGATTTTTTCCTTGATCTTTTAGGAATAAAAATCTGATTCTGGATTCCAAATTGACTTTAAAGTTGAAGAAAATTATCAAAAGTTTATTTTATTTTCAAAAATAAGTTTTTTAAAAACAATATTTCATTTTTTACCTTTTTTTTCATGTTCAAATTCAATCTACTAAAGTGTTACAAAATATCCGGGACATCCAGTAAATTTGGGTGTTTTTATCCACGATTTGGTATTTGAAAAATCGTTCTAATCATTAGAATTTAATAACAAAAAATTCTTCCAATTCCGAACAAAACAAAGCAGCTTTTTACCCTAGTTAAAATTATGATAAACTGACAGATTAAATTGTGTAGATTTTGAAAAGTGGTAGTAAATTTGTTTAAAACTGACCTATAAAGGTTGAATTTGGAACTGTGTTATCAGCACAATAATAATAATTGTTGTATGAGCGGAGCGAGCGAAGCAAAGGTTCCATTCTACTACACTTTTTTTCTTTTTTTTTTTGTATTTTTGTGTGTCTGTGAACACAATTCCGGCTAAACCGATACTCCAACTGCGATGAAATTTTTCTGGAGGCCTTCGAAATCTTTGAACTAAGAACTGCCACGTTGTTTAGCGCAATCGCAAAATTATTACTCATGAATATCGCAATTTTACGATTTTTTTCGATTTTTACAAAAATTCTTCGACTTTTAACACCTATATGCTTTATCCGATTTTAATGATTTTTTCACAGAAACCTAATTTTATGAATTAGATATTCGTGTGAAATTTGAGCGCAATCAAAAAATTATTTCTCATGAATATAGAAATTTTACGGTTTTATTCTTTTTTAAACAGTTCTTTGACTTATAACACCTACATGCTTTATCTTATTGTTATGATTTTTAAAAAAACTTAATTTTATGAATTAATATATTCGTGTTAAATTTGAGCGCAATCGAAAAATAATTTCTTATGAAATTGCAATTTTACGATTTTATTCTTTTTTTAAATTACTGTTAATTAAAAATTTAAAATTTAAGCTAATTATTTAATTTAATTTAAAAAAATCGACTTGGCAATGATTTTTTCGCAGAACAACAGAAAATCCGTGAACACATGGCAGCTCAATGCACCAATTACACTCATCCAACAACGCGCCTGAAAAAGTGTTTGCGAAGCTTCCTTGTATAAAGTATATAACTAGGCTTGTGGATTATGGCGTCGCCTTCAGGTGAGTTGTGGCCAACCAGCAAGGTTCGATTTCATTCAAATACTTAATCTGGTTTGGTATTATTCGTAATTCGATGACGTCAGCGCCAACGGGGCTTGTTAGGACTGAGCTAAATTAAACTCCCTGACTGAAAATTTAGTTTTTTTGCTGATTACAAATAATATTTGTATTTTCCGGTATAAAGAATTTAAAAATCAAAATCAAAAGTAGTTGTGATTATTATGTAGGTTGGTTGTCAAGAAAAACTGTTGTTGTTTTTGTTGTTTCTGTTGTTGTGTTGTTGTTGTTGTTGTTGTTGTTGTTGTTAAAATAAATAAGTCGAGTGCAAGAGACGTTAAGGAGTTTTCTCTGACCATAGATTAAGATATTATGTATTCAAACTATTTTTATTAATTTGTATTAATTTTAGCGCCATCAAAAATTCTTTTAAGTAGGTTGTAGTTCTATTTTTGTTTAGTTGTGGTGTTGTTTAGTTAAGTTTATGTAGTGATTTTATAATATTTATTGATGTATTTGATACTGTATTTAACTTGTACATTGTATTTTGGTGACAGGTACTCACGTACTATGGGGCAGATGCTCTTTCTGTCATTCTTGCATTTATTTTTAATATTACTTGTTCAAAAGATTAAAAATAAATGCAAATATTAAAAATGGAAATTAACGAATTACCCTTTTAAATTCTATTTGCACTGTTTACAGACGTTACATTTACTAAACGTAGTACATTTTTGATGTTTAGAAAATAATTTTTTACCTGTTTTGATTAAAAAAAAAAAAAAAAAAACACGATATTGTACGTTTTAATAATTTAAAAAACATCATCGAATAATGATTCGTACAAATGACTGATAATATATGATTAATTATTAATGTATCTGTATTAAATGAGCAAGTTCAAATAGAATTATTTGCACAAATATAATTGAAACAAAATATGGACAACCCTGACGTGATAATATTAAGTTCACACTCACACGGTTGAAAGAAATATAATATATGAAGTGTCGACAAGGGTTTGCTCCATTTTCCGCCAGCGCTAGCATCGCGCTGATGGAGCTATCTGGTGTAATAAATCCGAACTATCTACCGCTGATGTGTCGCAGTGTGACTTAGAGCTGACCTTATTCTTTCTTGCAGACAATCGCGGTATTTGCTCTCAATCACGCTTCGGTGGGAAAGTGTCACGTAAATTGCGGATTTAATAGTTTTTTGATGGCTTCAAACGAGACGTGCATTAGTTGTGTACTCAGACTAGACGTATTCGTATTCCACTCGGTTAGATCAGACAAGAATAGTTTGAAACGGGTAGTGATTATTTGCGTTGACACATTGGCAAACAATTAAGAATATAAGGTAGAAAGCATCACTTTTTGTCCGTCCGTCTGTGCGTGTCTCACGTCTCACGATGAAAACCGAACATGACGTTCGATTGACTTGATGTTATTTTATTGGCATTGCCCTCAACCATGATTGTAAATAATGTTTTTGGTGACTGGTGGTTAGGGAATCGGAGAGAACTTCACCCTAAGGGGAGATAAATTTCAACGCGGCACCTCCACTAAATGTTTGACAACACTTAAACAAACATTGTATAATAACTGAAAGATTTGCTCCCGTTTTCGGTTGAATCTGAACCTGTACTAATTTGTAATTTTCTATATAATAAATTTAAAATCAAAACAATTTTCCAAAAAAAAAAATATATATGTTTCTCTATACTAACAGACAAAACAACAGACTAACACTAACAAATAATAAAAAAATACCGTTTCCCTTTTTTAAAGTAAATCGTTTTTATCACTTTTCTTGCCACGCTACGCTCACCCAATTATATATATCTTAAATAAAGCGTTTTTAGAATAACAGTGAGAATCTAATATTGCAATATAAATGTCTTGATATTCACCTTTAACCCACATCACAACAATAAACCAAATGATTGTGAATTTTCCACTGCCAATATCCATAATATATTTTTCATTGCTTACCCGTTTACGATTTGACAAAGGCATATAAAACGAAATAATAAAGTTAGTTTTCTTATGTTATCATACGGAACCATTAAACATACATGGTTCCTAGCAGTTTTCTTAAATAAAGCCTAACTTAGCTAGAAAACATGATACATAGTTTCCGTATAAAAATGGTTAAAACTTAGTATCCAGTTAAAATTAAGCGTTTTTTGAAATATGAATGTCACCAAAATATATTTATATGAACAACATTATTTAAAGTAAAACCCGGGCCTAACCCTGTTAAAATAAATTTTAACCACGACGTTTTTACTTTACTTTTATTACACTTTATGTCTTGTAATAAAACTCCTAAAGAAGGTTATAAAAACGTGAGAACATTGAAAGTGTTTTACTCTTGAACGCAAAGGTCTCCAAAAGTATAAAACCTCGAGTACACGTAAAGGTCTCTTACTTCATGGAATATTTTCCCGAGCTAATGGTCCACTGAGTCAATGTTTATTTAGCGGGCAAGTAATTGCAGGGACTGGTCGGCGGTCGGCTATTGAATATAAGCATCGTGAATATATGGTCGACCGAGTTTGATTGGGTCTCTTGCGTTCACATCAACTTTGCTCCCTTTCATATTGGCTTTGTTTAGTCGAGAGAAAGTAATGAAGCTTGCTGTAGGTTCAACATTGTGGATACGCACAAGGGTGAAATGTGCGTGTGTGCGTTTCTGTGTGAATGCTGCGGAAGATCGCATTTTAAGGCTTTTCTAACTGAAAAATTCTCATTTGTCAATTTCGTGAAGTGTACTATAAAGTTAGGCCTTTTCAAAGTTGTAACTGTACTTTTCTTGCATTCCAAATCTTAGATAATATGCATGTTACTTTCTGAGGACTGTAACCTGTTATTATAATAAATAAATAGGTAAATTAACTACCCCATCATAGCAGGTTAAAAACAGTGAATAAGGAAGAAATTTTTTACACTGAAGTATTTTTATGTGTTGTTATCATTTTTAGAATATTCAAAACTTGAAATTCAAAATTTATTAATTATATACAAAAAATGTAACAAAGCGCTTATTTCGAGATTCATTTTGAGTTCTCAAATGTCTGTACAAACTATCTTAAGGTAGCCGACAAATAAAGGATACACGTACTTCCGAAAAACCATATTTATCACGCCACTTGAAAACTTTGTGAATTTTTCTATTTTATTGACATCAATAGCATGTAGTTGATTCGGAAATGATACATTCATATTTCATATTTAAATTATTATGCAGCAAACACAAAAATCCTCTTGTGATCAATAAATTTAAAAAAAAAATAGAAATACACTTTTTCTAAACTAAACAAGTCATTACATGTCTATCTTCCAAATTTGTATTTTTTTAAATCCACATCCGTCCTCTCTATACTGACAACTTTTTGCGATTGCCATTTTGTTTAAACTAAACATTGTTAATTTGTTGTACTTCATTTTCGGTTCGAATTAACCATGCTACTTTGCTTTCTGATCCGTTCGTATTTCAAGTAAAGTGGGTATTACGCCGCATTCCGGTATTACGTATGCATGGTTGCCACGATGTCCCTAGTTTAATACCAGCCGTGTTTTGCCTCCTAAACGAACATCTTACTCCCCAAGACTCGCAAATTGTCGACATCTGAGAAAATAGTTGATCGATTACTTTGTAAGTTCTCATTACTTGTGCGACTCTGGGGAGATCGCTATGGCGTTCTACGTCGGTCCTAAAGTGTTGCTATCATGTTGGAAAATAATATATAGTACGCATAGAATAACCCAACATTATAAATATCTCATCGCTATTCAAAACGTGTAAACTGTATTGCGTACAGGTAATACAAAAATTAGAATTAGTAGGAGACTTATTTAAAAAATCTAACATAAATTTGCTGTTTGTTGAATTAATTAACCTGGATATACTAATATAAATGACATTCATTCCTGTTCGATTCAAAAATTAAAATGACCTTGTCAATGTTTAAAAAGTGTGTAATGAATCAAAGATAAATTTTATAATTAAACAAACATATTTACATTACGAAAATAAATTAAATTAATGTATGTGTTTTTTTTATTATTTTGCTTAAAACTGTTTTATTTTTTAATTCCACGGCTTTTTGAACACTAATCGTAGGCCTAAGTCAATATTTTTGGTCGACAAAATTCAAAGTTATTAAACAAAAAATACTCCAAACGCATTATCTGCTTATGTAACATTAGTTGAGTGAAAATCTAAACAAAACAGTGCGTTTTTATGTAACTCAATCCAGAAATTACAAAATACACCCCAGCGAACCCCGGATACCCCGCTGGGATGGATTTTTTAATTTCTGGATTGAGATACATAAAATCTATTACACCTACGGGAGTGTTTCCCGATTAATGATTATCAGGATCTCTGCGTAACCTGTTGACAAAATATATCTGACAATAAAATATTCAAACATTAAAATAATAATATGTCCATTCCCCATAAATTCTTAGCTTAACATACAATGCACAGCACGGTTTTACATTATTCAAAACTTTAGAAACAATTAATATTAATTCCTAGACCCGGCACCTCCACCAAAACTCTAAAAAATTATCAATATCCATAGCTCTATTAGGATATTACATTATTTCTAATTAACAGGCAAAAAATACAAATTATTTAATCAATTCCTAGACCCGGCACCTCCACCAAAACTCAAATGTTTATCAATGTTCATAAATGAGGATATTACATTATTTTAATTGCTGTAAGACCTGGTTTACATTTCTCGCTTTCTAACGCGGGTTGGTCGATAACGCGGGTAATTTTAACGTATAAACGCAATCAAGAAGCTACCACAGTTCAGTTTTTAACTCGAGTAAAACGAGTAACTCGCGTAAATCGTAGTAACTCGCGTAACCGGCAATGATACGAGTAATGTAAACAGAGGACGGTTGTCTTCCGTAACACTATCGTGACGCCCTTTCCAGGAAACATAAACTAACATCTGATTCTCAACTTCAATCAACTTAATTAAGCATTGCCTGCATTTATAGACAGTGAGACATTACTCTCTACTTTAAATTTAAGGTCAGCCTGACTTTGTACAGACGTGAATTGTAGGTTTAAAGCGTGCAGCGCTCTGCGTGTGAAGGTTGAAAAACATATGATAACGAAAGTAAATTGAAATTAATGTAAACTCAAGTGGGTTACCCAGTAAAGTCAACCCGCGTGTAACTGCAGTAATATAAACCAGGTATAAAAGAAAAAAAGAAAAACAATTTTTAGCTAATTCGTAGACCCGGCACCTCCACCAAAACTCTAAAAATGTATCGATATTCTAGCTCTATTAAGATATTACATTATTTTAATTATTGTAACGAAAAAAATACATACAATTTATAATAAATTCCTATTCTCAGCGTCTCCACCAGAACGAAAAATAATTCCCCAAAAATCAAACTTTTCCCTTGCATTTCCACCAAAACTCTATATGTATAATAAAATAACACATAGCTCCTTTTGGATAACATTATTTTAAACACAGAAATAAGGTTATCAAACCAATGCTAGTGAAACGATCAATTATAAGACTTCTTATGTCATTCCCGTTTTATATTATTTATTTACTTAACGTCTATCCCATTCAGTTTTACAATCCAATATAAAAATAATAATTATTTAGAGTCTGCCCACTCAGTATATAACTGATTTCAGTATTCGAGACACATACATGCATTAACGGCGTTCTAAATAAAGTTGTTCAATTATATGCGTGAATACATCATTTTCAAGGGTGGTTAACCACTTGTTTTTACAACGTTGGTAGTCTAAAGCGCCACAAATACGACGAAATGATTTGCAGATTTAGTAGTTTACTCTACATTTTAAGACGGGACATAAAACATGTTTAACCTACAACTGTAGCTCTATTAAGTAGTACAACAGTTCGAGACAGCTTCCACCAACCCTGCATCGACTCAATCTTAATTAAATTGCTAACGGAATCTCCAAAATAATTCACTGTCATTAAAATAACAAACGTTCTGCTGTTTTCTCCATCTTCACTTCAAACTCGGCTTCAAGTGAACACAATGCCAGTGGTTCAATTAAATGCCAACCGTTAGTCTTTCTAACATAGTAAGTATTAAGTGGCCTAAAGGGGCTATCACATTTTACAGCCTTGTTCCAAGTCCGACGCGAAATCAATTAAAAAGAGCTTCCGTTCCTCGTTGGCGTATCAGGGGAGGAGAAAGAGAGGGGAGGTATTTTATGTGACCACCAAATAATAGTGAAGTAGTAATTAAATGCTCCGAGCGATTATCTGAACGCAAATTGAAAAAGACTGCTCGTGTACAGTTCGACCAAAATATCTGCGTTACTCAAATTTTCTCACTTCTAATCGTGTTTTCAACTAATTAATATGTTTGACCTTTTCAGTTTGACTGAAATGTGTTACTCATTAACATTATTTTGTTCACTTCTCATCGATATTTTAATAATTGTAATAACCTTTCGTCACAATATGTTATAACGAAGATAACTTTAAAGCGGTTTCACATTTAATTATGGCAACCAACAATACCATGCCCTTTTATTTCGTGTTAAAAATACGACGAAAAACATTTACTTGAGAATTTACTGTAATGAATGCCATTCATATAATAGAAGAGCGTTAATTTTTTTATAAGTAAAAAGTAAAACACGAAAGTGATTATAAAACTGCATTTTACTTCGTTGGTCAGATATTCGATTAAAATCCCTTATCACAGACATGAGGATAATCAAGCTCCTACGGGAGTACCAACATGTCGCCTAAGAAAATTTAATAAAACTTGAAGTGGTGGATGAAAGTTTAAACCCATAATTTATGTGAATGGTATTAAAAGTGGAATTTATGACATATATCGCTAGTTTTTATTTGTTTTAAGACACCACAGGGTTTAATTAAATTTTCTTCAGATTGGATAATATGACATACAGTAAAAGTTTTTAAGGTCTATTATATCGATTTACACTTTAAGCTCACTTTATATCTATTTAAAGTGTGTTTTTTAATTAATAAACGTTAACAAAACTTGTTATCGGTAAGTTATATAAGTATATAAGTAAGTTTAGTAATAATATTAGTCGCATTGTATTTTCACAATGATTTGAATAGGTCAACAGCCAGGACTGCAAAAAACTTTTACTCTGAGAAAACCCTACCATTTATATGAAACATATGCGTTTTGCCCAACGAAAAACGGAAACATCAACACTGGTACCAACAAATCAATTTAGCTGAATTATTAGTGCTCTGCGCAAGGTGTCAGCAATACTAAGGGGGTGCGCTACAAAACATACGCCCGCACACCTCCACAAAGAAGTAAGGGGTCTGGTAAAAACATTGACAACTTTTCATGTCACATATTTGTTTATTTGTGACTACATTACAACAGGACGCAATGTCCCACAAGTGCAATTTACCAAATATTACATAGGGTAACAAAACAATACAAAACATTGCTATACAGTACAATAAGAAATTAGTTACATCAAGATGACTATAAAAATAATATAAACATGAAAATGTATGAGTGGTATTGTATGTATGTTTGATTGTATGATTGTGTTAGTGAGTGTGTATGTGTAAATATAAATTGTGAGGCATGAAGGAGTGACTGAAGACATAGTGAAGCTAATTATCGGTTATTTATTTTACTTGATGAAGAATGTGTTGAATATTACTATTGTGTATATCTAGATTAGGCCTGTTCAATGGAAATTTTTAATATTATGAAAAACGTAAGCTGAAGTGAAAAAAAACACATTCTTTTCCATATCAAAAATTCCTAAAACTTTTCTTAAAACGAGCCGAATCCAAGGTGTGTTTCCATTAACTTGTAACCAACTCTTTGTTTAAGACTAAGTTGCGTACTCAAACTTTAATAGAAACAATCCCACCCAAATGTCCTATTTGTATTCATAGGTTGCCAGCTATGTAAATTATTTTCCCGCCCATAAATACATTTGTGATGAATGCAATTTCAGCGCTGAAATCATCAAATTACCACATAGCGTTGAAGATTAAACGAAGGCAAACAAATTGCACACCCAAATGAATATCACTCACTATGGACTCGTAATTTATTATCACTCTATGTCGAAATTATAGCGGGAAATGACAGAATAGCACTAACTCTAATACTGTGGGTTTTAATCAAAATGTGAACTGGTCGTATAAAATTTAATGCGATGCTGGTTCTAATGTGCGGGATGTGAAGCTGTATTATGATGGGGATAGTTATTGGGGAATTGCAAAGCTTTTAGGCGCGCAGTTTGCTGTTGATGATTTGTCGTAGTTTATCTATTCATTCATTCATTTGTTAAACGCTCGTCTAGTTTTAAATTTTCATTAAACTGGTCGTCTTTTCAACTGAACACAATCGTTAAGCTAAATAAGCCGATAAGCCGATGAATATATTATTATTTACAGAACTTTTAATTTATTTTATTATACTTTGAACTGGCACAATAGTGTACGGTGCTAATTCCTCCACCTCTGACCGATAATTTGAAAGTCGAAGAAACATGTCTGAAAAGTTTGCTGAATGAAAGAAGGCCTTTAAAATAACAGAAAAAAATTGTGATTTTTTTGGGCGGGACATAACCTCACTTTTGGAAATTAGATTTAGATTTTTGGACAAAAGTGTACACTACAAATCTAGTTCAAAATTAAATTTTGAGAATCGGTTTTCTGAACATAGTTTTTAAACACCTTTAGCTATAACTTGACTATAGCTAAAATAGTTTTCTGAAAATAACAGTTGGTGTACGATTTTTTTGTCAAACGGTACAAATACGAGTTTTTTCCAGTTTTGTACCGTTTGACAAAAAAATCGTACACCAACTGTTATTTTCAGAAAACTATTTTAGCTATAGTCAAGTTATAGCTAAAGGTATTTACAAACTATGTCCAGAAAACCGATTCTCAAAATTTAGTTTTGAACTAGATTTGTAGTGTACACTTTTGTCCAAAAATGTAAATATAATTTCCAATAGTGAGGTTATGTCCCGCCCCAAAATATTCACAATTTTGTTTCTGTTATTTTAAAGGCCTTCTTTCATTCAGCAAACTTTTCAGGCATGTTTCTTCGACTTTCAAATTATCGGCCAGAGGTGGTACAATAGCCTAAATACAACGTTTACTTCTAGTTGTTGGAGCTACGGAGTGTATAGAAATTCTTTTTTTTATGAGGGTAGCGCATTTGATCTCCAGGGTTGCCAAAATATATATTTTTCTTGTCTAAGTGAAATATTAACAAAAACACTATTTCAATTCCAAGGTATGGTTTTATCGTGATACGTGACATACGGACAGACGGACAAATAAGTGATGCTTATAGGGCAGTATTACTTTCTAATTTGGAAATACTTAATGATGTTTTCTTTTTTTGTCAGTACAGTTTGTATTTTAGACAAACAGACACTTGTTTAAAGATCAGACCCGAAAAGATGATTCTGAATAAAACCATGAGAAATGGTAGGAGAAAGCAGAGTTTAGTATTCAATATTCAGTATTCTAATTTGTATTCAGAGATTCGTACATAGTAAGAATTCCTATCCTGAGAGAGAGAGAGGGAGTGAATAACTAGTATAGTTATTATAATAATAATAATGGGTAAAATACATAAACATACATTATATTGTGATGGACTAGAAGGATGGAGGGAAACAAACTGTATTAATTAAATTACATTTGTGCATTAAGGAATTCCTCTAATGAATAATATGTATTATGAATGAGGAAATATTTAAACTTTAAATTATAAATGATGTTGTATGTTGGTTACAGAGGTAGCTTGGACGGTTTTTAAATAGTGAATTGTTGAAAGTTGGAATGAATATATTAGTGTTAGTACGCGTTTTATGAGAGTGGTTTACTGCATATGTGATGAACAGTTCAGGATGGGAGTGTGCAAAAGTGGAAGCTGACAAAATTAATTCGGATATTATTACTGTATAAGAGTCCTATTAATTTCGTTTGCCAGCATGGTAGCTAGTTTATCTTAATTAAACTGATGGATGGTTATTGAGGGTTGTTTTAATGGAGGATAGTTATTATTATATCCTAGATTATGTCGTCACGTGCAGTTGTACTCAGTAACGAGACTACTCAAATTACAGTTTGTAGGATTTAATTGTCTTTTTAAACAATTTATCAAAACATTCTCAAATATGCTCATATCGATATTAATAATAATGAAGAATGTCATTATACCAACCCAGTAAATAACATTGATCATGTTCAAAATCGCCTACGTCAAACTTCATACTATACCAAAACTTGTAAACATAAACTCACTATCTACATAAAGATATTATTTATTAATTTTACATCTTCCAAATTCGATATAGTATTCCCAAAGAAAGAAAGCAGACAGTTCTATATAAGTTTCCCAAAATTACAAATTTGTCAACTCTATTCACGCTAGCTCAGCGTGGATCTTGCACTCGAAAGAACTCTGTCATCTAGCACAGATAATTTTTGCTTGTGTTGGAAAAAGATATTTCTCTTTCATACACAAAGGCTACATTCCATTTACCGCGCATTCATTCTACCCCCACCACTACAAAGCATCTGCATTCTTTCGTTAGAGCTACTACCTTCCAAACTGTGACATTTTAAGATATAAATTAAAACAATTTCCATTCTTTCTTAAAGCCAACTATCCCATGAACCATGGACACAAAAACGGCTTTTTTTCTGCTTGATGTGTTGGTTAAGTGATTAATACCTAACCGATGCCATCTTTTTAATTGATTGATAGTCTTAGTAAACATTTTTGTTTCCTATGTTTTAATCAAAGGCAGTTTTTAATAGATTTTTTATCATTTGACATACATTTGTAATACACAGTGATTTATTTGCTATTATTATTTGCACGTTTTCAGATATCGAAGTTTCTCTATATGCATCACTTTTCTGTCCGTCCGTCCATCCGTGCATGTGTCACGTCTCACGATATAAATTTAACGTGACCTTCGATTGACCTGCGTGTATCTTATTGACATTGCCCTTCAACAAGGATGATACAGAATGTTTCTGGTGACCTTGTGGTTCAGGGAGAGGGGCTAATCCTACATGAAGGGGAGAATCCTCTTAAGACCCGGCACCTCCACCAAAGATATTGCAAATACTTTACAACAACGGTAAGCTTCGCTCCCTATTTAGGGTTCTCTTTTTTAAATATATAATTGAGTACCGGCACTGGTTTATCTCTTGGTGGGGTCCAGGTTCAAGAGTAACCTTCATGAGAGAGGGCTGCCCAATGCTTGTCACAGTAAACTGTTGCCGTGTTTGGAGGGTGATTTTCAAGTTTATTTTCTGATTTTGATTTTCCTTTGTTACTTTACAATTTTTTTAAAAATCGAGTTTTACACGCCAAAGTTTATTAAAAGTCTTCAAGCATGATTTATTTTCTAAAAGTTTACCTCTTTAATTAACACCCTCGATCTAAGGTTGAAGTCCACCTCCCATATAACGCTAGCTTTTACCTTTTCTACGGCAATAAAAACATGTTAGTAGAGGCAACTTAAAACAAAGTTGCGCCCTCAAACGACCAACTTTTTAAGAGTTTTTTAATCGCTATTACTGTAAAGTGCTGTTTATGGGTTTTAAAACATTTTCAAGAAAGTTTTCAAGTATATTCTAGGTTCATTTAAAGGGGATATTTCAAGATATGGTCTACTGATTCAAGATACATAAAAAAGAATATCAGTTATCAAAATTATATAATTCTAAATTAGGTCATTCTAAACTCAATCAAGCATAGGAGCGGGAGTATTAAAATAAAAAGCAAATCAACAGATTGAGAAAAATGCGCAGATGAAATTTTGTACAGCTTTGATCTGCAGGGTTAAAACATACTCTTCTGTTAGATAACATAGCCAAGTGCTCTTACCACACCCCACGGTCACCAACACATTCTGTACCATCATCGTTGAAGGGCAGTGTTCACCAAATATACTCATGACAATCGGACGTCTTGATCGGATTTTATCGTGAGACATGATACACACACAGACACTGATGGACGTACAGAATAGTGATGAGTAGAGGAGAGAGTCTCTCCCTAATTACATAATATTCTTAAGAGGTAATTAAACGAGGGAGCGGAGCGACGGAGTGTCTCCATTCAACTCAAACGGCTCTTATTCTGTGATTCTGTGTGTCTGTCTGTACATCGAAAATCAGCCGAACCGCTGAACAGATTTCGCTGAAATTTTAAACAGACATCCGGCACGAGTTTACTGAGAACTGTTAACAAAATCAGATGGATCCATTGCGATTTAATCCTACAATAAATACAAATGTGATTTTTTAAAATTATCGATAGCATTTGTTTAGTAGCAGCTAGCGGGACGAGATTTACCTGGCTGACATGGCCCAGTGGTAAGCATTTAGCCTACCGCACGGAGGGTTGGGGTTCGATACCCGTTAGTTCGAACTTTTTTTATATTTTTACACCCACATATTATTTTTGAGGATTGTTAAATGAGAAATAAAAATTAGGTAATTTTGTTTTATCTTGGAAATTTGTTAATGCTTCACGCTAATACGTTTTGAACACGATTCGCATTTTAAATAACTAGGGAAACGCCAAAGTCGTTGTTAAACGAGTGAGTGAGCCATGTGTATAGTACCCGGTATCATTCCCCATACTGGGCTTGATCCAGCCTTAGGTATAGGGGAGGAAAGGGGATGTTCCCGGGTAATCCACATTTGGTTCACTCACTCGTTTAACAACGACGTTGGCGTTTCACTAGTAGGACACATTTGGCAGATGGCACATAGCTATTCGCTGGCGAGGAAAAAACCGACTTATATGGACCTTTACAAATGTGTCAATAAAGCATACGTGGACTGCCTTACAGTCATAAATTTTCAATATTTTATATACTTATCAGCCAGGATCAATACATGAATATGGTCAATTTTGGACCATTGTAAAAAAAAATAATAAAAAAAATAATTTCTTGAAAAGTGTTAATGTAGAGCTCTTTGTTTCTGCTTTCGTAACAACTACCCAAAATTTCAAACAACTGTGGTGTTAGTCGGCCGAGCGAACCTGAATTTGATTAAAACGCATGTCCTATATCCTCTAAATATTAAATTAACACGAGGTTAAAAATGCGTCGTATTTTCCAAATAAATATTTGGTTTGTAGTCCAAAACAACAGTTCATATTCGACGAAATAAGATAATATTATGAGTTATTTTCGCTGTCAAAAAGCTTTCATTTTGTGCATATAATCACACTAGTTTAATTTGAAATGTAAGTCATAAAATTAGCTGACATGAACAGATAAAAATAATGATTCTAAAATATGTCTGCTAAATGTCATATAGTTAAGTATTCAAATACAATTAGTAGGTTGAATTTATAGTAACATTAACCGCAGGCACTATAATCTCTGAATTAGACGTCAGTGAGTCAAACCCTAAATGATGTATTAACAAAACAAAAAACTCGACATATTCTCCAAATTGTCGATGGACGACTTCACAGATATGTTTCCTGTTGTGTTTGTATTTGGATATTACATTTCAATTGAAGGCTTCATCGCTTATAGTATTGAATGCAATTTTGATTTTAATTTATTTTGTAACTTACTAATTAAAACCACAATCAACACACTGGCATTTTTGACTTATCCACAGGTGCGTTAAAATTAACTGGTTTTATGTCAATATTAAAGCCTATTTTCGATTTAATTCAGAAACTTTTCAAACTAAACTCATTACCAAACAGAAACATACATATTAAAAAATATTATAAAATCTGGAAATACAAGTAAAAAAGTGGTTTATTCGCGTCGAATAAAAAAAAAACATATAATTGACTTGACAGTTGTGTTGAAATTAAAGATTGATTGTGTTACAATTATTGGCCATAGACTTTCAAATGGGAAATTTAACATAGTCACACTGATTGATATTGCCACATATAATAAACCACTTTTGGTCCGCGGTGTTTAATCAATATAAAGTTTTGTACAAAATGAAATAATTTAAAAAATATAACAACAGTGAAAAATAATGATTATTAAAACATGGTTGTAGTTGTTAGAAGTGCAACATGATAATGTGAATGTCCTTTCATAACATGGAAATTGTTAGCTACTCATCCAATAATATATAATAACATTATTATGTATTTTGGCAAATTTTAAATAACTAGTGGTATGATTCTATAATAATATTTTTATTGTTTTGAACTTTAAATTCCGAAAGTTTGAATTTGTTTAAAACGGCACGAAAGCCAAAATGAAATTATATAAAGTCATAAATATGAATAATTTTTGTATTAAATAAAATGCTTAAAACAGTTATTTAAAGTTGGATTGCTAGTTTTCTGTAAATAATAATATTAGATCCAAATTATGATTGTTTTTAAGGATGCTAGTTTTTATAATAGTCCCTTTTTGTGACGAAGTAAAACGCTCTTAAAGCCAAACTGAATTTTGTTTGTTTCTTGTATTAGTTAACGTCTTTCAATATTTCTGATAGCGTCACTGAAATTTAACACAATCGCTAGCGAGAAATACGTGACACTTCAACTGTTTGTGCGATTTGAGCGTCCGTTTCTGTGTAAGTTTCGAAAATAAGTCTTGTCTCGAAAATAAAATGTTTATTCTTCACATTTTGTTTACTGATTTTTTGTTGAGACTTCGTCTATTGTTTTCGATTCTGTTAAAAGAATGGGTGATATTTTCGTGTCTTATAAAAGGACTTCAAAAGTTTCGCCATGTATGCAAAAACTAAATGAAAAACACTTATTAATATTAAATTCATTTTTGTATCCTACCATATAACTTAAACATTATCATACTTTAGTCACATGCAACGATTGATGCCAATAAAGATCACTTCTGTTCTTCCGACTGTGCGCTTGTCACGTCTCATGATAAAAGCTCCTATTTTAACATTACCCTTTGACAAAGATGAACCAAAATATTTTTGTGACCCTAGTGTTCAGGTAAGTGGCAATATACTCTTCCAACGGTGGCATGTATTTCAAAACAGCACTTGCCCAAAACATATTCTAATTCAAAAAATATTTATTTTTGTATCGTTCTTCGATAATGTGTTGATAAGTGAATTCGCACACTATAATTTGAGTACTTTATTGACCTTTTATATTTTAAATTAAATACACTTTCTTAAGAAGCCTGCTTGAAGAGAAAATTCCCTATGCTTAGGACTGACTATAGAAAGAGAGAGTTGGAATAGCTTAATTGCTCTGTGTCCAAAAGTCAAAATTCGTATACGAACTTATTTTCGGTTGTAATTATTTTATTGGACTATACATCTACACTAAAATAATTAAGTAACAGGATTTAAAACAATATTTCGACTACTTGTCAGTCGTCTTCCACTAGTTCGATATTCTCTTAGCTCTAAGTTCCAAGTAAAATTAAAATTGATTTAAAAAAAATTAAACCCGCCTTAATATTGTTCTATTTCAACAGGAAAAAAAACTTTTTTTATTTATAGAACGTTTTTCCCTCGCACACGCCACATTCATCTATTTAAATTTTCCTGGCGAGAAAGTCCCCTCCTTCCTCTCCCTGACGACGGGTGTAGTCCCATTCAGGGTCCAGGAAGTTGGATCCCCTCCAAGCTTCCCCTTGGACGTGACGCTCTCACAGGCGACCAATAATGGACTCGTTAACAAGGATAGATCACCATATCCATGCCATGCAGAACGTTCGGGAACGCTGCAAAAAGATCGTCTTGGACGCAACATTATGATTGATTCGTTGGAGGTGGATTCAACTCAGATTCAGATTCTAAGCGACAGGAGACGGTTTTTGCGGTGGATTGTAAAGATTCGCGGGAGGGGGGAAGGGGGGGGGAGGAGGACAGTTTGTATGGAAATGGGCAGAGTTTTTGTAATATGGTTTACATGTCAGTGTGTCATAAACAGTGTGTCCGTTCAGCGTATTTATTTATTCTGACGATGAGCCAATGAGAAATAAACGTTATGAAAACATTTCAAAACAAATAATTTGTTTCCAACCCACGAATTGACTGTTTGTTTTCTTTATATTTAGTGTTTTCTCAGTTGTATTCTTTTACAAATTGAAAACAAGTAATCGATATTATTATTTGGTTTTGGTCTAAACACAATATTGCCATAAGGGTCGCTGAGGCTGGCTTGGAGACGATGTTTAGACGCTCAGCTTTCAGTTTTTTCGGGTGAACAGTTGACAACATCGGTATTCGGTATCATATTTCACAACAATGTTAATAAAGGATCAATCTATGAGATTCAATAAGCGTGATATTGGATCAACTAGGAAGCTTTGCAAACGCTTTTCTTAGTCGCGTTGAAAGATGAGCTTTTTTGTAAGTTTTTAGTTTGCGTAGGACCACTTTTCCTTTGCAAGAGCTTTTTGAATGTATTGTAGGTGATTGTTGTCAAGTTTCTATTGTTACTTGTTAATTGTTATTATAAACCTCAAAAAAGTGTAATTAAAACCTTTATTCTATGGATTCTGGCTAATTTTCTCAACTTTTTCTTTCAAAAAGCAATACATCACTTATCACCTTAATGAACATGTAAAATATGAGCGTTGTAGCTTCACCCGTTTGGTTAAAATCGGCCTAAATGTCACGAAAATATCGCACTAAAAATAAAAAAAAAATCGTAAAAGTACGATTTTCATGAAAAAATATTTCTTCGATTGTACCCAAAAACGTGGCAGGTCTAAGTTCAGAGATTTCGAAGGTCCCCTCCAATTTTCAGCAAGATCGCATGCCGTTTGCCCGGTATCGTGCGAACAAAAGGAAAAAAAAAAACACCCGAGCAAAATTTTTTGGGGGGTAAGTGAAATTGAAGTCTTCGCTTCACTCATTTAATGAACGTTGTATCTCCACCCGTTTGGTCAGAATCGGACCAAATATCACGAAAATATCGTATTAAAAATTGGGGGGGAAATAGTAAAAGTACGATTTCTATGAGATATATTTATATTTCTTCAAATGTCTCTAAAATCATTACATATATACTTTCAGTGATTTTAAACGTTCCCATAAAGTTTCATCAAGATCGGAGTAGCCGTTTACCCAATATCACGAAAATATCTCATTAAAAATCGGTAAAAAATCGTAAAAGTACGATAATCATAAGAAATATTTGATCGATTGTACCCAAAAACGTGGCAAGTCTAAGTTCAGAGATTTCGAAGGTCCCCTCCAATTTTGCCCGGTAGAGAGCGAACAAACAAACAAAAAAACTAACAAAAAACAAAACACCCGAGCTATTTTTCTTGGGGTAACGTAAGTGAAAAAAAAACAAAGAGTGAAATTGAAGTCTTCGCTTCGCTCATCCAATTAATCAGTTTTGAATTTAAAAAAAATTCCATAATGCACTAAAATTCGGGAATTTATTCTAAGTGTACATATTTGTTTAACGCAAATTATCATTCTGGATATCAACCTTTATATCTATGTGAACGCGCACGTTAATTTGGTTCTTTCTTAAGATAAACGGTTTGGTGGCAATTTCCAAAATTGAAATCCATGTTTTTGATTTTCGTTTTTTTCACGTTTTGGATTCACCTCTTACATAGATTTTTTAAGCCTAATTCTTGGCAATCAAGTAATGATATCAATATAAATGAACTCTATAAACATTCATGAAAAATTTGGTAATTATGTATCCAACCGTTCAGCTGCAATCGTCAACACCTGAGTGCGCAATTGAGTTGGGCCAAAATAGAAAATATGTAAGATTGAAATGACATTGAATTGAATTTGTAAATACATAAATACCTTCTCACCTACAAGTAAACTCTTTAAGTGGTATTATTTTTTTGGAAGTGAGAACCACTGGGCACGCAATCTCTCTCTCTCTCTCTCTCTCTCTCTCTCTACGTGAGCTTTCGTTTCTCTACTACATCATTTCTTCTCGTCAGTAGACATTACAAAAGTTTTCACGGAACGCAAACTTTGAAAGGGACACGAATTCTTGAGGACATTCGGAGACCACTGGGTTGGATCAATCTCCCCCCCCCCCTTCCATCTTCTCTCCCCCCTTCTCCCCACAAGACCATTCGAAGTTCAATTCATTCTACTCACACATGTTGGGTACGCACATCACAAAGGAACTTTACATGATTGTACATTTCTCCGCAATCTCGTATTGCTTTCAAAATAGTTTTATTATAAGCAGATATTGACTATCGATGTGATTATGACTATACTGTGCAACCAAAGTATTAAATGGACAAAACTTATCTGACACACATTACGTCATTTTTTGTTAGATTTTCTTACTGATAGTTATTTACTTTCATTTTAAAATGAGCTTGAATATCAAAAGATCGGTATTAATATAAACTGCCAATAAACAACATTAAAAATGCCTATGTCCAATCAATGTTGAATCATTGTACCACCTAACAATAAATGTAAATGAAGTCACCAAAATAAAATGTCGTTGACAGACAAGTGATTGAGCCATGTTTTACGCTTCATTGTACAGTTAATGTTTAGAGTTTAAACGGTGAATTGTTCATAACTCTCAATGAAATAGCATTAAGCTTTAATCATGAAAAGACATTGTAGAGCAGCTGCTAGCTTTCACACAAAACAATGAAAATCACAGCTCGTACGAAGTATGATGTAACATTTTAAGGTCTACTCAATCTCTTAGTGGACTTTTGGGTAATCTATTTGTTGATATTTGATGGACCTTGGTAGAATTTCCGGCCCTCCACACCGTATAAGGTAGTAATAATAAATGAAATGTAAATTGATAAACATGAAACTCCCAAAAAAGTTATGAAATTTGCATCTTTAAAATTCAAATACAATTAATTAATTATATATAGTTAAACATCAATTTTGCCAGTAATACACATTTTAATAATAATTTAAGATCGATTACGATAGCTGGTCAAGTCTTAACGTATATATGGATAAATTAAACATAAATTAGGATAACACTTTATAAATTGAATCCTGGTCCTGCCTGAATGTTTCCTGTGAGTCCTTCGCGTTTCAGCATAACTAAACTCGGGTAATTCCATGTTGCCAAGTTAACGCAGTACATCGGTTCACTGATAAAGACTGACAGTTTTAGTCTGATTCTACAAAAGTCAACAATGTCAGTAACAATCAACTTATTTATCTTACTCATCTACTATCACGGAATCTTTCGACGTAAAATAAGGGAGCTTAAACGAAACAGAAGAAAATAAAGAATCAGTGTGAAGAGCCCGTAAGGTAGTGCACACATATGTCCAATTGGAGAGAGTATGGACACCCGTATATACATCAGTCAGACTGAGAACATGTCGCTTAACACCCTTCTCGCCTTTTCCGTTGTAATCAAGTTTGCCTAGTTTGTCAGTAGGCATTTATTTTGTAAATTTCATTAACATGTTTTGTTCAGAACTAGTATCAAAAATACTAAAACTTATAACCAAATATTCACATTCAAAATTCCAAATTCAATTCAAACAAACATTAAAAATTTACTCATGACACTCTTGATTTTGTTTGTTACAAATAATACCATTTACGTTTTTTTTTTACTTCAAGACTTTGAGACAAATAGTTAATAATGGCATTAATTATAAAATAAGAATTTAATTAGTAGATATATCCAGACATAAACATAAAAATAAAGTTAATATATTTCAGCTTAGATTATTTGTTAAGACTCTTTTCACTTTAAGTACAACCACTAATCTTGTTTGTGTAGCTTTATTTTGATTTGAGTGGAGTAATGCCTCTGGCATCTTGGATTGAACACACCAAAGTTTATCACCATCGCTATTATTCTTGGAAGCTAAAACTTTCTAGACGTAGAAGGTAATAAAAATGGAAATCTAAACTTTTCTAGTTTGTAGTTTTACCTTTGAAATGTCAACATGTTTACTTGAACGGAAAGAAACCATTCGTTTTATTTGCTGTACACGAATGTGATATAAAATTTTTGAAAATTAAACTAGAGGGTTAATTTTCCTATTTCAACGTTGTTGCTGCCATATAATGATTTTGAATATTGTTCTATTTTTGTTTATTAATGTGTATGCTCTATATATATTTATATATTCTTTTTTTTTTAGAAAGTAAAGCTACAGCATAAACTTCACTTTTCTGTTCGTTCGTCCGTCCGTCCGTGCGTAAGTCACGTGTCACGATAAAAACAGAACACAGCGTCCGATTTACATGTGATTTTGTTGGTATTTGCCCTTTCCCCACTCTCATTTCTGTTCTTGTCTATTACCCACGTTGTTATAATCAGTTTTTACTACTTACTTGTATATAATTTAAATAACTAATTGCGAAGTTTGCTTATGTCGTATTGCCACACAGTGACAAAAGTGATACGCATATGGATAAGTGCCTTAGTCACAAGTCTTAATATCTATCAGGGTAGCCAACTTCTCGGCTTGACAAGATGAAGATGTGGGGATCGAATTGCTCATTTCTAGAATCAGAATCATTCCCAAGTTGAGTTAGGTGCGGTTGACCCGGACTGCACTTATCGGAATTTATTAGCATTAATTTCAATTATGTTAACAAAACCTTGAGGCTACTCAAGAGGTGCAAGCAACAATATATTTCCACATATTTATTATCCTTGTTCCTTATTCGATTTGTTCTTGGTCTGCATTTAAATAATAATTCGATTTCAAAATACACATTTTTGTTATTGCATTTATAGTCTATTAGCTATCATACGTTGCCACAACGAATGTTGTATATAACCAAGTGTATGCAAGGAGCAAGATATACTCTTGTTTAGAATGTATGCGTTATGCCCTTTACGGCCACAAAGCGACCCTATTTCTCACATGATGCAGCCCTTATTTTTCATTTTGCTCGTGGCCGTCGACCAAATGGGGTAGAAAAAGCAGAAAGCTCTTGGTATTCTTGTGACTGAAAATAGAACTGGCAGCTACTGAGTCCTACACGCCAAAACAAACAGGCTCGTCAGCTCGAATTTAATTTCGAACTTCTAATCCCTAGAAAATTGAATAAACTTTTTTTTGATTGATACGAGTCAAATAAAATATTGCCATCTCACACAAAAAAGTTTATTTTTTTCTATTTTAAAATTGAAAATGGTAAAGTTTGTTCGTCGTAAGCGGAAGAAAACTTGGCTCATATTATTTGATATGTGGACGGTTCACTTGAAAGAACGTGTTATTTTTCTGGAGTTCCGGCATTATATTTAACTGCGATGCTATTTGAAAAGACGAATGTCCAATTCTTTGGCAAAGACATTAGAAGTTATCTAATTCGAAAAGTGCTCAAACGATTAACTTAAGGGGTCACGTGGCGCGTGTAAAGGCTATCCTTAAGAAGAGTGTATGAGACTAACACGAGGCGAGATTAAGCGCTCAGATTTTTGTTATTTTTTGGGGAAAACCCATCATTATCAAATTTGAAGTGAACTTAGTATACGCACAATCTATAATAAATAAACCATTTTCGAATACAGAATTTGTTAAACCCCCTTAATTAACTCGAATTTTGTGAGCAACGGATATTTATTCCAAGTTCCTTGATTTTTAAAGCAACCTTTCAAATGTTATCCCAAAGTTTAAATAAACTTGAACTACAGGTAAAATTTTAAATCGTTAGTTAAACGTTGCAACTCACGTTTGGAAACAAAAACGCACCCCAAATTAGACTCCTAAAATGTTTACAACTGTGTTCAGTCATGATTTCGATTTCGATTTATAAATTCCATTCGGATCTGGACCCTTTGGACGCATCACAAACCAAAATTAAAAAAATATATATTAACCTGTTACTTACATTAAGAGATTTCAATCCTAAAGAAATGTTTTTTCGAATCCTTCTTTGACAGTCTTCCGTGTCCCTGCTGTTATAAGGCACGTCACCTAAACCCCGGCAGTAAAGTACGGGAGCAATGAAACGCATGATGCGCCCGTGTCGTTGCTAATGGGGTGTTGGCTTATTATGTCCTAGGGGTTTAATCTAAACACCCAAAACTTTGACAAGAAACTATGAAGTAATTCCACCCAGATCGCTTGGAGCCATAACATTGTGGGCTCAAATAACGACGTTTTGACTCCTTAGCTGATGGTTTGCGTTTAAATCTTTACTATGTACGCTGTAATCTAATATGTAATTTATTTACATTGAGGTCAATAATATTTCGATAACATTTTGACTTGATAATTTAATATTATAAATACTGGCTAAAATACTATACTATCAGAGCTTTTAAAGTCCAAGGCTCAGATTCGGGAGGTTCCGGGTTCGAATCTTGCAACCGGCGATTCTGAATGAAAGTTAGTGCAAGGTTTGTTTTAGTCGTGAAGGAAAATGTTTGAATCGAGTCAATGCACATGTACGCTAACACCTATAACCCAGATCTTTACCTGTAGAGGGTCACACCAGGTATAACTGATGTGGATCCTACATCGGGCATGTCTTATATTATCTGAGATCAATCAAATATTTGAGAATATCTTCATTATGACATTCATTCGAGAACTCGACTGTGTCAAAACTTCGATGCAACATCATATATTATCATCATATTATGTTTTTTTATTTGATTCATTAATTAATTGCATTTAATATCCTTTTTATTTGTGATCAAAATTGTTGTGTTTTAATGCATTTTTGTTGTAATGTTACTATTTCAAATATTTACTAAACTGTAGTTCATTGTTGTGTCTGCATCTATGTAATTAGATTTATTTAGTTGTCCTCCTTTATAAATCAGTTTTATAACTGAATAGGATAGACGTTAAATAAATAAATGAAATAAATAAATAAACATCGCAAATCAGTTGCGATATCTTATCGTAAAAGTTAGACAACATCGGTTAAGTTTCTCATGACTAAGATATTGAAAAAAATAATCAAGGTTTTAAATTTCTGTCATGTTATATGAATCTTTCTTTCGTCTAAGTTTAATTCGAGAGATCTGAGTAATATTAAAGTTTTTTTGCTGCTCCATGGCTTACCTCAACCAAATATTTAAATGTTGATTTTATAACCTTAAAACGAGAATTACAAGCCTTAAAGTAACCATCAGTAAAACTTTAAAGATTTTATCAGAATATGATTTAACGAAATTTAATACATCCATGATATAACTGTAATTCTAAGGTACTGTATATTCCCATAAAAACGACATTTTATGGTATATTTACAATCTTGGTACTGTATTTTCCCATAAAAAGATATTTTATGATATATTTATAATCTTGGTACCGTACTGTATTTTCCCATAAAAAGACATTTTATGATATATTTATAATCTTGGTACCGTACTGTATTTTCCCATAAAAACGACATTTAACTTTCAATTTCCCGATCTCCTCCTGCCGATGAAATCGTGTGCTGACCTTGCCGAGTCCTGCGTGCCTCCCCCCCCCCCCTCAGAGTGCGGGTCTAAGACGGCCCCCTCGGGGCCCAGCGAGACCCGGCTTACTTAGCCCAGTGTGGCGTGGGGATGTTTCTGTTACTCGGTGGTTTTTAGCCGTGTCATGTTCTCCCCGGGGAAGGCTAACGAATTGGCCAAGCATGACCAGAATAAAGGCGATCTTTCAATGTTTCAGACTAGAACTGAGAGCAAAAGACGTCTAAGTCTATAGATGTAAGAAGAGAGAATTTACCAACTATTCTCAGAGGGGAAAGTTGTTGGAAGTAGCATTGGTCATGGTTTAGAAGATATCTTTCTTGTGTGGCCGAGAGAGAAAATCACACTTTTATCTGCAGACTCAGTAAAAACAAGGTACTAACAACCAAACATTGTTATTCAAAACACCTCCCACAGTCGCGTTCGTTGGGGGAAGAAAGACAATATCAGTACAACCTCTTGGAAATTAAACTTTTAAATGTTTCTATGCTAGGGATGACGAACGATCAATCGAGTTCGAGTTCGTAACGAATAAATTTGAAATGTTTTTTTACCGATATTACAGAACATTTGCCGTGTTTTTCTATTATTCATCAATTATAATCGAAAAGTGAATTATTATGTTTCCACATCTTGCCTTGTTCAAAATCTATCTTAAATTATCGACTTCCAGTTTCCTTTACTCCAATTCATTTTTATCATTAATTAACAAATTTAGGTGCGATATGGTGATCCGCATTAAAAATTCCATAATATTATTGACGATTATTGATCATTTAAATTTATTGATATTGATCGGTATTGAAATGTTTAGATCGTAATCAAAAGTCTATAATAATTCAACATAGTACATTTTTATTACTAGGAAAACGCTTAAGTCCCGCCGCGTTGTTGGATGAGCGTAATTGGTGCACTAAGTTGCCATGTGTTACGCGGATTTTTACTGTTGTTCTGTGAAAAAATCATTAATTAGTCGAAGATTTTTTTTAAATAAATGAAATTAAATAAAAAATTAACTTAATTTTTTAATTAATCGTAATTTTTAAAAAAGAAAAAAATCGTAAAAATGAAATTTTCATAAGAAATAGTTATTCGATTGCGCTCAAATTTTACACAAATATATTAATTCATAAAATAAAGGTTCTGTGAAAAAATCATTACAATCGGATAAAGCATGTAGGAGTTATAAGTCGAAGAAATGTTTTAAAATTCGAAAAAAATCGTAAAATTGCGTTTTTATGAGAAAATTTTTTCCCGATTGCGCTCAAAAACGTGGCAGTTCTAAGTTCAGAGATTTCGAAGGCCTCCATAAAATTTCATCACAATCGGAGTATCGGTTTAGCCGGAATCGTGTTAACAGACACACAAAAATACAAAAAGAAAAAAAAAAAAAAAAAAAAAAAAACATTCCGGATTTTTTTTTCCAGTGTAGTGAAATGGAATCTTCGCTTCGCTCGCTACGCTCGCTACGCTCATCCAACAAGTACAATATTACCGAATTACGGAGAGTGTGCAAAGCGACAAAACAATATGTGATTCCTATGGAACGGTTTAAAATTGGTGATAAATAATCTTTTGAAATACGGTTGTTTTTGGACATATTTTTTAGAGGGAAAGGGGCTGCGGGTTATTATAAGAGCTGTTGTATAATGTGTTGCAAATAATTTATTGTTACTTGTTTGGCCTTTTATTTTGCTTACACATTTCTATGTTATGTTTATAATATACTTGTATTTCTCATTTGCATTTCATACACTCTGGTAATTTAGTTTTAAATTTATTCCGCCTTATAATAGTCAAAAGTTTATTCAAGTAGTTCATTATGCAAATGTGGAATTAAGATAGTAAACATAATTACTATTGTGATTACATTTATATTACCACAAATTGTCGTCTCACCTAATTGTCTTATTATTCCTCTTACTGTAATATCTTATTCCCTCAACTACTTAAATTTAATAGTTTTTGTCGTAAATTGTCTGTGAAAATTGCAGTGCAGTATAAAATACTCTCCTGAAGAATAATTGTATTTCATGCCACGTCTTTCATTACTGCACTTAGGTTTACACGAGTGTAATGCTCGTAGCAACTTAAGTACTTTCAAATACGATTTGAATATCATTGGAGCGAGTAAACTGAATCGACAAAACGTGTATAATTCAGCTTAAGTGTGTCGAGACGAGACTGTTCTAAGACAGTCTATATTTAATTAATCTACTTTCAAACGGAATTTTATGCACAGAGGTAACAAAGTCTATTGTCTTCGTTATAAGGATTATTATAGTGAAATGACTTGAAGAGTACACGGGTAAATTAGTTAAAGAATAATTTTAAAATAATGTTATTTTATTATTTTCCTTTTGAGAGAGATTTTCAGGAGAATATATAGAATGCACGCGTAGTTTACATGTGAAACAAGTTTTAACTAATAAATGCAAGTTTTTTTACGTGAAATATAAGTTAAAAATATTATATTATTTTTGACATATATAAGTCACAATTATACATTATATTCAATAAATAAATATAATGTTGGTGAGCGAAGTTTTCCTGTATGCATCGTTATGTTGTCAGTACAGTGAGTGTCACTTCTAACGAAAAAACCTACCTCGACCTCCGATTGATATGTTTTGTTGACAATGCCCTAAACAAGGATGACACAGTATTTGTTATGCGCTTATAGTCCCCCACTGAAAATCAGTTATACAACTGAGAGGGTAGACTCTAAATACAATTTATTATTATTTATTTATTGTGACCCCGAGATCAGAGGGAGTGGCTTACGTTGCATTATCTTTATACATTTATACCCGGCAAATCCACCAAAAGCGAGTTTTAGAACAAAGGAGAGGAACGTATTCTTTCATGTTTGCATTATTCTTTGACGTAATATTGTAACAGTACCTTCCTCTTTCAGGATCTCGTACTTGTTTGTAAATAAACTTTGATTTTTAAGAATTTCAAAAATACAAAATAACAATCGAAAACCGTGTTTAGTTTTTATAGTGACATGTGACACACAGACAGACGAACAGAAAGTCGTGCTTCGCTTTCTAGTAATATATTTAACCAACACCATAATTTAGAGCTTCGCTTTCTAGTAATATATTTAACCAACACCATAATTTTCGATCTAAACACATTATTCTCTCCACATACCAATTTTCTTCCCAATATACTATCTTCCCCACCACTGCGCGTTTACATAATACTAAAGGCTCCTTGTTACCCTCATCTGTAGCTGTAATGTCCACTTTATTGTTCGAAATTAACTCAATTTTGGAATATCTAACCCCTTTCATTTGTACCAAACTTGATCGTCAGGGAAATTGATGAGACAAGAGAACTTTCCAACTTCTTGGAGGAAAGTTTACGGAAAGACACTGATTAAATTTTAAACAAGAGATAGGGAAAAGTGGGAATAACACTACAGAGAATTGCAAGTTAGTAAGGGGATACATGATGGAGAGGAGTGGTCAAGTAGAATGCAGCATGCTGTTAGAATACAACACGATGTTAGTTTAGACAAATGATTAGAGTTCTAAGATAAGATATAATCAAAGGCAGGTATTTATGGTAAAAAACTCAATTTTACCTCTAAAAACCGTTAATTATAAATCATTTTCAACACCAATTCACCTCTTAAGGGCAGACAAAACCAAAGATGCAAATAAGTTCCACTACAAATACCTGTCACTGAATTCTCATAACTACATTTTACTGTAATCTGCCCACGCAGAAAATTTTAAAAAATATTAGAGGGAGAGAGATATAAGCTTTCAACTATACGTTGTAATTATTTTAACCACTAGTTTCACCGCTTTTGGGTATAATACAAATCCACCAAATACCCGCCTTTAAATATTATGCATCACTGTTCTGTATTTTTGTCCATCCGTCAGTGCGTGTGTCGTCTCACGCTAAAAACAGTTCATGACACTAATTGACATATTAATTTTGTTCACAAGGATATAAAAACATTCTTGAAGACACTGGGTGTCAGAGGGGCGAAGGTCGCTTATATACACGCGTCACCCCCACTAAAAGGAACTGAACGCTGAAACAAAAGTGGTACAATAAAGGTAATTGCTTCCTATATCGGGTATTCCCGTACCTGTACTACTTGATTGTAATTTAAATGTCTAAAAATTAAAACCAATATGAACTTATAATTATAGTTTGGAATGAAGAGTCACCGAAGAACAAATGGGGGGGCCATAGCTCCCTTTTGGGCATTATATGCAAATTTTGGGCCAATAAGAAAATAAGAGTTCTAGGTGCAATACTTCATTTTGAGCTTTGATTTTTTTATTGTTAAACACAGCTTTGTCTTCGCTTTGAGTTCGAAAATAATGTTCGACATGCGATTTTTTGTCAAGTGGTACAAATAAGAGTATTGAACCAGTGGACGAAAAAAATCGTACATCAATTAATTTCAGCAAATTGTTTTCCCTTATACAAGGAGCGGAGACAAAGGTGTGTTTAACAATAATAAAACAATCATAGCCCAAAATTAAGTATTGCACCCAGATCTCTCATTTTCTTATTGACCCAAAATTTGCATATAATGGTCAAGAAGGAGCTATGGTCCCGCAAAAAATCTTTCTTATTCAAGTTCCTCTTTTATTAACCTACTTTCAGCTCTTTTTCCTTTGACCTTTAAAATTTCGGTATGGCAATCATTATAATATTTCAAGTACCAACAAATCTATGCTTTAAGTAATCAGAACATTAACTTAATATTGGCTTTTAAAACTACACTCTGCTTTATCATATGCTCTACGTTGGCTTCGGGGTATTCCATTATAATCTAGAGATTTAAGTTTTGCTACACCTAACTCAGCTCATCGAGACCTTGGAAGGATTAACTTCAAGAAGTTCCCTGAATTACGTTCCATAATTCGTTTCATATAACCATATATTTATTCAAATTCGTTTAAGCTGACACTGTACATAAAGTTATTTATTGATAAATGTGAACAAAAAGTAGGGAAATAAAGTAGAATTTAGAAACAAAGAAAAAATAGAATCGTTTATTTCCTTGGCAAGGAACTTTCTACTTCTCCCCTGATGCTGAATTTGTTGGCTGGTTCCGCCGCTCTTTCGTCTCGCAGGGGATTCACAAGGCTGTGTTCAAGGTTGAATTAAGAGTTTATACAAGGCCGTGACTCAGTACGACATTAATGATTCAATGGCATTGTCTTCAGTGTTCTATGTAAGTTACATGGAAAACAATTTTATCAAAACCTCTTAAGAAAATTACAAATTACCGTGAAAGCTACTCAACTCCATTTAAAAAAAGTGTATTAAAAAAATGTTTGAATGTAAAATGTGTATCAGTTTTTTAATGAAGCGCAAAACCTTTCAAATCGTCAAATATTGGTGCAAAAATGAAATAAAACGTTGTGTTCTAGCATTCAAACTTCGTTGTTTGTGGAGGTGCCGTGTTTATATACATAAAGTTTAGGTGAAGCTACACCCCCTTAATTCCTAAGGCCGAAATAACATTATTTTGATAATTATTGCTGAAGAGACAGTCCAACAAAAAAACGCATTTCAACTAGGCTTTTAGGTTTTTATCTTGAGAAATCACAAGGAGAGAAAAGTGTTGCATATTATATAGGCCTACTTGCAAACTTTGCTCTCTTAATATAAAGTAGCATTTTGAAATTTTAAAAGTGAAACGGCGGCAAATACGTAAAAGTCTGTACTTGCTATCTTTGTTTGCAAATGTTTTAGAAGTCTTGTCACACATACTTACATTAGCACCCATTCAGCGAATCGTCTAACAGTCATGAATTTAGCCCCGACAGACAGACAACTCGGCAATTAGCTGAGATTGATAGACCCAACTTCTTCTATCCAGCTCCGACAACTTTAGAATGTGAAAGTTCTTTACACAATTAAGACATTTGTCTATTAACCTACGACCTGATGTCTTGCTAGCGATTGGTAATCACTGACAATTACTTAGTTACGACTAGCGTACTATCATCGATTCGACGACGCTGCTATTTGAAGGCGAGAAAGGCTGGAAATCGTGCAGAGACTTTGTCGCGACTCTTTATTGGAGAATCGTTTATTGGCATCGAGTCAGTAAAGAAGATGGGACGTAATAAGAGGCACATTATCATCGCGTTTTGTACAACAGATACTAGATAATTAAATATTATACTTTATTGTAGCCTCACTAAGATAAGGTTTTAGTTTACACCATGGGAATTCCAGGAGTAAATTTGTCTTGAGTAGAATTTGTGTGTGAAAGATTCGTCTTTATTTATTTATTTAAGGTCTATCTTATTCAGTACAAAAACTTATTTACATTGGAGGACAATAATGTCTTTAATCAAACCTAGTTACAAAATACTAATATATCAGCAAAATTTTTAAGACAAATTCCACGTAAGGCCTGTTTTTTATGGAAAGAAAAAATAACGTGTCTTAAGTGATTTTTAATGAGCAACACTTCGTATAAGAAAATAAAATTCAATTTCTTACCTCACAAAATATTTAAAATATTCGGATTTGGTGCTTTCCATTTTGGTTGTCAGGAATTTCGAGATTCAATGAAAAATACGGTTTGTACAATGTGAAATTATGTATTGTCTTTGGAAAAAATTCTATGTCCAAGAAATATGATTAATTATTGTTCATTTGATGCAAGACTAGCTTTCTTATATAATCAATATTAAGGCGGAAAGCACATACATTTATTGAAGATTAGTAGTATGCTATCACATGAAATGAGATTAATTACATTCTAATAACAATTATTAAATGTTGCTCTAGCATTCCTCGAACAAAACAACATTAATCCTCCATCATAAATTCTATCACTTAAATATGCTATGCTTGTAATTTGAAAATACACCATTAACCCTTTAATGACGCCAATAAAATCGTTAGTAGTTCTAATACCCATACAAAAATATAAAATCAGAATCTAAATTTATCGCTTCAATTCCGTGTGGTATTTTACGAACATTGTAAATTCGTTATATTTATTGAGAGTTCCGTTAATAATGTTGATGTATTCTCATTTCCCTCCTCGCCACGAGGCACATAGTGTTGAGGTAGGGTTTACTACCCAGAAGCAATATACTTTTATGGCTCTCCTTACAAGAAGCAATTTCCTTTAATAAAGCGCAACAGTGCAGTTAAAATGCGGTGGCCACAGGAACCACAACATAATACCCCCCGTGTTCATGTTTTACGTTCAACACCTTGGGAGGGTGTCTCAGTTCGACGCCCTGTTCGAGCACTCAAGTGTGAAGAAGAGTGTACGTTTTGTTTAAAAGTAATCTAGAGAGGAAAATGTTATGATTTATATAAACAAGTATGGGTACGGTAGCACCCAAAACGTAGGACAGAGCTTGCAAATCACTTTTATATAGTTGTCCTCCTTTGTAAATCGGTTTTATAACTCAAAAGAATTGATGTTGAATAAATTTATAAATTTATAAAACAGATCGTCGAAAAATAAAACAAAATAGATAACATTCGTGCGTTTGAATATTTGGTGGAGGTGCCGGGTTACCTAAATATTGACAAATGTTCGAAGCTTATTTTTGTATTCGATAATTTTTCAAACTTTCGCGGGATTGAGGCTAATCACATCCCTCTTATCCCACGAAAACATTACGTATCATCTTTGTCGAAGAGCAATGCCCACACATAAACGCTTGCCAGTTTTTATCGTAAGACGCGACATATGTACTGACTGACGCACAGAAAAGTTTGGCTCATATTTGAGCTTCGCGCATAATTAACGTTTAAAATAAAAGAATGTGTAACAAGTATTGTGAATTCAGCGGGATAGTGTCCCATTTCATCCCGGCTTTTTGGTTGGGATTTTCTGCTTCGTCTGGAGCGAATGTAATTTTTCGATAAAAAAGTTAATGAGAGTATTTATGCTAACTTGTTGTAAATAAAAGTTCGTTTTACTTTTAAGCTTTGTTTTACGAAATCGTTTGTTTGCAATAAAACAAAGAAAACAGGGACAGAGAAAAATCACGCATAACTTAAAACTTCATATCAAATTTAAATATTTATATCTCATACTCATTTCTGACGATGTCGGGTTCTTCACACCGATATCTAGAGCACGAAACTGTTTTGTGACGCGGGAGCCTGACTCAGCGTTTCTTCCTCTTCATTCTACGTCTGCCTCTCCACCAATTCACTCCACTCTTCTCTACCATTCCACAGCTTCACTTGTGTCACTGATAATATGTCTAAATAAATAAATCCATGGAATTTTGGGTCCAACAGCGACACAATAAATTACATTATTATTATATTACTCTGTTTACACTTTACTGCGACCGCTTATCGATAGTATAATTTTTCATCAATTTACTTCACAAGTAATGCCACTCTTTTCCCATAAAGAAGAAGGTATAATGTTATAATAATTGTGTGTGATTTTTATTTCAGGCGTACCTCAGTTGATAAATAGTTTCGAAGCGAGTCATATGGTTCGGAGGGGGCTATCATATGAGTTTTCTATTTTCGTACTAGAACAACTTTATTTTATTATAAACAAAGCTGCCTTTACATTAAGGTTGCCTTAGGACACAGAATAACAAAATTAAAAATAAATTTGCATTTATACAAATTACATTTAACAATAAGTAAAATTGGTTACATATTATGAAAATAAATAAATGAAGTTTAAAATTAAGTGTGAAGTATGATGTGTGAATTATGAAAAAAACAATATTGATTTATTTATATAATATATAATATACACCGCGGAAATGGTAAAAAAAGAAAATTGTTAAAATTCGTGACTCACAACCTCCATTTACTTCGTCACCTTGAAACGCGTGCACCCCTCTTATCTGAAAACATGGAACATTCCTCTCGACTTAGCCCTTAAATAATAAAACCCTCATTTACCCACTTCCGCGTTCAGCCACTTAATCTTAATTGTTTTGTGTATTAAAAACTAAACACTTACTCGGCTTCCGCAGCTCATATAAACGTCGGCAAGCTTTGCGCCACTTATCCCGTAGTTCGACGGATCGAGCTCTAGTAATGTAGCTCGAAGAATTAACTGGGTCGTTATGTCATTAACTCTATCCTCAAGTTGTAATGCGATAAAACTCCACTCACAGAAATTATCGCGACACTCTTATCTAGTAGCGTAGGGAATGTAGATGAGACTTAGATGCGGAGTTGAATTAAGGGATGATGAATATAAGGAGGTTAAGGGGTGATCATGAAGACGATCGTAATTTGGATAGAAGAGCGACATAGTGTATTCCCTCGGGGGGGGGGGGGGGGGGGGGGGTGAGGGGGGTTCAGTGTGGCATCCAAACTTTCACTACACGTATGTTTCGATTATCTCAAACCAAATATTAAAGACATGTATGACTATATTATATCGATATTGTTGTTAAAAATTTTAATTTGTGGTGAGTTGATATTTATATAACCTATCCTATCAACTAGGAAACCTTAGTCACCGCCGCGTGTGCACTGAGCGTAATTGGTCATGACTGCATGTGTACGATTCTTCGAACTAACTAAGTAATTTAAAAAACTCATATAAACATTTACTTATCTTATTGTTTTTAAAAAAAAAAAAACACAATTCGGCTTTCACTATATAAACGTCGCAGCTTCCCATTATCCCGATAAGTTCACGGATCGAGCTCTATAATTAGCTCGAAGAATTAATGGGTCGTATGTATGTTAACATCTATCCTCAAAGTTGTAATTTGCGATAAACTCCATCAAATTTTATTCGCACAACTTTATCTATAGCGTAGGGAATGTGATGAGACTCAATTGCAATGGATTAAAGGTTATGAATATAAGAGAAAGTTTTAAAAATGAAAACGATCGTAATTTGGATAGAGAGGACATAAGTGTATCATCGGCGCTGGGGGGGGGGTGGGTTAGTGGGTGGGAAGTTCAATTGCATCCAAACTTCACTACACATGTTTGGGGATTTATCTCAAACCAAATATAAAAGACATGGTAGACTAATTAATAATCGAAGTTCGATTTTTTTTAATTTTGTGGTGAGTTTGATTTATATATCTATCTTATCAATAACATTTTCAAAGGACAGTAAATAAAAGTAATATTATGTAAATGCCGAAAATTAAAAACATAAATCGAACAACTTTTAAAATGTTGTATCTTTAAAAAATTATAAAATAATAATAATAATAATAAAAAAAAAAGGTAAATAGTTATTGAGGATCACATACTGGTGGAAGGTCGCTGTGGCAATTTTGAATAAACAGTTTATTTAACTGTAAGGATTCATTTCATAAAACAAAGCGCGCTATAACTTATTTCAGGTGTGAAGTAAACTCATTTGTAGGCTTTTCCTTGCACTTAAAAAAAAAATCTTCATTTCTGTGTTTTCGATATATTATGATGTTTGGTCATAAGTCGGTCGGACACAGAAAGGATTGAAAGAAATTGCCTCAGCTGCAGTTTCACAAACTCATATCGAGGCTTCACTTTTTGTACTATTCCACATACAAATCATTGAGTTTGGAAACGTGAATACTATTTCCAAAATTGAACACGCGTATTGTGAATAGTGTTGACGTGTTCAAACCCCTCGTGCAATACCCCTCTCCCCCCTCAAACCACACGAGACCCTTGTCGACGCGATCTCACAAGAAACGGCACCGCTAAAAATCCGACTGGCAATCTCTTGAAGTGGAGTGATCCCGTGGTTCGTGATCTTGTAACGGCTTCTACGAGATTCTCAACGCTTTCCACGAGACGGACGGAGGGGCCATATTTCTTATCCACCCGATAGTTTTATCGGTGATTCGAGGACGCGACTACGTGAGAAAGGAGAGTTTTTGTTTTTTAAGGTTAAAAGTCTCGAGGGTCGAACTTTATAGAACGATCGGTGTGAGGTTCAGAAGGCAGTGCATTAAGGGCGGTGTGAGGTTCAGAAGCCAGTGCATTAAGGGCGTTCGTGGTTAATACCGCTACATTGGGGTAGGGGTAGGAGGACGAGTAAATTGATTGATTGATTAATTGTCTTTATTTAAGGCGTGATTAAGGCCAGTTGGGCCTTTTCTACCATTCAATCTTATAAATATGAGTACATTGTGTAATACAGCAAATAATCGATATCATTTAAATTATACCCAGATAAGAGGAAACGTTTAGAAATACAATCTACCTATAGATATGCATTAAACTTGGTACAATACTGTTATGTGTTTCGTGAAAAGGGACCTCTTGGTGAAGATAATCGATTTCTTTTAATTTAAAGAGGAGAAAATTACGGAGAAAATAGTACAA
Source organism: Sweltsa coloradensis (assembly GCA_024449915.1). Lineage (NCBI taxonomy): Eukaryota > Metazoa > Arthropoda > Insecta > Plecoptera > Chloroperlidae > Sweltsa > Sweltsa coloradensis. The sequence continues at coordinate 177,239 of JAMZAV010000108.1, read as the reverse complement.
ATTTTATGTAAATCGGATTTTAGTTGTAGAAATGACAACATTTTGACATTTATTATTTGAGAAACCATAATAATGAAAAAACTTAATTAAAAAAGGGCTTACATTAATAAACCCTTGTCTTGCCATAAATTCTATTTAAAAATCGGAAAAAGAGGTGAAAAATTCTGCTCCTTTTCGGAAATTTTATCGGATTTTATCTCACATTGGTATTTTAGCTCCCACCGCATTTTTTGTTCGCGTGAAAGTCAACTTTTTACACATTCAACTACAAATCAAGTCTACAGCAAAAGTAGTTAATTCGCCCAGAGGTCCCTTTTCACAAAACGCAACACATTTAGCCAATAATTCAATCAGTAAAAATGGGTCTAAAATAATGATGTTACATTTTTCACATCATTTAACATGTCGCTGTAAGCAACCTTTAGAGGAGGGGTGGGGGAATGGAGGTGGAGGTGGAGGTGGACGAGGGGTGGGGGAGTAGAGGTTAGCAGTTCCCAGTGAGTATAGGAACAAAAGTCTTGGCAACTAAATTAAGGGTGTTTGGGCATGGGATGTTTGAGGTGTCCCATTAGGATAAAAAGGAGTTGGGAAACCCTGATCTAAATCATCTAAACATATTTGTTATTATTTACCTACTGTCATTAAGCGAAAATTGTTGGGAGAGGCACTTGTAATTCTACTGAATAAATTTGTAAGTTTGCAATATTATATTCTTTGACCAAAAGTCAATATGACCAAACCAGTCAGCGTAAAAAAACTGCTAACAAAATAAAACAGTACATATACATGGATTTAACCCAATTATTTACATGATTTGATTTAAAATGGGGCTTGATATTACTGTGATCTGTTTTTGTATATGGATGACAAATTATTTTTTGAAAAAAAAAATATAAACATTTATAACAAATTAATACCTTTACCAACCGGTAGATTTTTAAAAAGGTATCCGAAATTAAATTTCTACTATACTTTTAATGAGCGGAAACTTCAAGTGTAGTAATGTTTTTTCACTCTTAATAGTTATAATTAAATTTTTTAACACTTTGCATTGTTTTGTTTTGTTACCCTATATAATATTTGGTAAATTGCACTTGTGGGACATTGCGTCCTTTTGTAATGTGGCCACAAACAAAACGAATATTTAAACAAATAAACAAATAAATGAATAGTATGCATAATTTTTTCATCTGTGTAAGATACATAATTTTTTTTTTTTTTTTTAAGATTATGCAGAGAAACATACCATAAGTAATTTACTTTTTCATCGACACCAGTTTGAGTCGTTCCATTCGTCATGAACTGGCATTTAGAAAGTAATTCGCTGCTTCCCTGTCTATGTATATCTACAAATAGAACGACAAACTTCAACCATATGGTGAGAGAGAGAGAGAGAGTGAGTAAGAGAGAGAAAGTGAGAGAATTGATAAGCTACCAAAGCAATCTCTTAAACATTAAGTTAAGATTATCTTTTATTTTATCCTACACCCGTAGAGGATATTGCGTTTGTCGTAAACACATAATAACAACCGTACACCGTCTATCTAGATCCAAGAACAGATGGTCGAGTCAGCCGGAAATGACATCACTCTCACACACATATTGGCTTCACTTCCGGTCGACGTGTTTGTTTTGCTAGGGAAGAAGATTACTTCAAAGCGAAGACAAAAGAACGACGCCGTGCGTTACAAAATGGAGGCGAAGTAAAAGCAATAAAATGGCGAATCAAAAAACATTTCAGATCACATTGCGTATTATTAGATGGGAGATATTGGATCATTCGATTGAAATTCAATAAGGGAAACCTTTTTAAATTGTCACTTTATTAAACTTTGCTACGGTAATCTAATACGGATGTCAGTGATTTAATAAAGGGATATGAAAGTATTTTAGAAGTAGATTAAGAAATACGTATCATCTTGGATGAAGTTAATAAATGTTTGAAATCCTTAGGTATAAAATAAAATAATGAAGAAGAAAGAAACTGGGCAAGAGTTGTTTGCACCTACAGGATATTGTAAGGAATGAATGGCTACTATAGGCCATGACTTTAACAAAATAAGTGAGTTCTTTAGTTATTTTGACCAAATGTTTATTACCCAAAAATGCACAATAAAATTTGTATATAGTTTGAGCATTAGCATTTTAAGTTGGTTTATAAATAATAATCAAGAGAAACACTTCTCAGTTCCGAATGTTTGTGCGAAAGAACATGTCGTTATATTTAAAACACCAATGGTGCAAATTAAAGCAATTAAGAGCATGAATTAATCTCCAAGGATTTACGTTTTCATCTATCTGCTCTTTCATTTAATGACAAAATTGTAAGGTTACAATGTTGTTTATGAATTAGTATATCTTCTTTGATTGCACAGTCTAGTAACCTCTATATCTACAGGCGTCCACCAGAGGTGCAGCAGAGATTTCACATAGTCCGTTAGAAAATTCAGTGAATCTTGTCTATAAACAAATTTTTCCCCTATTCTAAATTACATGGTAAAGTTCAGTAAAATAGACAAATTGATGAAGGAGTAAACCTTTTCACACCCCAAGCACAAATAAATGTACATCAAATTTCAAATTTTAATCCAGGAAAAAATAGTTTTTTTTTCGATTTGTCCCAGATTTATTTTGTATTTTTTTAGTGAATAATAAAAAAAATACATTTTCCACCATGTCCGTGAATTTTTAGAGAAGATTGTAAATTCACATCTGTTAAAAAGGCTAAAAATGGAAAAAATTAGTTTGTCCCGGAAATGTAATAAATCTCTAGTATTGCTATTATTTTGAGATACAAAAATACCAAATATGCACACAAAAAACTAGTTTAAGGAATAAGTTTTAAATTTGGATTTGAACTAAAAAAGGAAGCTTCAAAAGCCAAAATTTCGAAAAATTCCTTAAAAACACATTTTTTAAACACTAAAAATCTCATAAAAAATTGAAAGTTGAAGTCATTGCCTAAAATGACTTATTTTAGACCAATTATAGTTGGGTCTGAAAGGGTTAAGATCACATGATGGGATCGAACCCCCATTTTTAACCATGTTATATGCGTTCGTGTAAGCAGGGAGAGGGAGCGTCTCGCCTGTAGTCTAGTCTGGCGAGAACTTCTAAGAGCAAATTAACTACTCAATCTATTGGCTTTTCCAAGCGTTGAGGGTGGCAGAAAGAAGATACTCAACGAAGTACGGGCAGCTGTCTGCCGCTGGGGTGGGTTCTTAACCCCCACCCCCAATACAATACAACAAGGAGGCTGAGTGGGGAGGAAATTCGTACAGAAACGATTTAACTTCGTTTCGTAGAGGGCTGTCGACAGAGAAGTCTTGCCTTACGTGTTTTCCGCTAAATAGAGTCTTAAGACTAGTACTGAAAGTTAATCTGGTTTACTTTATAGATATTATTAATTTTGTATTTATACAAGCACCCCTTGGTGTTGGGTAATTATTATAAACAATGGTGTTGTGAATCGGAAGATTTGCCCTGAGCTCATCAAGTATGGAAACACGAAGTGGAACAAGATGTTATGGTTTCGATTATGTTTGACTAAAAGGAATGCTGACGGTTGTACAACAAACGGTAGCTGGTAACCAAGTGGGGTTTTGGACGGGGAGTTCTATTCGAGATGTTTTGGTTTATTTAGATTAAGGACGCGTCATTAAGTCAGCGTCATGCTGGTCAGAACCAGCCACGGGTAAGGGGAGGAAATGGGGTTTCTCACGTCGCGGTCGTTATAGTCTTTGTCATCGTTCGTTGTGTCATTGTCATCGTCGGCAGGGAGGTCGTTAGGGGAAAGGGGAGGTTTCCCAGACGACTAAGCCAGATCTCGCCTCTAGATTCGGGGAGTAATATACTTCCCTATTTCTAGCTGATGTTTGCGAGGTGGACTTTTTCTCTTGAATCGCCTTGTACGATTAGCAAAGCCATACTCTGCCAATTCTACCCCCTGACCCAGACGGGGGTATTCGAGATGTCAAAGACGAAGGTGAGCAGAGCCTGAAGACAGAAAAACTACCGAGCGCTCCCGTCTCGGCGGGAGTAGCACAGTAAACTGGAGAATGAGAGCGACACTTTTCTACCCCGATGTCCAAAGATTTTTTTATTTTAAAGATAACCGTTAAGGTCAAGGGGGCAGGACGATCATTTTAAGTGGTTAATTCTTCGGTACCCGGCACCTCCAGCAAGGTTTGCTTTGCAATAGGAGATTAAAATGAAAAAATTTACTTTGGGTATAAAACCTCTTTTACGGTGCAATATGCCCTTCTTCAGGTGAGCTAAGTATGTTGCGGATAGGACAACCGTGAAGGGATGTACGAGAGATGTTTGACAAATCAAACCATTGCATTCGCATTGAAGACTCAGGAAAACTTAAAAAAAATCAGTCAGGATTGCCGGTCTCAACGGGATTCGTACCCTGGACCTCCCGAATCAGAATCAAGCGCTTAACGCTCGAGCCAACACTGTTTGTAAGATGAAGTAGTATTGAGTGTTCTTGATGAAGTTTCTACGCTCCTTTTAGTAGTATTCCATTGTCCGAACTTGTTTTAAAACGATATCTAAATCACGTCCTTTTGTTCTAGTCGGAGTAGACATGCGCACTAACGGTATTTATAATGTTTCAGTCATAACCCTGTTAAACGAACTCTTTAGACTTAAGAGTGAATGTGCGCTATTTATGAGCGACCATAACTTCCGCCTGGCATAACAGAAGCCACATCAAAGAGCTTGTTTACATTTCGCCTTTGTAGTGGTGTTCTAAAGCAAAATGTGGTTTTGAAACGTGGACTTCATTTAAGACGTTGTATTTCTCATCATCAACTGCGTTTAAAACGGATTGTTCCTTGAATATTAAGTACACAATAACGCTTTTCGACATAATGTTTGCGATTTTTGCTATCGCCTACATTTGAGCAATAAGATAACTCTATAGTCTGTTTCACTTTCTTCGTTATCTGGCTACAATTTATTTTGCACACGTCTTGTAATTTTTTATTTTTATGACGTTTTAAATTCCAAAACAAAAAAATCACAATGACAAACGGTTAACTACAACCGCGAATAAAAAAGTCTGGAAAATGGTGCAGGGACCAACTAGCGTCAAATAAATTCATTGTTGTCCTCCATTGTAAATCAGTTTTTTAATTAATTATGATAGACGTTAAATAGATAAAAATAAAATAAGATTGCTTAAAAATAAACATTGAGCACACATTTTTTTTAAATAGACAAATTTTCACAAAAAATCAAATTCATGAAGAAACATTACCTCACTAAAAAGAAATGTACTTAAATGATAACCAAGATAGATTAAGAAATACACAAAAGTAAGAAATAAATAAGTACAAATTATAAAATACAAAGCTAAGTAAAAAAGGTGAAAAAGTTATTAGTATTGAAATTATCATAATGGAACAAAACAATTTCAAATGAAACAAGTATAATGTTATTGATGACAATTTATGTATAAATGATTAATAATTTGTTGTGAGAGTCTTGATTATAATTGAACCACTTTAAGGTGAACTTGGTGAAGGTTTGGGATTATCAAAACTGAATCTTAACCGTCAGAAAGCTTTGATACGTCTCGCGGTCCCAGTTCGCAGTAGGACCTACCCTAGTGGCGCATCTAGCGGCTGTCAAACCAACTAATCGCAACTCTGTTTGTTGGAGGGGATAGGATACACGTTACACGTCACTGAATCGTTTGTTGGCACACGTAGACGTTTGTTGTGCAATTTAAGCTTGCGTTTGATTGGTCGGCTTTATCATCAACACAATAGGCGCTTTGTGTTTGCTTTGCTGTTCTCTCGCCGTTTGTGTTGGGATCTACGGGGTTTAATGTTCGGAGTAACCTTGAACGATCTACGTGTACCTTGCGTTAAGAATGTGATGCAATATTGTTGAGATTATGTTATGTGGATTCGCTGTTTTTCTACAATAAGTTTTGGTAATTACAAATTTCAACTTTTTTTTAACACCTTCAGGAAATGAGTGTAAAAGGTATAATATTTCAATAAAAAAAAATTATAACGAAATATTTTAGATTTATTTTTAAATAACGACGAATATTTTATCGCGCCCAATTAAAAAATAATAATAACAATATCGAATCATCGAATATTATTAATCGAATCAAATATTTTATCATTACTAGCAATTAAAAAAAAAAATAACGGCTAATATTTTATCATAACTATAAGGAGTTGTTATTGTAAAAAGTGGCGGACAAACAAACGAGTCTTAGGTCTTCTGAGGTAGTTATATTTAATTTAGTGAATTGAGTTAATTGTCGATAATATTTTGACAAGATCGGATGCAGGAGTTTCCAAAATAGGGAGCAAAGCTACTTAAACAATAGATTGTATAAAAGATTTACAAATAAATCTTCCCGAGAGTTAATCAGTTTTGGTGGAGGTGCCGGGCTAGAAATGTCTCGAATGTTAGTGATGCCAGCCCCGTCCCGTAGACGTCCATGGTCACTAGACATTCTGTATGATATTTGTTTCAGGGTAACATCGAGTTTAAATGCAAGTCAATCTGAGTTCGTGTTGGTTTTGTGTCTCGAGAAGTGTCTCACGCACATGCGGGCGGACGGACAGAAAAGTTGAAATACACATTTTTAGGTAGTAATTTCTTACGCAAGAAATTGTTTGGAGTGGATTAATATGGGGGTAGGTCCGAATAACTCGAACCAAGGTGCATAGATTCGATTTCTAAGCTATTTTGTAAATAATGTATTTTATCCATATTTTTTCAAATAGCGTCATTCAATCTATACTTGTCATTTTAATTTTAAAAAAATCACCTAGAAAATTTGTTTACAAAAACCCTTAAACCTGACATGTATGGGTACGTGAGTAGCCACTTAAGTGAGCAAAGCTTATCGTCATTGTGCATTGCTCAATCGAGACTTCATTATGGTGGAGGTGCCGGGTACATGCATATTTAAAGTTTATGGGTTGCTAGCGAGGCCAGCTAATTCCCAGGGTCACCAAAAACATTTTGTATCATCCTTGTTGAAGGGAAAAGTCAGTGAAAAACACATGTGAATCAGACGTAGTGTTCTGGTTATTGTGAAATGTGACACACTCACAAACGAACGGACAGAAAATAGATGGAAAGAGATTGTTTCGCGCCCTGATTTTTTGTGTAGATTGTGATGCTTTAATATTTAAACCCTTTTTATGTATAAAAATCCTTTTATATGTTGTATTTAGTTTTTATTGAATGATTAAATAATATGTTTCAATGAACTCTTCTAACTTCAAATTTAAAAACAAAAATTGTGATGCTCTTTCTATGTTTGTCTTAGATCAACGTGTCTGGACTTCACACCAATCTCTGTTGTTCAAATACAGATTTATTTCAGTAAAACAATTTATTTCCAGACCGACATTCTAAAAGCAATGTTGCTGTCGAGAACAGAGGAGCAAAAAGAAAACGCTTAGATAGTCACTAGACAAACCTTACAAAAACACAGTTTTTCCAACTATTTCCGGTGACAATTCTGAAAAGCAACAGACGTTGGGTGAGAACGTTCACATGTTTTAAATAAACCAACCTGAATACTAGAACTGAAACTTCATTATTGAAATATTTGTAAATAAATTGAAATGTTATTAGTATTATTAATTGCATAATTAATTGAAATCACATATTAATTTAATTGATCTGTTGGATAATACACTGCACTTCTAATGAGCCAGATCAATTTCAATAACCTCACCTGCACAAAACGTTTTATTACTATAGACATGCTCTTGTTCTGGCATTGCCCTTCAACAAGGATGATACAGAATGTCCTCGTGGCATGGACGTGATAATCGGGGCTAGTCCCCCAGAAAGATGAAATAAAAACTACTCGACACCTCCACCATAAGACTTGAACAAGGGGATAAGCATGGTGTAGTTACATCTTGTGTGTTGGCAAAAGTTTTTCTCTGCATGAAACTACGATGAAATCTAATCTTTCCTATTAAAACTTTAACAGTTAAACCGCAATTTAAAGTTTCTCATTCTTAAAACGTCTTAAACCCCATCACCAAGTGTTTGGTTAACAAATCGGAAACCGATGAGATGAGCCTCACAAAGGTCCCCTTCTTCTTTCTTCTCCTCTCTCTTCAACTTATCATTAAATTTTCTCCACCATTCTAAGAAATCGAACCACGCACTCATCTTTATGAAAAGAGATCGTACAAGTGGTTATGACCTCGACCCTTTCATTTCCTCCTCTTTGGAAACCACTTCCGATTCCTATTATTGATTTCCATTGAGAAAATGTCGATGACAGAGAGTTAATATACACCAAGGAAAATACCATGAATATAATTATTTAGTAGGACCATAGGCAACTTAATTAAAATCGTCGAACATAACATGAATAGAGATTACACGCCAAATAGATTAATTTAATTGGGTTACCGACTGAAAATGAATTCAACCAACAGTTCAAAAGCTCTTATCGTATTCGTTCTTTTATCGAAATGTTATCACTTCTTATATTCTCTCCTTGGATGTAATATTGCAGAATTATTTTATTCAGACTACGTTTAAAGTTGTATATTGGACGCTTCAAACCACAATATCTGTATGAAAACATTTTTTGTATAAAAAAATAAACGCGATGTTTGGATTCAGGACGTTTTATTCTCTAAAGATAAATATGTTTAACTTTAATTCAAAATTCATTCAAAAATCCTATTGTAGAATGCCCCAAAACATTGAAGAAACGCATTTAATATTTATTGTTAAACTTTTTAAACTATATTTAAAACATAACTGTGTCGTGATTCAAAGCGGATGATTGCAAGGTTTGTATGCTGACTTTTCGTATGTACTTGCCGCCAACCACATGACAAAATTAATGTAATAGTATTGTTAATAATAATTGTAAATAATTTGTTATTTTGGCAATCGACGATGTAAATAGCCCAGTTTATCCATGAGCACAATATCCATAAACACAACCTACTTTCATAAACTATCCAGAAGAGGGTACAACGTTACTTAAGGAACAGAACGTCTAAAAAGAATACTAAAATTAAATATTTTTTTCCTTCCCTCTGAAATCACGTTTTTGGTGGAGGTGCCGGGTAGTTATTTTTTCAATTTCGTTCTATTTCAACATGGTTGTTATATAGTGTACCTCTACTTGCCGCTGCGTCTTCCATTACCTAGACTTAAGGTGTTGACGACCTTAATTAACTCCCCGTTTAACTATCGAGCTAAACCCAATTAACCATCCCCACCGTATTATAATGAGCGTCTCAATTAACCGACGCCATTTTGTTTCCGCCTGGATCGAGTGCTTTGGTAAACAGGCGAACTGTTCGACGTGGAAAATTGTGTAAAAGAGGTAAACAAAATTGTAATTATTTTTAATTAAATCATTTGTGGTAGGGGGTGTTTAGTAAGGGAGTCACATTCAATCATGTTCGCTTGTTTAACCGATAGGCTTCAATAGATGACGTCATGAATATAATCTGGTGGAAGTCAAGATTTGAATGTGTGTTCTGATAAGGATCATAAAGTGTAATTCACCCCCTTAACTCAAAACATATATTTCATACAGGCTAACTAGTAAGTAATTTAGAAAGTAACTTACAAATTATTGGATTCACCATTTCCCGAAATAAAATTGTCAAACTTGGACAATTTTCGAGCGAGGTTCCATTCGGCAAAAATCTTTCATAAGAAATAACATGGGGACGATCTTCATGCCCCGTGACCTTTTAGGATTTTGATAAAAAAAATGTTTGCCATTATTGACGTACTCGACAGCCTTTTCTGTAAATTGGATATATTTTGTTTTGTAATTCGGGCAAGTGTTTCGGTCAAAATAGTATGCTGATTATCAAGAAGGGGTGTTATTTCGGAACACATTTTTGCGTGTTTGAGTGTATATTTGCGCACAGTTTCACGACATGATGTTGAAAAGGGTCATTTTAGATTGGTAAGATGCTCTAGTGTCTTTGTGGGACAAAAATAAGCAGGTCAAGGCCAATTTAAGAAAATTCCCCGAAACGCCATTTTTCGCAAATTTTAAGATCAAAAAAGTTTTTAAAAATCGTATAAAATCACAGTTGAAAGATATAATGTTTTTAACTGTCACTTGAGCAGCGTAGTTTCATGCTGGATAGTTTTTGTGGTGGGGTTTTTTTGTTGTAATCGCCAAATTCAAGGGAGGCTCAGAACGTATGTTTTTATGTACATCCGCAAGTTTTGTTGATGTAAGCCATTAGTGTTGCCAAGCATCCATTGTTATTGACAAGTAATAAGGACAAATTATCCATCATTAACCTGGTCACAATATGATAATTTTATTTGACGAAAGGTACATATCAGTGTTCATGCAACGAAATAGAATTCTATCCCCTGTTTTTGCCTATTTTTTCCAGGAGTTAAGATTCCTCTAATGCGGTGGATTTATCTGAAGAAAGGAACACTCCATACCTGCAAAATAAATAATATTGAGGTGTCAGTCGATTTGTTTAAAATGTGCGCAGAGAGTGCCATCTCAAGAGGTTTCAGTAATGCAAGTTTATATACCTTTAGGGACATAAACTATGTTTATGTACTTTTTTTATTATTAACATCCCTTTGACAAGATAGACATTCCCTCACCCCTGCACCAAGATTCTGTTTCTCGCAATCAGTAGTTCAATTCCAGATATATTGCCTGTTTTTTCTGGTTGTAAAGGAAAAAATCTCAACAAAAAAATCATGCCAATCTGAGGTTATGTTCGTTTGTTATCGATAGACGTGACGCAGGGTGGACCATCTGAAAAGTGATGGATATACATGGGAGCTAATGTTTCTAATATATCTCTAAGGGATAATCACCGAGTAAGCAATTTACTATTTAAATTTAAATTTCTTATTTATTTATATATATTTATATCAGCCTGATTGCACTCAATATAACACGGTCGCCCCGTTGAGGCCGCGACCCCTCCACTCAGCATAGACTTGTCTTGATCTTGGCAGGACGCAATGCGTGACGTCACTTCTACTTGAGGCTGAGAGTTGGCTCGGGTTGGTAGGAAACCATTAGAGCCGGGGAGCCCAGTGTGTATGTCAGACACGTGGTACGGTGTGGATCACCTTCATAGCGGGATACTGCCAGAGAACAAGTCGTTTCCTTAGTGAATCAGGATGTGGGGAATTATATGTTTTATTTGAACTTTATTTTATTTGGAAGAAATTATTATAAAACTTTATTTAAATCATCAATTGAGGCCAATTACTATTTCTCTTGTAATCATTAGAATTTAATTTAAGTATTTACTGACTGAATAGAAGTAAAACATGCAGATTCTCATGGAAAATTGTGGGAATCGTTGAGATTTGTTGAGCTCACCGATTCGACATCTAACATGAAATAAATTTATTTAATTATTTATTTATTTTACACAAAAAATACATTCATAGAACATTTTGGAATTGTGCTTTTAAACAAAAGTTTTTTCAGAAATTAAAAATAACAGATATAACCTATTAGAATTTATAATATGTTTGCATTATTATCTGTAGATGACAAGAATGTGACATTTGTTTTTGTATTTTGAAATACAAGTTGTGATATTGATGAAAATTGTGAATTTTTGACCAGCAGTAAAATCAATACAATTCAAAGGGATATACAAGATTACAACGAGTATGAATACCCTTACAGAGAATGGGACTAATTGTTAGGTAATACGCATAAGAGGTCAATACAAAACAACGCTGATATCAACTCGGATTTGAAAGCTCTCGACATATTGCTGTCCAATAACATAAGCTGGAATTCTACTCTTTGACGACTAATCTATATGGATGCGACATGGATTTGTTCGAGGGATTTAAATATCCGTGACACAATTTGGTATGTTTTGTGCTGGAGATGTGGTACATTTTGATTGTCTTTCCGAGGATTAAAAGCGGGTTTTTAAAATTTGTTATATCTACATCGAATTGTATCCATTGTATTTGGTTGTGAAGGACAAAACAATAAAGAAGATTAGTAAAAACTCGAGTTTATTTTAGGTTGGTGAAACCGGACCTCAAAAAGATAATAAAGATTTACAGGCAACTAATAATTTTAATAAACTATTATACAAGCTGATAGGCTGTCTGTTATAAGAAATATACAATAAAAGCACCGTTCAAATCACGGCTTACGTGAGTACCAAAAATAGGGAGCGAAGCTTTCTGTCATCAAACGATATTTTTATAATTTCAATTTTCATTGGTGGAGATGCCGGTTTTAGAGAAATCTCCCTTTTCGGTTCCCCTAGACCCACCCCCAGTCCCCCTTGGTCACCAAAATCAATTTGTGTTATCACATGTAGAAGTACAATGTCAATAAACAAAAAATACATGTCATTCGTATGTTTTATTTGTTTTTACCGTGATAGTGACACAAAAACGCACAGATGGACGTACAGAAAAGTGATACATACTAGGCCGCTTCGCTAACGCTTGTTCCAGTCGCGTTGATGGATGAGCTTTTATGGTTGATTATCGGCCCAAATATCACGAGAATATCGTATTAAAAATGGGGAAAAATCGTAAAATTACGATTTGTATGAGAAACATTTCTTCAAAAGTCTAAAATCATAACATATATAATGTCACTGGTTTTCAACGTTCCCATAAAGTTTAATCAAGATCGGAGTTGCCGTTTGTCCGGTCGAGAGCCAAATATCACGAAAATATCTAATTAAAAATAGAAAAAAATCGTAAAAATACGATAATCATAAGAAATATTTGATCGATTGTACCCAAAAACGTTGCAAGGTTTTGAAGATCCCCTCAAATTTTCATCAAGATCGCATATGCCATTTGCCGGGTAGAGTGCAAACAAACAGACAAAAATACAAACAAACAAAAAACAAAACAAAAAAACACCCGCGCTAATTTTTTTTGGGGGTCAGTGAAATTGAAGTCTTCGCTTCGCTCATCCAATAATATGGGAACGTTGCTTCTTAAGATTAGATTTAAAGTCGTGAATTTCAAGTGTATGAGTGTATATACAGATCTCTTATAATATATTCAAAACATGCATACCCATTTTGTTCACTTATGGCCTTATTATAAAACCAAATTGCCAGCGATGTCAAAAGACAGAGAGACAAATCCACTTAACCTTCTTGTGATTAACATTCAGACCTTGTACAACATTAACTGTCATAAAATATTGTTTGAAATTAGGGTCTTACGTGAAATGTTATTGCTGCTGTTACCATTGCACAGGGATTTGTGAACACCTCCGATAAAGAACGTTTAGAGAACTGACGAAGTATTTTGTCATTGTAAGAATTTATTTTATTTTTGTTTATTCTTGTTATTACATTTTTGAACAACAAGAAACGGCGTCGACGCTAGCAAATATTTTGCTAAAACACTTGAGATCTTTGTAGAAATCTCGTGCCGCGAAGAGCCTTGCTGAAGCACGTGAAACTAACACGGCACTTGTAGTTGGTTCTCCCACAAGTGTCCTTGCACAGGGAAGGGAAATGACTTACTGCGCATTTTAAAAAATTGTTCAGAGGAAGGTTAAAAGATTAAACAGCTAAAGGACGTAGGCGGATATTTTTTATAATTCCGTTTTAATAAATAACTATCGTCGTCGCTTGGCTCTAAATCCGGAGGTCCCAGATTCAAAACCCTACGCGACCGGCAATCCTTACTGAAGGTTTTCCCCGAGGCTTTCCTCAGTCGTTAATGCGAATGCAAAATCTGTACACCTGGAATAAAGTCACGAATCTCACCAAAATTGAGTAAATTATGGAGATTTCTAGATTGTTTGATTCAAAACCGATGAAATAATCTAAAAATAAAATAAATATGATACTGATGTTGTTAACCGTTTACCTGAAAAAGTGAAATCTGAGCGTCTAAACTCGTCTGCGCGGCTGGGGCACAGCCCCAGCCGCCGGGTAAAAGTTTACGAAAGGCGTAAATATTTTGAAAACGCCTTACGTTCAGTGGCCTTAAACATTACTTGACACCCTGACCATCTCTAAATAAAAACTAACCTAAATATTTATTCTACAACATGTATTTGTGTAAATTAATCTATTCATCAAAGTAAAAAATAGAGTTTTAACAACTTAAAATTTAATTTTTGTATTTTTAGTTTTCTTGTGTTTCATATTTTCTGACAAGTCAAAGCCCACGGCTGGCCTCCATGCGCTCTCTTTATCTACATCACTGTATTTTGATTTTGATTTTGATAATTACATTTTAATTTAATTTGTTTTCGGTTTGAACTTCAATTTACATGTGTGTCCGAGTAAACACAAGAGATGTTTTCGAGATTCATTACAACTTCAATCAGTTGTTACATTACGTAAGAATTGAATAATGTAACTAAAAAGAATTGAAATGAAACAAGTGATTTGATTGCAATTGTGCACAATTAAAATGCAAATACAACACTCTCTAGTTTCCACCTGAGTTTGAAATCACCACCATCAAAAAAGTAAGAATACAATTAACCAGAATAAAACTCAATGTTAATTGAATAACGGACTATTTTCCTCTCTGAAATGAATAAAAGAGCTTCGCGCATGTATACATCGCTTGTCGAAGTTCTTTGTTCCCCTCATGATTGATTGGCCAGCGAGGGTCAATCAACCTCTGGACACGGTGAATTATTTCAATGTTATCGTGTCCGCTCAGGTTCTCGCGGAATCATCGTTTTTTTAATCAAGGGGAGATCGGGTTTTTATTGGACACGTGGTGAATACTTGAAGAGTTTCTACCAGGGTTGGATTTAATTTTATTGCGTATGTTCGCGTAAGGTTGTATCGATGTGTGCATATCCCGGTTACATGGACTGAAAGTTAACCCCATAGGACATAAATGAGGGTCGTCACAAATGAATGCTATATACTTTAAACTACAAAAATTCGAGATTTGTTTTGCAAACTACCTTTAATAAAACGAAATTTGCAATAAAAAATAATTTACCGATGGAAAAAAATGTAATCCGAATTCCAAACTTGAGTGGTGTTTTTGTTTGTTTTTTGTATTTTGTAATCTTGCAATAAACGAAAACGAATAAACGAAATGTTCGGTATGCCCTGAACTTAAGGATATTCTTTTTTTCTTACTCAATGAATTCTATTTGTTTAATTATTTCTAATGATCCTCTAAATTATTGTATTATTGTGGTAAAAAGTTGTCCTTTTTCAGAGTAAATGACACACCTGTTTTTCCTTGGTCAAAAACTGACGTATTTGTATGGATATATGGATATGGATATATGGATGGATGATGATGATGAAATATCTTAAGTTTCACTTTCCAGGCACCTATGTTGTACTAAAATAACACAGTTTAATTGCAATATAGCCTATAAATTCTCTTAACGTCCAGCTGATCACATATCGTTTTGTAAATCGCCAATAATTATTTTCTACATCCAGGAAGGGTCGGATCACCATCATGTATTCTTTTGAACTACGACAAATCTGGCTCTATAGGTCGTCGAATCGATACCCGCCACCATGCAATCCTTACTGAAAATTTTTACCAAGGGTTTTTCAGTCTTTGATGCCACATTGCCACATACGGCCTGTCACATTAATCAAAATTTATTGTTTATTAGAAAGAATTAATTTGACCATATATATATTTTTTTTAAATTCACCTCTAAAATAATTTTGTGTTATATTCATTAAATTATTTTTCAAAAAGTGCCATTTAAAAATCTTTTAATTCTGTTTCTTGGAAAAAATCTGGCTGCTTATCCAGCTCAATTTAGTAAATTATTTGTTTTGTTTAAATTACAATCACACATATCATTTTACATTTCTCTATCTTACCCAAATTATCATTGGAATCATTGGACATTGTAATCAGTAACATGGAAAATGTGAAATTGTAATTTTTTCAGTTGTTGAAAACATAACAATTCAAATCTGCGAGTCTCAAATTTAAACTTTGTAAAAAAAATTCTTAACTTTCTTTTCGATTTTCAAGATTCAGTTTTTGATATGTCCTATAGACAACATGTGGCTTGTCCGTCATTTTGTCTCATTAATGTAGTATTGTGAGGAATCTGTGACTAAACGTCAAGTAATAAAGTCTCGTTGTGTTTGCAGCCAAGGAAGGCCACCTCATGCGCCTGGACTTCCGGGACGAGTTCCACCTGGAGCCCTCCAAGGATTGCAAGTACGACTACCTGGAGGTGCGGGAGGGCGCCCACGGGTACGGAGACCTGATAGGCAAGTTCTGCGGGAAGGACTACCCTCCCATGATCACCTCGGCCAGCAGGTTCCTCTGGCTGAGGTTCCAAGCCGACGACAACATCGAGTACAAGGGATTCTCGGCTGTCTACGAGTCCATTGCCAAGCCTGATGGTGAGTCAAACCCCCCTATTCTGTGACCAAACTAGCCCTTTCAGTACTTCATTCTTACCGTGTAAATTAGGTACTTTAAAACAAACAATTTGAGTTTCGCATTTTTTTCTGAGATTTTTAGTATTTTTTCATATTGTTATCATTATTTTTAAAGGAATTTTAGGAAATTCTGTATTTTGAATTAAAGCTACATTTTAAGTTTTTTTTTTACGCATTGGATTTTGTGTATCCCAATTCTCAAATGGCTGCAATGTTAACTGATTTTTGCTGATATCTGTTTTCAATCTTCTCTTAAAAAGGTCCTATTCATAGTTCGTACCATTGGCACGGGAAAAGTTTTTATTTTTTATTTACCCCCCCCCCCCCCCCCCCACACACACAAAAAAAAATGGGTTAAATTAAAAAAAAACTATTATTTACCCACATTTAAATTGAAACTTGATGACCTCGTTTGACGACTCAGGATGTGATAGGGCTATAGG
Organism: Sweltsa coloradensis; assembly: GCA_024449915.1. Taxonomy (NCBI): domain Eukaryota; kingdom Metazoa; phylum Arthropoda; class Insecta; order Plecoptera; family Chloroperlidae; genus Sweltsa; species Sweltsa coloradensis. The sequence continues at coordinate 160,405 of JAMZAV010000108.1, read as the reverse complement.
GAGATAAAGCCAAAGTATGCGATTTTGTATCGCGCAATCTCAATATTCGTTATTTGAACGAGATTTTGTTAGAAGTCTTAGTCGGGATTGCCAATGATTGGAATTAAAAAGGAGACATCTAAAATTTGAACAGTCTTTTAATACGCTGGTATGTTTATAATGGTTCGTACTTAAGTTTTGCGCATGAATTGTTTGATTGATTGGATAGGACTGATGGGATTCAAAGAGGTCATATTGATGATTGGGGGCAAAAGTAATTATTCAAAGTGGAGTTAAATTTGATGTTGATTGTGTTTGTAATGAACTAAACACAGGTGGATGCACACTTTTAATTGAAGAAATCGATTTTGTGAGTACTCCTGTTAGTAAAATAAAATATTTGGATATAATATAAATATATGAATCGAACATACTAGATTCTCCGTCAAGTGTGCCATACTTTAGAAAATACCACAAAAATAAAACCTCCCACTGTAATTAAACTGGATGTACAACAAAGAAAATTAAAAAAAAATCAAGATGTGAGGACCCGGCACCTCCACCAACAATGCTATTCTTATGGAGTTAAAACTTTTCTCGCTCTACCCGGCACCTCCACCAACAATGCTATTCTTATGGAGTTAAAACTTTTCTCGCTCTTACCCGGCACCCCATCCAAATCCATATAACATAAAATGGTACCGTCTTTTATTTCCATGAGGCACCTTTCAAATGAGTTAATATATCTAATAAAAATGAATCGTTGGCATTTATATAAGTCAGATATTGAAGGGATCTCATTGTGGTGTATATATTTTGGTTAATAATCCGTTAAACAATCTAAATATTCTGTGCAAAACCAACAAAGTGAGATATTTTGCTCCCTAAGGGGATAGCTAGAAATAAACTGTGAGTAATTGCCCAAAGACTTAACAGGACTCAATACCAATATTCATCTTAGTACTGGATAAAAACCTAGGAAAAAAGGTGTCGCATTAATTTTGATAGTGACGGGTATCGAATCCACACATCCCGAATTAAAAACTCGTGCCCTACGCATAAATAAACAGGAACAATGTTATGAAGTTAACCATCTCGTCAGCTTAGAAGTAAAACACCCGACCGGCAATTGGAAAACCGGGGTTTGATACCCCGCTGAGATGGATTTTGTTTTTAATTTTTTGATTGATTTCGATAAAAAGGTAAAAAGTTATCCAATTTTTTATGTAATTCGTTGCAAGGATGGCTCCAAAATACTGTCTTCATTCACCCAAAAATTAAGTAAACGTTTTTTAATCGTAGTAAATTGTAATTCATTGTTTTCTCTTGCAGAGGACAGCTATCCAGAACAACCTGAATGCCTGCTCAATGCTTCGGGATCACAGGGAGTAATCAAGTCTACTCAGATACCTCTGAAAACAATAGCCTTGTCCCAGAAGTACCCCTTGATACCCCTTGAGTGTATGTGGGTCATCAGGGTTACAGAAGGCTGGAGGGTAAGACAACTTTATTATATTTTCATAATTCTAAACTTATTTTTAATTATTTAAAACATAATAAAGATCATAAAACGCCATTGAAGTCAAAGGTTAAAAGATCGCTCGGGTGCTGCCATGTTGTTGCTTGTAAGTATGGCGAATAACAATCATTCATTGTAACAAGATGCTTAAAAAATAATAATATAAATAATAAGTCAACTTTGGCGCTGCCATCTTGGCCTATAAACAAACCGTTGGCAAGCAGTTGCTATAGAATTCAGAATATATTGTAATGCATAAAGAAGTAATGTTGTTTGTAGAGTAGAATTTTGTATCCCTCTTTTTACTCGTCACCTCCCCTAACAACGAGATTTGAACAGTGAAAAAAATGGTATTATTTTATTTTTCATTTTGACGATCTGTTGGTTGATTAGCTTCGCTCCCTCGTTTGTGTACCCCGTACCATTGCTTATGATGAAACAGTTTCCATTTCTCGCTGAGATTTTGTGGCCACCCTGTAGACTCTCGTTTCCCTCTGGTCTACGAAACACAAGGAGTATGTGTGTATGTGTGGCTGGACCGTCCATTGATTGGGATCATTAAAGTCATTATACTTGGCACTGAGCCCACGGCTGTAGCTTCTACACAATATGCCCCCCCTCACAACTCTCACTGTGGGGGGATTCATGAGGTGGGGTAGCTCGGAGTAGACCATTGTAGCAGAGAAAATGATTGTACTATGTTTGTGGTGTAGCTCAAATGACCCTTTTTAAATGTGAAGATGATTAAATTTTAGCGAACCAAAAAAGTAATATTTAAACAGTTACTAAATTTTTACCGCTGGAAAAAATACTTGATTGTCTACTTTTTACTTCAGTTGACTTCAATGTATACACTAATCACAAGACTACTAAATTGGTGTAAGAAACGTTTTTTATGATTTTTTAAATTAATTCCCAGAGTGAAAGCTAGGGCTAAGATGTTTAGGACCCTTGAAAGTGACAAAAAGGCAGTCAAATATTACCTGAAAAGCATAAAAAAGGACGTTAGAAATAAAGAAGGACCTATGAAATTTTTATCAAAACTCCTTAGTGTAAGTAATTTAATTTCTTAATTTTTTTAGGGGTGGGGATGTTTTTGGGCATATTTTAGTCAAATAAATAAAAAAACACGAGAATTTAAATGGTTTATATTTCAATCTAACATCTTTGACTCATCCCCAGTACAGTGTGTGACGAGCAATTTCTTTTCTCCAATATTTGGAGTTGGTTCGATCTGCTCGACATTTCGCTCACTCTGAGCGTTCTGCTTATGTTTGATAAACTATATGAAAATACTGCCAATAGTACCTTAAAAAGACCAAAAATGACCGAATTCACTAAATGTAACAAAGAAGGCATTTTAAAGCAACTTTGTGTATGTATTTTTGGCTTCAGTAACCTTTGAAACATACTTATAACTACTGTTTTTGCATGTAATGACCAATTGGAAAAAGGAGATATGAGGAACACCCTAGCCCTAGTAATAAGTGATATGAGCTAAATGTAGTTTAGAGGAAATTTGTATCTCAAAAGGATTGTAATAACTTGTGAGTTTTGTAGAATGTAAGATTGCACGATTGGAAAGTCCAATCATTCACATACGGGTTTGAAATCTTCAGGTTGTTGTGAGATTTTCAAAGCATCATTTAGTAGATCTAATAAGTAAATACAAAGGAATAGTCTTCTCTGGTTCGCGAAATTCTAAAAACTTATTGACATCGATATTATTCATAAGTTCAACTGGTACTATCGTCTTAATAAATAATTTCCTATAAGCGAATCGTTATTTTAATAAATACTTTATTTAAACCTGGTTATTAGCTACATTATCATGTAAAATGTAACTTACAGAGATTCTCGTATCCTTCATTATATGATTTTCGAATGCTACATAGTATAATATGATATGTGTGATGTTATCGTGTTTTAGTTGGTGTAAATCTATGATTTAGAGGTAGAAAGTTCATATTATTGATATGAACGGTACATGAAAATAGAACAAGCCGTAACGATACGAAAACGAAATTACCATTTAATGGTAATGAATATTGAAACTCGAGCTGATGGAACTGAGCAGGCAAACACTGTGAATTAAACCAGTCGGACTGAACGTGCGAGAGAGCGAGAGACGAACTATTATGAATGACCGTTTGGCGTCAAAGCATTAATGGTGCATTGATTTCGAATGCATTTAGCATTAGTGTGAATAATATTCTGATTCATCACCAACCAGCATCATGCGTCCCTGGGGGGTTATCATTTCACTGTGGGGGGGGGGGGGGCACGTTGACCCTACATATCAATTGGCAGATGAGACTGCTTCACACTTGTCATTACAACACGGTGAATGGAATATTTGTATTCCCAATACACTTGCTTTCTCCTTCTTTAACCCGTTTAGATACAATCACAAACGTTAGCTCTAAACAGGCTCCAAGTTCAAACGACAAGTAGTTTTGGTGGAGGTGCCGGGTCGCAAAACAAATCATTTTTACCAATGTTTTGTCTTGTTTTAGGTTTGTCATTCTTGAAAAAAAATGCCATTTCATTCATTTTTATTTGTAGGTACAATATCTTTATTTGTGTTTCTACACCTTTTTTTTTTTACATACAAACATAAATGCAGTTGTCCAAAAAATAATATTACATACCAAACAAAATTTAATAAATATAGACCAATGATGAAAAAAAACACAAAGCCAGAACATGACTTAACTGTAGGGTATAACAGACAAATTAAAAGATATAATAAGGTGAAACTACTTGCATATTTACATCAAATTCAAAGTTCAAACGAACACAAATAACTCCGCTGGAGAAATCATTTTCACCGTCACTTGGATGACACATAATTTGTGTGTACAAAAAACGTACGTTATCTATTTTTGCGAACTGTAGAATGAAAAGTACCTGGAATTTTAAATGGTTTATTGAAATCTGCCAAATGTGCTGTATAACGTTATAATCAATTATACCTACGTGAGTGTTTACCGATCAATGCAATCGAGAAAGAAACCGAAAAATGTTTTTTAAAGATATTTATAATTTCTTTGTATCCATAGCAATCTCTATGGCCTAGTCTAGTGTGATGAAATTTCAACATATTGTCAAATTGAATACTCCAACATTTTTTCAATATAAATGGATATCGATTCTTCTACTGTTCTGCTAGTTATGTTACCAACAATAATGTATTATTTATACGAGAATTTTCGTATTTTGTGGATTTGTGGCACCATTCCATATTGTGATGCCGTCATTTTTTCCGTTGTATGGTTTCTTCAAAGCAAAAATATGCATTTTTTGTGTAATTTTTAGTATCCATTTTGAAAAAGCATTGATTTGATTGTAATTCACATGTCCCATGACACCATATTAGCTTCCATAAGAAGCGAAATTGTAGTATTTGTACAGGAATATTTTGTTTATGTAATTTCAATAGTTGGCAATTCTTTGCTAAGGTTGAATTAACACGATTCTTATAAGAAGATAGCATACCGTCTATCGACAATTACAAAATTTATATTGTTAATCAATTTCTCTTTCTTTTTTTAATATTATTTATTTATTTTCACAAATTACGAAAAATAGATACAACAAACTTAAACAAACAAAGAGAACCAGAGCGGGCTTGACCACATAACTGATTTTTTTCACTATAACTAAAACGGATAAGTGAAATAAATTGTAATCGTATGTAATGAAAATAAAGAATTATAAAATATACATTTTAAATAACATTTTAACAAAATATTCGTTTATTCCACATTAGAATATTATAAGGCATATTTATTTCTAGGGAATATTCTCCCAGGTCCATCTCGCCTCGCCCATCTCGGGCTAGAAGTAAGTCCGCGCCAGTCAATGCAACTGCAGGTAGTCGTTTCACCTCATTTTCAAGGTCCAGCTTGGAGCTAAGCTCGTTATCATTCCAAGGGTTAGCACCGTCCTGCAGCCCCTCGCCCTTCTTGTGGAGACCAGCTTCGTCCCCTCCGCGGACAGTTCACTGTTGAGCAGCTTCATCCTAAAGTCTTCAACCTGTCTCCCCAACGTGTGAGGGTAATACGTCTAGCCTGGGCCGGAACACGAAACTCCAGTAGAAGAAACCTGTATACTTTGTCCGTTTGTCGTATACTTTGGTTACTCGAGGGATATCTGTATGAAACTGGATACTTGGACCTTCTTGTAAAGGCGTTATTTGTTCATGTCTCGCACTCTGCCCGAATGATCGTCGCTGTCAGCTTAAGACAGTGGCGCGTCCCGGGTCCCGTTCATGCCGCTCCACCCTCACCCTGATCTCGTCGCTCACCTCGTCCTACTCATATGCCCACTCACTTTCCGAGGCGGGTCCATGTGGATGTTATCGACCCGACCCTTTTACAAATTATGATTCCAGGTCCTCCATAGATACTTGCGTCGGTTGGCTGATGCGCTGTTTTATTTGCAACTACCGCAACCATTCTGGCCATCCCGTTGCTGAAGTAGTCAAAGAAGTGGAAAAGGATTGGTTTATGGCATGAATGTCGCTGATTTTGACAATAAGCAGAAACCCCACCCCACCCTTATATAGTGCCATGATCACCGGCTCGTCGCTGTGCGTTGGGACGCCACATCCACTTCTTTGTCGTCATTTTTATTTCTCTGTGAAATTCTTTGAATCGTGTCTTCTGCATAGAGCCTCCTCGTACTACAACTTCACTGGGCAGGAGAAACGTGTGCAGCATATGTGCGTGTGTGTTGGACCAACAGCGACTAACTCACTTTCTATAGGCTACCAATCGGATGTCGTAGATCTTTGACCGAAGTCTGGAATACCCGGTATCTCTTCGGTTTACCAAGGTGGCCATAAGCCTGTCCATTACCTAGAGTAGGCATAATGCCTTTCCTGAGTGTAAGCTCAATTTCTTGTTGCCATTTTGATGATTTTAACACATCCCGCCCGTTGGTGTGTCTCAAAATCTGTGCCCGGTTTTTGCCAGTACTAAGAAAAGCCAACAACGAATGTCTGTACGGAAAAAAAAGTCTAGACTTCCACGTAACACTTGTCAATAAACTAAGATTCGTCATCAATTCAGCTTTTTACACACTTTCCCAAATGGTATCGAGCTGAGAGGATTTGGGGCTTCCCTCATCTGTTGTCGAAGGTACTTCGTTCAGTTGGGTTACGGCCTCTGTTCTTGTTAATTCCGAGTCAGGTTCAGATTCCTCCATCGGAAGACCGATTAATGTCAATTCTAGTAAATTCGCCATGTAGTCGTCTAATGGTCGGCGAATTTTCGATAAGACACCCAATCTATGGTAGCTATAAACTGTCCATGCTGCTACGACAAATATCGGAATAAGAAGTGCAACAGACAGGCACCACAGCACAGTTCTGTAGGCTTTTAAAACATTTCGATCATCGTTTGTGTATTGAATAAATGCGGATTCGATTGCATTTCCTATGATGAGTATAGTTAATATGATGGGTATGGAGTACCAAACTACACAATATATTTTATTGGGATAGTAATGCAACATAAAGTTAATATCTTGACGAAGGCGATTTAACCCATAACCATAGATGAACGTGGTCGCAGTTATCGTTGCTAACACGATCGGGCAATATTTTAGTGGTCCTTGTTGAAACATTGTAAGTATAGCGTATTTTGCTGGTGTCTCTTTAGTTTGGAACGGTAACGTTAGTGTGACGAGAGAAGTCCAGCAATTGCGTTTAGAAGTATCCTCCATTTGTGTCCTTTCAAACGTGGATACTTTTCTTGAAAAGGACTTAAAACTATAGCTAAGTTAGCTATCTGTTTAAGTACCCCCATACCGAGCACTAATGCTAAGAAAAGAAACATGAATGGTGCTCCTAAATTACTCATCCTTCCAATTGCAGATGTTATGTAGATTAAGTAGCTGCGGGTTTGAGAGTGGGAACCAGACTCGACTGCAGTCCCAACCGGCAAGAGATTAGCTACCTTACCAAGATTGCTGAACACTATAATACCCGACAGCAATGACATTATAACGTCGATGATGACAATGTAGAGTGCGTGGTAATGCGCCGAACTCTGGAAACGAGCATAAGATCCTACGAAGATCATTGTACCAGAGTCCAGACTAAGTGAATTGATTACATGGCTAACTGCCCCGAACAACATATTGAATTCTGCAAAATGTTTCATTCCATCTTGTGGGGTAAAGAAACCAATTATGCCATCAACGGACGAGTTCACAATAGCCGAATCATTTACTAATATAATCTCGACGATCGTGAATATCAGCAATATGATTGCTGCAAGGGGAACCAGCACAATTGCAACACGTCCAATGCTTTTTATATTTCTGTATGAAATACAAAATCCTAGAACGATCACAAAAATCGTACATCCTACGATAGGCCAGTATATCTCCATATTTAGATATTCTACTTGCCCTTCAATGCGTGTACAATTTCCCTCCACCCCTATAACATGGTCTTGGAAGTACATCGTCTCGCAGTAGAAAGTAGATATGTTCAGGGATGGCGACGTGTAGGGGTTACAGTACAAATGAAGTGTCAGTTTCTCCTGTGACGTGTCACAGTTAGACCATGGTAGTTCCCAAGAGAAGTACGGGGTGAAATGTATGTTAAATGATGTGAAGACATAGAGGGAGATCCAGGAGAGCTCGATCGTGAGAATAAGAGCTCGTAGCAAGTTGTAGATCATGAGCGTGATGCCTACCCCTCTTGACAGTGGGACCAGGGCATACACAGACACCGCATCCTTCGCCGTGAACTGTCCCAAAGACAAATGGAGGAAAAGTACAGGAAAACCAATTAGAATTTCAAAGAAAATATACAAATAGACAAAGGTACCATTGTGGTATCTTAACGCCATTATCGGGAAGTGAACAAAATTTGTTAAACCTACTGTGCTAGCGAGCGCCACAAGGACGTATTCACGTGCGTTGCGCCAATGCTCGTTGTAAACACTTCGTCCCGCGCGCCACCGCCATTCGGGGAGCCTGCTGATGTAATCAGTTGGGAAGACTTCTGAAGGGAATGACTCTAACGTTGGTCTCCTGGATGGTGTGGCAAGTATTGTGTTCCTTCGGTATGGCCTTATATACGAGCGTTGCTCCTCCCTTGCAACGGGATCGGATACTGGTGAAGTGCCCACAGACGAGGGTTGCTCCTCCCTTGCAACGGGATCCGATACTGGTGAAGTGCCCACAGACGAGGTTGCTCCTCCCTTGCAACGGGACGGTAATGTGAATCCCACAGACGAGTCTCCCTTGCAGGATCGTACTGGAATGCCAACGAGATTTGCTCCTCCTTGCACGGATCGGTATGTGAGTCCCAGACGAGGTTGCTCTCCTTGCAATGGTAATACTGCACGATCGTACTGCTTCAGCGGTTCGACAGTGTTTCATCTCTGTTCGACTCGACGTGCATGTTTACAGATTAAAACAGAAGAACGTCTCTTATTTCTTTGAACACTTTATTACTTGAAAATCACTTGAAGTACGTACTTGAATCACTTTGAATAAGATTGTAACACTATTTTAAAACATGTAAATGCATAATTTAAAACGTTTTAACAGGCGAATGTACGCTGAAATGTCAGGTTATTGACATAACATCAGTGATTTGTTGTCATTGTCAAGCTACATCAAAACACCTCGTGAATCTAGAAGACCTTGGTTTCGAAGAAATCCTTGTGTTCAAAGTAAACTTTGTAGGTGCCTTTTGCACTGCCATGACGTCATAAGAATTGTAGCCAGATTGAGGATGGCATTTTGTTCACTGGCCACTTAATTATGTGACTTAAGTATGCTTGCATATTTAATTTTAGTCCCCTCGGGTACTAAAGTATAGGTAAGCTTAGTTGCCATAGACCTAATTAACCAGTGAGGCATTTAAATGGTCGGCACAACTGCTTTTAAAGTGGTCAGATTTGAGTCTTCCGGACAGCCTTGAACCAAAGCCAAGTCAAATTTGTATTAGTATCACCTTATATGATCATGGACTTACAAATTTAAACTTGTACTATGTACCAGAGTTGATGAAGAAGTGTCGACAAAATTAAAAAAAAATAGAAATAACGTAACAGATCTTTAACAGTTCTGATTACTTTTATTTGCTTGGAGAGACTTGATGAAATAGGATCCTCTGGTGCGAAATAGTAAACTTTATTGGAGAAACCAGAAAACTGTTCAGAACTTGAGAACATGTCAATAAATGCTATAGTCCTCTTCCCTTGAGACCTTTTTTTTAATAGAGACGAAAAAGTTTATCTTTCTCATACGGTTTGGAAGTAGACTCTAAACTAGAATGCAATGGTACTAAAACTAAAAAAATTCTTCAGTTTCTAGAAAAGATATACATCAGTGTAAACTTTTTAAATTTCTCTTACGTAATAGCTGTAAAACAAGATAACATTGAGAAACACACGTACGGAAGTACCCCAAAAGAGGAAGCGAATTACTTAATCAACAGTTTATCAGTTAATAAGTTAAAGAAATTGTGATCATATAAACAGTAAAAAATTGAAGTGTTTAACAAATAAAAATTTCGTAAATGTATAGAAATAATTAAAACATACATTTAAAATAACATATTAACAGTATAATTCTTTACTCTACTTTTGAATTATGTGGCATGTTTAATTCTGCAGAATATTCTCCCAGGTCCATCTCGCCTCGCCCATCTCGGGCTAGAAATAAGCCTGCGCCAGTCAATGCAACTGGAAGTCGTTTCACCTCCTATTCATGGTCCTCATTCCAAGGGTTAGCACCATCCTGCCGTCTCTCGCCCTTCTTGTGGAGACCAGCTCGGTCCCCACTGCGGACAGTTCACTGTTGACGCAGCACCATCTTAAAATCTTCGACCTGTCCCCCCACCATGTGAGGGTAATATGTGTCGCCTATCGGGAATATGAAACTCGAGAAGATGAAACTCTTAGAAGCTGTTCTCACCTTGGTCCATGTGGATGTTATCTACCTGACCCTTTTACATATTCTCTTCCCAGGTCCCCCATAGATATTTGCGTTGACTGGCTGGAGCTCTCTATTATTTCCAACTACCGCAACCATTGTGGCCATCCCTTTGCAGACACAGTTTTCGCCTTGGTCCATGTGGATGTTATCTTCCCGACCCTTTTACAAATCCTCTAGCCAGGTCCCCTGTAGATATTTGCGTCGGATGGCTGAGGCTCTCTTATATTTACAACTACCGCAATCATTGTGGCCATCTTCTCGCAGACACTACTATCACATTGGTCCATGTGATATTATCTTCCCGACCCTTTTACAAATTCTTCTTCCAGGTCCCCCATAGATATTTGCGTTGGTTGGCTAGGGATCTCTTATATTTGCAACAACCGCAACCATTCTGTCCATCCCCTTGCAGACGCTGCTATCACATTGGTCCATGTGGTTGTTATCTCCGACGTCTTAATATTCCTTTCAGTCCCCCATAGATACTTGCCTTGTTTGGCTGGGTCTCTCTTATATTTGCAACCTACACAACCATTGTGGCCATCCACTTGCAGTAGTTGTCAAAGAAGTCGGAATGGATTGTTTTATGGCATAAATGTTGCTGATTTTGGCCATAAGCAGTAACCGACCCCACCTTTATATAGTGCCATGAACACAGGCTCGGCGCTGGTACGTTGGGGTGCCACATCCACTTCTTTGTCGTCCTCTTTATTTCGTTGTGAAATTCTTCGAGCCGTGTCTTCTGCATTGAGCACTACAACATTGCAACATTGCATTACAACTTCCAATCTGGGCATGAGAAACGTTAGCACTTTATCGAAATTTGGAGCAACAGCGACTAACTCACTTTCTATAGGCCACCAATCGGCTGTCGTCGATCTTCGATGGAAGTCTGGAATACCCGGTATCTCGGCGGTGTACCAAGGTGGTCATACGTCTGTCCAAAACCTAGAGTTGGCATGATGCTTTTCTTAAGTGTTAGCTTGATTTTTTGTTGATATGCAGTGACGCCAATTTTGATGATTAAAACACAAATCCAGCCCGATGTTGTGTCTCAATATCTGCGCCTGGCTCTTTCTTGTTAGTACTAAAAAGTCCACAACGAATGTCTGCACTAATAGTCTAGACTCCCACGTGGAACTCCTCAATAAACGAAGATTCGTCATAAATTTAGCTTATTACACACCTTCCGAAATGGAAGACAGCTGAGAGGCTATGGGGCTTCTTTTATCCGTTGTCTTAGGTTCTTCGTTTAGTTCAGTTACGGCCTCTGTTCTTGTTAATTCCGAATCATGTTCAGATTCCTCTGTCGGAAGACCGATCATTGTCAATTCTAGTAAATTTGCTTTGTAATCGTCTAGTGGTCGGCGAATTTTCGATAACACACCCAATCTATGGTAGTTGTAAACTGTCCATGCTGCTACGACAAATATCGGAATAAGTAGGACAACGGACAGGCACCACATCACGGTTCTGTAAACTTTAAATAACTGTCGTTCATGATTGTATTGAATTAATGCGGATTCAATTACATTTCCTATAATGAGTATTGTTAACATAATGGGTATGGAGTACCAAACCACGCAATATATTTTATTGGGATAGTAATGCAACATAAAGTTAATATCTTGACGAAGGCGATTTAATCCGTAGCCATAGATGAACGTGGTCGCTGTTATGGTTGCTAAAAAAATCGGGCAATATTTTAGTGGCCCTTGTAGAAACATTGTTAGTATAGCATACTTTGCTGGCGTCGCTTTAGTTTGGAACGGTAACGTTAGTATGACAAGAGCAAGTCCAGCAATTGCGTTTAGTAGTATCCTCCATTTGTGTTCTTTCAAACGTGGATACATTTCTTGAAAAGGACTTAAAACTATAGCTAAATTAGCTATCTGTTTAAGTACCCCCATACCGAGCACTAATGCTAAGAAAAGAAACATGAATGGTGCTCCGAAATATCTCATCCTTCCAATTGCAGATGTAATGTAGATTAAGTAGTTGCGGATTTGGGAGTGGGAACCAGACTCGATTGCAATTCCGACCGAGAGGAGATTAGCTGCCTTACCAAGATGACTGAATACTATCATACCCGACAGCAACGACATTATAACGTCGATGATGACAATGTAGAGTGCGTGGTAATGCGCCGAACTCTGGAAACGAGCATAAGATCCTACGAAGATCATTGTACCAGAGTCCAGACTAAGTGAATTGATAACATGGGTAGCTGCTCCGAACCAAATATTGAATTCTGCAAAATGTTTCAATCCATTTTGTGGGGTAAAGAATTCAATTATGCCTTGCACGGACGAGTTCACAACAGCCGAATCATTTACTAATATAATCTCGACGATCGTGAATATCAGCAACATGATTGCCGCAAGGGGAACTAGCACAATCGCGACACGTCCAATGCTCTTTATATTCCTGTATGAAATACAAAATCCTAGAACGATCACAAAAAACGTACATCCTACGATTGACCAGTTTATCTCCATATTTAGATACTCTATTTGCCCTTCAATAAGTGTACAATTTCCCTCCACCCCTATAACATTTTCTTGGAAGTACATCGTCTCGCAGTAGAAAGTAGATATGTTCATGGCTGGCGACGTGTAGGGGTTACAGTCCACATAAGGTGTCAGTTTCTCCTGTGACGTGTCACAGTTAGACCATGGTAGTTTCCATGAGAAGTACGGGGTGAAATGTATGTTTAATGATGTGAAGACATAGAAAGAGATCCAGGAAAGCTCGATCGTGAGAATAAGAGCTTGTAGCAGGTTGTAAATCATGAGTGTAATGCCCACCCCTCTTGACAGTGGGACCAGATCATACACAGCGATGGCATCCTTTGCCGTGAACTGTCCCAAAGACAAATGGAGGAAAAGTATAGGAAAACCGATTAGAATTTCAAAGAAAATAAATAAATATACAAAGGTACCATGCTGGTATCTTAACGCCATTATCGGGAAGTGAACAAAATTTGATAAACCTACTGTACTTCCGAGCGCCACAAGGACGTATTCACGTGCGTTGCGCCAATGCTCGTTGTAAACACTTCGTCCCGCGCGCCACCGCCATTCGGGGAGCCTGTTGATGTAATCGGTTGGGAAGACTTCTGAAGGGAATGGCCCAAACGTTATTCTTCTAGACGGTGCGGGATGTGTTGCGTCCCTTGCAACGGTGTCCGATACTGGTGAAGTGTCCACAGCGAGGGTTGCTCCCTCCCTTGCAACGGTGTCAGATACTGGTGAAGTTGCCCACAGACGAGGGTTGCTCCTCCCTGAACGGTAATACTGTGAGGTCACACGGGTTGCTCTCCTGCAAGGACGATACTGGTGAAGTGCCCACAGACGAGGATTGCTCCTCCCTTGCAACGGGGTCCGATACTGGTGAAGTGCCCACAGACGAGGTTGCTCTTCCCATGCAACGGCGTCCGATATTAACTGTGACACGATACTGCTTTGAACGATTTCTGACGGTGTGCTTATCTCTTCTCCGCCTTCGGACGTTGACATGTTTACAGATTCAAGCAGAAGAACGTCTCTTATATCTTTGAACACTTTATTTCTTGAAAATCACTTGATTTACATACTTGAATTACTTGAAATAAGGTTGTAATACTATTTTAAAACATGTAAATGCATAATTTGAAACGGTTTTACAAGCAAATGTTCGCTGAAACGTCAGGTTATTGACATAAAGTCAGAGCTTTGTTGTTATTGTCAAGCTACATCAAAACAGGGTCCACTAGATACTTATGCCAAGCTGCTGTAAGCTGTTAGGTATCTAGTGGACCCTGCATCAAAATACCTCTTGAATCTAGAAGACCATGGTTTTGAAAGTAAACTTTGTAGGTGCTGTTTGCACTGCCATGGCGTCATAGGAATCGTAGCCAGATTGAGCAATAACATTTTCTTTCACTGGTTACTTAATTATGTGACTTTAGTACGCTTGCATGTTTAATTTTAGTCCCCGCGGATACTTCAGTATAGGTAAGTTTAGTTGCCACAGACCTAATTACCCAGTGGGGCATTTAAATGGTCGGCACAACTGTTTTTAACGTGGTCAAATTTAAGTCTTCCGGCTAGCCTCGAACCAAAGCCACGTCAAAATTGTATCAGTATCATCTTAGTATAATCATGGAGTTATAAATAGTACCATGGTAAAATCATGGACTTACAAATTGTAACTGGTACTATGTACCAGAGTCGATAAGGAAGTGTCGACAAAATTTAAAAAAATAGAATTTTATGTCAATACAGATCTTATCAGTTCTGATTCACTTTTATTTGCTAGGAGAAACTTAATGATATAGGATCCGGTGGTGCGAAATGATGAACTTTATTAGGTAAACCTTAAAACTGTTTAGAACTTGAGAACAAGTCAATAAATGTCATAGTCCTCTTCCCTAAAGACCTTTTTTTAATAGAGACGGACAAGTTTAACTCTTTTTCTCATACCGGTACCTTGTTTGGAAGTAGACTCTAAACTATTTATATATAAAAACAAATGTATGTCTGTATGTTTGTCCTTTATGCATTACTACACCATTCATCCAATCTCCATGAAACTTGGCACATATATGTATTTTTTCACGGGGAAGGTTTCTATGCTATCCATTTTTTCGTTACACGTGGTGATCGGTTGCCTGCAAAGAGGATACATTCGTTTTAATACATTTCCCACACAACAACTTGAACAGTCAGCCGGTCCGCCTGGATCGAACGCGCAGTTGGGTTGGCGCACGCCCCTCCCCTCCACCCAGCCAGCTACGACCTTGGCTGCGAAGATACATCGCCGGAACTATCTCTCTCGCACTCATTACGCTTAAGGGCTAACACACGTTGCTGGCAACGGCGCTGGACTTTTATAGATATTTTAGTCCTGTTACGTAAATATTTTGGTTTTATCATTAATAATAAAGTAATGCACGTAAAGACTACTATTATTTAGCAATTTTATAGATATTTGTATGTTTTTCATGGACCTGTTAAGTTGTCAAGTGGTTACAGTAATCCATAAATTAATGTTTTTATTCATATTTTGATGGAACCGGAACCGAAAAATCGGGTACTTTTCTACCCGGAATTGGAACCGGAACCGAAACCAAAACCTGGAACCGCACATCCCTAATAGACTACACCATTCATCCGATCTCCATGGAACTTGGCACTTATATGTATCTTTTCACGGGGAAGGTTTCTATGCTATCCATTTTGTTGTAACTCCTCCACGTAGTGATCGGTTCCTGCAAAGAGGATACATTCGTTTTCATATATATATAGACTACACCATTCATCCGATCTCCATGAAACTTGGCACATATATGTATTTTTTCACGGGGAAGGTTTCTATGCTATCCATTTTGTTCTAACTCCTCCACGAGGTGATCGGTGCCTGCAAAGAGGACTCACCAATGAATTTACTTCGACACCGTAAGACATATCACCATGAAAGTTGACACAAATACGTATTTTTTTATGGAAAAGTTCACTCCCGCAAAGGGTTCTGGCATAACACACAACAAAAACAACACAACAACGTCGCAGCAACGCGCGATGGGTCAGCTAGTTAGTTAATAAGTTAAACAAATTGTGATCACTCAAACAGTAAAAAATTGAAGTGTTTTCCAAATTAAATCTACATAAATGTTTTTTTAATTTTTTATTTAGATTTTGGACGCTTCAACCATTAGGTCGAAATGCACCACTCTAGCCTAGGAGATATGGGGAGGTGGAATTTTGGTGGTGAGAACCAGCCACGGGTAAGGGGAGGAATGGGGGTTTCTCACGTCGCGGTCGTCTCAGTCTTTGTCATCGTTCATTGTTACATATTAATCGTCGTCGGGGAGGTCGTCAAGGGAAGGGGGAGGTGTCCCCGACGACGATTGCCAGAGCTTGCCTCGAGTTTTGGGGAGTAATATACCCCCCTCTTACTTGATGTTTGCAAGGTGGACTTTTTCTCTTGAATCGCCTTTTACGATTAGTAGAGTCATGCTCTTGGCCAATTCTACCCCGGGCCCAGACGGGGATCGTAAATGTATGTAAATAATTAAAACATACATTTTAAATAACTTATCAACAGAATAATCCTTTATTCTACTTTTGAATTATGAGGCATGTTTATTTCTGGAGAATATTCTTTTAGGTCCATCTCGCACTAAAGTAAGTCCGCGCCAGTCAATGCAACTGCAGGTAGTCGTTTCACCTCCTATTCAAGGGATCTGAGCTCGTTGTCATTCCAAGGGTAAGCACCATCCTGCCGCCCCTCGCCCTTCTTGTGGAGACCAGCTCGATCCCCTCAACGGACAGTTCACTGTTAATGCAGCACCATCCTGAAGTCTTCGACCTGGCCCCCCACCATGTGAGGGTAATACGTCTAGCCTGGGCCGGAACACGAAACTCCAGTAGAAGAAACCCGTATACTTTGTCGTATACTTCAATTGTTTGAGGGATATCTGTATGAAACTGGATACTTGGACCTTCTTGTAAAGGCGTTATTTGTTCATGTCTCACTCTGCCCTAATAATCGTCGCTGTCAGCTTAAGACAGTGGCGCGTCCCGGGTCCCGTTCATGCCGCTCCACCATCACCCTGATCTCGTCGCTCACCTCGTCCTACTCATATGCCCACTCACTTTCCGAGGCGGGTCCATGTGGATGTTATCGACCCGACCCTTTTACAAATTCTCTTTCCAGGTCCCCCATAGATATTTGCGTTGTTTGGCTGGGGCTCCTCCTCTCCACCTCGTATTACATTTCAAATCTGGGCAGGAGAAACGTTTGCAATATATCAAAGTTTGCACCAATAGCAATTCACTCACATATCAATAGGCCACCAATCAGCTCTCGTAGAACTTCGACCATAGTCTGATATACCCGGTATCTCTTCGGTTTGCCAAGGTGGCCATTCGCCTGTCCATTACCTAGAGAAGGCATTATGCCTTTCTTGAGTGTTAGCTCAATTTCTTGTTGACATGCAGTGTCGCCCATTTTGATGATTGAAACTCAAATCCCGCTCGTTGTTGTGTCTCAATATCTGCGCCTAGTTTTTGCCAGTACTAAGAAGTCCCCAAAGAATGTCTGCACTAATAGTCTGGACATCCACCTGGGACTCTTCAACAAACTATGATTCGTCACCAATTTAGCTTATTACACACCTTCCGAAATGGTAGACAGCTGAGAGGATTTGGGGCTTCCCTCATCCGTTGTCTTAGGTACCTCGCTCAGTTGGGTTACGGCCTCTGTTCTTGTTAATTGCGAATCATGTTCAGTTTTCTCATTCGGAAGACCGATGATTGTCAATTCCAGTAAATTCGGTATGTAATTGTCTAGTGGTCGGCGAATTTTCGATAACACACCCAATCTATAGTAGTTGAAAAATGTCCATGCTCCTACGACAAATATCGGAATAAGTAGAACAACAGACAGGCACCACATCAAAATTGTGTAAACTTTTAATAACTTTCGATCATGGAGATTGTATTGAATAAATGCGGATTCGATTGCATTTCCTATGATGAGTATAGTTAATATGATGGGTATGGAGTACCAAACCACACAATATATTTTATTAGGATAGTATTGCAACATAAAGTTAATATCTTGACGAAGGCGATTTAACCCATAACCATAGATGAACGTGGTCGCAGTTATCGTTGCTAACACGATCGGACAATATTTAAGTGGTCCTTGTAGAAACATTGTAAGTATAGCGTACTTTTGTGGCGTCGCTTTAGTTTGGAACGGTAACGTTAGTATAACAAGAGCAAGTCCAGCAATTGCGTTTAATAGTATCCTCCATTTGTGTTCTTTCAAACGTGGATACTTTTCTTGAAAAGGACTTAAAACAATAGCTAAATTAGCTATTTGTTTAAGTACCCCCATACCGAGCACTAATGCTAAGAAAAGAAACATGAATGGTGCTCCGAAATATGTCATCCTTCCAATCGCAGATGTTATGTAGATTAAGTAGTTGCGGATTTGGGAGTGGGCACCAGACTCGATTGCGATTCCGGCCGAGAAGAGATGAGCTGCCTTACCAAGATGACTGAATACTATCATACCCGACAGCAATGACAAAATAACGTCGATGATGACAATGTAGAGTGCGTGGTAATGCGCTGAACTCTGGAAACGAGCATAAGATCCTACGAAGATCATTGTACCAGAGTCCAGACTAAGTGAATTGATTACATGGCTAACTGCCCCGAACAACATATTGAATTCTGCAAAATGTTTCATTCCATCTTGTGGGGTAAAGAAATCAATTATCCCTTGCACGGACGAGTTCACAACAGCCGGATCATTTACTAATATAATTTCGACGATCGTGAATATCAGCAACATGATTGCCGCAAGGGGAACCAGCACAATTGCGACACGTCCAATGCTCTTAATATTCCTGTATGAAATAAAAAATCCCAGAACGATCACAGAAAACGTACATCCTACGATGGACCAGTTTATCTCCATATTTAGATACTCTATTTGCCCTTCTATAAGTGTACAATTTCCCTCCACCCCTATAACATTCTCTTGGAAGTACATCGTCTCGCAGTAGAAAGTAGATATGTTCAGGGATGGCGACGTGTAGGGGTTACAGTTCATATAAGGTGTCAGTTTCCTCTGTGAGGTGTCACAGTTAGACCATGGTAGTTCCCAGGAGAAGTACGGGGTGAAACTTATGTTTAATGATGTGAAGACATAGAAGGAGATCCAGGAAAGCTCGATCGTGAGAGTAAAAGCTCGTAGCAGGTTGTAGATCATGACCGTAATGCCCACCCCTCTTGACAGTGGGACCAGGGCATACACAGACACCGCATCCTTCGCCGTGAACTGTCCCAAAGACAAATGGAGGAAAAGTACAGGAAAACCAATTAGAATTTCAAAGAAAATAAACAAATATACAAAGGTACCATGCCGGTAATTTAACGCCATTAGCGGGAAGTTAACAAAATTTGATAAACCTACTGTGCTAGCGAGCGCCACAAGGACGTATTCACGTGCGTTGCGCCAATGCTCGTTGTGAACACTTCGTCCCGCGCGCCACCGCCATTCAGGGAGCCTGTTGATGTAATCAGTTGAGAATACTTTTGAAGGGACGGCCTCCAACGTTGTTCTCCTGGACGGTGTGGGAAGTATTGTGTTCCTTCGGTATTTCCTTACATACAAGTATGGCTCTTCCTTTGCAACGGAGTCCAATACTGGTGAAGTGCCAACAGACGAGGGTTGGTCTTCCCTGGTACCGGGGTCCGATACTGGTGAAGGGTCCACAGACGAGGGTGTCTCTTCTCTAGTGCCGGGATCCGATACTGGTGAAGTGTCCTCAGACGAGCGTTGCTCCTCCCTTGCAACGGGGTCCAATACTGGTGCGGGAAGTATTGTGTTCCTTCGGTATTTCCTTACATACAAGTATGGCTCTTCCTTTGCAACGGAGTCCAATACTGGTAAAGTGCCAACAGACGAGTGTCGCTTTTCCCTTGCAACGTGGTCCAATACTGGTGAAGTGCCCAGAGACGAGGGTTGCTCTTCCCTGGTACCGGGGTCCGATACTGGTGAAGGGTCCACAGACGAGGGTGTCTCTTCTTTAGTGCCGGGATCCGATACTGGTGAAGTGTCCTCAGACGAGCGTTGCTCCTCCCTTGCAACGGGGCCCGATACTGACACTGACACGTTACTGCTTTCAGTGGTTTCTGACGGTTTGCTTATCTCTCGTCCTAGTTCGGAAGTCGACATGTTTACAGATTCAAGCAGAAGAAAGTCTCTTATTTCTTTGAACACTTTATTCCTTGAACTACGTACTTGAATCACTTTAAATAAGATTGCACTACTATTTTTAAACATTAAAATACACCATTTAAAACGTTTTAACAGGCGAATCGTCAGGTTACTGACATAAAGTCAGTGATTTGTTGTCATTGTCAAGCTACATCAAAATACCTTGTGAATCTAGAAGACCTTGGTTTCGAAGGAATCCTTGTGTACAAAGTAAACTTTGTAGGTGCCGTTTGCACTGCCATGGCGTCATAAGAATCGTAGCGAGTTTGAACGATGAAATTTTCTCCTGGCTACTTAATTATGTGACTTAAGTACGCTTGCATATTTAAGTTTAGTTCCTGCGGGTACTTAAGTATAGGTAAGTTTAGTTGTCACGGACTTTAGAAGCTAGTGGGGCATTTATGTGGTCGGCACCATAGTCGTCACAATGCTTTTAACGTGGTCAAATTTTAGTCTTCTGGATAGCCTCGAACCAAAGACAAGCCAAAATTGTATCAGTATCACCAGAGTCGATAAAGAAGTTTTCCCGTTGGGGTGGTCCTCCTACTCCCAAGTCAAAACGGAATATAACGTTCTGCGCGCTGTTGGTGGCCCAAATGTGAAACTACAAAAAGCACTGCAATCTAAACACGGTCAGTAGGTTATCGATGTGCAGTGACGCAGCTTTTAACAAATGACAGACGAAAGTCAAATTTCAATTGTATTTTAATCATATTATAATTATTATCATAACAGGCGTCACTGACATTGTAAATGTTTCTGTGTAGAATTATTTAAAAGACTTTAGAACAGATCGATAGAAGGGATATCGGCCTGTAATGTGACACCTTAAAACGACTTCCCTTTTTGAGAACCGGTGTTACAATGGCTTGCTTCCAACTTGAAGGAAAAATGCCAGTAGTCAGTGCAGAATTGAATAGATGTGCAAGTGGATAGCATAAAGGTATTCGGCAGTGTTTAATGACTTCAACTGGAATTTTATCAGCACCAGGTGACTTTTCATTCTTCATGTTTTTTATTATGTCAGCAATTTCACGAGGGGATCTGGTTATACTGATATAGTCCCTAATTGATCACACGCACTTACATTGGTAAAGGACCTGCAGTGCTTAATGGAAGAAAGATGTTTTTAAAATAACTAGCAAACGTTTCAAAGCATGATTTTCTGTCATTATCTACTGTTCCATCACACTTTACTTCAATTGGAATTTTTGCGCTTCTTGTCTTACACCGAGTAAAATTACATATCCTTTTTGGATTATCTGCCACTTCAGAGTTTATTTTTAGTAAATACTCCTTGTAAAAAGGCGTTTAAGCTGATGAAACAACCTTCTTTTCGACTGATATGATAGTTCATGAGACTCTGAACTAGATGTCTTCCATCTTACATACGCTCGGTTCTTATCACGCAGTGCAATAATTGCATCTCTATCAAACCATGCTGGATACTTATGCTTTTTACTTTTTATCTTGGGTACTGTTTCTTCTATAGCCTCAGTTAGTAATTCATAGAAAAGTTCACATTGTGCATCAACTTCCTTGCAGTCATTTATTCGTTCCCATTGCTTAAGGTCAAGTTCTTACTTCAAGTCATTTAGGTTAACGCTAATTATGTTGAGGGTTCGATCTTGGTTTGAAGTTGAATGATAATTTTGCTGGTTTTAATCAACACCGAAATTCTAAGTGGTCAGATACTACAGGTGGATCTTAGATCTAACGGAACGTTAAATTCCAAACGCCAAAAACCGACTTTTTATTTAACCCAGGGCGGTATAGGGAGTTGGAGGACCTCCCCAACGGGGAAACTTCTTTATCGACTCTGGTATCATTATGGATTTACAAATTGTACCTGGTACTATGTACCAGAGTCGATAAAGAAGTGTCGAAAAAATTAAAAAAAAAAAGATATTTAAATCAATACAGATCTTTAACAGTTCTGATTTACTTATTTGCTAGGAGAAACTTGATGATATAGGATCCGGTGGTGCGAAATGATAAACTTTATTAGTGAAACCAGAAAACTGTTCGGAACTTGAGAACAAGTCAACAAATGTTATAGTCCTCTTTCTCTAAAGACCTTTTTTTAATAGAGACGGAAAAGTTTTAATTTTTTTCTCATACCTTGTTTGGAAGTAGACTCAACCAGAATGCAATGGAACTTTTCTATATTTCATTCATTCATTAAATGCATTTAATATCATTTTTATTTGTTACCAAAATTGTTGTGTTAAATGCATTATTGGTGTAATGCTACTATTTCAAATATTTACTTAAATGTAGTTCATTGTTGTTTCTGCATCTATGTATATAATTAGATTTATTTAGTTGTCCTCCTTTGTAAATCAGTTTTTATAACTGATTAGGATAGACGTTAAATAAATAATAAATAATAATAAATAAAACCTGACTTGGGAAACTCTTAATTGGGAAACACTCCCGTAGGTGTAATTGATTTTATGCAAATCAATCCACAAATTTAAAAAATCCATCTTTTGAACATATCTGTAAATGAGATTTTAAAATCTTATTGACACAACCATAGCTTACAATTTTAGTATGGATTTTGTAATTTCTGGATTGATTTACACATAAAAATAAATATTCATCAGTGTTAATTTTTTTACCATTTCTCTTTCGTAATATTTGTAAAACAAGATAACATTGAGAAGCATACGTACGGAAGTACCCAAAATAGGAAGCGATCCACTTCATCAACAGATTATTTAAGAAGGATACACAAATAAAACCTTATAGCTTGTTGATCGCTTTTGGTGGAGGTGCCATTTTCTAAAATATTCCCTCTTTGAGTGAGGGTAGCCCTATTCCATTGAACACCAGCGCAACCAAAACATTTGTAATATTCTTGTTGAAGGGCAAGTCAACAAAAATACACGTTAATCGGAGGTCATGTTAAATCATACACTTCTGTATGTGACAAAATCAAACTCAACAGTTTTACCAATCATTTTGTAGGTTAATACCTTGACTAGTTACTATTTATTTATTTATTTCCGGTACGAATATGTCATCTCTACTTCCCCCAGACTAGAATGACGCATAATGACCTAACGGTTAGCGCGCCCTTAATACAAAATAAAACTAACAATAAATTTGTATTAAGAGTAGACTTACACATCTGATTTTCAGTAGGGGACATTGTTAAGTTTGAACTTTTAAAGCCCACCAAGCCAACCCGTCGATGCCGAAGCGCTCTACGAGCGAACAATGACCAACTAGAGACCGGTATTTAAATTAATAAACACCAACCAAAAAAACTGGACACGATTCCACCTGCGGATAGTGCCAGAATCATCAAAGCTAATTCGAAACAACTTAGAATGTATTACGTGCGTCATTTTCTAGGACTTCTCCAAAGTCACCGTTTACACATTCATTTCCCAAGAATTGATGAACTTTAAAGTCCACATCAGAAGTTAAAAGTCTTCTGCCTTTAGCGGGATTCGAACCCTGGACCTTCTGCATTGAAAGCAGAGACTCTGACCACAGGACCAACGAGCCACGTTTACGTTATACAATCCAGAAATTTTAAAAATCCATCCCGACCAGTGTTCGAATCCGGGTCTCCCACATGCCAGGTAGGCTCTTTAAACTAGACCACCGAAACGGCAAATTTTTCAATTTTGAATTGTAGGTATACGTGTAGGTCGGGATAGATTTTTTCAAATTACAGGGTTGTATTGAATATTGGAGACGCTAAAACTTATACTTTTGACTCCTCCAACTAAATCGAATAACGAAGTCCCCGCGCAAGGTCTACTTTGTTCGGAGGAGAGTGTAATTGGATTGTTTTCCTTGGTTCGGTGATGAAGGGCCCCTCAATTTTGATTTCTCTCTGCTTCTTGTGCTGTTATTTTCTATGGAGGCGCTGTACTCGGCCGGGTGGTCTCTTGGGAGTCGAGGGCATTATCAACAAGGCCTAGTGCCAATAAAACCGATTGCCTCAACCAACACACACTAGACACATATAACGGCTTTGGCCAACATTCGCCGATACACTAACTGGAAAACTAATTCTTAGAGGGGAACGTATCGATTTTGGCGCTTTTTTGTAATCAGAAAAGATAATACGTATAATAAATAATATATAAAAGTTATTTGTGTGATTCGGCGATTCACTAACTGGATGACTAATGCTTAGAGGAGAAACGTATCAATTCTGGTTCTATTTTGTATTAAGAAAATAATATTATGCTTGTTAGTATGATTGGAGAAGGGTTGACAGGTTGAGAAAGCATAGAGAACATAAAGAACACAAAACCCAGCCTGAAGGGCTGGGGGCAACAACACTTTTCACCTGCTGATGACAACTGCAGCTAATTTAAAGTTGTTTGTTACCTTAACTTTAAACTATAAATTAGCTGCAATTGTCATCAGCAGGTGAAAAGTTTTGTTGCCCCCAGCCCTTCAGGCTGGGTTTTACGTTCGTTATGTTCTCTATGCTTTCCCAACCTGTCAACCCTTCTCCAATCATACTAAACTAGCCGATTGGTCTTTTCTTAATTGTAAAAAATATTATGCTTGTTATTGTAATAGTTATGTAATTAATTTGTGAGATTCGGCGATACACTAACTGGAGAACTAACACTTGGGTGGTATTTTACTTGGATGGCTTAGATTTTGATTTAATCGAACAGTATGGTTAATACAGAAAAACAGTTTCAATAGATATTACAAAATATAAATCAACAACAGTTATGCAATAAAAAAATTTACGAAATTTTAAATTTAAACCTACAAAACAGTTTAAATCAATAAAAGCTGATCCAAGAAGTATAGTTACTTCGATAAGAGTTTGGATTAGACCTAATTATTGTAAAGATAGTACTAGACATCCCACTAGTACCATCTAGTATACTTAGGCGGTATTAGACGGTTGATGGTATAGATGGCATGTATCAATTCTGCTTCTATTTTGTATTAAGAAAAACTACACTAGGAAAACGCTAAAGTCCCGCCGCGTTGATGGATGAGCGTTTTTGTAAGTTTTTAGTTTGCGTGGGACCACTTTTCCTTTGCAAGTGCTTTGTGAATGCATTGTAGGTGATTGTTGTCGAGTTTCAAATGTTACTTGTTAATGGTTATTATAAACCTCAAAAAAACTCATATCAAAACCTTTATTCTATGAATTCTGGCTCACTTTTTCAAATTTTTCTTTCAAAAGGTACTACATCACCATAACCTTAATGTTCATGTGAAATATGAATGTTGTAGCCCCACCCGTTTGGTCAGAATCGGCCCAAATGTCACGAAAATATCGCACTAAAAATCGAAAAAAATCGTAAACGTACGTTTATTTTATGGGTTCTGGTTACCTTTTTCAACTTTTTTTTTCACAAGGTACTACATCACCATAACCTTAATGTCCATGTAAAATATGAACTTTGTAGCCCCACCCGTTTGGTCAGAATCGGCCCAAATGTCACGAAAATATCGCACTAAAAATCGAAAAAAATCGTAAAAGTACGATATTCATGAGAAATATTTCTCCGATTGAACCCAAAAACGTGGCACGTCTAAGTTCAGAGATTTCGAAGGTCCTGTCAAATTTTCATCAAGATCGCTTATGCCGTTTGCCCGGAATCGTGCGAACAAACAGACAAAAAAAAAAACAAACAAACAAACAAACAAACAAACAAACAAACACACAAAAAAACATTGGAGCTAAATTTTTTGAGGGGTCAGTGAAATTGAAGTTTTCGCTTCGCTCGCTACGCTCGCTACGCTCATCCAATAACAAAATTCTTTCAAGATTGAATAGTTGACATATATGGGAGCTATTATAATATCTATAGATTTTTTAAAATTATGCCAATGCGACTACTGTATGCTGAGTTCCAGCAGAACTGCGGGAAGACTACTTGACGCACATATTATACGGAGTCTTGTGCCACTTTAATCTTCATTAGAACAATATTTACCCGCTAAACTAAAAAATATTTCATTTAGGCTTACTAGCAATGAATTTAAATGTATCATAAAAAATTACTGGGCCCACCATAACAAGAAAAAAAATTGTCAAACTTAATAATTTTCGATATAGGCAAAATCGGCATAAATCTCCCATAAGAAATAATATGAGGACGGTCTTTATGCCCCGTGACCTTGGAGGATTTTGATCCAAAAGAATATTAGCCATTATTGACGTACTCTGGGGACGTACTTTGGTCAAGTAGTTCGGTCAAAATATACTGATAACCAAGGTAAGGGCCATTTTAGATTGGTACGATGCTCTAGTATCTACGTGGAACAAAAAATTTACAGGTTGATGCCGATTTAAGAAATTCACCAAAACGTCAATTTTGTCCAATTTTAGACACATTTTTTTAAATCGTGAAAACCACTGTTCTAAGATATAATTTTTAACCGGTCATTTTTGTGTAATATTATGCCATATAGATTATGTGGTAAAAAAATATTTTTCTGGGTTATTAAAATTGGAATTTTTTTCTTCAGATTCAGATTCAGTTCCCTGTGTTTGAGATGCACAAACCCAACGACTGTCAGAGCAACTACGTGGACGTGTACGGTGACCTCACCGACATACCTAACAGACTGAATCACTTCTGCGGGTCCATCGCCGACTCTGTCCAGTCCAAGACGAACGTGCTCCATGTGAGGTTCCTCACTCACGCCACCGCCTTCAACTCCAAGTTCGAGGCGAACTACACGGCGTACAGGGACAGCAAGGTCGCTAATAAAGGTGAGAACTAGGAATAATATCAATAATTTTAGACCTTAGGAGTATTCACCTACGAAACCCAAAAAAATATTTCATACAGGAAAAATATTGGATCAACAATGACCATAAAAATATTTGTTAGTAATTTTCGAGCTAGATCCCATCGACAAAAATCTCACACAAGAATAACTCAGGGACGATATTAATGCCCCGTGACCTTGAAGGATTTTTGTTAATGACGTACTCGACTTCCTTTTCTGTAAACCTGCTGTTCTGTTTTTGTAATTTGAGCAAATGGTTCGGTCAAAATATGCTGATGGTGAAGTTCAGTTTTGCTATTTGAATAATGAGATATAAAGCTCACGTATCGCCCCGCGCGTTGAGTGAGTGGTTGACTGCGTTAATCTAGGTTCTGAATAGTCGATGAAGAAGTTTCCCCGTAACTTCTTTATCGACTCTGGTTCTGACTGGATCACGGCCTAATGCTCTGGATTCCCCCGAAAGCAAGAGTTCGGCACTACCAAATCTATTTCCTCCCAAACCACTTGTACTTTAACACAGAGAATAATATATATATTACAATTGAAAGACTTTGAGGAACATTCACCCAAAACTTTGAAAAACTACAACTATAGGCCATAATGCACTGCCTCCTAAATGTTGCTCGTGGCTCCAACGAGGAGCCACGAGCAACATCTAGGCAGGGTCCACTAGATACCTAACAGCTGCTGCAGCTTACAGCAGCTTAGCATAAGTATCTAGTGGACCCTGCATCTAGGAGGCAATCTAGGAGGCAGTGCTATAAATGAAACGATTTAAAACGATGATTTCAGATTTGATTTTGATTATTCTATTGGATTTGCTAATCACACCGAGTCAAAATAACGTTAGGATAAACAAATTTTAAAATGTTTTGTTACGTGCTTTCAAAATGTTATTTTCAATTAGTTAAATACGCTAAGTTCAAAGTAAAGATTTAAAGTACGTATAAAGATAGTAAAGATCTTTATACTTTTGATAATTCTTTCGAAAATTGTTCCACCAAAAAATTTCGTCTGCATTTCTTGCCTCTAGGGGTATTGCACTAATTCAATACACTTGTAGCTTATTCGCAACACAAAATACATGTTTATAGTTTCTTTTACAGAAAAGAGGAACATAATTCTAAAAAATTACCACAAGAAATATACTTTTTCTCGAATATATGAAAATATTTGTATTATTATTGATGTATAGAGTTATGTTGCATCCTCTAAGGGTACAAACCCCAAGGCACACACGGACATAAACTGTATTTTTGGGTTTTTGAAAAGCTCGGGGGAATGATATGAACATTCAACTAATAAAGTAAATAATTCAAACGGGTTCAGCGAAGCCGATAAAAACAGATTGATTGCCAAAATAAGGATTTTAATATTTCAATAAATGGCTAAAAAAATGTATGAAAACCAATAATGTTTTGTAACTAGAAATTTCACATACGTGACAAATTGCATTTACATGTATCAGGGTTATTCAAACTATTTGATTGTGTGATTGTGTGTCAGTGTCTGACATTGGAGACGGACGTCTCCGAAAATTCACACAAGTGTTAAAAATATAGACCTCGGTTAGTAGTTTAATACACTCGTCAAATAATATATATCCGGGTCAAATAGCTTCTGAAAATAATAAACATATTTTATATAATATTTTGTTGAAGATGATATTGTTTCGTACTAATCAATAGTTTTAATACATATGAAAATAAATATTTGTTGTTGAAAGGCAAATCTAAAGACACGTTATTATAAATAGTTGAAATATCTTTGCTTTAAAACATAGGAATTTATTATTTTCCTTGCTTCTCTTTTAGTTACTCACATAATTCTAAAGTTCGAGAAAGAAGTAGAAAGTACAAAGAAAGCAACAAGTCCCACGGGAAATTAACAGTACACTAAATAACTTGTTGGTCTCTATAAAACAGGGTATCACACGAAAAAAGATTTGAATAACAATAATAACCCGTTTTATACATATTTCGGTGGAATAATGAGGTAAACAAAGATAATCTGTATAATTTAAAGTGAACAATGCTATTTTTTTAAAACAAAGTTTCGGGATGAAAATGATTTGTTTAAGGGCAAAATTTACTATCACAAAATTTGCATTGCGATAAATATGATTCGTTAAGATAAGCGGATTCGGCGATTCTATTCTTGCGCATGCTATTTGTTAGGCGGTATAAGTCATCGCGCAACCTGATTAGTTTCAAATTTGACTCATTTTAATAAACAGTTTGATTTCGCTCTTTCAAGATAAATGCAGTTTATGAGTCGTTTAAACTTCGTAGTTTGCTTTAGTAAGTTTGTTGATTGATTGATTGATTGGGTATTGCTTAAAGTCTCATATTTATGCACTTTGGCTAATCGAGACGATGAGTGGTGATAGATGAGGATGAAGTATGAACAGAAGGGAGGAGGGGAAACCCGGTACCGGCACGTAGCCTACTCCTTTCGAAAAGTACCAAGGGGACCAACGGCTTAACGTCCCATCCGAAAGGACGGTGTAACTTTGACAGTCATATAGGTTGCTCCACTAACCCGGACTGCCGAGCAGACGTCGAGGAGAACAAAGCCGTTACACTAGCTCTCGAACCCTCCATTTGCTCTAGCCAGCGGTATACGTGAGTTTCAGGGCTGAGCGGTCACCCACTCTACCCATGACACGCCCGATTCTGCTTAACGGTGTTCGAGTGGGAACCGGTTAAACGAGCTCGGCTAAACCGCTGGCTAGTAAGTTTGTGAAAAATACATAATAAAATAGCTCATTTAAAAATGATATTCGTACAGAGGTGGTCATGTATGATCTTAAGACCTCTTCTACATAACGACTTGGGAAGGATTTCTTCTCTAGGTTTTCGTGGCAGTATCTCCAGGAACGAATCTTTGACTGGAACCAGTCCGGAGAAGAGATTGAACAATTCCCTCTGGAGACGGAGATCAGAGGAAACTTTGAAAGTCCGAATGTGGAAGAGAAATTTATTCGAATCCCTGATGTGGATATTTGAATTAGTTACAAGAAATGGGCAGATGGACTTTTGAATACTTCTTTAATTCTTAACTTCATGATATTAATATTTAGTTTCTTACTACCAAATTACTACATGTACCTATTCACTTACGTTTTTTACTTCCGGATATATTTTTGACATGCACTGAACGGGAGTAAGTGAAAAGGGAGCAAAGCTTATTCTATATATATATTCTACTTTTATTTCAGCCTACACTTTAAGTGGGGGTGTCGTGAATAAAAAATAATAAAATACATAAATATATACATAAATAAATATACATAATATACATAGAATAATATACATAAACCGTTTCTCAATCGAAGCTCATTTTCTTATTGACGTGACACGCACAATGGAGTACGACAGAAAAGTGATGCATTTGGAAATTATACAAATTTACCAAATTACAAAAATTAAAATTTTCAATCACACAATAGGAAATGATATTTTAACATAAACAATGCAGCAATCTTTAAATTTTGTTGCAGCAAACTGTCCGAAGAACGAACTAGAATGTCAACCCTTGTACCTCGGAAGAGTTTGATTGTCAAGACGAGACCTGCATAGATAAGGACCTAAGATGCAACGGACTCATCAACTGCCGCTTCCGTTGGGACGAAGACGACTGCAAGGTAAGCCATTATCTTTTGTTAGTAATTTATTTAATAATTAGTATTTAAAAGTAATAGAAGTAGTATTTAAAAAACTATTTAAATTAAATATTAAACTGGTCTACAAAGGAGAACAACATACACCCTTTGCATTCGTATGTCGACAAAGGTATTTCTGCACACTTACTTCACTCCAATCAAAGCATAATAATAAACGTTTATTTTGTTTTTAATTTTCAATATATTTGCCAATAATTTATTTATTTTAAAGTAAATAATTACACAGCTGAATAATAATCCAATGAATTCGATTGCAGACCTTTGATAGTAATAATGGTTTTGATTTTTGAATAACTTTCGCACTTTGAACGACGTGTAAAAAAATTGTACACTTTTTAATTTGGTTCGAGCCCTTAGATAAGTATCTAAAAACTTAAGTCTCTTAAATTGGCTATTTTTCATTTAAGATTCTGGTTTTCTCCCTGCGAGCCCACAAACTTAACAACAATTTACTTATTTCGTCAATGTTTAAATAATCTTTTTGTGATCGAGCGGGACCATTATTGAAAAATCAATCGTTTATGAAGATGGTTAACATACTTACGAGTTGGTAAAAAACAACCTTCTTCATCGATAGAAAAATGAAGACAAATTCGAAAAGTACAAAGGCACCTTTTCGGGACGACTGATGACGCTGTACACGTGAAAGTTT
Source organism: Sweltsa coloradensis (assembly GCA_024449915.1). Taxonomy (NCBI): domain Eukaryota; kingdom Metazoa; phylum Arthropoda; class Insecta; order Plecoptera; family Chloroperlidae; genus Sweltsa; species Sweltsa coloradensis. The sequence goes on along the minus strand of JAMZAV010000108.1, from coordinate 129,082 downwards.
GGATGTGATTTTGGATTATGTCCAGTAGTACACAAAACTGTTGAGGGAACTTACTCAATTAGTTTATAGCTACACAAACAAATAAAATGTATAAGTGAGTAAACTATTTTCAAAAATAAAATAAAATGTAATACAGATTCATTCCAATAAGGCTCATATTAAATTGTTGAATGACTTGACCTCCCCCCCCCCCCCCCCCTTTAACGTATTTCATCTACTTTGATGGAGACAATGAGTAGGCCACACATATATTTATTTCATTAAATTTCTTTCTCTTTACTGTATTCTGTTATTCGGAGTAAACTGTCTGACCTAATAAAGTATGAACGAACTTTAAACCAAATCTAGACGAGTAATGCAAAATGTTCCCAGACACAGACAGATAAAGTGTATTTTCTTATCTTCGAAACGTCGGTGATCATAGAAAGCTCTTAGTCTGTCAGCTAAGAGGATTTGTCTCGAAGGTAACGAGAAAACGCGAGAAAACTAGCGGGCTAAGTGAGAAGGGTAATAATCAACGAGCTGCATAGTTTTCTTTACTCAACCTCTTTCGTTGATGAAGTATGGATAAGTGAAAGAAAAGAAAGATTTTAAACTCAAAATTAATTATGTTTTATACCTTATTACCCTGCTTTGAGTAAGTGCTTTTAATATTGAGAGCGCTTGTGCAGAGTGCAGAGATATCAAAGCCTCTTATTACACAGTTGTTAAGATACTTATAAGTCAGCTTATATAAAAATAACACTTCCGTTTAATAGTGGGAAGGTGGGTGAGTTTTAACTGTCACTTAAAGATTTATTGAGCGTAAAGAGATGGGAAATATTGAAGGATCAATTAAAATAATTATCAACCCACCACTAGATTGTCTTTATCAAATAAAATGCATTACAAAATTTAATGAAGTTTAAGAAAAGGGACGTTGTTAGTTTGGTTAATATATTTCCTTTTTTTTAATAATTATTAATTACTATCATTAAAAATATCAAAACAACGATATATTGTTTTGTGTGCTATCACACACAATAAACACACACATTTTAAAACAAGATTTTAAATAGCATGATACATTATTTAAAAACAAGTAAAGATACAGACTTCAAAAATATATTTAAAAATACACCAAATCAGAATACCTACATTTAAACAATACAGTATTATATAAACATCAATTAATAGAAAAGCAATTAAATGGTATAAGTTCTTTGAAAATCTGTGCCTAGAATAATTTAATATAAGTGTAATGGAGACAAAACTATTAGAATTTTGATTTTCAATAGCATGATACATTATTTATAAACAAGTAAAGATACAGACTGCAAAAATATATTTAAAAATACACCAAATCAGAATACCTACATTTAATCAATACAGAATAATAGCTAAACGTCAATTAATGGAAAAGCAATTAAATGGTGTAAGTTCTTTGAAAATCTGTGCCTAGAATGATTTAATATAAGTGGCATGGAGACAAAACTAGTAGAACTTTTTACACAACTAGACTAATTTATTTATTTATTTATTTACTTATTTATTTATTTATTATTTATTTAACGTCTATCCTATTCAGTTATGAAAACTGATTAACAAAGGAGGACAACTAAATAAATCTAGTTACATAGATGCAGACACAACAATAAACTACATTTAAATATCTGTAGAAAAATATCTGTTTCTCCAACTAAAAGAATTGAGGCATGATTTTTAAGTTTCTGGCACTTAAAACGTTTAAAACTCGGTCTTTGCTGATCTTGAATAATACTTACGAACAGAGTTGTAAATATAAATTAACTTTCACTATTCTTTATTTATTTTAACCTATTTATTTCCGCGAGTTTTCTTCAACTTAATAGCTACAAACAACAACACGTCCATCGGGTTCTATTCAATGTAAAAGTGGTGCTTTTTTTGTCGGAATGAAATATAAGTTACTATACAGAAGATTCTCTGAGTCTGTATCATATATATCTTCTGCGCGGAAGGAGGGGAAAGATTCCGACAAATAGGGGGCTTACAGCTAGACTGGAGAATACATCACTAGCTATTAGTTTGAAGAGAAGGAAAGAGATGTCTTGTGACTTCTGAGCTCATATGAGAACTAAGTGGACAGCAGAAACACCCATATAAACGCCCGGAAGAAGTTTATTTGTTTTCGGAAAAGTAAAGTAGACTAGTGGATGATTTAATATCTCAGACATGTGAGAGTTTTTCGTTTCATTTTCATAAATTTTCCTGTACGGAATCAATTTCTCTTTTCATCTAATATAATCTTGTCGTTAATTGTATTAGTTCTTTAATTATATAGTTCAATGACTGCCAATGTTATAATAAACGCTAATTTGTTCTGTAGTACATTTTTGGTTTTTGTAATTTATTATTTATAGTTTTTTTGAACACGTTTGTGGGATGGTGGAGGTGCCGGTTCAGACATTTTTTCATTTAGATCCCGTAACTTATTAAACACAAACCCATTTTATGAAAATATACGAACGAAAATGAATTCAGAGAAATTTATAATGTAACATTCTTCACTAGTAACATTCAACACACACATAACAAAAACTTGTAGAAATACAGCCAAACCTTACACACTCAAAAGGAATGAGATCTAAAAAAAGGGCCAAGCTCATCTACCCTTCCACATAAACGTACAGTGTCCCATAACAGCATCCTCGAAAAGCTTGGCAAAATAGAATTTGCGATTATTAATTTAACGTAATAGTTTATCCAAGTTCTTTTTATCTAATTAATTTAAATGTAATAACATGCAAATTCTATTTTGCCAAGCTTTTCGAGGATGCTGTTATGGGACACTGTACGTTTATGTGGAAGGGTAGATGAGCTTGGCCCTTTTTTAGATCTCATTCCTTTTGAGTGTGTAAGGTTTGGCTGTATTTCTACAAGTTTTTGTTATGTGTGTGATCTCATTACTTTTTCAAGTTCCATTACAAAATTATTTGTTAAAATATAATATTTTTATCAAAGTTGATTTAAATTCTATGGTATTAGCAGTATAGCAGTAGGGATTCATGTACAGCCAGGGTCATATATAAATCAAGAGGTCTGAAAGATACCTCTTTCACCGACATCTCGTGGTCAACTCTTGGTGCCATTATTTTATATCGCCCTGTGAACTGCATTATCAATCGATGGAAGCCCCCTAGACTATTTGATGTTATTAATATTATTTAGGAGGCTTTGAAAGACTCTTGGTCAACAAAATAGTCAATATCTAGAAGGCAGTCAGAAGAAATATACAATTTTATCAAAACAAAAGCATAAACCAAACTTTGGTGGTTTGCAAATAAGACTTGACAGCTAAGATAGAATTATTTGAAATTAATTAGAAACTAAAGCAAATGTAAGAACTAAGGCATAGTCTTAATGCTATGCCTAGGCCAAGGTATCGATATACAATGCTCTCTTTACATTCAATATTATATTTCTTCTAGGCTTGATAGTTTCTCTGGTGAATAGAGAATTTTCCTTTGACATTAGCAGCCATGTTTCTTATTTACGTCGATAATGCAGTTCACAGGGCGATATAAATAATGGCACCAAGAGTTGACCACGAGATGTCGGTGAAAGAGGTATCTTTCAGACCTCTTGATTTATATATGACCCTGGCTGTACATCCTGGGTATAGGTGGTATAACCATGGAGTTATAAATAGTTCTGGTATAACCATGGTATAACGACGGTATAAGGACTGGACCCCAATTCTTGAGTTCGTGGGAGATGAGTTGAAAACGCAATTTGAAAACGAAGTCGTTTTCGTTTTCGAAGGAATTGGTATTCTTGAACGGTATCGTGGAAAACGTCATGGGTTGTGAGTTTGAAAGCATTGATATTAAACCCCTATAGTAGGCTAGATTAGCAGTCTCCTATACCTCCGCACAGGCGCGAGCGTAGCAAATTGAAGACTCAACCGGCCCATTTCAAGATGGCGATTTGGTGTTTTAATTTATGCTTTTTTAATGCAATAAAGTATTTTACTGGATTGTTTGATATGGTTTTAGCTTGTGCAGCATGGTATTAAACAAAAGAAACAATACGAAGTGATTGCATAAGGGAATTTAGTAATCATTTGGTGTTAAAGGCTAGTATGCTTACCTGTCAACCTGGCGGCAATCTTGAGAACTATTTGGCCACAAATCGCTCCCATTTGATTAACATGTAAACTGTCATTTTAAGATGGCTTCTAATTGTACCGGAAGTGGACCACCGACTGCTGGTCTAGCCAATTATATAGGATGTCTATGGTTGAAAGAGTATCACGAAATCCAAAAACTTTTAAAAGATTTGCGTATAGCAAAGAGCTCGAAAAAGTTCTATATTTATTCTAGATGGCAGTGCCTTCATAAACGCGGGCCAATCGAAAGACGAGTTGTATGAAATGATTTGATTGTTGCAATTATGTAAACAAACAGATGAGCAAGCTCATATCAGAAACTCCATGGAACAATGTTGTGCTGGCATATAGGGTTGGCTAGGCTTGTCAAACATGTAATGTAAGTATGAATTTTACTATTCTATAGCCAAATGGAACTTTAGACCTACACTTTTGCATTATAAATAATTTTCCACATCTGGGCCTAGGCCAGGGACGGTTTCTGATTTGTTTTATGAGAGTATAATGACAACTTTTCTCGTTTCACACATAGAAGCAAAATTTAAAATGTCCGCCATTTGTTAACGTATCGCACTTTCCCGCCTAACTCTGCTTATACCGTCAACAAGTGTCAAGTAACTATGGTTACTTGTTGATTGTATGCCTAGTGTTTAAGGCTTATTTTAAAACCCTTATTTGGAAGCCTTTCAACAAACTTTTTCAACTTTTTTTTTCAAAAGAGACTATATTTCTATAACCTTAATGTCCATGTAAAATATGAACATTGTAGTCCCACCCGTCTGGTCAGAATCGCGGGCCGACGTATTAGATGTTAGCAGTAGCAGTAGCAGTAGCAGTAGCAGTAGCTAACATCCTTAAAGTGATTTTGAGCATGTTTCAAGCCATTTTTTCACCAAGAAGGAATAATCGTACCCCAATAAAATTTGGCATGTGGTGTCAGGTACCTAAATCCCCTCGATTGTGATAGTTTTCAAGTTCACATCACGTTACATGACGGCTGGGTAACACCTCGAAATCACCCCAACTCTGCTTGGTGTATAAGGTGCTTGAGTGTGTAGCGCACCGCGGCTTGGCTGCGGCGCCCTAACGGGCACCTAGATAGGTATCTATTTTACAATCAGTTTTATAACAGCCGCCTTTTGTCTACCCGACCCGACTGTTAAAACCTCTGACCTTCAGAGTTCTTGGTAATTGACTGATTTACGCTTATACACAATAATTTTTACTTTCACATTTTAATTGGTGGTCTTCTAATTAAAATAATAACGACAAGGCGATTACGAATACGCAATCTAGTTGTAGAATTAGACTTCAACTTTTTGACTTCACATCAATGTTCAAAAACACAATCACCAATCAAAGCGCAGAACGCAATTAAATCACTTAAGGGGTTAAATTCATTAAATTAAATTTATAAAGTAACTTGTTTTGAATATTTCCATTACTCACAAAAAAAATTAATTCTAAGTGGATCTTTGCAAATCCATATTTACGTTTCTCGGACAACAACATATTATTCAATCTCTCTTCTCTGCAAGCGACAAATATAACAAAGTACACACTTATTTATCCTAGTACGTTAAAGGAAATTGCATCGCAAAGAAAAATCACTAACAATTTCTCACTTTACGTTCAACTGGGTTTTAGCAAAGAAAAGCTCTTAGAGCTATTCTTTAAGGCGTTCAACTCTTTGTAATACTAAAGTCACTTAAATCTTCATAAAGTAATTCTGAGAAGGATTCAATTTAGATGAAAGTGTGCATAGTCTTCACATCTAATCTGTCGCGTGAAAATCAATTTTCTCATCAGTAACTAAATGTAATAGTGGGATGTTATTGCATTAAATTCCGTGAGCTAAGAAACAGTTCTTACTAATGTCAGCTAAAGGGGAAACATTAGTTTTACACGGTGTGACCCCCCAGATGACTAACAAGGCTAGGTGATTAGGACGTTTGGGCAATTATGAAGGGAATGTCAAAAGGCTGTTTTGCCTAAACGACTGAAGACAAACTAGGAAAAAGTTTTCAGACAGGATTGCCGGAGGTGGGATTCAAACCCGTGACCTTCAGAATCACAATATCACGCGTTACGCGTCTTGTAAAAGACTCACAAAATTGTGTCTCTAGAGCATCATAGACTCATAATGCATTTCCACAAATCATTTCATAAATTTAAGAAATAAAGTGATGAAAAGTTTCATAGAGTATTGATTGTGAAGTTATTGAGTTATTAAAAATACAACACAGAAATAAAATGTGTTTTATGCCAAGAAAAGTTGAAACATTAAACAAGCAATATTAAACATTACACGGATGGTGATCGGAATCCACTTTGACTAATTATAGCGAAGCGTTTTACTTATACATTTATAATTTTTGCTCATAATGTATTTCAAAAGCTTGTTTAAATAAGTTTTTCAGTTGTGAATATCTGGGAAAAGGTATTATTTGCAACGTTAAAAGATATGGGAATCTAAGACTTTGCATATCAAAGTTTATTACTTAAAGTGCAGCTAATGTTTATGTTTGTTATGAAGAAGACACGTGAACAGGTTATACAAATTCACACGGATTTATGTCGAAAGTTCAAGTTATGTAGGAGCTTAATTAAAGTAAGTTTATGAAATAGTAAATAAGTAAATGAAGTTTCTTACTTCATTTACTGAACACTGTCATGTGGAAGTATACAATGAGTCTGTTTAGAGAGACTACTCCACACTTCTTCACGAGTGAACTTACAGCACGTGTTTTCCTGGTGCATCCAGCTAAAAGCTCTCGAATAATATATACAGAGGAAATGAGATACTCTCCTAACAAACAACGTTTTTGTGAAAGTTTTCAATACTAGGAAAACGCTTAAGTCCCGCCGCGTTGATGGATGAGCGTAATTTTTTTTAAACGAAAAAAGCGTAAAATTGCGATTTTTTTAATAGATAATTTTTCGATAACGCTCAAATTTCACACGAATATATCAATTTATAAAGTTAAGGTTCTGTGAAAAAATCATTACAATGGGATAAAGCATGTAGGTGTTATAAGTCAAAGAATGTTTTAAAAATTTAAAAAATCGTAAAATTGCGATTTTCATAAGAAAAAATGTTTCGATTGCGCTCAAATTTCACACGAATATATGAATTCATAAAATTAAGGTTCTGTGAAAAAATCGTTACAATCGGATAAAGCATGTAGATTATAAGTCGAAGAATTTTTTTAAAAATCGAAAAAAAATCGTAAAATTGCGATTTTCATGAGAAATAATTTTTTGATCGATTTTTCCCTCCGTGCAGTTCTTCGTTTAGAGATTTCATAGACCTCCATAAAATTTCATCGCAATTGGAGTATTGGTTTAGCCGGAATCGTGTTCACAGACACACAAAAATACAAAAAAAAAAAGAAAGAAAAAAAAAAAAAAAAAAAAAAACATTCCGGATTTTTTTGTCCAGTGTAGTGAAATGGAATCTTCGCTACGCTCATCCAATTAGTTTCGGTACGTGACGTTTTCTTACATGTTTCTCAACTGTTCGGCAGTTTCAAAGCGAATTGCTGCATGGAGTATTAAATTTCACAAGAAATTAAAGTTCTCTAGTTTTGAAAAGTAAGATACCATTAAAATTTCACTAGACTGTTTATACATATTACAAAGAGCAATTTAACCATAATTATTAGTGTGATTTTAATATTTTAATTTTATAAGTTCAATAAATTATGATGAAATTGTGCACGCATTTGCTAAGAAAATTATTTAAAACAGTCTAAAATTCACCACTATTATTGAAATTCGTGGCCCATAATAATTTATTTATATATGCCAATGTTTTACTAATGATTAATTATTATTGAACTAACTAGTACTAACTACTACCACCAACTTTTTCTCCATCATTGTAGTGCACATTAGTAAACTTTTACACAAAAAGCAGAATTTCCGTTAATTATTCTAATTGGAACATGTTATTTCCATGTATACATGTCGCATTTCCAGCATACTGTACAATACCCAATATTTTTTGTGAAACTAGGTTACAATACATAATGATACCCAATTAAAAATGTGTTGCAAATTTTTTATATGTCCCAAGTTAATATACTAATAATTTATATTATTGGCATCAGGATTAATTTGTACTTTTGATTAAATGCATCATTGCTACTTTTTAATATTAAGTCCGACTCTAAACATAAATACGAGATAACAAATCGACTTTAAAAAGATACAAAACCAACAATTTCCATTGTGTATGATATATTTTGTGACATTGCGATCTGATGTTTAATATTATTGATGAAAACGTTTGTCAAAAAAAATTGGAACAGTTTCGGATAAAACTGAATTTTACCATAGGAATTTCTACAACAATGTTTCTACACATTGCTGTTCATCGACTAAAAATTAATGGAGTGTGCACTACAAAATATCATCTGAATTATAGATCCGCTATTATGTTTTTATTTTTCAAAATGTTCCGATATTTACAAATAATGCACTCAAATAGTCTCTAAACACTACAACGTTGTTACGTTACAAGTTTATCAAGTGACAAATCCTGTATCTAGCCGACATCGTTTTCTATTTCACTAACTATTTTTATTTGCCCGTGAAATATTAATATTTTCAGGATTAGCAACGAACTAGAATAGTATTTACAAAACGAGCAATCTAATCACATGACATTTCAGTTCGTTGTGGTTTGGTTAATCATCCACGCAAAATAGTTTTAGTTCTTGTAGTTTGTACTTTCCCCATCTGTTGATATGCGACATGTGACATCTGCGTTGTGTTTGCGTTCAACAATGCATGATGCTAATTTATAGTTTGATCCGGATGTTTTGTTTACAATCGTCGATATGCAATATTGAAATAACTAGGAAAACGCTAAAGTCCCGCCGCGTTGATGGATGAGCTTTTTAAAGGTTTTAGTTTGCGTGGGATATCTTTACTTTTGCAAGTGCTTTGTTTTGCTGCCTACGCATTCTAGGTGAATGTTGTCAAGTTTCTTTTGTTTCTTGTCAATTGGTATTATTTACCGTAAAAAACTTGTATTAAAAGCTTTATTTCTATGGATTCTGGCTAAATGTTTCCACTTTTTCTTTCAAAAGGTACTACATAACCATAACCTTAATGTCCATGTATAATATGAACGTTGTAGCCCCACCCGTTTGGTTAGAATTGGCCCCAAATGGCACGAAAATATCGCACAAAAAGTCAAAAAAACGTATATTAAAAGCTTTATTTCTCTCGATTCTGGCGAACTTTTTCAACTTTTTCTTTCAGAAAGCAATACATCACCATAACCTTAATGTGTATGTGAAATATGAACGTTGTAGCCCCACCCGTTTGGTCAGAATCGGCCCAAATGGCACGAAAATATCGCACTAAAAATCGAAAAAAATCGTAAAAGTACGATATTCATGAGAAATATTTCTTCGATTGTACCCAAAAACGTGGCAAGTCTAAGTTCAGAGAAAACGAAGGTCGTGTCAAATTTTCATCAAGATCGCATATGCCGTTTGCCCGGTAGAGAGCGAACAAACAGACGGAAAAACAAAAAAAAAAAAAAAAAAAAAAAAAACACATCGAGCTAAATTTTTTGGGGGGTCGGTTAAATTGAAGTCTTCGCTTCGCTCATCCAACAACAAACAGGGGTTGAATTCATGACGATTCAACTATTAAAATTGTTCAAATTAGTATATTATGGCACAACTTTCATGCGTCTTATATCAAAACTAAAATAAGAATTAGAAACAGTATTTAAACATAATTCACATCTTAATGTCAACTTTTTTCGGGGAGGGTATCAAAAGTTTGCATTGGTCAACTGATTCTAATTTCTAATGTGAGAAAAGAGGCCAAAACATAAGTATCTTACTCCACGAAGCTAGATGAAACTCAGACCGTCGTCATGAAAAACTCCCCCTTGTCTGTTGCTGTATCTGTCCAGCACGCGTCATGAAAAACTCCCCCTTGTCTGTTGCTGTATCTGTCCAGCACGGGGCTGTCCTCCCTCATACATACTACCCTTGTCCAGAGTGGCGCATAATGATTAGCGCGCCCTTGAAACAAATAAACTAAACTAGCGTTTCGTGACCTCTATGCACCACATTGGCAAGGTGACTTTGTCGTCTTCATCCTCCTCACATATTCCCCAATCGTCACGTGACCCTAGACCGCCTACCCTGCCTGAGACCTAACCTTTAATCCTGACTTTAAAGTACACTTTTATTAGTAGAGGTATGTTTAGGTTTTATTTTTTCCTAAATTTCGTTTTGGAAATTGTAAAAAGTGGTGATATATTTTTATTGTATTTTCGCATTTCTCTTATTGCAAAACAGTGATATATAATCCAGCATATTATTTAAAATCCATAGGAAATTGCAATATGTGCATAAGTCAGCACATTTTTATCTCGCATACAGGCATACTACTTAGTGATTGCTTCTGCAGCCATAAAAAAGTGGAAAAACAATAGGCCTAGCACTATTTAATCAGGTTTTTATTTTGAATAGCAAGTATTGCTTTCGTTTTAACTTGTTTTTATTGGGAAGTTTGTAGTAAAAAGTGAGTAAGAATAGAATTAACTGTGTAATTTTTAAAGCAAATGGCAAAATATGGGTTTATTTAACAAATTAGGGTGAATTTGGTGTTATCATCATTTAGCAGTGTTATTTCGGTTTTATTAAATAAAACAAAAACACACACCTCTAATTATTAGTTCACCTACACAGACTCATATAGCCGCAAAAAGTAGTCATGAATATGTACAACCGAGATAACCTCAAACAAACAATCTGCATATATTTTGTTTTTAGTTAGTGAAATACAGCCAATGCTGGGATTGAGTATCACAAATAGCCCTCAGACATTCCGTCCTATCCCCATCCTGTTCCTAATTAGCAACCTTAAGAGAGTAGGGACAAGTAGTCCCTGGGCATGTTCCCATCGAAAAATGTAAATCATTATTACTTTATGATTGCTTGTGTTTTCGTTATCAACCTTGGTCTACGAGGGGGTAGGAAAATTCACAAACCCATCATGTTTTCTGATAGGATATTTCAGCTTCGCAGACTTTATTAGTTTTTTCCCAATTTTACAAGTTAAATCTCCATACTTCCCCCCCCCCTTGCCCCCCCCCCCCCGTCGAGATATCTGACAGCAATCATGTTCTTATATGAGTTATTAAAAACGTTCATGAGAAACAGACTCGCATCAGATCCAGAAGCTGTATGAATCTGTCACACTCAATATCATAACATAAGTAATGAAGACGCGCGCATTCCACGTATACAGCTTGCAAACATATTATTGATAGAAATAATTTCGTTTAAATATCGTTGTAACTGAAAATAAGTTATGTGACCAGAAACTAAATTTTATATTTTAATTGTGTAAATTGGTGATTATTTTGCGATTGAACTATCATTGCCTTCAAAATTTCGATCATGAAGATTTCAACAGTTTTACTGTAGGCCTAAAACAAATACACACAATTTCTATTACTAATAGAATATATATTTACACTTAATATTTGCGTTGAAGGATGAGCATAATGAATGGTTAATAATATACTGAAAAATGCGTATATATTGAGACATAATAAAATTATCTTTTTTTCACTAAAAAAATGTGTCAAGACTAAGTTTAAAGACTATGCATGTTTTCATACGTGTCAAATATAAATGTGGGATAACCAGATATAAAAAGTGTTTCTAATATTTTTACCTTGCAACTATTCAAGTAGATTTTTCGTGTAGAAACCTTGGGCTTTACTTGTCTTGTGTTCCTGTGTGTGTTGTCAGACTCCGAACAACGTATCTTGGACTCTTTTAGCTGAACGACTGTTGTTCACATTAATTTGTAACCAAATGGCCAAAGGCTTTCACAATGCTAGCTTTTATTTGCTTTGCAAAATCCCCAGACATTAAAATTTAAATGCCCATTATTTTCAAAGCAGTTGAAAGTCTCATTTCGCGGATGTTTCTGCCCCATCTGCTATCAAGAATAGAACATTAATTTATACTTAACAGTAGCATTAAGTTAAAAGTTCAAATCGTTTACGCTGATTTAACTTGTCGCAAAGTGGGCAACGATAAATTTAAAGTAATTTTTTTCCAAATTCGTTTAAAAATTACTCTGTTAAAATTCGCTATTTTTTCTTTAGGTCTTGTTTTTTTGAAAATCATGTTCATGTTGATAATCGTACTTTTCATTGAATACATTTCGAAATTCGTAATGAGTTGCCCGTCACTAGACAGTCAGTCACTCAATCATACAATTATTTTATCCGACGCCTATAACTCAGTAAATTGGTTAGTAACGTTTCGGAAATCAATAAAAACTATTTCTGTCTTCAGATATTTTATGAAAAACAAAAAGTAATATTATCACAAGTATATCAAAACCATAGATACTAGTATAACACAAACAAAGACAATAACCAAGGTAGATAACATTTAACAATTTTCTCACACAAACAAAAAACAAGGTGATACAAACAAAAAATTCGTAAGTGTTAAGTCAAACAATTAACCTGCTTGCTGGAATTGTAAATACAAATTTGATAAACTAGGAAAACGCTTAAGTCCCGCCGCGTTGTTGGATGAGCGTAATTGGTGCATTGAGGTGCCATGTGTTATGTGGATTTTCTGTTGTTCTGTGAAAAAATCATTACTAAGTTGAAGATTTTTTTAAATTAAATTAAATTAAATAAAAAATTAACTTAAATCTTAATTTTTTTTAATTAATCGTAATTTTGAAAAAGGAAAAAAAAACATAATATTGAAATTTTCATAAAAATAATTATTCGATTGCGCACAAATTTTACACGAATATATTAATTCATAAAATTAAGGTTCTGTGAAAAAATCATTACAATAGGATAAAGCATGAAGGTGTTATAAGTCAAAGAGTTGTTTTAAAAAAGAAAAGAAAATGTAACATTTCGATTTTTATGAGAAATAGTTTTTCGATTGCGCTCAAATTTCACACGAATACCTAAATTCATAAAATTAAGGTTCTGTGAAAAAATCTTAAAAATCGGATAAAGCTTGTAGGTGTTAAAAGTCGAAGAAATTTTTAAAAAATTGAAAAAAAATCGTAAAATTGCGATTTTCATGAGAAATAATTTTTCGATTGCGCTCAAAAACGTGGCAGTTCTTGGTTTAGAGATTTCGAAGGCCTCCATAAAATTTCATTGCAATTGGAGTATCGGTTTAGCCGGAATCGTGCTCACAGACACACAATAATACAAACAGAGAGAAAAAAAAAGAAAAACATTCCGGATTTTTTTCTCCAGTGAAGTGAAATGGAATCTTCGCTTCGCTCGCTACGCTCATCCAATAATTTCTAACTGGCGAACTTATTAATGACCATTTTAAATATGATCATTATGATTTACTTTGAAATATCTCAAGTTTCAGCATATTTTCGAGTTGTCTTTGTTAGCAATTAATTTCTCATATTGTGATAATTATTGTGAGTCAGAACTTTCATGATACCTCACTTGTATAGCCAGGCGTGGTAAGAGCTTGCACTGGTTTGTGGCAGCAGAAGCTGGATCATTACTAAACAATAATCAAACGTATATTGTGGTTTAGCATAAAAAGAGACGCAACTGTTTGACCAGTAGTGTATAACATGGGTAAAAACAAAGGTAACAGCAGTGAATTAACAAGCTAGGGCAAGGGTGTCCAACCCAAGTTATCAGCGGTATAGTTTCCTTATATAACGCAGGGAAAATTTTAGTTATTGTTTATCGCTGTTTGTTTAGGGGCGAACGGATACTCCGATATTAATAAAAGTTTCCCGTCAACTTTACAATCTTTGAGCTTAGATATGTTATGAAAATCGCACTACTGTGTGTGTTTTTTTAAATGTAGGAATGCAGGTGATGTGTCATGATCTCATCAACGCAATATACGCAACCTAATAAATGAAAATAATTGGATGAGCGAAGCGAAGACTTCAATTTCACTTACCCGAGAAAAATACCTTGTTTTCCCCCTTTTTTTCTGTTTGTTCACTCTCTACCGGGCAAACGGCATATGCGATCTTGATCAAAATTGGATGGGACCTTTGAAATCTTTAAACTTAGATCGGCCACGTTTTTGGGTACAATCGAAGAAATATGTCTTATGAATATCGTACTTTTACGATTTTTTCGATTTTAATGCGATATTTTCGTGATATTTGGGCCGATTCTGACCAAACGGGTGGGGCTAAAACGTTCATATTTTACATGGACATTAAGGTAATGGTGATGTAGTGCCTTTTGAAAGAAAAGTTGAAAAATTAGACACAATTCATAAAAATAAAGGTTTTAATATTTTATGATCCTTTCACAGGTGTATAATTAACATTTAAGTAATAACATAGAAACTTGTCAATAATCACCAACAATGCGTACAAAAAGCCAGTCTTTGAGCCTAAAGATATTTTACATTCTATTTTTAATTTGTATTACCATAGATATTATTTCTACTTTATAAAAACTATCCTTATTTAACAAAAGTAATTTTGCAATGAATTTGAAAAAGTAATGAGATCCCACGCAAACAAAAAACTTAGTAATCATTTGACAGAAATATTCAAATAAATAAGCTCATCCATCAACGCGACTGAAAAAACGTTAGCGAAGCGTCCTAATTTATTTATTTTCTCACTTACAGGAGAAGCAAACCGCCTTCCAAAAAATCATGAGTACTGACCACATCATCATCATTCTCGTCGTGTTTACGCTCATCCTCTTCGGGATGTGTTTCGCCTTCGTCTTCAACTGCGTGCGCAAGCTAATGCACGATCATCGCATCATTAAGGTAAGATACACATTAGCCAGGTACTATCTAGTTTGTTATGTTACTAATTAGGCAAATCCACTAAAATACAAACCTATTCAACTTCCAAACATCCTTCAATTATTCATGGACATCTCCCTAATAAGGTTATTCAGGGATTAAAATCATTCTATAGAATATTATCATCTTCTACCAAAATTAATTGATAATTTTTAAAAATATATGCCAACTACGAATGCGACGTTTCGAAGCAGCGTCATAATGTGATATGACATTAAACAACTAATTACTGTTAAACTAAAATGGATCTATACATACCAAATTCTAATTAAGGCTATTCCAGAGCAATCTTACCGATATTTTGAAAGTCAAAGGAAAATGGCTAAAAGTAGGCCTAAGTTGAATGAAAGAGTAACTTGAATAAAAAAGAAAGAAAAAATTAAAACTTTCTTTGCTTACGCATTGGACGGGGCCCTTTTGCCATTAATATATGTAAATTTTGAGTAAGTAAGAAAAGCATAGTTCTAGGTGCAATACTTAATTTTGAGCTATGATTTTTTTATTGTTTAAAACACCTTTGTCTCTGGCACGTACATAAGAACAAATAATGTTCGATGTGCGATTTTTTTGGTCACATGGTACAAATAATTTTTGAACCGGTGGACGAAAAAAATCGTACATTAAACGAACTATTTCAGAAAATTATTTTCCCTTATACTCGTGCCAGAGACAAAGGTATGTTTTAAACAATAATTAAACGAGGGAGCGGAGCGACCGAGTGTCTCCATTCAACTCAAACGGCTCTCATTCTGTGATTCTGTCTGTCTGTCTGTACGTCGAAAATCAGCCGAACCGCTGAACAGATTGCGCTGAAATTTTAAACAGACATCCGGTACGAGTTTACTAAGAACTGTTAACAAAATCAGCTTGATCCATTGCGATTAAGGCCTACAATAAATAAAAATGTGATTTTTAATAATATCAATGACATTTGTTTCGTAGCAGTTGGCGGGACGAAGGTGACGTGGCCTGCATGGCCTAGTGGTAACCATTTAGCCTACCGCACGGATCGATGGGGTTCGATACCAGTCAGTTCTAACTTTTTTATATTTTTACACCCACATATTATTTTTGAGGGGTGTTAAATGGGAAATAAAAATTAGGTGATTTTGTTTTATCTTGGAAATTTGTTATGTTTCACGCTAATACGTTTTGAATACGATTCGCATTTTTATTGTTCAATTTAAATAATTATTGTGACAATCAGAGTGATTTCCTGTAATGGTGACCAGACTGTCCTGTTTTAGTAAGTTAAAACACTTTGCTAACTCACTCGTTTAACAACGACTTTGGCGTTTCCCTAGTAAAAAAATAGTAGCTCAAAATTCAGTATCGCACCTAGAAAAACTTT
Organism: Sweltsa coloradensis; assembly: GCA_024449915.1. NCBI lineage: Eukaryota > Metazoa > Arthropoda > Insecta > Plecoptera > Chloroperlidae > Sweltsa > Sweltsa coloradensis. The sequence goes on along the minus strand of JAMZAV010000108.1, from coordinate 112,755 downwards.
CCTTTTCTTATTGATCCAAATTTTTCATACGTGTGCAATGCATATTTGCATATGTTTGCAATCGCACTCGTCCAAAAAAATCTTTTAATTTTTTTCTTTTTTAATCAAGTTCCTTTTTCATTCAACCAACTTTCAGCCATTTTCCTTTGAATCTGGAATAGCCTCATTAAGTTTGAAAGTTTGGAACACGAAATACGAACGATCCCATTTAAAAATATAGGAATTATTCAAACTGTCCATTCAGATTTTTTCATCGCAATTCCAATATTTTATTCGCGATCATCTTGTTCAATTTATTATTTATTACCTGTGCATTTTACTTAACCCGCGTCTTCATTATTAATGTTGCCTTCTCTCGTGGTAACGCACGCCGTGTGTTTATAATCCACCAGTTTTAAAGAAAAACGCAAGAATAGTTGGTCTTAAATTTAATAGTGTCAATTTAACAAGACTATTCTTCTACTCGGCTATGTTTTATTTTCTCACTTTTAAAAACTCTGTTGTTTTGGTCATCATTATTACACTTAGTTTAAAAAATTTGTTTTCTTGTTCACAAGACTTGAATTTAAGAGTCAATTTCATTGCGAAAGTCATTCTTTATATTATGTAATTGTGTTACCTTTTATGTATGGATACATTTCTTACTTTCCATTTGAATTATTTAATCCCCCGTACTCTAATGTATTTATTTTTAATGGATTCTTCCTCTTGCTAGTACCTTGGGGACTTGTAGGCTGAGCGAAGTTATTTGGCGTTTCTTTCTCGCAAATAAAAACAAATTGTATTTTTAAATGCGTTATAGTCGAAAAGGCTTACATATCGTATAATACATCGAAGTTGAAACCAGTTTACGTCCTTGATTCTAAAAAGTAAAAATATTATCAACATTAGCTAGTTTCAAAAATAATTCTGACAACCCGGCACCTCCAATAAAATCGAATTATTTTTCACTCTAGACTAAAGGTAAACACGGCACCTCCACCAAAACGATAAAAAATAACGTTCATTTTATTTATTTCCATCCGAACATATTGTACGGACATTTTAAAATTAAAATATATGTATCTAAATAAAATCTGTGGAAACTATTTCATTTGGAGATTACGAATCGAAAAATCGGCTGCAATTAAACTGATATAGGTAAAACTACTTAATGTGGAAATATTGAATTATTTATTTCGACTCTATCTTAGGGAAACGTATAATGAGACGAGTATATCTTATCTTCGAATATTTTCTTGGAACAAAATTGTGATGATGAACTGCGTATCTCAGTAATGTATATGCTCTTCTAGAAAATTATGTGTTTGAGTCCATAATTAACGACAATCTTTAACCACAAAAAAACAAACGAGAATATTAATGAATATTTGCCTTCACTTTGGCTTTGATTTAAAAAAAAACTATATAGATGTCAAATTTTACAGCCTCAATTACTATCTTCCACTAAACATCAAATAAAGTTATAAATCATTAAAGTTTGATATAAAAAAATGTATTTTCATGTTATACTTGCAGAACTTGGTTTGTATATTATTGTATTTATTATTCCATAATAACAAATGCATGCGCATTGTTATTCATATTTTGTATTTTGTTTCTGTATTTGTTATTATTTTGTAGTATTGTAACTACTATGTATTATATTGTCTCATATCCATATATATGTGCTATGTACATGTCAATGGACTGGAGTATATAAAAAAAAAACGACAAGAATCTCTACGCTAGAACCTTCACAATGCACATTATACTCCGCAAGCCAGCACAGTATGTGGATATTGAAGACTTCCGACACCAAAGGGACACGTTAATGAATACAGATGGCGCATTAATGGGTTGTCAGATAAGATTTACCATTATCAAGTTAATTTTATCATCAAACAATGCATTCCTGTAAGATTTCAAGGATAAGTTTAATAAAAATATGATATATTGTCCGTTTACTTGGATCAGCGAGGAAATCAATTTCCTTCAGTTCGCTTTAATTTTTCGTGGCTCAAAACAGTTAGAACACTTTTGTTTTAATTTCGTTTAAAACCAAGTTAATAAGGTAATTTTGCGATCTTCCCGTTTTTATCTGTTGAATAAAAATTTTATTCCACGCATTTTTGGGTCAACGTAATTTTGTTTCATCGAGCAGTAAGCCGCATTATGGCCATGTCATAGTCGCCTACTATAAAACCAAGAGTAAACAATATAATATATGAATAAAAGTGACACGCTATTCACCTTTAAACTTTATATGGTATTGTTGTAACTTCTTACGCTGAAAATCATTCTACCATAATCTACCTTTTTAAATGTTTTCAACAAAGAAATAGCAATTTCTATAAATAATAATATTACTTAATATACTTTTTCATAAAACATTCATCTCCTACGGAACCTTGTAGAACAGTGGTTGCACTAAATCTACGGTGTTGAGTGTCCATGGGAGAGTTTGGCAAATTTACCTTATTTCAGTTTTCTGTCCCTTTAATATGAAGGCAGGATTTGAATCAATGTTGTTTTTTCCACGCAGGAGAACATCCGTCAGTCCCGCGCTTGTCACCTGGACGAGATCGGCATCAAGGTAGCGTCGTCCCCTCGTGGCATCAGCGTCGGTCGCAGCCGCAGCAACAGCTCTAGCAACGACGACGTCCGCCGCTCCCTCTCTCCGCGCCACTTGCTGCGCGGCGCCCGCGTCGAGGACCATCGCCATCCCTCCGAGGAACCGATCCGCAACCAGGGACTCCCGGGACAAGAGTGCTACGTCCCGGGCGCCGGCGACCTGATGCCCATCCTCCTGGGCGCCACAACCCGCGCCCCGGTACAGGCGACGCCGGCCAACGGAGACGCCGTCTTCATGCGAGAGAACTCCCAACCTTCCGACGAAGACAATAACCTAGATGACGTCGAGATGTCGAACTTTCCCCTTCCGGAAATGAGAGATAATGAATGTCAGACTAGAGAAAGTCTATTTGGTAATTCGAATTCGGATCGTAGTGTGACTCCTCCACCACCTCCGCCCCCAACAAATATCCGTCAACAAGCTCACCCACATCAACACAATAACCGCACTCAAACCCACGACCTACCGCCCGTAGGACAGTTCTCTACATTTGGTTACAACCGCGATAATCGCCGAGAAGTCATTAAGGACACGCCCAATCGTGAAGCTCCTCCCCTTCCGAAAGACTACGCGACGTTGCCGCATCACCCCTACCAGAAGATAGCGGGCATACGCAGGGGAGAGGGCGTGGCTAATGAGGCAAGGAAGTCGAAGCTCCCCCCTACCGAAAGACTACGCGACGTTGCCGCATCGTCCGAATTATGCGGCGATGCCAGACTCGCAACGGTTTCGTGCCGAGGCTGTGATCGAGATGGAAGCGGCGCGCGCAGCTGGTAGCGAGGAGAGACCGTTCAGCGTTGACTCGACTAAATCAGCTCCGGATGTGATTGTCACCCACTGACAGCGGTGACACGTCGCGTGGGAGCCCTACAAGCGCAGGCTCCCCCGACATACACTGCACACCACCACCAAACAGCAGGAGTCGAACAGGGCCAAGGATTGCGCGATACAATGCAATGTCGATGACGACACGTGACGACACTCGTTGCCTAGGTAATATTCTTCGTTGCAAATGATAAATATCACACGTTACTATCACACCTTATTATTACATCATAGATTTCGACCTCAGTTATTAATCATTGTGAATACAGAGTGCTACCATTTTGTAATAGAACATTTGTAATGATTGACTGACACCTTCGTCTGCAATCATTAGTAAGTAAACTATCGGATAAAATGTATTATTTGTATTGTGCCGAATACTATCATACGAAATAATAAAATCGCGCGAACAACAATCTTTTAAATGTATTTCATACACAAACACATGTTTCAATCATTATATAGCCAACATAATCAATGTCATTTACAATGAGTGCAACGTATCTATGGCTATTATCTACAATTTATTCTGAAGACAATCTCATGCAAACAAGTGTAAACCAAACGAAAGATGTGATGTTAGTGTAAGATTTCTACGTTATCTTTTGTGTTACCGTTAAGTTTAATAGACTTTTATTATGTTTGTTTAGACTCTTGTGCAATTCCTTAATGACATTCACAGTGAATTTCATACTAACGAACTCTTCATAGATTCGCAAGAACACGGCAATTTAAATCATCGTTTACAAACAATCAATAATAAAATATGGATTCAATATTTAATCTAAATGAATCTTTAGACATGTGATTATGGTTGTTTAATGGTTGTTTTTTGGAAATAATTTCTCAATATTATTCTTATTATGTACTAGCTTCTTTGTGGTAGATTCGTTTCGATCAGGTTAGGTGAGGTTCAACTTAACTGAACTGTCAATCTTAAATTTGTGTTTTCGTATTATGTACTTAACTTGTATTATGTTTAAAAATATACCATAAGTAAAAATTCATATACAAATTCATACTTCTTAATTTAAATTTAAACATTAGAAAATTGTATTTAATTTGAATTTATCAGACCATTTAAATGAGCTTATCTTGTAATTAGTTAGGTCAAAAATATTTTTTCAGGATAAATACAAATTACTTAGAAAAACGCGACTTAAATCTTGACCACTGTTATACCAGGCTTTATGTTTGTCGTGAAGTTTAACTCATTTATCTTTAATTTCAGGATTCAAGTTTTAGTGAAAATCGCCACAGTTTCCTGAAACCGTCAAAAAATGAACTAACAAATTGAATTTGCATTGGTTTATCAATCAAATTGTCTCTCTTTTGATGTCGTTACATTGATTATCTTGAGCCTAATGTGCCAAGTCGTTACGAATCATCATAACACCCCAAAAACAATATTTCATAAAAAAGTTGAGCCTGTTTAACAGTAGTGTTTTGTTACCAGTAATCGCTTACCACAAAAGATGGACGCATTTCTTTAAAATACAACAATGATATTTTCACGTTTGCTTCCAAAATGTGGATGAATCGAAGTTGTTAATACATGGTTTGATTTATTAATTTACAGCTATGTATATAATAATTAGAAATTATACAATTATACAAGTTTGTGCCAAAGAATAATTGTTGAGGACCCTCAGATTGTGTCGTCCTCATCTGAGACCGATAATGTAGAAAGCAATATATTGACAAGGTCATTTTAGTCACCTTTGCTAATTAAGGCAAGAAGATTACAAAATACATTTGTTGTCGTACTACAACATCTACAGTGACAGAAGAAAAGCCTGATAATAGCGAAGTTCTTATTTATCAAGTGCAAGACAGTTACAGAGATAAACACTTTGCTCTACGCACAAAACTACAGTATGTATTAAATACAAAGTGTACGATATAAACATGTTCAAGACAGTTACTAAGACACACAGTTTATGGTGAAATATTGACTTTTAAACATGTATTTTAAGATGCTTTTAGATATTGTTTAACAAGCTTAAAGAAATGGAAAGAAAATTATTATAATTATTATTCTATCAGTGTGTTTCGGTTGACGTAGACAATGGTTGGTTTTGATTGTTGTTACACTTTATTGGATGTTGTGAAAATGTATTATTAATTATGTTAGCGAAATTCTCATGTTTGTGGTATATGTGTTACTAAAAGTGTGTGAGTATTTTAATACTGAATGTCATGATATTCATATCATTCAAAATGTTGTCGTCGTTGAAAATGTTAATTCTAGAAGGAAAAAATATCATGTTATTAAGTTTGGATGAAAGTTTAATTTATTATTGGTGTCAATAGAAAGATAATATGTTTATTTAAATTATTGTTTTCGAAAAACGTTCTTTGAGTATACTATCAAAAACAAAAAAACAACGTAATAGAAATTAAAAAACAACCACCATTTAATTTCAATAATTGAATTCAACTCTAACATCTTAAGATTAACATTCATAAAGTAGCAACACTTTTTACCAGCAAGATTCACAAGTAAACAAACATTACAAAATAAAATTTTATTAAACTATACAATCTGGATGTTCCAAATACAAGTGTCCCGCTATTTTATTTGATGCAGACAAAAATTAATGTTTTGTCACACTTATTGAGTGCAAATACACAGACTTCGTTTATAGTTCTTAGCCAAACATTAACTTTCTCTACTGCTTAATGATTCCTTCAGCACATGTTTTTTATAGTTCGTTGTGACCTATTAAACCCTAATTGCTGGAAATGTTTAGAAATTCGAATGTTTTTAGTGGTGCAAGGTGAGGAACCCTGACTTAAATTAAATTATGGATATTCATCCAATTTGAACTAAAAGATTAATTAAATTTTCAAAAAATACATTTTCAAAATAAATCAAAAACCAAATTATTACATTTGTTAAATTAATGGTTTGTGAAATAATGTCCGAGGTCTTAAGAATTGAAGCACAATATAACATATATCATATTTACTGATAGAATAAGCATATTTCATATTATTGAAATCGTATTGTTCTTCTTGATTGGTAAAATATTCTCAAATAACAGATTTTCGAAAACAATATTTGTTTTATGTCATGTTAAACTATTGTATTTGTAATTTTCAATCATGCAAAAGAAAAGCGTTTGCGAGAATGGCGCAAAGCATTTTGTAACAAAGTCGAATGAATAAATATTGTGAACAATGTTTCTATATGACAATGTTTTATTTCAGGTCTGCCAAAGCACATTCTCTAACTCATACAGATACTCATTCTCAAACTCAAACGCACTCTTCACACACGGCGTTCAGTGACAAACAACAAACTGTACACAGGCGAGTGCGGCTTCCGTACTCCCACCCATAACACCTTCATTGAGTTTTTAGAATTTATTTAATTTTTTTTGTGTGGCTCGTCGGTCATGTAGTGTGGCTCGTTGGTCTTTTGTGTGACTCGTTGGTCTTGTGGTAAGCCTACCTGCTTTTAATGCAGAAAATCCAGGGTTCGATTCCCGCTAAAGTAAGAAGTTTTTCAACTTCTGATTTGGTCTTAAGTCCATCAGTTGTCTTGGGATTTGTAAACGGTGACTTTGGAGCCGTCCTAGCAACGAAGCACTTAATAAATTTAAAGTTGTTCTGAAATTGGCCTTATTGATTCTGGCGTTGATCCGCGGGTGTTCGCACTGTCCATAGCACTGATTGCTATATTCCATAGTTATTGTTTATGGTAGGACCTATCAAAATTTCTTCATTCCAATCTCGTTTTCACAAAATGACGACAGGATTAAACTATGGTATTAGATGCAAATGCATGCAAATCAAACCAGGCAAATCACTAGTGAATACATAACTTTTTTAATTTTGCATAGTATGCCCCACCCACCTCAAGATTCACCATTCCATAGGAATGCAAATATAATATTATTTAAATTGTATTGTACTGAACTGTAGTATTTGAAAAAATAAAGTGAATTCTATTGAATTAACTCCATGATATAACAACAACAACAACAACAACAACGACGACTACAACAACAATTGGAGTGCACTAAACACTGGCTGAAGCTTTGATAATACCGTGTAAAGAAGAAGACTCTTACGACGAGTGTGTGGTAGACTGCGTGATCTGCGTGACCGAAAAAACACGAAAAAACATGTCTGAAACATTTTGATTAACATTTTGGTAAGTTTTTGAATAGCCTAGGCCCACACCCTAATCGAAATAATATGTAAATATTGGAAACAACAGTATATTCTTTTATTTTCAGGAATCGACTTTGATATGTGATAGGAAGAACAAGGCCAGGCCCTCTAGACCTACTAGCACTAGGGCGTCACTCCGTCCTGCCTGTTGGTCAACGTTCACCATTCCATTTCCATTTTTGGGTGGTAAGTGCTGATTACGATTGATTGATTATCTTAACCTTATTGCGTTACATAATAATTATGGCCCTATGCCTAGCCTGGCGCCTAAGCCCTTGTCTAAAGGCCTACTCTTTCGGTTAGCATGCCATGCCCCAACATTTCCCCGTCTAGGCCAGGGGTAGGCCTAGGCTAGGCCTAGGCGGTAGGTAGCCTACTCTTTCGGTTGGTATGGACAGTTTTTTTTATGTAGGCCTATACCTACAAAACTTTTAACGTCGCTATTTTAAATCTAAAGTAGCCTAGGCATACCTACTGATCAAAAAACTGTCCATACCAACGAAAAGTTCCGCTAGGCCTTGGCTAATAGCTAGGCCAGAGCATAGGCTCTGCTAATCGAAAAGCGATGACAACGAAAAGTCCCTCACAACATCAGCTAGAATAGGCTAGCTATTTTACTGTCCGAAATAGAGGCGAGCTCTGGAAATCGTCTCAGGACCTTGCCCCCTTCCCTTGATGACTCCTCGACGACGATGACGACAATGAAATAACGAACGATGACGAAGACAATGACGACCGCGACGTGAGAACCCCCTTTCCTCTTACCCGTGGCTGGTTCTGATTCTGACCAGCGTGGGCCCCACCTCCCCCCCCCCTCCCCCCCTAGGTTAGAGTGGTGCATTATGACCTAATGGTTGACGCGTCCTTAATCCAAATAAACCAAAAAAAAATGCCCCATCGTTGGAAAAGTAGGTTAGGGGGAGTGGGGGGGTGCACCCTACTTTTCCCCTAACATTGCAGTGTTGAAAAGTTAGGGCATGCCAACTGAAAGAGTAAGACTGTAGGGGCCTAGGCCTACCGGCTAGGGCCTATATTTCTCTGCACCTTTGGTCGGAACCAAACCGGATGGTGTGGAGGGAGCAACATTTCAATGCGCACGACTTGAAAACTGCCCACGGTGTTGCGAGATCTACCCTTTCTAAAGTTTGTTCGGTCTAACGCTAGCCCTACCCATCGAAAGATGGATAGCATTGTATAACCAATGTAGGCCTACTATCTTTGTAACATGGAAACAAATAAATGAAATAAATAAATAACATTCATCCCTGTACAACAAATTGTCTCCTTTGTTGGTCACAATATGTTGCGGTTCCCATTCATATTTTCTCGTATTCGGCTTCCAATTATCTCAGAAAGAAAACCCCTTTCTATGTTTTGTAGTTCCGAATTCTTTTAGCTACCCTATTGGCTGAATCTTCGAAACTCAGATTGTGGTTGGTCAACGAGGTCGACGCGACAACAAAGCTTTTCAAGGAAAACGTCTTTTCAAGATTGTATCCTAATTGGCTGGTCAGGTAGTGCCCATATCCCCTCGCGACACTTGACCGCCCGCCATAACCATGTGCACACAAAAGTAACCCTTAAGAACCATTTTTTCAAACGACCGCGTGAACAAACCCCACCCACCTCATAGCATCCCTTCTGGTTTGGTTCCGACTAAAGGCCATTCACAACTAACTTAGTAGCTAACTTAGCCTCTAACTTAAAGGTTTGTCTTATGGAAAACAACACGTCTGTTCATGACCAAAACTTAGCCTTCCAACTTACACTTATCAGCAACCGAAGTTTGCAAACTCCAAGGTTTTACTTAGCAGTAACTTAACATTAACTTAACCACATCAGAGAGAGACTCGAGCCGACAATTTCCGGTCATATCGATTAAAACGTAAAAAACTAAAAAATGGATCCCAAGGAACATCAGCTATTGTTCGATGAAAAGCTATTGAACGAATTCATGAAAAGGCACTGCTATATGTAAAATCTTCGTTCTTATTATCAAAGATAAGAATATAAAGAAAACGTTTGGCTATCGATTGGGGCAGAAATGTCAACTGACCGTCAGTATATTAACGTTTATTGCAGTACTATGGCCTAGCCCCAGCTAGGCTGGGCCATGTGAGGTTATGTAAGGCTTACGTCACGTTGTCTTAAATAAATACGTTTATTATTTTTACCATCAATTATTGTTTAATAAACTGTACAGTCTATAGTCAATCAATTCTATAATGCTACCTAAGTAGAGCTAGGCTAGGCCTACTTACTGAATGCTGAATGTTATTGTATGTCAAGCATTGGCGCGATAAAAGTAAACACTGCAAATCTGTGTTGTGATTGGTTTAAAAACATCTATCATGCACAGCCACCTAAAGTTAGAGGGGACGGTATGGCTGTAAAGCACTCTGCCACGAGCAACATCTAGGAGGCAGTGGCTGTTAAGTTAGCGGCCTAAAATATCTATCATGAACAGCAACCTAAAGTTAGAGGCTAAGTTAGCTGCTAAGTTAGAGGCCTAAGTTGGTTATGAAGGGCCTTAAACCTGAGGCCCTAGTCCGGTAGGTTCCTTCGGTTAAGGGTGTCCAAATGCATTTTGCAATGTTTTGAGTGAAATGCGTTGGTGTTAAATAAATATAATACCAAGTAGGCCTAGGCAAGTAGGCTAAAACATTCGCGCTTCCCCCCCCCCCCTTGGTAGGCCTACTTCTTCAAACTCAGTTTTTCTCCATTAAAAACCTCGCAAAACGGCTTGAAATGATATATTTTATTATTAAAGATTTATAGGCCTATTATTAAATAATACACATGCTCCATTTTCTGTTTTATTATTAATTGTAAGCATAGGGGGATAGGCCTAAGTGGCGAAGAGTGACGCGGCCTAGGCCTACCGTCGTGCTGACTGCTGAGTTGTTGTAGGCCTACTCACTGCAAGTAACATTACAAGAATGTAATTTGAAAAACCAAAAGAAAATTATTATGTTTGTGCTGTTATAGGCCTAGTTAGGGCCTACAAAAAAAAGAAAACTTCAAAACCTTAACAGTCCTTTTGCGTTGAAATACCTTTACCGTATGTTTAAAATAGTGACATTAAAGCTTTAGTAGGTAGGCCTAGAGTATTTTTGTGATTAAGGTTGGTAGGCCTACTAAGGAAATGAACGAAGATCTAAATGACAACATGGCGGAAACGGCCCAAGACTGAAAGTTGCGAGTATTTTGTGTGATCATTATTCTGTATTATTGGTATATTTTCAAAGTGATTACTGATTAGTGTTAATAAATCGTTAATAATGAGTAGGCCTAATTCTGAACATCTATTTCTAATTTGAAGTGGTTTTGCTAGGTATGTTTTTAGTGAAGAAAAACCGAGTTGAAAAGTCTGACCCCCCTAGCCGAAGAAGTACCCCCCGCCCCCCTTGGTAGGCCTACTTCTTCGGTTGGTAGCCCCCAACTTTTTAACGAGGGGAAAAGTAGGTTAGGGGGTGGGCGCGAAGCGCGTATGTTTTAATCACCGCCGTCTGGATGTAGGCCTAGGCCTATGTAAGATACAAATGTAGACTGCTTGTCACGTCTTCGGTTTCCCCATGTTGAATGATTGACATGCAAAAGGTAGAGCTTTGTCGGTTTTCCGCTAGGTAGGGCTAGTTAAGTGGGCGGAAGTGAAGAGCGTCTCTAGGCGGAAGTAGGCTACATTTATTTAAGGTTTAGTAGGCCTATTCATGATTTATTTAGATTTTGCAGCCAAGTTGTGCATAATGTAGCTAGATAGTGAATGAACTTATTTCATCAAGTTTCAACCTGAATGTATGATTATGGCCTATAGATAATAGTAATAATAAGGCAAAGCATAAGTTGAAATATTTACTTGTTGAACCCAAAAATACAAAATGGTGGATGCTAGTTAGTTAGGCCTAGTTAGTAAATGTTGTTTTAGGGCACTCAACAGTAGAGTTATCAGTGCCCATGTCAATTGTATTGGAATCTTCCAAATTTTCTTTTTCCATAATTGTGGATTACCACACTATGTTTACTTATTTTCAATGGGAGGAACGTAAGGGAAGACGAGGGGGGTTAATGGGAAGGAGTGAGGATGTTGGATAGGATGGGTTAAACTGGGTGGGAACGGAGGAGTGCTCGTTGCAGAGAGGGCCGGCAAGTATGGAGAAGAAAAAAGTGAAAGAAGAAAATAAATATGAGTAAGGCTGTGTGAATGAAGAAAGGTGTGATAAAAAGTTGCGCGAGAGCTCTCTTTGCAACACGCACCCCAACCGGCCAGAGCTCGCCCTTAGTTTTGGGGAATACACTACTCCCCTACTCACAGGCCAAACCACGGGAAGGTAGCGAGTTGGACTTTGAAGGCCCTGGTGGATGCTGCAGAGTAGTCATTAGAATCAACTTGAATCTTACAAGGTACCTAGTGGAAGTGCAGTAAAAAACAACACTTCAGATTTTTTGCAGATTTTTTAACCATTCAAATTAGTGATGACATCGAGTCCAAAAAGTCCGAACCGGTTCCTCCGCCCCGGAACCGGTTCTAAAAAAAAACGATTTTTTTTTTTTTTTTTTTAAGTTACAATTTACAATCAGCAGGTCAAAAAGTGCCCTTAAAAAGCATTCTTCAAAGTTCGAACAATGTGCGCGTCCTTGAACACCCATAGCCTATTGTGCAATCTGGAGTGGGACGGGCCTAGCATAGCAGGAATAACTTCACAATCTGTGAGAAAAGAAGGTGCTGTTATGTAGGCCTAGTTACGTACAAAAAAGAAATACAAATTCGAATTTAAATTATCAATTATTTATTACAAATTTTTAACATCACTTTGTAAAAAAAAAAAAAAAATTTGGGAACCAGTTTCAAAAGTTGGAACCGGTTCCCCACCGGAACCGGTTTCCGGGTACCCAATGTTATCACTTATTCAAATGCTTTTTATTGGGCTTGTTTACATGTGCCCCTTGTTTAGCCTACATGTACCCCCCTCTCCCCTACCAAAGTACTTTGTAAAGAAAATGTCAACTAGCATCACACCAGTGTGTAATATCTTCCAAAGCGTTCTAAGACGACCAGAAAGTAGGCGTGTTCTGCGTGTCCGGTTACTGGCTGCCGTAGGTTATTAGGGGTACCTACCTTAGTCTCTCTGTTACCTGTACCTTTGTATTGAGAACAGTTGCATTCTTCTACTTTGTGTGTTATTGGACCCTGGACTATTGTGAATCATAGGCCTACTTTGTTGTTCTGTTTCAGTTCGCATTCAAGAAGGTGCCTATGCGGATGATGCACCGCCGTGTCCAAGTCTAGCCAAGCTGTTAGACTCCTCTCGAATCCTGGACTGCGATAGATAAGCCTTGGACTTGAGGGCGCAACAAGCATCGTTCAAACTCGACATTCTTCCACTATTGTGAGTTGAAAAACTGCCTGGCGATCCTTGTTTAATTGCTTAATAATATGCCAGGTGTTTTAACGAGACAGTTGGCCTATCCCATGTCGGACTAAGGGTGTGTACTGAAATTATGGTCCAAGTCCAGGTGTAGGTCCAGTCCAACTCAAGTTAAAGTGCTATACTAGCCTACAGTAGAGCTGCCTCGGCAAGTCAACACTACCTAAATTTTAGGTTAGGTGTGCATTCGAGAGTCCTTGTAAAGTATTGTTATTAAAAGCATTTGTACATCTTGTAAAACCAATAATACGTGATAAAACAAACAAAACTTAAATGTTTACCTTTATTTAACAATGCATTCATTTATTGTTTCTCTCGTTGTCACGGACGGCCATTTTGAATCGGACCTAAAACGAGTGTACACTTTCGATTGCTCGATCTATTTGTCGACTTGGACCAAGAATGGACCTAGACTTAGACTTTTCAGACAGTACTTTACACGCCATCGACAGATAATCAGTACCTAACTACGTTGTTAGACGTGGACTTGAATTTGGACCTAGACCTGGACCTGGACCTAGACTTTGAATAATTTTCAGACACACCCTAAGATTTGAAGTTGAACTAAATAATAACTATGATTAGGTATGTTGATAGAATGCTAATTGGCTGGAGTATATTGGTGTGAAAAAGGATCTAACAGCTTACCTTCTAAAAGTGATGGTGGCTGCTGAATTTCTTGATAAGCTAAATAGACACATAAATATGTACAAAAACAAAACACAGAAAAAACACGAGACGTTACGACATGAGGTCTTGCTCACTCTCCTGAGTATTACATTTTTATGTCTCTATTTAATATTTATCAAGAATTTCAGCAGTTACCATCAATTTCAAAGGTAAACTGTTGATCCTATCTTACAGTCACACCAATATAAAAAATACTAACAAAAACTCGTGATAGGCCTAGGTCTATTCCTAGGTATGTTCCCCTCAGTAACACTACTTATTTTTATCATTTCATTTTTATCATTTCAAGGTTCCTATTTGCAGTGATCATCTTGAACGGTGTTCTCTAATCTGCAGAACCTCGAGAGTCGTCTGTCCTGTCAAAACAAAATGTTTTTTCTAACTTACTGGTAAGTGAGGTGGGATCTGATACAAGTAGTACTACATTTATTGGATGAGCGTAGCGAGCGAGCGAAGCGAAGATTCCATTCTGTTACACTGGAGAAAAAAATCCGGAATGTTTTTTTGTATTTTTGTGTGTTTGTCCACACGATTCCGGCTAAACCGATACTCCAGTTGCGATGAAATTTTCTGGAGACCTTCGAAATCTCTGAACTTAGAACTGCCACGTTTTTTAGTGCAACCGAAAAATTATTTTTCATGAAAATAATTTTACGATTTTTTCGACTTTTTAAATAATTTCTTCGACTTATAACACCTATATGTTTTATCCGATAATAATGATTTTTTCAAAGAATCTTAATTTTATTAATTAGGCCTAATATATTTGTGTGAAATTTGAGCGCAATCGAAAAATTATTTCTCATAAAAATCGCAATTTTACGATGTTTTTGATTTAAAAACAAGTTCTTTGACTTGGGCCTATAACACCTACATGGTTTATTCGATTGTAATAATCTTTTCACAGAACCTTAATTTCATGAATTAATATAGCCTTAATTCTGTGAACATTTGAGGCAACCGAAAAATTATTTCTCATGAAAATGGCAATTTTACGATTTGTTTCATTTAAAAAAATGTCTGACTTATAACACCTTCATGCTTCATTCGATTGTAATGATTTTTTCACAGAATCTTAAATTTATATGAGTTAATATTATTCGTGTGAAATTTGAGCATCATCAAAAAATTATCTCATAAAAATCGCAATTTTACGATTTTTTCGTTTAAAAAAAAAATCTTCGATTTAGTAATGATTTTTTCACATAACAACAGGAAATCTGTGTAACACATGGCAGCTCAATGCACCAATTACGCTCATCCAACAATGCTCCTGAAAAAGCTGTTTGCGAAGCTTTCTAGTATTTACTTACTTAGGCCTACCTTAGTAGGTCTACCTTTTTTAATTTGCTTCATCATCTTTGATGGTCATTTTCTGAAGCAAATCTGGAGGCTTTTAGGCCTAAGATTGTTATAGTACTGACCAAACCAAACCGCTTGCAAGCAGTTGTATCTTAGTAAGTCTCTAGCCTATTATGAAAGGTTTTGTCAGTGGGCCTAAATGAGTGCAAGATGAGTAGGCTACTGTGTGTCTGATACTATGGCCCTGTCAGTAATATCAAAACCAGAGATTATTAAGAGTAGGTATCATACTATTAATTTGGTAGGCCTACCTACATTGGGAGCCATGAAACATCTAGGTACTAATTAGGGATGTGCGGGTAGTGGTTTTTGAACTCGGGTCGGGCTCGGGTCGGGTAATTGAAAGTACCCTCGGGCTCGGGTAATTGAAGTAGGCTCGGGTCGGGCTCGGGTAGTGAATTTTTTTTTATTTGTGAATTCATTTTTTAAAAAAAAAATCCTAGAAAACAGTTTTGCATTGGTTGCAGGTAGCCACTCTGGGCTGTGTTGACACGAAGTACTTCCAAATCGGCGTCTTATGAACTTTTGCTTGAGTAGGCCTAGGCCTAGGCCTAGTACAGTGAAACCCCGCTATTATCGTTTTCCTGCATCAATCGTTCGTTATTCTCGGAAATAATATCGTAACGATCGTTTTCTAATATTTCCGACCCAACCCCAAGAAAAACCGATGCGATCGCGTATTTTTCTCTTCCGGCCGACGAAATCATGCGTTTGTACCAGCCATGCATCTGACGAAATCGCGCGTTTGCACCAGCCTTTCGGTCTGACTCCGCCCAACGCTCTGCTGCGCGCAACGATGCGCACTAGATCGGACTTCTAGGCCTGCCGCCTAGGCATTAGACGACGTTTATTAGCGTTGTTTCTTTTTCACCATTCGCCTACGTACGTAATATTCAACTTGCTTTATGCCGTTATTAGCGTTGAATAACCAGAAGACGAGTAATGACGGTCAGTAGGGGCCTAGGGCCTATTACTCCAGCGGGGACAGCGCCGGAAGACGGGAAGAGCCAAGGACACAGCATCATAGCATAGCCGCGCCTTTGTCGTAGCGATTGGTCCGCTCCGACGTCAGCTGTTCGTTTGGCGTGTGAGCGGGAGGTTTAAAAGGAGCAGATTGGCGTGTTTCTTTATTACTTCTACCCGACCCGACTTTTTCGGGTAGGAATTGACGGCCCGACCCGAGGTCGGGTAATTTTACCTACCCGAAAATTACCCGTTTTTCGGGTACCCGCACATCCCTAGTACTAATAGAACAGTGATGATATGTTACAGGCATTCACGACTCATCTAGGCGTTTTCTAGTTGATCATTGGGCTGTTGCGTTGTTTCTATGATGTCTGATAGAGATAATACTAGTGATAAAGGCATTGCTTGATGTCTTCTTCTTCTTCTTCTTCTCTTATGCCCACATTGACATATCTATGTCATCATGTGTCTTGACAACCAGTAAAGATAGGACTCCTGTTCCCTCCTGTCCATACCCCCTGGCATTTCCCCATAGTGTCCTTTCAATGTAGCGCATCTAAATAGATGTTGTCTGTCCTGTGTTCCATCACCACAGAGTTTACACATGCTGCTCTCCATCACACCTATTCTATGTAAGTGCTTTGCTAGCAAGTCATGGCCGGTATCTAGTCTAAACTGTGCTGTTGTAGTTCTTCTCCTATAATGGTTTGTCCTATCATTTCTTCCTTTCCTTGTATTAACTAGCTCACTCCACATTTTATTCTTGCCTTTCTCCTTCCATGCTTTCTTTACCTCCGAGTTGCTGGCTGATTTCAGATGTGATTTAGCTAGGGTTGCCATAATTTAAACTGAAGGCGGCGGGACAAATCATTTCAGGGAAAATAGAACGGTGGGTTTAGGGGGGCTCCCCCCAACTATAGTGCCGCAGGCGAAATTTTTAAAAACTAGGTTTTTAGAGTGCATTTTGAGCGTTTTAGATAAAAATGCTGGACTGAATGCAGTAACGAAATATTGCAGTTTTTGCAGTTCAACAAAAATGCATTGGAATTTGGAACACTAATGACACTTTTTAATTAATAATTTTTGGGTCTTGGGAAGTTGGGACTGTGGAGTAAATAACGGATTCAACAAGTTAACAATTTAATACGTGTTTGTTATACTTGAATCATACTTGTTTTATTGAACTAATTGTAATTATAATCGTAAACTTAGTACTTCACTTCTAAAATATATGCAAAATATATCTTAACAAAATGTGACATTAGAAATGAATACAAGTAGGAACTATTATTGGAGGACTTAGATTAGACCAGATTAGTTTAGTTAGATTTGTACTTTACTGATGATTTCGTTTGTTCCAAAAGATGTTTTCTTTTAGGCGACTTTAGAGACTTGCGAAACCCTTCACAATTTTCTGGAAAATTTGTCTTGATCATTAATTCTGCTTCCAGCGTGCTTAAATTAAGACGATTACGGTACGCCCGTGGCCTATAGGTTGCTGTTGATAGCTTTGCACGTTTTGGACTGCATATATCTGATATTGTACATTGGACTTTGACAATTTTTTTACAAAGCGGGACAATTGTGTCCCGCTGGGTGTACTGGCGGGACGCGGGACTTAAAATTGGATATCGGGACTGTCCCGCCGAAAGCGGGACGAATGGCAACCCTAGATTTAGCTGATCTGTATGAAATGTTGTTTATGAATTACTTGGTTTTACTTCCCATTTTAGCGAGGAAATCAGCCTTCTCGTTTCCGTTTATGCCACAGTGTGCCGGTATCCACTGTAGCATTACTGTGTTACCTGCATTCATCAACCTCAGGATTCTTATCTTGCAGTTTCTTATTTCTGCTTCTGTTTCTTCTCTACTCACTATAGCCTGGATAGATGCTCTTGAGTCTGTTAGTATCACCACCTTCCTTTCTCTAAAGTATTCAATCTTCTCCAACGCTTTGCTTATTGCTCTCATCTCCCCATCAAAGTTACTCCCATTTGATCCTGCTGGGAATGATTCCTCAAACTCTCTACTGTGTATTCCTGCACCTGCATTCCCTTCTCCTGGTGTTGCTGATCCATCCGTGTATATATGCAGCCACTCCTTCTCTGGGTATTCTTTGTGAATAAATCTTGATGTTGCACCACCCATTTTGGTGGCTCCTAGGTCGTATGCATTCAATTATATATATTTAATATAGGGCCTACCTATTTTGGTAATTTCTCATTTGTAAATTTAAATTAGTCTAGAGGAGGTCAACACATTTTGCATTAACATGTTTTTCTTTTTGTTTCAGAAACCCGGGGTCAAACCTTTTCTCTTCACAAGAAGACAATTTTTTTCAGTGTTAAAATATAAATAATAGCCATCTAGATTTTATAGACAGAGCTCTAATTTACAGTGGATATCTTGCTCGTGTAGATTAGATTGTAAAGTTAAGTTAATATCTCAGGTTTTTCTTCTAGGAGTGACTTTTTATATTCGCCTGAAATGCCTATGGCTACTTAAAGTTCTGCTTGCATTTTCTATCAAGTTGTGTTATATTTGATCCAGTGAAGTGAAGTGTCTAAAACATTCAAGATCCGACAAACATTTAATTTTTCATCTTAAAGTTTAAAGTAATGTTGGCAGAAACAGACTGAAATTAGTTTACTGACCACATAAGAAGCAACTATGTTTGGTGTAGTATAACATAATGTGTAGGCCTACATATTTCCACACTTTGTCTCGCTTGGTTCAACACAGACCGCTAGTCTATCTCTCGGCGGCACATGAACTTCTGAGCCGTAGGCCTACATTGTTTGGATCAAAATATTTCAAGGTAAGTCGCCGTATTCTATTAACTACTAGTATGTGCATTTTGAACTTTGCGAACCCAATAGGCCTACTATCTCGTGCAGCCTTTTCACTTCTCCATCTAGATTTAGATCTATTAGAATCTTCAACGTGAAAATTGGCCTATGTAATTTGAAATTAATTACTATTTAGTACTATAATCTTACCCTACATAGGGCCTACGAAAACAGTTTTTGATTTTATATTTTTTAACCAAAATAAAACCACTAAATGCCATGGTAGGCCTAGGCCATAAATAAAACCATGGCATATTTTTATTTTGCTAGCTTCCATTAAGCACTGTTATTTGCACTATTCATCAACAAACTTCAATTGATAGTTGATACTAAATAGCCTAACTAACTGTCTTGCACATTTCAGGAGTGGGAGAAACCTAAGATCGTCGTCATATGTCGCAGTCAAGAGTCATTCTTCAACTTCTTCAGACATCTTCTTGAAAGTCGTCATATTCTGCTGCCAACTCTCGCATCGTTTGAATTGGTTTTGTGTGAGTCAGTTCTTGGAACAGTTTATTATCTCCTAATACCTCGATCCTTCCTCTTTAAGAGTTTTGTCCCGCATGTTTGGTACGGTGCTCAGACTGTTTACTCAACGGTATCACTCGATAAGGTTCAATAATGCCATAAACTCTATTGAGGGACTGAGGAACAAATTGATGATTGACAATTCAAATGTGTTTATCTTTACCTCACTGGGTTGCAGTCATCCCAATTAGGCAGTGGCAGATAAAAATTCTCATGGAAAGCATAGGAAATTAATGTGCGTGGGATTTTCAAGTAGGTCTACTTTGTAAAAAGCATAATTTCATTAAACAGTTCGTAAAAGTGGGCTGGGCATTACTTGACCTTGAACATGATGCTCTCGATTGTAACCGACATAATGACGTCAGCATCTACGCGCGGAAGGCCTGCGTATCACTATCATCACTGGCCTTAGCGGAAATAATTGCAATGTCGACGATATCTATAACCAACTTCAAAAGGACGATATCGTATCTACCTTGTCTTCTCGTGATATTGATATGATTTCAGGCAGATTTTTTAATTGTAGGACAGCCCTTAACGATAGGGCGTACATCACATCTTAACTGAATGTATCAAATATGATGCCTTGCGAGCGCAATTTGATCTCTCCCAATCATATGAAGAACTTCTATTATAGAACAACAGCAACAAACTTATAACTAAGTTTAGGCAAGGCCTACTTTTACCAAATTTCATTCATCCTAACAAAAATATTGCCTTTCAATTTAACAAT
The DNA here is from genome assembly GCA_024449915.1 of Sweltsa coloradensis. Taxonomy (NCBI): domain Eukaryota; kingdom Metazoa; phylum Arthropoda; class Insecta; order Plecoptera; family Chloroperlidae; genus Sweltsa; species Sweltsa coloradensis. The sequence continues at coordinate 92,580 of JAMZAV010000108.1, read as the reverse complement.
TAGTAATTCAATCTTCTGTTTTAATAATTTCTAGTAGTAACTTTGTAGGCCTAGACAATATAAAAAAATATTTATTAACAACAATGTCACAGGCGGTGCAATATAGTACAAAATAGTAGGTAGTATAGTATTATAATTATAACATACTATCTGGTTGAAGTTCCCTAGTAGTTTATCACGTTGTCGATAATACATTTTGTGCTTCATATTCATTCACAAATAAAATCTCAAATAACAAAAATGGAACGGGCCAATAAGGAGTGGCCAGATAGATTTGCTTAACGATGACAATAAGTGATGTGTTAAATTAAATCATCATGATACACATACCTCACTCACGGATATCTTCTAAGAGGTGAAGATCATCCCATTTGTGATGAGTTTGGCGAAGTTTTAACTATAAAACACGTTTTAAAAACCTGTACAAAATATAGTAGTGACAGAAAAGATTTTAAATTAAAACCTTCCCTCAAAGAAATTTTATCAGACAACTCCACAACAAGCGATAACGTTATTAATTTCTTACGTAAAGTAAACCTTTGAAATTCAATTTGAAATTCATATTTATTTAGCAATCAGAAAATTCGATGGGCACTGATAACTTTACTGTTTTGTGCCCTAAAACCCCAATAACTAACTTTAACTAACTTAATTGCCTACTATAATCCAAATTAAAACAAGACCTGGAATATCATTATTTTAGTGTAGCAAACTGTAGGAAACAGAATTTTATTAGTAACTACTTGAGTAGGCCTATATTTTTTTAAATAATATTAGTACCGGTACTGGTAGGCCTACATTGTTGTTTTATCTTTCAATTGAAGTTGGAATTTGGGTTAATCTTTTTGTAACAGATGGTAGGAAAGGAATTGTGTATTTCTATTTACTTGGACATCAGTAGGCTAACCCAAACATTAAACAGAGCTCTATAACTGACTTGTCTGTCAGTCATCGCTTGTTACCTCAACCCCTTGTTTCTGTTGTTCTCTAGTAGTCTGTTGCACCTGTAGTCAGTCAGTGATGTGACAATGTCGTTGAGTAAGCAGTCATGAAGCAGCACCAGCATGTTAGTGCCTATATAGTACACTAGCTCTCACCACAGTTCACATTCACATTCGTTGTGATTTGATGTATTAAATCAGTTTATGATTAAGTAATACATTTTAAAACCATTTGCCCTCTATTTCTATTTAATATTGTTTAAGAATAAGAGTATTGAACACATTGTGTTTTTTTACCATCCACAACGGATGCTTTAGTTTCTAAAGTCCATCCTTGACACAATTCTTCATCATGGCTACAAAATAGTGGCTAAAAGGCAGTGAGTTAAATGTGGCCGGCAATACTCTGGAGTGAACTGTGGAGTCCTAGTGTCACCTGGTACTGTAGTGGTGTGGTGTATGTAACGGTACATGATACTTAATCACAGAGCTGCTCTTATTGACCTTCCTTGTGCACAGTTAAACAACATGGAAACAAAGGGGCTTAGACAGGAGACGGTATAGGAGACAATAACATTTTGTTATGTATTGATACGTAGGCCTATCAACATTTTCGTGTGATATCGATAATTGAATGATATGTCATAGCCCAGCCAATAACAAGGTCATATTTTTATTTTTAATCCAAAGTTGATCAACAAAAACTGCATCTATTTTTCCTTCTTTGTTCTTGCTTTTCTAGCTGATGCTATATCCTCAGTAGGGTATCTACTACCTACAATGGTTGGGACACTTGTGAATTTCAATATTCAATCGTTATTGCTACTGCTAGAACTAGTTAAATTTAAAGTGAATCCCTCTATCAACTCAATCAACATGCTATATTTTCAATGCAAATTAGCCCATGATGCAAATTAGATTCAAATTTTCAAAAATGAGCATGGACATTAAAATTAATCAAATACTATCTGTGAATTATCAAAATTGGTAGGCCCTACCCTACCTACATGTAGGCCTATGTATTCCAAAATATCTACTTCACTCACCCTCCATAAGTTTTGTAATTTGACCAGAATTTAAAACAAGAGTTGTAGTTGCATATTTTTATACAGCATCTGCAGTTGCTTAGTAGTTTTGTGAAAGTTCGAGCATTTTCAAGAACACAAATGTAGAATTGTGTTACATTTTTGAGCCATTCATTAAATTTATTTCTGATCTGTAGTCATACTCATTGTTCAATATAGGTATTCATTCAAACACCCACACATGCAGCTTGTAGACTGTAGAAATGACTTGATGGACTAGAGTAGGAGTCACTCGAGAGTAGACCTTGTTTTGTTTCCACGTTGTTTTCTCAGTGCTTCCCACAGCCTTCTATTTCCCCGTTCTTGGATGAATTAGGTAGGCTACTAAAATATTATTATTGACTGAGTGATATGACATGAGTGATTAGGATAACATATACAGGGGTGGAAACGAGTAAAAATTTCATGCTGGCCCCTAAATCATCAAGAAAAAAAAATTTGAATAAAAAAAAACTTAAGAACTAGCACCTTGCAGCATAATATTGGTTGGAGTTTTTCATTCATCAATGCAACATTGGCTAGTTACTTCCACAAGTTATTATTGATAAAAATTCACTTTAAATCACGTTTTAGGCAATCAAACAGCAAAGGCTCGTTGGTCCATTCCCGCCAAAGTCAGAAGTTTTTTAACTTCTGATTTGGACTCCTCAGTTCTTGTCTTAGGAGTTTGTAAACGGTGACTTTGGAGCCGTCCTAGCAACGAAGCACATAATACATTCAAAGTTGTTCTGAATCGGCCTTGTTGATTCTGGCGTTGATCCGCGGGTGTTCGCACTGTCCATACCACTGATTGCTATATTTCCTACTAGGAAAACGCTTAAGTCCCGCCGCGTTGTTGGATGAGCGTAATTGGTGCATTGAGCTGCCATGTGTTATGTGGATTTTCTGTTGTTCTGTGAAAAAATCATTACAAAGTTGAAGATTTTTTAAAATTTAATTTAAATTTAATAAAAAAATAAATGATAATTTTTAATTTTTTTTATTAATCATAATTTTAAAAAAGAAAAAATTGTAAAATTGCGATTTTCATAAGAAATAAATATTCGATTGCACTCAAACTTCACACGAATATATTAATTATTAATTCATAAAATTAAGGTTCTGTGAAAAAATCATTAGCCCTACAATCGGACAAAGCATGTAGGTGTAATTAAGTCAAAGAATTGTTTTAAAAAAGAAAGAAAAAATTCGATTTTCATAAAAAATAATTTTTCGATTGCGCTCAAATTTCACAAGAATATCTCAATTCATAAAATTATGGTTCTGTGAAAAAATCATTAAAATCGGATAAAGCATGTAGGTGTTATAAGTCGAAGAAATTTTAAAAATATCGTAAAATTGCGATTTTCATGAGAAATATTTTTTCGATTGCGCTCAAAAACGTGGCAGTTCTAAGTTCAGAGATTTCGAAGGCCTCCATAAAATTTCATTGTAATTGGAGTATCGGTTTAGCCGGAATCGTGTTAACAAACAGCCAAAAATACAAAAAAAAAGAAAAAAAACATTCCGGATTTTTTTCTCCAGTGTAGTGAAATGGAATCTTCGCTACGCTCATCCAATTAAAAATATCGATCTTTGGTTGGTTATCGCTCACTCGTCGATTGCGTCAGGGCCTACAGGGTTGGCTTGGTCGCTTTGATTTACTGTCCCCCACTGAAAATCAGTTATATAACTGAGTGGGTAGACTCTAAAAACAATTTATTTATTTTATACTAAAAAAAAATCGCCCTAGGCGAATTTGCCTCCGACGGCTGGGGCTTTGCCCCAGACCCTGGCTATGCCGCGATATACTAGCCCCTACTTATTTTTCTTGGACCCTAACTTTTTAGTGGATTTGTCCATCTCTTGATATAAGCCTACAACTATAACTAGGCCTACAACAAGTAATTTATTTAAATTTTCAATCAAAATAAATTACTGTTTGTGTTAGCACATATGCTCACTTCACTTAGAATAGAAGTGACATCATTTGAAGTTTTCATTTACCGTTAACTCTGGTCTATACGCGTACATATTGAAAGATTTTCCCCTTGTATTCAGGGTGTTCCTCCAATACCAACTGCGTTTGTTGTTGGTACTTGCTCAGCAAGTAAAAGGATGGGTAACAAATTTTACCTTCTGTATTTCAAAATTCATCCATGAACTTGTGAGTGCAGTTGTTCTTTGCACGATGAACTTATTCACATAAACAGCAAGCTACGTCTGTGTGTAGGGCCTTCACTCTTAAGTCGTTGTAATATTATTTGACCAACCAAACCATATTGGTAGCTACCGGTATTAAAGTTAATTTCTTAACTTGTTTTACAAAAAGTAAAAAAATAGTTCCCTAAATACTAAATAGGCCTTGGCTGCTAAGCAGAAGTTGGCCTGTAAGTAGGCCTATTCCTCGCTGTGGCATATGATTATGTGAAACTAGGGTTACCAACTCGCCATAAATAAAATTCCAGACAAAGGGGGAGGAAGACCAATGAAATGTTAAAATCTTACACGTCATAGATTTTACTCAAACTACAACCTTTGCATTTGAAATATTACGTTGTTACAACCTCTTGAAGTTACATTTTTAGAGTTAAAGATTCAATTAGTCTACTATAATAAATAAATTACTGAACTGAAAGTATGAGAAATCAGAAATTAAACTGAAATTTGCTTGATTTGGAGATCAAGCAATTTTTAAATGTAGGCCTAGCACCTAGTAGGCTACATTTAATATTGAAACAAATTAGGTCCAAGCTTACTTAACTTTTTTTTTTATTTTTTCAGTTTTTTGGCTTTTGCCCTGAAACCAGTCAGGCCTATCATATCAATTATTAGTGATGTGAGTCAAATTTTTCTGGTTAATTACCCGAGTTTTAAATTTACGATAAATCCACATCACTATCAATATGAAACTAAGTACCCTATGGTTGTCAACTTGTCATGCATGGCTATGTTCATTCTTCTACATGGAAATAAATAATTGAAAATTATTTTTTATTTTGGATTTGCCAGAAATAAGTTCCAAAATGATCTCATTTTGCCAATTTTACAAAATCAAAAATAATACAAATTAGAAATTACTCTTTGAAACTACTCGTGCTATGTATTAAATTAATGGCTATGTAATGGACGAGAACCTATGACAAAGTACAAATAGACAACCAATGAGTAGGCTTACGTGGAAATCTTCAACTTTAAAGAGTAGGAAAAAAACACGCAAAACCTACTTAAAACTCTAATTCTGTTTATAACGTAAATTGTTCTTTGAAGTACGATTTTTTTTATTTTATAGATTCCGGATAATGTGCCATATCGGAACAAATCAATTCCTCCATCCGGTTTGTTGGTAACCCTATGTGAAACCCTTGCAAAGGTCATTTTGTTTTAAGTCTTGTGCATCACAATTCATATCATAGACCCATATCAAAATTCAAAACCAAATTGCCACATTTAGATGCTCTGTTAAACCCTTTAGGTAAATACAACATTGCTGTTTATGTGAATAGCTTTAAAAACCCTCACATGTAATTCCAAGGTGGTGGCTTTCTAACCCTTTATCATAGTCAATTGCAAATCACAGTCTCTGTTTTCAAGTTTCAACTAAAACATGTTTCAAATTTCTATTGTAGAATCTGACTTTCGAAACTATTTTCTTGTAGGTAACAATAATCCAAGGTTTACTAACACTGTGATTTTCAAGTGGCCCTGGTTGTGTGTGTTGTTCTCTAAGGCAGCTCTCTTGATTATGTATCATGTACCTCTGACATACTTGCAGTCAACAATAGGTCTGTTCAATATGGCTACAACAATAAACTTAATCTAGGTAGGCCTACTGGTAGGCCCTATTGGTAGGCCCTATTTTATTACGAATTATCATACGATGTCTTACTTCCCCAGGAACTCACTTGAAACTGGTTTTGTTTTTGGCAAACACAATTTCAACAAAGAAAAGTGTATTTTTAATTTTTAAACATTGCTGACATCGTGATTGTCATTTCGAATTAGATTATAGATTTTAGAATATTTTTTTTAGGTTAATTTAGAAAATAAAATACTTATATAGGCCTGCATGTAGGTTTATGCTTGTTTTTGCACATGAATGCTTGTTGTCCTTTGGGCTTATCCCTCTTTTCAATGCAGATGGTCTCATCTCATGTTCAAATCACAGTTTCAGCAAGTTTTTCATCTTTATACAACTTGTGTACATTGTACAACAATAATCAATAATATTTGGCCACATAAGTACATAAAAGGTGACTTTGGACTTGGGGCCAACAATAAATCACACCCAAAATCATACAGTAGGCCTACAGTAATAATGTCCTCACTGAAAATCAGTAACTTTCATCTAAGTGGGTCAACTCTACGTACACCTTCAAGTTTATACTGACCTTGACTAAAGCATTGTTGTGATATTAGTTTACACACCAGCATCAGCTGTCGAAGGTTATATCCCTGTTTTGCCAAAAACAAACCGATTTCAAGATAAAGATTTCGATTTGAAAAGAGTGCACATTCTTTCAAGCAGTGATTAGCAGGTTTTATTAAGGATAAACATTAAATAAACAAAATAGATTATACTGGGAGATTCCGATAGTGAATTCATTCACTGAATTCACTGAATTTGCACATTCAGCTCATTGGCAGTCATAGTATTTATTTATTTTAGTATGTGCTGTGAGAACTAGAAACAGTCTTTACTGCTAGACTCAGACTCAGACCTCAGCTCAGAACTTGGCCAAATGTGGGCATTTCAGAAGAAGGTAGACTTGAATTAATACAAAATTTTGGCTTTTAGTTTTAGTTTTAATTGAAAAGTTTCTTTTTATTTTTAGCTTGAATTAGTAATATACGCCTAGTATGTGTATTTCACACACTTATTAATTTATTATGCTTGAGGCCACTTTATCTCTACCTTTGGCAAAATTCTAAATTTATCACAGTTACTTTAATGTTTGTTACGTTAGGCCTATATAAAATTCAAGAAACCTTGTTCTCTGTACCTAGGTACACTTACTTATTTATTTTTTTACAAAGCAAAAATAAGTCCCTGTTAGAAGTTTACTTGATAATACTTGGGCTTCACCTACATAACCTAATCCTACTTTAAATGGGTATAGTTTTCCATTGCCAACTTAGATTCAGATAGGTATATAATTAGAGGTATCTTGGAAAAGAAAACAACATATCGATAAAACGGTAAAATTGTGACATCAAATGTTGCCAAATATTATACATTGCTTACAGACAACACTGCTTTAAAGAATGTACTCTTATGTAGGGTATTCCTATGCAACAATTCAATACGGTAAATAAATTTATTTATAAGTCTTATTGTTGTAGCCATCAACCAAATTATGGAGAACCTTGTTTGATTTATAAACTTATGTATTAGAACTGAACAGACCTATTGTTGTGGTCGACAGTTGTGAGAACTTATACATTGCGACTCAGAAGAACCAGGCTTCTTAAGGTGGTAGACCCCCGCAGTACAGTTTTTTTAGTGATATCTCGAGAACGGTGCATAATATCTAAAAACTGATTGTGAACAGTAATGTGGTATTGTTTGAATTATATAATGCAATTAAAAATATTCAAATATAATAATCGGTACGGTTTGTATTTCAATTATGCGTTTAATTAATTAAATGTCTAATTAAAAACTTACTTGCCCATAACATTTCAATATTTTTTGTGCAGGCTATAGTTCACACATAACCACATAACATATGTTGGCAGGGGTCTGCCGCTTTAAACACGAGCAATAATTGAGCTCATTGGCAACCCTCAAACTCTTCTGTGCTTGCTTGACCCGGGGGGGGGGGGCGTCAGTGGCAGATTAGCCTCAGGCTAGGAGATTTCTCTACTCTGCTTTCAAAACAACAAACATAACTTGATAAAATTTAGTATCTTCTATTGGCCTCATGTGTTTGTTCTAGGGATGCACACAATCAATTACAATAATGTTGGGCCATATGATAAAAATAGAATTGCATGTTTTCTGAAGGCAAAAAACTTGTAGGCCTACCCAGTAGGCCTAAAAAATTTGTTTTATCATAATATTCCCTGTGCTTTGGGCCTATGCCATTTGCAAAAAAGTTTCCCACTGAAAATCAGTTATGAGACTGAGTGGGTCGACTCTAAATATAAATTTATTTGTGTATAAATAATTAAATTTGGTGTTTACCTTTTTGAGATCGTTTTTACCGAAATCATCGTAAGATATTGTGTATCAATAATGCAGTCCTTTTTCTATTATTTATATTTTTTATTTTTTGTTGTGCATCCCTAAGTGTGTTCACAATTCAATTAGCAGTTAATAAGTTCCCTTTATGGTTTGTGAATTGCAATATCGGATGAGGAAAATGCCAGGCTGCAATAGCCAGTAGAAATCTCCTTGGCTTGGGTTCTTTTCTAGTTGAAAGCCTCCAGAATGGTTCAGTTTTTTCTTGGACTTAATAAATTTATCTTCAGAACCTTTGTGAAAACCATTGTGCTTTTATTTTAATTTAAATTTTGAGCAAGTTTTTTTTAAGCTTTTGAACCAATTCTCAGTTACTTGTTTACATTGCTCCCATTATAAAATGCAGATTAGGTAAATCAAAGTGACGTTTAATGTTCCCCCACTGAAAATCAGTTAAATATGACTGAGTGGGTAAACTTTAATTACTAAATGCTTTAAATACAAAATTATTTATTTTATTTTAATGCAATCTTGGTTTAATTTGTAAATAAGTTTTTTATAACTGAATTGGATAGACATGAAATTAATAAATGCAATTTCCAAAGCCTTGAGCATGGGTACTGTTTATTTTGCAAGCACAGAAGTACTTGAGGGTTTTCAATACTTAACAAACTTGGAGCAATGATGGCCACTTAACCCCTGGAGAAGACCTAGTGTATTTTGTTCTCATAGCTGCACTGGCCTGCATATTTAGTTAGTGATTGATGGTGTTTGCGTATTTTGCTGCTTTTTCGACACTTAACAGAATGTTCTCCCTCTCCAATGCACACTGACAGGGCTGATATGGAATCTCGCAAGAGGTTGCCATTTTCTGAATATCTTAGTTGTGATTGAACCTCTGCACGTTCAATCACAACTAATATTTGGAAAGTGGACCTTTTCGAGTTTCATCATCAGTTCTGTCTATGGTTTGGGGAGAACACTCTGATTAAGTGAAAAATTTACTTGCTAAACTTGGTAGCTTTGAAGTGCAAAAAAGACTTAGGTAGTATAAAAAGCGTTTTTTTGGTCCAGTTTTTGTATTTTTTGTGCTTTTTTTGCATAATTTGTATAAATATTTGTATAATTTTATAATATTTGTATAATAATTGTATTGTTTACTAATAAATATTATATTTTATTTATAAATTGTATTTATTATTTATTATTATTGCTTGTTGATGACCTTCAAAAAATAGACTAAGTCCATAAAGTAGGTCAACTGTTAAATGGCCTTGAAAAAAATGGCTAAGTCCATAAACTAGGTCAACTGCTAACCTTGCAAGGTTAGCAGCTGACCTAGTACATGGTTTAGCCTTGGAAAAAAAGACTAAGTCCATTAATTGGGTCATAAAGGGTTAAGGAATATTGGAAGTGAATTATATGTTGGTGGTGAGCCTATTGCTATGTGTGCACTTGTCATTTAAATGATTCCCTTCAATGGACCAGTCTAAATGAAAAGTGTGGAACTCAACACCCAAAAGGGTGTTGAGCTCCACACTTTTCATTTAAACGAGTCCATCGAAAGGAATCATTTAAATGACAAGTGCAGACATAGCAATTGGCTCACCACCAACATATAATTCATTGCTAAGAAAGTACATGGGAATTAAGTTATGGTGCTAAGTACAAAGAGTAGTAAACAACAGCATGAGTTAAAACAAAAAATATATTGAACAGGTAGTACAGTAAATGGCATTCCAAATGTAGGCTATGTCCACGGCCTTGAAAAAGAAAAGTGTTCAGGATTAGCGCATAGAACCTTTGCATGTAGCTCGTTTCAGAGGTATCTTCAGTGATGTGCAACTAGGGCTGATGTTTGGTGATCGCCAGAGTTGATGAACTGGAGAGAGCGCTGATTACAAGAGTGGCGAGATCCCAACGAGAGACTTGGGACCAAACTGCAAGATTTGGTGTGGTCCAAGAGTCTAGTAGCAAGATGTGCACATCCCAGTTTCCTGAAACATAAATCATAACAGTATTAAAAATTGCTCAGCACTCTTGGGCTTGAGGATAATATTCATACCAGTTAGATGGTATATGCAGTTTTATTAAGAGAATGAATTATCACCAATATTAACACAAAATTACTTGATATTAGTAATAATATCTCACAAAATGCTATGCAAAATCGAAAAAGGAAGTTATAGCCCATATAGTAGGTTACCTACAGGCTTACAAAATATCCGCAACACCTCGGAAATTTGTGTATTTTTGTGTTTTTCCCCGCTGTTCTTATTGCAGAATCAATTAAATTAATTCTAGCTAAAAGTCTTACTGATTGAATGGACAAAGATTAAAAATTGATTAAAATATTGCAGACTATGGATCTAACAAAACTACGCAATTGTCGATTTTAAATAGGGTACCAAATAACTAAAATGAGTCAATTTTGCTTGGTCGTTAATATTGGTTGAAGAAACATTTTGTTTATGACTTATTCAACAATGAAATATCTTGTATAACTTGATATGATAATTCAGGAAATCAGTGAGTGTACTTTTCATAATCATTACATTATCAGGTTAAGTCTTGGTGGTTTATTAACAATATACAAAACATGGTTAAAATAACAATGCACAGCATTCACCTGCTGCGCAATATTTCGGTGACATCCATCACCTTCCTCGGACGCGGGGTTACTGCGCCCTGTCGACCTCGTCGTTAACTTACGGCCCCCACATGGCGGGAAGCTCAAGACTTGGTTGACTAATGATGTTAGGGAAATAAGTCATAACTGCTGCCTCTTTCAATTTCCTCTTGAGCGTGTTATCTTCTTTAAATATTATTTTTACATCTTGCCCAATTAATGCCCGTTTTACAATCAAACAGGTGATCCTTAAGTTTACTTTCCGCTCTAGTTTTCCTTGACAATATATTTTTGTGTACATTAATACGAAAAGTCGTCTTGTCTTTTGGTTTCACCCACATAAAAAGCATCACACTCGCACGGGATAACATAAACCGAGTTTTTTGAATCTTGTATAATGTCCGGCGGTTTGAACCTGGATAATTGACTACGTAATGTGTCATATGATTTTAAAATTCGTACGTGTATCAAATGCCTTAGTGAGACGCCGAACATGTTCAGACATACCAGGGATACAGTCAATAGATATCGTAGCAGCTATGTTCTCGGTTTGTTCAATACGATTAGACTTAATAAGCGAGGACCTCACAAAGACGGGAGGATAATGGTTTGACTTAAAGGACGAGACAATGCAATCGTTTTCCTCAACCAAACTTGATTGGCTAAAACAGATAGTCAACGCCAACGCTCTAGCTGCAATCACACTAATTGTTGTCTTGCAGCTAGTGTGTTGACTGTGTGCGAGCCAATCAAGTTTGGTTGAGGAAAAGATCTTTCTCGTCCTTTACATCAAACCATTATCCTCCTGTCTTTGCGAGGTCCTCGCTAATTAAGTCTCGTACTAAACAAACCGAAAACATAGATGCTACAAGATCTATTGACTATATCCCTAGTCATTTTTGGCGTCTCACTAAAGCATTTGATGTACGTACGAATTTTAAATCACGTTGACACATTACCTAGTCAATTATCCAGGTTCAAACCGCCAGACATTATACAAGATTAAAAAAATGCGGTTTATGTTATCCCGTGTGAGTGATGCTTTTTATGTGGGTGAAACCTAAAGACCGACGACTGTTCGTATAATTAATGAACACAAAAATATATTGTCAGGGGAAACTAGAGCGGCAAGTAAACTTAAAGACCACCTGTTTGATTGTAAAACGGGCATTAATTGGTCGGAAATTAAAATAATATTTAAAGAAGATAACACGCTCAAGAGGAAATTGAAAGAGGCAGCTTAGACTTATTTCACCAACATCATTAATCAACCAAGTCTTAAGCTTCCCGTCATGTGGGGGCCGTAAGTTCACGACAAGGTCGACAGGGCGTGGAGGGGCGCCACCAGTGTGCCTGTTCAAGGGAAGCCTCAGTAACCTCGCGTCCGAGGAAGGTGAAGGATGTCACTAAAATATTACGCAGCGGGCGAGTGCTGTGCATTGTTATTTTAACCGTGTTTCGTTCAGGAAGTTAGTGTAACTGATATATTGTATTTGATAAATGTGCAATGGGGTGACATAATTTGTTTCACAACATCAAGTTGGTGGTGAAACATGCAAGGTTGAGAAACACTACTTTAGCCCACTATTCATATACCCTAGTGTGCTTAATGTTGCCTACAATCGCACACATTTGTTGTGCTGGGCTCAGATTATTAACACATATTTGCCTTTTTTAAACCAATATGTTGTCAATGATGCTATGCTAACCAAAACTATCTCCAATAGACAGACTTTGTTGTCTACTATTCACACCCACAAGTAAACATGTCTTCAAGGTTTTGGAATCAAACCCACTCCTTGTAAAGTCTGAGCTGTGTGTTAGGTAGGTCAATGTTGATTTGTTTAAGACAAGGAAGGAAGAGACATTACAAAGTCTAGGATTGTCAGTGGTAGGAATCGAACCCACTACTTGTAAGTGTGAGATGTGTTTTAGGTAGGTCATTGTTGTTATGTTTAAGACAAGGAAAAGAAAATACAAGTCTAGGATTGTCAGTGGTAGGAATCGAACCCACTACTTGTAAGTGTGAGATGTGTTTTAGGTAGGTCATTGTTGTTAAATGTTTAAGACCAGGAAAAGAAAACACAAGTCTAGGATTGTCATTGGTTCGTTGGCAATGGTATGGATTATATACCTACTAAGTCTACATACATATGTCTCAGTCTAAATAAATGAAGATACTAAAAAAGAGGCTCATTTAATTATGAAGATCACTACAAATTTAGAAATTGTTACATAAGACAAGAGTTAGTCTTTTGAGAGCAAATAAAACATAATTTGTGTGGAGGCCTAGTTGTATGTAGGCCTAGAATTTAAGGTCCTTTTATAATCTTTTTACACCACAATTCACAAGTGTTGTTAGCCTTAGAGGGTCGTTCACAATCACAAACAAAATCTTTTAAAACTAAGTTACTAATGAATTTAGCTTGCTCCAAGCTTAAGAAGCTTGCATAACAACTAACAATGGACTTCGGAGACAAGGACGGCAACACAGTTTGTGGGTATAAGGATGAAGTGTACAAATCGATCGATTGTTGGGTCATTTTCAAGTCCGACGCGAGACAGAATTGTTTTGTATTTGCCGCTGAATTAAGATCAAATTAACGTAAAGTACAGAAAAGTTAAGTTAGGCAGAAGCAAAATTTCTCCTTCCATTCCATACATGTAGGCCTACGTTGAAGAATGCAAGTTTGCCATTGAAATGAAGTGAATATGATTTATTGATCTGTGCAGACAAGTGTGGCTGCTTCAAGATGTTATGTATAATTAATAAATTTGGAATTAGGCAAAATAAAAATGAAAAATACAAAATATTGATCAAAACTTCTTAACTTCAACCTACTAGCTCTAGATCTAGTTTTAAAAAATACAAATGGACAAATGCAAGATACATATTACTACCTCATCCATAGCTTCAAGAGATAATTTTTGCATTTTTTTTTAGTGGTTCTGGTTGGAAACGAGACTAAACAAAGGCCTACAGTAGTAAAATTTATATAAATTGCATGGGACCCTTAAATACACCTGAAACTGAATAGGTAGACCTTATAAAAGTAAGCATAATCAATCAAATTTTATACTTGGAGCCTAGACTATGCATACACCTACCTAAAAGTAACAACCTCTCCTCCTCCCCCCCCCCCTCACCACCAGAACCTAGCAGCTTTTTAATTTGTGTAGACCTTTATATAGGCTTAAATAACCATTGGACATTTCAAATCATGGAGGCTTAAAGATTTCACAAATTTGACGACAACTTTTGGTCCGACTTTTTGAGACATTCAATATTGTTCACATTCTTGGGCAGATACAAGTGGCACTGTTTTAAGTTTAAACTGAAATTATCGGCTGATAATTGTGATTAATAAGGAACTATTAACCATTAACTGGAACTTTGCAATGTTGCTATGATTGCTTCTAACATGTGCTATTCTATTAATAATAGCAGTAGCACATGACCTTTTACAACAAAGCTTTAAGAGAACAAATGCTAGCGCAATAAAAGTACAATCATGGCCGGAGATCACTCCAGAAATGTGAAAATTCAAAGAATTAGTTTAATTTGGATGAGTCCAATTAAACAGATGTTGCATTAAATAAACATGAGCATTCAAGTTGTTTTAAAATTTAAACATATGTTATTTTAATATTATTTGTATTGTGTAGCCCCTACTTATGAAAAAAGGTCAAATGCAATTTTTTAAAATTCAATAAGTGGACAAAGTGACCGATAATCAAGTTAATTGAGGATGCATTACACATTGTTAACTAGAAATCAACTAATTAATATTGAAGAAATATGCATACCGTACTGCAGCTCATAAAATAATCATTTCTTTATAGTGATTCTATTTTTGGCTATTGATTATAATATCATTGTGTCAACAGTCAGACAATTAAAATTGAATCATGTTGTAATAAATAAAATCAAAGCTAATGAATGTCAGCTATATACAACAGAGCATGGGCTACCATTGTTATGTCTCCATAAACCGTTTCATGGAAGACCAAGCTAACTACAAAATTGATTATTAGAATTTGTTTTTAATATATTACCATGGTTATGGTAATTTTGCTCAATGCAATGTAATTTAATTTCACTTTAAATTACAATAAATAAATCAGTGTTCATATTATCACAACATCTCAGTGAAGCCGGCCAGAAAATAATTTGGGATTTACAACAATACAAAAATTATCGATAATGAAATCAGTAACTGAATTATCGCTGGATAATATCCAAAGATGTCTGAAAATTTGGTTTGTCTCAAAAAGTCAATACCACATTTTTTGGACAGAAATGTGAAATCTACAACTTGATGGTTGTGAAATGTCACTATTATTTTTCACACCAGACACAAACACAATAGTGGAGATGTGGTGGACAAGGTATGTGCTGGAACTTTTTTTTATCTCAGACACATTTTGGGCAAGTTTCTAAGAGAAAACGAGCAATTCGATAATATTTTCACTGCCAGTATTAATCAGGCATGAAAATGAGCTTAATTGAGAGTTAACTATGTGATGAGAAGATGCATAGGATTAGGAGATTATCATGCAGAGATCAAGATTGGAGGAGAAACCCTGAAAGTGGTGGAGAGTTTTAGCTAGGCCTACCTAGGAAGTGAATCAATGTCAAGTGAACAGAATACAAAAGGCCAGTAACTTCTAATGATGTGTATATTACATTTTATTTTTGAACACGACTATCCAATACGAACAAACTTTTACAAATGGAATAGGGCAATACTTGTTCCATGTGAGATGACACTAGCAATGTCAGACCGATCCTTACGTAAGCAGCAGAGGTGAGATTCTAGATGAGCACAGTGGGCAAGATGAGAAGCCGTGGACAGAATCAGATAATGATGATTTCTGTGGCCTAATGTATCATATTAATGCACAAAGGCTATTTGAGACGATCAGTGGTGATAGATGTTAATGAAGGACGATTACAAAAACCCATGCCTTATGCGGGATTCGAACCCACGTCCTCGTAGAGCCACATGCTTTGGACCAGCGCCCTAATCGTATGCGCGGACATTAGAGAAGCCTAGAGAAGTTGAGCGAGAAGATGAAAGGGCATATGAAACAAATGGTAGAAGAGAGGATGCCCAAGAGATTGTATGGAAGAAGTGACCCAGCCAGAAGTGGAAAATGATGATAGATTTAATGAATAATGATCAGGATGAATATTGAAAATTGTTAATGAACATTGATTGTACACTGAATGTCACTGATAATATTGATTATTGCGTGTATCCCTAAAAAAAACAATGATCGACTCAAGTAAAGTATCTACTCGCACAGCTGGAATTTAAAAAATTCGCTTCCGTCCTAATCGGGTCCTATGCTATTAGCGTTCACATGCCATTTGATAAATACTACATTAACCATTTAATCGAAGAAAAAAACAGTAATCAGAGCGCTTTAGCCTTTGTGCTAGCTTCATAGCAAGTCATCTCAATTCATCTGTATATTTTCTGCCTTCGATTTTTTCTAAAACTGGACTACAAATTGAAATAATATTGCACGTATACTTGCTCCAACAAAATAATGCAGATGCTTTGTGGTGGTGGGTGGGGGTAGAATGAATGCGCGGTAAATGGAATGTCGCCTTTGTGTATGAAAGAAAAATATCTTTTACCAACGCAAGCAAAAATTATCCGTGCTAGATCATAGATTTCCTCCGTGTGCAAGGTCCACGCTAAGCAAGCGTGAATTGAGTTGACAAAGTTTTCGTGGGAAAACAATTTCGAGCCATCTGCATTCTTTCGTTGGGACCACTATAGGCCTCTACTTGATGGAAATCTGCCAGTTAACCGCATTGAAGACTGGTGTTTTGCCACTAAGACACGACAAACCCAGCGCTAGATATCATCATCGTCTTGCCAGGCAAACTGATTTAATACCATAGAGTATATTGCCATTAACACTTTAATTCATGTTTATTCATTTGTAACAGTCTCTTGTTTGGCACTTTCCGCTGGCTTTACATATTGCTATCTATTGCACCGCAAATCCAGTGTCTGAACTGTTCCATGTGGTTCTATCTTTTAAGTTTGAAACTTTAAGGGAAAGAGTAACTTCTTAGTAGTAGAGATAGCATGAAAAAAAAAATCAAGTTTTACTATAAAAATCAGATTCCCTATAAAGAGCTTCTGTTCAAAGTAGGTAAAAAGACATTGTGGCCCATGAGGTCACATGGGAAAAGAAGAAATGTGTATGGGACTTTTCACAATGATTCATACTGGAAAGTTTGAAAGTAAACAGTAAAAAGTCTCCCCACTTGTTGGACTCTATGTTTGACAAGAGTGAAAAGTGACAGAGTTGAACGTGATTGATCCGACTGTTGCCATTGAGTATAACTTTTGGAATAAACCGAAAAGGCAGAACAATGTCTCGTTTCCTTTCCTAGCGATGTGTACAAACATGGCGGTGAAAAATAACAACAAAAATAATGTCATTAAATTTCAAACTGTCAGTGCCAAGTAGCAACAACATGGTTGTTTGATTGTTCAACAAAATTTCTACAGATATTTTTCTTCAGTGAATGAAGATGTGGAAACTGCAGTGGATGGCAATTGGTATTGCAGAAAGGACGGATCGGTGATGCGGTGATGCCACTCTTACGTTTTTTCTCTTCGCTCAAGTTTCCTCTGTGACGGCTTCAAAAAGCTCCCTCAGTTTCTTTTTACTTTACACTTGATACTTTTCAAACTTCCTAGTCTGACGCTTGCTTTACCGATTTAATATTTCCAGCCTCAATTTCATTCTCGTCTTCCTTTAAACTAGTTCGTTTCAAGAATTTCTGCTCCTCATTCTCCCTTCATGTGTTCATTTCACATAGGCATATACTGCAACAATTATATTTAATACATTCTTTACTATTTCTTTACAAACTGAAAATGTATGGTAGGTAAGCCCTACTTGCTGCCAATATTTCTTTTGGTTGAATGCCTGTTTAGACTTTATTGTTCGTTATACTTCTTCTCAATGCCCATTCAATTTATAGTAATCTTGTGGTCTAGGTAACAGAATCACCACCTGAGGCCTTTCATTGCATTATACCTTTGCTTCATTCCACTCAACTCAGCATCTTCATTTAGTAACCATTCTTTTGTGACCATGTTTTATGTTCAGGCATCTTTATAAAGGTCCATTTCCAACCAACTTAGTCACCAATATAAACTTCTAACATTAAGTACGGTAGGCCTATTTACTTAATGGAATTAGAGAGTAGTGTTTTCGATCGCAACAATCTGCCTCCAACTAGTTAATTAACGCAACTCAACTTTGTCGTAAAGCAAGCAAACTCCCAACATTGTGACAAAGTTTCACATAGCATCAGATAGGCTTTGAAAACATTGTTTTTGACATAAAGTATCTTTAGACAGCAATGTGTGACAAACAATTGATTACAATATTTGCAAGTTATCTTATTATGTGTAGGGCCTATGTAAAACTGATGCTAATTGCAAGGATAAAGGCTTGAAAGAAAATGCATTGCCCAGCAACTGGGTTTATCAGGAAAGTTCAGGCCAAAGGTTTGGGTAGGCCCTAGCCTACAAAGAATTTAATTAGTTAATACCTAAATTCTAACTACGTAGTAAGTTCTTGTTGCAGACATGGACTCAAAACATGTCAAGTTTAATCATAAGTAGGGACTAAGTTGGTTTTGACTGAGCCTTAACTCTCATAGTCTGTTACTTCCAAGACAGTTTTCTCTTGTTCTTGATCCTTGCACCAACAATTTTTCTCAAACTGTTCAATGTTCAACAATGTCTCCATATCAGTTATATGTCTAGATTAACTACTTTCTTCTTTCTTCCGTTAAGCTAGATTCTAGTACCATTGCGTTTGGGTATGTGAGCAGCATCCCTACACATACCGGTTCATATCTAGTCATAGGCTACAGATCTGTCATTCAGAGCTTAAACTTGGTGTCTCCCTTCCGTCCCACTTTGATTTGGCATCTTTGCTTTATACTTAGTTGTCTCCATTGCCATATGGATGCGTTTGTTGCAAACGTCAAATTCAATAATGTCACAGAACTAGTAGTGGTGCCCAACGATTTTTTTCTATATGTAGATTTGGGAGACATTTTTACGATTTAACTTGTTACAATATATAGTAATACCAAAATTAATATTGATATCGCAGCACTGTCACCCACGTACTAGGGCCACAAATTGTAAAAAAAAGGTCGCTTTTTTAAAAACATTTCCGAAGAAGAAAAATTTATTTTCTTACATGCTTTTTGTTTAAATGTAATATTGAATTTACTTTTTAAGTAAATTCGAAAAATAAATATATATGAATAAAAAATAAATAAATAAAAATGTGGCTCGTTGGTCTTGTGGTTAGCGTCTCTGCTCCCAATGCAGAAGGTCCAGGGTTCGATACCCGTTAAAAGTAAGAAGTTTTTTAAATTCTGATTTGGACTAATAAGTCTATTAGTTCATGTATTAGGAATATGTAAACGGTGACTTTGGAGCTGTCCAGTGTGTTGGGGAAGGAACTTTAAAAAAGAACGCGTTCTCCGTGAACGCCTTCTTTTTTTGTGAACTTTTCAGTCAACTTACTCTTTTTTTAAATGAATAAACTTGAACTTTTTAAGGTTCTTTCTGAGAACGAACTTTTCAGTTTTAGAAAGTTCATTTGAAAGTTCATTTGAAAGTTCTTTCCGTGGTCGAGCAGCCGTCGACTGCTGACTCGCCGTCGATCCCGTCAACGCTTCAAATCTATAACAAATCGTTGTTCCATCGTAGGCCTACGTTGATGCAGGTTCAGCTGATTTTGACAAGTTCATGCACGATTCACGAAGTTATAACGATGCACGCCAACTAATTCGAAAAAAATCTTGGAAGCCTAAAATGCTAAGTTATCTGCGGTAATTTTACAAGCTGGTCGACGTTGCTATATTTAATTGTTTTAATTAATTGCACTTGTGTAGGTGTAGACAGAATTGAATTTAACTAGGTTGTACGGGTTGTACCTTGTAAATACCTAGGTAGTAGGCCTACCGGTAATGGTGCAAAGTCTATGCTAATGCAATGAAGCATAATATAATGCATACATATATACATAGGGCCTACATAAGTACAAAAACAGCTATAGATTTGACGATTTTTGTTTACTACTCGAACTCGACTCGACTTGCAAAAGTAATACTCGCATACCCCTAATGTTTTTCATCGTGTTTTTCTTCATTTTACGCCAGCCTTAAAATAGTGATTTTTTTATAAAAGAACTTTTAAAAGAACTTAGTACATATTTTAGACAAACTTGAACTTTTCAAAATTTTAGGTTTTAAAAGAACTTGAACTTTTTAAAAGTTCATTATTTGAGCTGTGAACTGAACTTTTAGAAAGTTCATTTTAAACAGGAACTGACCCAACACTGGAGCTGTCCTAGCAACGAGGCACATAATAAATTTAAAGTTGTTCTGAATCGGCCTTGATGATTCTGGCGTTGATCCGCGGGTGTTCGCACTGTCCATACCACCGATTGCTATAGGCCTATTTCCTAATAAAAAATATTGATCTTTGGTTTGGTTTGGTTGGTCGGGGCCTACACTACAGGGTTGGCTTGGTCGCTTTGGTTTACTGTCCCCCACTGAAAATCAGTTATATGACTAAGTGGGTAGACTAGGCTAAATACAAATTTATTTATTTAACATCAATCTTTGGCAGAGTAAGTGCAGTAAATGAAAACAAAGACAATTTTTTAAATCAATTTACCATAGGTTAAAATTCTACCTTTGTGGCTTATTGGATAAAATGTGAACAGTGTATAAAACATTACATGAGCAAGACGTTTGAGAGATTTAAGGCTACCGCTCGGGTAAAACCCGAGTAAAACTATCCAAAGACGATTGTATGGCTGGTTATTTGGATTCAATAGATAAATTAGGAAAAATAAAATATTTGAACGGTAATTTTACGATTCAAGTACGCTAATCACAATAACTGAAATAACGGAAAAATCGCAAATTACGTATGGGTGGCCTAATGAATAGAAGCGAGGAAATCAGTAATGAGAGGTATCTACCAATACACTTCACTCACACTATGCTCGGCTCGGCAATAGGATAAGTGTTAATTAAATATAAATAAACTAGGGCGCTTCGCGAACGCTTTTTCCAGTCGCGTTGATGGATGAGCTTTTTTTGGAATATTTCTGTGCAATGATTACCTTTTTATGTGGAATCTCATTACTTTTTCTATAGTTACTTGATATTACTTGTTCATTATACACCTGTAAAAGGCTTATATTAAAACCTTTATTTCTATGAATTTTGACCAACTTTTTTTTTTTCTTTCAAGAGGCACTACATCACCATAATCTTTATGTCAATGTAAAATATGAACGTTGTAGCCTCACCCGTTTGGTCAAAATCGACCCAAATATCACAAACATATCGTATTAAAAACCGGAGAAAAAATCTTAAAAATACGATTTCTATAAGAAATATTTTTTCAAATATCTCTAAAATCATAACATATATGATTTCAGTGATTTTAAACGTTCCTATAAAGTTTCATCAATATCGGAGTAGCCGTTTGCCAAATATCACAAAAATATTGCACTAAAAATAAAAAAAAATCGTAATAGTACGATATTTATGAGAAATATTTCTTCGATTGTACCCAAAAACAATACAGCTTTAAGTTCAGAGATTTCGAAGGTCCCCTCCAATTTTCATCAAGATCGCATATGCCGTTTGCCCGGTAGAGAGCGAACAAACAGACTAAAAAACCAACAAAAACAAAACACCTGAGCTATTTTCATTCTATTTTTGCTATTTTTGTCATGGCCGATCTAATGTTCAACTAAATGTCACTTTCATAAAATATTATAGGCCTAAATTACGTAAAATTAGAACCATATTGTTTATCATGAATTACCAGAGGGTTGTTGATGGATGAAAGGACCAAAGAGAGATAAAATTTGTGGATACATGCAGTGTGGAGGAAGAATCAAAAGCCTAGCTTGCACTAGGCTTGGGCACGGCTGTGTGAATCGAACATTTACATCTAGGCGCTTGGAAATATAAACGCAACTGGCTGATAGAACACACAATCGGCGTAAGCATAGCAAACCAGCACAAGAGATTCACTTCACACACTTGGCAACAATCGAAAATTATTGAGCTTCAAAGTTATTTGAATAATTGGTAGGCCTTCTGCATTTAATAAAGCTGTCTTCTAGTAATGTCAAATTTGCTACGCACAGCCATGCCAAAATGCAATTGCAATCAACTTATAACGGATTTTACATACGAGGTTAATTTAATTTGGCATAGTAGCCCTATTTGCTGAAGGTAAAAGGCCCATTGTTTACTTTAAAATTGCTAATTATACTAATTCATCATGTGGATGCATTAGTCACCCAAATTTCACAAATTGAGTTAGGCTACAGCATTGATTTACAAACGTATCTTATCTAAGTAATTGTGGCTTCAGTATGTTAATGGAATAACTGAGGTCCAGATTGAAAAATCCAAAAACTGTAAACGTACCCAAGTAGTAGGCCTAGGATCGAGTGAATAGATAACAAGTAAATATGCCGGACTCTAGTTCGTCATTGTTTGCTCGTCGATGGTGTCAGCGCCTACAGGGTTGGCTTGGTCGGCTTGAAATTTAAAGTCCCCCTTTGAAAATCAGTTATGTGACTGAGTGGGTAGACTCTATACAAATCTATTTATTTATCTGTCAACCTAGTATGAGAGAATTACGAAATGAAGTGATACGTATGTTGGGTGCGGCGCGGGGAGAGGGCGTGCATCGCGAGTCGTCATACACAAAGACATGCGAGGGGAAAGTTCTGTTCTGCACAGCAATACACGCATGCAATGCAAGTTAACTGCACTTAGATGATGCTTTATGCACAACATCTTGTATCTCAAGCTAGGTATAGGCCTACGCGTGTTGGCGATCTTGCTAAATTATTAACAATAGAAAGTGAGACAATTTTATAAAATAAAATCCGAGGTTGTAATATCTTCACTGGAAATATGTGATAAGTGATAACATTCGGAAAACAAGCGGTTAATTTCACAATTTCAGACAACTAGCTTTTCAAATAGGGTAGGTCAATAAAATCGATAATTGATTTGGGAGACTTATTAAATATCGATCGTTTCGGGAGATAATCGTATCAATCGATACGTCAATTATAAAACTTGTGGTAGGCCTAATTCATTTCACAATCGCATTAAAAAACACTAGGCCTACAAAATGCCAAAATCTTCTACGTATTCCGTATCATTGTTAAAAATGCATAATAGGCTAACTTCCCAAAAGGACTTACGTAACATCACTGGTAAGACACATTAACGTTCCACAATGGCGCTTACCCTGAGAAAATGTGCAAAAAGTGAGAAAAACATTAGTGTCGCGTACAAGGCTAGGCCTATGCTAGCCACTGCGAGGTTCCGGTAAACCGTGGTAGGTAAACAATGTCTAAGTTAGGCTACAAAAAGAGTGATTTTCAAGTGTAGGCCTGTTGTGGTAAATATGTTTCAAAACACACCAAATCCACAAATAAATCAAAGTTAAGTTAAAAGTTAACCAATTATTAACCATTAATAGCCTTACATGTAGTGATGTAGATGTGAGCGATAAATAAATTCCTCGTTATGCCTATAGGCCTAGGGAGACAAGTCTGCATTGTCTGAGGTCCAGAGGGGGCTGGGGGGCTCTGCCCTCCCCCCTCTAATCATGGTAAAATAATAAATTGACAGTAATAACTAAAAATAATTGTCACTGTTTACCCGCCGGTTAGCCGCATGGTACGGTACTGACATTGTTCAAAATAAGTAATTAGACCCTACCTCTTTCTCGTATAGGCTTACTAGCAGTTTTAAATTTGAATACTCTGATAAAAAATAAATAACAAATAAATAAATGAATATTTCGAGTCTACCCACTCAGTCATAACTGATTTTCAGTGGGGGACAGTAAACCAAAGCGACCAATCAAACTAAAGATAAATATTTTTTTTAAATAGGAAATAGGGCCTAAAGCAATTCGTGGTAGGCCAACGGACAGTGCAAACAGCCGCGGATCAACGCCAGAATCAACTAACCAGATTCAGAACAACTTTAAATTTGTTTGTGCTTCAATCTTGTTGCTAGGAGGACTCCTAAAGCCTTAAGTCAACGTTTACCAATTCCTAAGACAAGAACTGATGAACGTAAGTCCAAATTAGAATTTAAAAACTTGTGACTTTAGCGGGAATCGAACCCTGGACCTTCTGCGTTGGAAGCAGAGACGCTAACCACAAGACCAAAGAGCCTCACTATTCACTTAGGGCCTACCTTTTTGTATTTTTTAGACAGCTGTCAGTTAGCTCTCTGAACTTAAGATAAATAAATAAATTCAAATTAAAGCTCATTCATAACCAACTTAGGCCTCTAACTTAGCAGCTAACTTAGCCTCTAACTTTAGGTTGCTGTTCATGATAGATATTTAGGCCGCTAACTTAACAGCCACTGCCTCCTAGATGTTGCTCGTGGCAGAGTGCTTTACAGCCATACCGTCGCCTCTAACTTTAGGTGGCTGTGCATGATTGATGTTTTTAAACCAATCACAACACAGATTTGCAGTGTTTACTTTTATCGCGCCAATGCTTGACATACAATAACATTCAGCATTCAGTAAGTAGGCCTAGCCTAGCTCTACTTAGGTAGCATTATAGAATTGATTGACTATAGACTGTACAGTTTATTAAACAATAATTGATGGTAAAAATAATAAACGTATTATATTAAGACAACGTGACGTAAGCCTTACATAACCTCACATGGCCTAGCCCTAGCTGGGGGCTAGGCCTAGTACCGCAATAAACGATAATAATACTGACGGTCAGTTGACATTTCTGCCCCAAACGATAGCCAAATGTTTTCTTTTATATTCTTATCTTTGTATAAAGACGAAGATTTTACATATAGCAGTGGCCTTTTCATGAATTCGTTCAATAGCTTTTCATCGAACAATAGCTGATGTTCCTTGGGATCCATTTTTGCTGTTTGTTTACGTTTTCAATCGGATATGACCGGAAATTGTCGGCTCGAGTCTCTCTCTGATTGGTTAAAAGCTTAATGTTAAGTTATCTTCTAAGTAAAACCTTGTAGTTTGCAACCATTCGGTTGCTGATAAATGTAAGTTAAAGGCTAAGTTTGGTCATGAACAGACGTGTTGTTTTCCATAAGACAAACCTTTAAGTTAGAGGCTAAGTTAGCTACTAAGTTGGTTGTGAATGGCCCTTTAGAGTCTACACACAGTCATAGGCCCTAACTCAACAATATCAATATGCTATGAATTTCGATACAATTGCACAACAATATTTCTCATGAAACCCAATTCCCCCAATTTTTGTACAATTTTGTGTTATTTTGTTGGCTACTCCAATATTGATTAAATTCTCAGGGGAAATTTGAAATCTTTCAACTTCGATATGCTACGATATTTTAGAAATGTACTGAATGTAGGGTTGGTTAGAGAGAATGGCTACTTTTTTAATGTGACTATAAAAACTTAAAAAGCGTTTGCAATGTGGCCTAGTAACTAAAACAGGAAGAGTAAGAGAAAAAAACTACCGTAGGCCCATGTCAGATGACTTAAAAATCGTTTTTATCGTTTCTGCGGAAGCTGAGAAGGTGCTGCCGCTAGTTTTCACATCTTCGTACAATTATTATGAAGAAAAATTTTCTATTATGGTAGAAATAAAAATTAATATGTAAGAAATAATTAAATAAAAGCTCCAACTGTCGAACTCCTTGCGCCTGAAAATCGCTCACATCGACTTGGACGTAAATGCAGTAATCATCAAAACCCAAAAACTCGCACACCCTTCACACACTCCTCATCGTGATAAATAGATAAGTTGTGTACCCATACGTAAAATTATGAGAATATATGTGAATAATACTTAAGTTAATAAAAAAGTCATTACATAATTCCTCCACCCCCTAGGCCTACATATAATTAGCCTATAGCTACGTAGGTGGGTCGCGAACGTTTGTTTATAAAACTAAGAAATGGGTCGTGGTTCTGAAGAGTTTGAGAAGCACTGCCTTCGTGCAAAATACTGCGTGTTTGAATCCTTGTCAAGCGTAAACATGAATAAATAAATAACTAATTTTAAAAAAAAATTATACGAGTATTCACTCATTAAAGCAGACCAAGCCAACCCTGAGCGGCAGACACCATCGACAAGCTAACAACAACCAGCGAGGAAAGCCTGGTGTGGGATAGAGAATTTACCTTTTTGTAATTGTTTATTGTACATAACACTGCTCTTTAACAATTCGAGGAAACAAGAGAATGTAGATAGCGCGCGCGTTCGTCAATATGGCCGCTCGTTCGGGTATTAGAGACACAAGCGCATACATGTAATAACTGATACCGTAATATAACGTTAAGTATAACGTATAATATAGAATAACGTATTTGAATAGTAATAACGTTGAAAACATTGTGTTTGAACGCATAATAAAAGTGGTTTTACACTTAAAATGGAAGTAAATACACTTCGTTAGTATTCGAGCCATTAAGGATTGGAGAAGAATCGCGGACATTTATTGAGGGAGAAGTAGTTTTTAATGCAAACCACATCATCTTTGTGGTTGCACAGGCAATGATGGCAAAACTATGAATGTGTGGCCTACAGTGACGTGACAGGCTGTTGGTCAGCTGTATGAATGCGTAGAGGTGTGTGGGTTTTGGTTTTATTTAATAAAACCAAAATTACACGGCCAAATGGTTAAATAAAACCATATTCTCCTATTTGCTTTAAAAACAACACAGTTAATTCTATTTTTACTTCTTTTCTTAGTCACTTTTCACTAAAAACTTGCCGATAGAAATAAGCTAAAACGAAAATAATAGGCCTACTTGCAATTTAAAAAAAAATTATTTCTTCTGATTAAATAGTGCTAGTATCTTTGGGTTAGAAACCCAAAGCTAGTATTGTGTTTCCACTTTTTTTAACTTCTGCAGGAGCAATCACTAGGTAGGCCTATATGCGAGATAAAACTGGGGTGACTTATGCACGTATCATTGCAATTTACTATGGATTTTATTTTTAAGTAATACGATTGATTATATCACTGTATTGCAATGCCAGAAATGCAAAAATACAATAAAAAACATAACACCACTTTTTACAATTTCCAAAACGAATTTAGGGGAAAAAAACATACACACCTCTATGAATGCGTAAAGGGCCTACGGTCAGTTGCACTTTCGAAAAATGCATTGACAAACTATTTCACATCGTAATAATTAAAACGCCAATTGTGTTATGTTCATGAAGTGCGATTCACTTCACATTACAATTTCCACACTTTTATTATCTTTGACGTAGAATTGCGTCCACGACGAGGCCGAATGTAATGAAATCATTTGCTGAAAAACATGACTAAATAGAACAGTAAAAAAAAAACGACCCAACGTAGATTTGAACTGACGACCTTTCGTATAAAATTCAAACGCGCTACCACTTCGCCAAAATGCACACTGATATGTGGAACTATTAGCCTATATGTTAGGTGGTATCGTCGATGACCGTACGACGAATAGTGCATAAATATTCGTAAGGCTAACCTTACCATTGATTTTACACTCAGTAATAAAAAATCACAGCCTGTAAAAGCTCCGCGCAAAGCCATTTAAATTTACATTTAAATACCAACACTTGTAGCCGCGGCGTAGGCGCATTAAAGTGTCCGTCCCAGGCCAATTATTATAACAAGTGAAGGCCTAAATCACAAATAGATGTAGGTAGGCTACCGAGTAGGACTACTGGGTCAAATATTTAGAACTGTCATAATGATTTTATATTGGCGTATTTGAATTTTATGTAGGAAATTCCTAGTTTGAAAGTGTCAGGACTCAGGACACCGGCTAGACACACCAAGTAGGTCAATCAAAAAGTTTATTTTACCACAAAAATTGTAAACGTTTTAATGTTACCCTACCTTTAAACGTTATGTGCATAATATAAAATTGCCAGAAAAATATATCGCCGGTAGTATAAGCCTATTACTCAGCAGAACAATGCTGTTCGAGACCACGAAAGTGCAGACTGCAGACACACATGTGTATAGTGATTGGTTTCGCAATTAACAGCACCCTTTTCTACTCATTCCTCATTTTGTATCATTCGGAAATAAATGAAAGTATATATTATATGTTTTCTTTGATGAGCACTGTGGCACCGAACATAAATTCTTTGTGTTAGGTCGGGATACATGTGAGAAACCCCTACCTCTTGCATGATGTTCCGCGATCAGTACCCCCGAAATAATAGTTCGCGGTTCGACCACTTGGCTGCGCTAGTGTTCCTTGTTTTCTCGAATATTTATTTGTGATATTTTGACTTTTATTCAAATATCTTTTTCAACTTGAAGGTTGCCTTTGTGAAAAATATAATGAATAAAAAAAGTCGAAATATCACAAATAAATATTGATAAAGAGCAGTGTTATGTCCCAATAAACACTTTTTTAAAGAATAAACATCTGTTCTACTACGTAGTGTTTCTTTTATCTAGGGAAATACCTATTCAGTGCAAGATGACACTACCCTATACAAGACCAAATTCATACTGGTCCTCACTTGTGCAGCAGAATTTAGTTAGTGTTGTTTTAGGGCACTCAACAGTTGAGTTATCAGTGCCCATTTGTGCAGCAGAAGCCTGGGCTATAGATAGGCCATAAGGAGATATGGAGAAAAGCCAGATACCTACAGGTGACAAAGGTGAGATTCTCGAGGATGATAATTTAAGTTTATTGACATCTTTATTAAATATTAACTAGGAAAACGCTAAAGTCCCGTCGCGTTGTTGAGCGAGCACCGGTACGTGCAACACGACCCGGGTACGACATTCCCATAATGTTACATACCAATAAGTCTTTAAGGTCTTGACCGATTTAGCTGAAAATTTGTAAAATAGGAAAGAATGTTGTCCTTATTGACCCTGCAAAATTTCATAACGATCGAACGTTTTTATATTATTTTTTTATTTTATTTTTTATTTTTATAACCAATGATCGGATTTTGTTCAAAAACTATACAGCAACCCGCATAGGAGGTATGTACATGTGTGCCAAATTTCAGGTCGATCTGAGAACCGGTGCGACCTGTACCGAAGAAGTAACAGAAAAAAAAAGAAAAAAAACAGACACATTCGAGCCATAAGAGTCAAGTGGAGACGCTCGCTCAATTAATTCAATATCGCTATTCGAGATGATGAGTGGAGAATGGTGATCGATGAGGGTGAAGGACATCACAAAAGAAGAAAACAAAAAATATTCCTTGCGCGGGATTCGAACCCATGTCTTCCTAGTGGCATACGCTTCAGACTAGCGAGCCAATCATCGAACGAGTAACCGCGGACATCGAGATTGCCGGGGGGCAGTGGGCAAGACAAAAAGGAATATAGGCCTAGTTCTAATCTGAAATGCTAGGTGTAGAAAAATTAGGTGACAAGATGGAAGGAAGGACACAGTTTCAGACACATGAAACAAATGTCAGATAGAAGGAGACATCGAGAGGCAAGAGGGGAGAGATGGGAGGATGCTTAAGAGGTACAAATGTGGGAGGATAGAAAGAAGAGAGAAAATGATGCAAACCCCAAGCTAACCTTGCAAGAAGTGGGAAATGGTGATAAGATATTGATTAGGGCCCCGTAAAATTGGCATTAAATCACAAATGGCCATTCAAATTAAATTTACGTCTGTTTTAATAGAATTGATACGTATGAACAACTTATTTTCTTTAAAGTATTTGCCAGAATGCCTCAAATTAGGGGAGAAACTGCATTTTTTAACTAAAAATAGCAAAAATAAAAATGGTCAATCTCAATAGGCCTAACAATAACATTCCCAACCTATGAAAAGTTTCACAATGAACTTAAACTCTAAACCCAATTTGTCTATAGGGCCTACTTAGGCCTAGCATTCAAACTTTTAACTTATCACAGGGCTCTAAAGGTGATGGTACCTGTAACCTAGGTAGCTATAGGTAGTAAAGTAAGAATGATTTAAATTAAATAAATAAATACCGGTAAATAAATAAATTCGTGTTTAGAGTCGACCCACTCAGTTATTATAACTGATTTTCAGTGGCAGACAGTAAACCAAAATACTGTTATAAGATGAAATAGGCTAAGTAATGAAATGACTTGCTAGGGAACCTCTTTTAGGTAGAGTGAAGAGGATGGTGAACAAGGTACAGTGAGCATTAAGAGCTAGACTAACATGTTCTCTGTTCCTACCTTGAGTAGTGCAGCAGGACTAGAATCGGTTGGAACCTCGCTTGCTTGGCTGGTGCACGTGGCTTGAGAAGTGGTGCAGGTGGCTCGAGACGCGATGCAGGTTGGGGTGGCCGCACGTCATCTGCTTGGGAGATCACACTTTTGACTTCTGAAAACAAATAAAGAAAAGCAGTGAGTTGAGTGTCAACCGGTCCTTCCTCCTTCATCTATTACCACTTGGCTTAGGACTAATAGTAGCCTACTTGCATGTTGAAGTTACAACCGACCACGACTGCATGGGCACAAAACCATGATTTCCAAAATGACTACCGTATACATTATACAATAAGTTTTGGAGTAAGAACACAATGAAAAGTCGCTTGAGAAAACGAAAACTAACTTTCACATTTAG
Source organism: Sweltsa coloradensis (assembly GCA_024449915.1). NCBI lineage: Eukaryota > Metazoa > Arthropoda > Insecta > Plecoptera > Chloroperlidae > Sweltsa > Sweltsa coloradensis. The sequence goes on along the minus strand of JAMZAV010000108.1, from coordinate 62,086 downwards.
ACCTATATAGGCCTACCGTCCATGCATAGCATCTTTATCATAGCATTTTTGTGGATCATTTTATCAAAAAGTGTACGACTTGGGATGGCTGATATTTTTACCAAGTTAGGCCTCTGCCTACCCAAGATTAGGACATGTATATTTTGAGCGTCTTATATCTTTATCTCAAGTGCTTCGATTGACTTAAAATTGAGCTTTTTCCGGCACGCTGAGAATACGCCTACCTGCAAATCTTGTCACATGGTCACGTTGAGGTAAAAAGCAAGGTAGGCCCCTATTAAAATAGATTACACATCCTACTTTCAAAATATTCCTACACGCCTTGTTGGCCTACCAATGTTTAAATAAGGAAGTGGCTATTTAACCGTAGCTACGGGAAAATTACGATTCTCAATTCGTCCGTAGCATGAACGAAGATCAGCGGAAATAATCGAAGGTATCCGAATCGTCCGCGGGATACCACGTAACTAGGCCAATAGCTTGAAATATCACAGTGCATTGTGGCAGAGTGGTAGCGCGTCCGAATTCTATGCGAGAGGTCGGCGGTTCAAATTTTTGTTTGGTCGTTTTTTTTTTACCATTCTATTTGGGTCCATGTTTTTTCTGCAAATGATTTCACTACATTCGGCCCCGTCGCAAACACAATTCTAGATGATAAAAGCGTTTAAAAAGTGCTGCGTCGCGCTAGCCTAGTTCTAGGATACAATCGATAAGAGCGCACCCGAAATTAGAGTTAGATTTAAAATAGCAACGTTAAAGGTTTGGTAAGTAGAGTATTTTTATTAAAAAACGAGTTAAGATTTAAAATAGCAATGTTAAAGGTTTGAAATAAAAATAAAAATAAATTTATTTAGAGTCTGCCCACTCAGTTATATAACTGATTTTCGTTTGGTAAGTAAAGTATTTTATTGAAAAGGTTGGTAGGCCTACTAAGTAAATGTCATAATAAACATGGCGCGCCGGCAACAGTGAAATGGTAGGCCTACCTAGTGTTTGTGTTCAATCTTTATTAATTATAACATAATTCGTATATTTTCAGAGTGGTTATTATTGAATTAACGTAATTTACTTCCCGTTCCTACGGTTAAATTAGCAGGCCTAATTTTTCCGCACCCACAGTTCGAGTACCTTCGGTGATTTCCGCCGATGTTCGTTCATGCTACGGACGAATTGAGAAACGTAATTTTCCCGTAGCTACGGTCGAATAGCCTCAGCGGTTTAATAATTGCTTTACAATAGGGTTGCCATTTGATATGATTTGGAACATCGATTTGCAATTGATTATTGATTGATAAATCAGTAGGTAATTTTTACTTCGAGCGATAATCGAATCAAAATTAGCCTATTCTTCCTCACATACGAGGCGCACCGCAGACCTTTTGCAAATGTAGGCGAGGCCTATCCTTTTGTTCCTTCGGTATTCCCAGCAGCTCAAAACAGGATTTTAACTCATAAACACAATATGCAAGTTGCCTACACTGCAGGGGCAATGCATTGCACTTGGGATCTCGCACGCGTTCTATAGGTCTCCGTCTACCTCGCAGGTGTACAAATTTCACGGAATTAAGCGATTGTCTCGACTGCAGATTTGGTAGAAGAAAAAATTGAACAGGAGAGCTATATTCGTTTATCGATAATATCGGGAACACTAACTCAATTGTCGGTTGTTTCGGGAAAAATATTGATTATCAAAACTAACGGCATCGCTCACTTTAAAGGCCGATGCACAATTGCCCGGTAACGAGAACGAGAACGACAACGAGAACGGGAAGAAAGTTAAATCACACGTTAACTTACGACACGATGCACAATAAAGCTTCCCCTTGCCGGTCGATCCCGGCAACGACAACGGGAACATCACCAAGTTTTAACTTTCCGTAACGTTCCCGTCCAGTCCCTTACCGGAACCAATCAGAATCAAGATGTCCACGGCCTGACACTATTTTATCAGCTGATTGATGGTTTATACGCGAGTAATATGCGAAATAAATTAAATAAACATGAGCGGAATAACAAAATAACAAAATATAATTAACACACTTATTATTTGATTTGTTCCCGTCGGCTTGCTTCACGGGCTGTTGTGCATCGAAGCTCTTAACGTTAGCGTCTTCCCGTTCTCGTTCCCGGGCAATTGTGCATCGGCCTTAAGGCCGATGCACAATTGCCCGGTAACGACAACGAGAACGACAACGAGAACGGGAAGAAAGTTGAATCACACGTTAACTTACGACACGATGCACAAAAAGCTTCCCGTTGCCGGTCGTTCCCGTATCCCGGCAACGACAACGGGAACATCACCAAGTTTTAACTTTCCGTAACGTTCCCGTTTTGTACGTTACCGGAACCAATCGGAATCAAGATGTGCACGTCCTAAAACTATTTTATCAACTGATTGATGGTTTATACGCGAGTAATATGCGAAATAAAATGAATAAACATGAGCGGAATAACAAAACAACAAAATATAATTAACACACTTATTATTTGATTTGCTCCCGTCGGCTTGCTTGACTGGCTATTGTGCATCGAAGCCCTTAACGTTAGCGTCGTTCTCGTTCCCGTTCTCGTTACCGGGCAATTGTGCATCGGCCTTAAACCCTAGGCTACTTGCACTAAAAAGAAAAACCATGTGCCTAAGCCTAGGCTAGGGTAGGGCTACCCCAAATCCCAAAACCGTGCAGACTTTTGCTTTGAATTTGATAGGACCTAGGCCTAGGCTAGCCCCTAGGCCTAGCCAGGTCGCAATTCTACTTAGGCCCTTGAGCCAGGCCAAGCCTCCTAGGCTAGGCTTTGAGCATGGGCCTAAAGCCTAGTCTAGCCAAGAAGTAGGCTATGCCCAAGGCCCTAGGCCTAGGCTCCCTAGGCCCTACGCATAAACCCAAAGGCTAGGGCCTACCTAGCCCGGCCCCCAAAGCCTAGCCCTAGCCCAGGACCCCCTAAGAAACCTACTTGTCCTGCTCTCCTGCATAGCCTACTTCCTAGGTAGGCTACCATAAGAAGGTTAGAGCTTGCAGTATCTGGGCTACGATAAGGGCTCTACGAGTACTAGGCCGTAGCCCAGGCTTAGGGGCTATTTAGGATGTAAACCATAGATATTGAACCCCTTGTAGGTAGGCCTACAATAGGGGTTTATGATGTAAACAAAGTAGGCTAGGGCCCGAGGCGCCTGACGCCACCTAGATCTGCCGCCTAGGGTCTAGCGCAGTCTACCACACACGTAAAAGACGCTACTTTTACGGTAGCTAACAGCGGCAAGTTTAAATCTCATTTAAGATTTTGCAAGCCTACAAGCAGGCGTATACAACTAGATGTTGGAGCTAGTGCCTACAACTGCGAGAGAGTTTCAATCAAGGATACTTTAATACACTCGTTGCAATTATTATGCACAAAACATCCAACATAATGAATTTTGGTTAATTTATATCTACAAAATACCGATGAATGAACCCATGTCACCTCATACAGCCTACGCTCATACAGTAGGCAGTAACCTAAAACATGCACAATTGTAATTTCTGTCATCGTTAAGCTTGGTTTTCAGGATTGAATATCACTTGTGTCGATGGTAACAAAAATCCATATCTAAAGAGAACGCATGCCAATGAACGCGACACGGAGCGTCAATGAGTCAGCCCTTCACATACGTGTATCACATGCACTCGCTTTACCTTAACCTAATTTATTATTAGTTGGGACTGCTAGCTGTTGATTGTAGGCCTACTTACATAATATGCACCAATGCTAATCGAAATGACTGCGTGAAAGCCAAGGAATGAGTCTCAATCATTAGGAAATAATAATGTAGTGACGATGAGAGGTGCGATTGTCGCAGATGAAGGACAAATTACATTGCAAATAACATGCTTTATGCAGGAATCGAACCCACGCCACATCATTTGCAATAAAACGTGGTTAAAATATTCACAACCTACTAGAGATGTACGTAAGCCTACTTCAAATTCAATACAACTTTTTTGTTTGATACGTTCCACGAGGGACAGAAGCAATGGATTGGAATATGAAATATTTTAATATTAATGATATAAATTATTTGTAAATGAATATTGTCCCTGCATTCAAGAAAACAAAGCGAATAAGTAATGCAATAAACACAATGATGGTAAAGATATTGTTTGGGCACACTGAATAATGGAAAGCATGGCTAGGTCTTACCTGTAGTGAAACACATGTTGTCCGGATGAATTCTAGCAGCGACAGAGACCGAGTTCTGCATAGGGCTTCAAGATATCAAACCAGTATTGTGACGTTTGCTCTCCGTACGGGGTCGAACAACTGCGGCAATTATTGAGTCAAAAGAAAATACTTTTCATTTTACATTAATTTATAAGCTTGGGAAAGGAAAGGGACAGCGTTTTGTAAAATCTCGTGCAATTCATAAACTGTTCAATTTTAATATTCAAAAGCGAGCGATTAAAAAGTATGAGACATTATTTTGATTCAGTTGTTATTTTGTAAACGTCATGACGTCATGACATTCATGACGTACCAGCTCAACCGAGGCCGTCACTATACTCACTTGTACGTTAGCGACGGCCTCGGCTCAACTTGTAATTTCGCGATATAAAATAGATCCAAAAATGTGTAAATTTTTCACTAAATAATTTACAATATTTTCATTTTAGGTAGAATAAACTAAATCACTAAAAATACTTGTCCCAAAATCGAACCTAGATTATTCAGTTCTTCAGGTAGCACTGAGTGTAGTAGTCGGACTCTGATTCGTGAGGACCGCGGTTCTTATCCCACCACCAGCAATACCGAATGAAAGTGTTTCGAGAGAGGGTACTGAGATTGAGTCCATTAAAAAAGTCCTCGAACATTACCATCCATTGGTCTTGTAGTTAGCGTCCAGGGTTCGATTCCCGCTATTGGCAGAAGTTTTTTAACTACTGATTTGTATTTGAGTCCATCAAATCTTGTCTTATGATTGACGGTGATTTTGGAACCGTCCTATCAACGAGGGACATAATAAATTGTAAGATTGTTCCGAAGCCTTGTTGATTCTGCTACTGTCCGCGGGTCGAATCGTGTCCATCTTGATTGATCGGTGTTAACAACTTAAATATGCCGGTCATTGTTCGTTCGTCGATGGTGTCGGTGCCTACAGGGTTGGCTTGGTCGGCTTTAAATTTAATGTCCCTCACTAATATTCAGTTCTAATACTGAGTGTGTAGACTCGAAATACTAATGTATTTATTATTTATTAATAATTTTTATTTAATAACTTATTTATTCACCTGAAGAGGGTAAGACCCATAAATTTGATATGTGGGCCAGTTTCCATTACTAGACTTTACGACTGACCCATCTTAAGAATGTGAATGTTTTAGCTTGTTGATTATTACCTAGATAACCTGTGGCTTGTCTGCCAGTTCAAGTCATTGTGGCATTTGTTTGTTGTAGTGCAGTAAATAAATAAATAAATAAATAAATACATAAATTGTATTTAGAGTCTACCCACTCAGTTATATAACTGATCTTGATTGATCGGGGTTAACAACTTAAATATGCCGGTCTTAGTTGGTCATTGTTCGTATTGTACGTATCGCAGGTTCCGATATCAAATTGGATCTGACTATTTTAATTTTTTATAAGATAGATGGCAAGATCAATACAGGTAGATGTGGAGGAGAGAGGAGAGGAGTGGGTAGTGGTTGAAGAGAGAGAAAAATGGTGGGAGGACAGGAAAAAGTGGAGAGAGCTGGTGTTACGACACGAGAATGAGGAAGAAGATGAGGTGCCGAGCTTGGCAGGCCGGTGCTGATTCGGTGTTGCACAAGATAAATGGTGGAAACACTCCCTTACCCAACTAAATGTTGTTGAAACACAGTGCAGTGATATTGTTGTTTATAGGAATCCAAAGGCCTGGGTGCAAGTCTGCTCGATGGGCTCCTATGCCCCCCACTTGCCGTGGAGTGTGGCCCCTCAATCTCTCAGGGCCCGGGTGTGATCGAACACCTTGCACCCCCTATTCCCACGCCCCTGAACTAAGATAATAACAATATAGGCCTATTGTAGAAATTATCATCATGTTGATAAACTATATTATTTTACCCATGTTTTGGTAATGGTAATGCTTTATTCTCTTTGACTATAGTTAATAGGTATAACTCTTTTATGGAGAGAAAGAGAACAGTATAGATAAATAATAATAACACTAGTAATAATATGATATAAAATAGTTATGTAAGTTGTAGGTAGAAAATAAACATAATGTAAATTCCCATGATAAAGGGAAATTAATTTCTAGCTTTTAACTTTTAACATGATAAATAATTGATAAATGGGTATTTCTATCTACATGACATTACATTTTATGAGGAGAGGTATTCATGGAGCGAGTACAAAGTTTTGGAAATAAGAAATGATTTCATGTTAGACTTAATTATGTTATAAATTTAATAGTGTACTACTAGATAATGTCAGTGATCTCAGCCTGCATAGTCCAGTCCAGGGTTCGTCTCAAGATAAGTTGATAATAATAACATACTTTGATACGCTCTACGCCACATTATCATCAGTGTCAGGATGGCCGAGCGGTCTAAGGCGCCAGACTCAAGGTCACCTTGCCTACCCAGTAGGTCCGAGGCATTCTGGTCCTCTCTGAGGGCGTGGGTTCGAATCCCACTTCTGACAACTTTTTTGTCTGCCAATATTTAGTCGTAATGTTGTAACGTTGGTTTTTTTTAGCCAATGTACTCCATCGCAAATATCGTACAGAGTTTTTTTTTGCCACAATGCACAAATTGGTGGAATTTTAAAGTTGAGTAAGAAGCCATTATATTTTTTGTATGTATTAATAATTAGCGGTTATTGAACTCTATTTTTCGAACACTACAGATAGTTCCCATGGTAATATTAGCCTTGCGAATAAGATAAATTAAACATATTTTAATGCAATGAAAGGAGTATTTATACACACACTAGATCACTCCCTGAAACTAATGGCGAGCTCTGGGTCGTCGTCGGGAAACTTTCCCCTTCCCTTTGACTACCTCCCCGATGGTGACGACAATGACAACACGGACGGACGATGACACAGACGAAGACGACCACGACGTAGGGGAACCCCTACCCTTCTGACCAGCACAGGCCTGTCCACTCCGCGTCCCTCCGCGTCTCCCTTTATGTTCCATCCCTTGGAAATCCACCCAAATATGACAATATCGTGAAAAATAATTATAATTATTTATTAATTTTCAATATCTTTTACAAAACTAAGTAAGCATTGTGACGGTGGTAGTTAAAATAAAAGTTTATTTTTTTTTTGCTAATTTCTCGTAGAAAATCTGCCCCGAGTGCCAATGTTTTAAAACTAGGAATTTATGAATTTACAGAATTGTAAAGGGAATGCAAGGCTCTTTCTGAGTCTATTTCTCATTTTCATTAATCGGAAAACACTCCCGTAGGTGTAATTGATTTTTTAGAGTGCCCGATTGCCGGTCGAGCGGCAATCGGGAGACCGGGGTTCGATACCCCGCTGGGATGAATTTTTTAATTTCTGAATTGATTTCTAAAAAATCTCTTTTTGAGGACTCAATCCATTACATTCGCACCACGACTGATGAAAACCTAAAAACAAACAATACTTTCAGTCAGGATTGCCGGTGGCGGGATTCAGTAATATATGGTAGTATAGAGAAGTTGTAAGTAAATAAATAAATAAAATAAATTCGTATTTAGAGTCTACCCACTCAGTCACATAACTGCATCAAATTCCAACTCGCAACCTTCTCGTGGTTTGGCCCATGATTAGGGGAGTTCTTCTCCCTGAAACTAATGGCGAGCTCTGGGTCGTCGTCGGGGAACTTTCTCCTTCCCTTTGACTACCTCCCCGAGGGCGACGATAATGACAACACGGACGGATGATGACACAGACGGAGACGACCAAGACGTGGGGGAACTCCTGCCCCCATATGCTTGTGGCTGGTTCTGACCAGCACAGGCCTCTCCACCCCTTGTCCCCCCGCGTCATCCCTTACGTCCCTCCCTTCGTCTCGATTAGCCAAGTTGCATAAATATGAGACGTTAAGCAATATTCAATCAATCAATCAATCAAACTGATTTTCAGTGGGGGACAGAGAACGTTATAATTATGTTCTAAAACGTGTAGTCGTTTCAATGAATGTCTTATCCAACAAACTTCTAAAGTTTTTTGTTGGCTCGCGGTGGCTCATTCGTTACGCGTGGGACTTTGATTGGGAAGATCACAGATTCGATACCCGCCATGTATGGTATAATGAGGAAATCATTACGAAAAAGTGTTTTTCTTGTGTTGGTGTCATTGACGTGTCGTACGATGCAATTTGCTGCTTAATTTCTGACACATTTCAAACTGGAAATCAGTAATGCTTTGGATGCATTGCAGATATTGAAAAACCGTCAATTTATTGCATATTTAATGAGGATTGTTCACACTATACAAGGTTTTAAAACAAACAACAGGTGCCGACAACTTTACAGGTGCAAAATTGAATTCTGGCCACCGAGAAAAAAATATTTTTTTGATAATATACACTGAACTGAATATATTTACTATTCATATATCTTCATACTTTATACACATCTTCCCGTTTAATAATTGAGGTAATAATATAATAACAAGATACTGACACTGAAATAACACGACATGGTATGTACAACGTCAAATATAAATAAAGAGTTTAACACCTGAGTTATTTAATAAATATTAACACACAAATGTAACACGTGAAGAAAGGTAGTGGTCACAAATACTAATATAGATTATAAAAAAGCAGAGCTGTACAATGATAAAAATTACTCGATGTACATGTATCTTAATTGCTTTCAAAATTAAACAAATAACAATCCAACGACATACAAGAAAGTCAGTGACTACAATAAACTTTGCAGGTTTCAAAATCGTGTTCGATAAACCGTTTAAGGGCAATTTCTTAGTATAATAATTAATGATTTATAATGGTGGTACGAAATACTTTCATAAGTGTATGCACACGGGGTTATGTCTAATTTTGCAACAATACGATTACGTAGGTAGCCGCCGTTCCTGCAACGCCCAACAGCAACGTCATGTCCAGGGGGAATAACCCATGGGCAGTGAATACAAGCTTGTTATTGGCAAGTTGTTGCGCGAAGCTGTTCAACTCGCTGATTACATCATTGTCTAGGTTATCAAGCAAGATGTAATCTTGGACTAACAACGAGGTCCTGTTAGCCTCGTCGGCTGTCACGTGACACACATACGCGATACAGACCAGATCGAAGACAGCGAAGAGAAACCACACTATGTTTAATATTAGAAAAACTATTCTTATTTTTTCGAGTTCATTTGTGGAATCACTACAAGAAAATCGAACTATTTCGTAAAGATGCGCTGTGAAAGATGCTAGCAAGAAACTGATTTGTGTGAGTAATTGAAATCCATGATGAGAATTTACAAGTGTTGCTACATTGTACAGTTGGTTGTGTAATTGTCTTACTGTGCGAATGCTAGACACAGACATTTGGATACGTTTGAATGAATTCACTTGTTTTAGGTCATTAAAATCAGAAATATCCACACTCGGTATTGATATATTATTTTCCGTGCGCGGTTTACAAGATGTATTAGGCCAAATCCTCTCGCCAGGAATATAATGGAAACCTTGACCTGGTTTTCTTGATACATCAAGACTGCTTTGTAACTGTTTATTCAGATCAACATACCTTGATCTCAACGATTTAACCACGTTTAAAAACTGATACAAAGTAATTTCACTATTTAATAATAAAATATATTTTATGATGACCCATTGGAAATAACCATTATTAGTAAGTTGCACTAGATACATTTCGTAAGCAAATATTGCACTATATCGCATTAACATTGTTAAAGTCATCATTATTATATCGTAATATTCTCGTTTATAAATTCTCTCGTCTCGGGATAGATATTTGTCGATTTGAATAAATTGTGCAATAATGTTCATCAAATATAGTTTATAATTGAATGATGCTATCACCAAAGACAACAAAGACGATATTCCATTCAATGCTGGCATTACCACCCTCGGAATTATATACGTGCTCATGTTAGCATATTTAGTATGTTTTGATGTATAAAAGTGAAACAATACAAAAGCCTTGTAATACAATAATATGTTGAAACATATTGTGTACAAAACTGCTGATTTAACTGTTACAAATTCTGAATTAAAAGTTAACATACCAAATAATCTGGACATTACCAGAAGGGGGTTAAAAGTTGAGACTACAGAATATTCTGACCTTGAAATTATTTGAGGAATCATTACAGTCTCTGAGCATTAGAGTTATCACAATTAACAAATATGTTATATAATCAGATTCATTACTATGAGAAAAAAATGTAATAACAATAACTGATTGATAATAATATTTAAATCTACGTATTGTTAAATATTTATATACTTCTCATTTGGTATCGCTTACATCATCTAGTAAATAACTAATTTCATCTATATTTGTAAAACTTTAACACAGTACACTTCGATTTACAGGAGTGTTTTCTTTTAGAAACGTCCAGCAAAAAGTGGTGGAAACAATATATTCAATCAAGGTATGACCATATTATGCATATCAAAAAAATGTATATTTACATTTCACTTTCTATACTATACATATAAACAAGTAGTACATTTGTACACTTGGCAAACATCGGATTTTAATAATTGTTATCCAGTGATAACGACATTTTTAAAGAGGCATTTATCATTTGAATAAGTTCCCTTTCAGTTTAAAAAAAACATGAAATATAATTAAAATGACTGAACTACTTATGCCAACAACACTTGAACACCATAATTTTGTACTGGATACCTCGATGGTTATACAAAGGTCTATACTTAATGGTTACACCGAGTATTTTAAGAAATAACTAAATGTGGTACTGGTATGTCCAAGGAATCGATGGAAATGTCCACACATCAAACTACCCTACATATTATTAGGTACTTTGAGAATGTGAAAAAGGAGAGAAAAAATTTAGTTAATAGCTCTTTACATAATTCTTACATTAACCTCTAATATGGACAACATATGAAAACAAATTACTAAATAGGTCCTTCCAATTGGTGTACACTTCTAAAAAACAAACAAAAATTTTGCTTTGAGTATAATGTGCAAAGAATCGAAACCAGTTGTTTGTTACAAAAGAATGAACATTAATGTGTAAAATATTGACTAACCATTTAATTGAATGAGTTTTTGAGTGATGTGATGTAGTAAGCATAACGGAATACTGAATAATTATTATACTGTCTGGCCTTACATGATAAATGAGGCGGTGTCAAGTGGGATATAGAAATAATACAATACATTTTTTTATATCGATGTATGACACTTAAGATTATTAATGTGTGTACTAACGTTCAGAAAAGTTATATCACCGTACATAATTGAATCTCTGCGCTTGAGCAGTTTGTGTTCGTCCTTGAGGAAACTATTGTATTCAACATAATAAAACAAACAATTGTTTTTTCCTTGCCTTCAACTGGAGTGACGTTAATGCCCAAATTTCATGTTTTAAGATACAAGGTTTGGGAGAGCTCTGTGTGCGTTGTTTGGAAAACATTACTCTTAATATGAATAATTATAGAGGCAAATACATTATATGGAGCGTAACAACACCGAGTTAAAAGATAATAATATATGAACGTGTACTTGCCACAACAATTAAAAATGTTTATAAAATGTTTCCAAAAGTGCATTGTGTGTGTTTAGTCTTGCTTTATATTTATTTGTTCGTTATTGCTTCCAACTGGCAGTGTACTTTATTGACAAATCATTCTTGTTCTTATTCACATTGTTGACTTTGTTTCCAACCTTTGCAGGCCTATGGCCTCTAGTAATTTCTCTCTTAATAAATATTTCTATTTATATTCTTTAAAGTGTTTAGAAGTTTATTTATTATGTATCATAACTAGCAACAGCAACATCTACGGTGCCTATGATATGACAGTCTTACCAGAGACACGTTATGGTCATTCGTGCATTGTGTGTGTATTATATGGATATACTTTAAATTGTTTGTTCATGGATTTACAAGATACATTTAGTACATGGTTTCATTACTAAAAGTCTTCGATGTTACTGTTTGGAATATGGGGAAAAACATCCAGAAATAATAATTATATATTAAATAGAATACTACAAATACGACCAATATGTAGTCTCTTTCCAAAACCACGATGTATGTAATTTCAAAAACTCTAGAACATACAACTTAATTTAACTTAGACCTTACAATAGATCAGAGTTTACATTTCATTTTAAAGTAACAATTACATACAATTTGATTAGACAACATATTTAGCTATACATTATTTTACCAATGAATGTTATAAAGACATCCAGGAAATAATTTTATAATTTGTGGTGTACACGTTGTGAATATGCAACTAATTCGCAATAAAATCAACTTACTAAAACCAAATATTAAAAAGATAATCAATGCACTCAATCTATAGTGTGCATAAGTGGACAACACTAGTGTCCACTAATGCACTCAATCTATTGTGTGCATTAGTGGACAACACTAGTGTCATTTCACGTAAAAGTTTCTACATATATTATGTAAATTGTGCCTAGTTCGATGTCCGGTTCTCAAACAGGATGCATTTATTTCTTATTGTGTAATTTTAAATGCCAATGAACTCTGACATAAACGTACGTTAAATACTGTGGTTGAGGTTTTATTCAAGAGCATTGCATTAGTGATAAACACTATATTTACTTTAAAAAAAACATCACTCAACAGGCTACACTGGAAGCATTAACTCAAAGCTTGGAAACGGTCAATGACTATCATTTCGGCCATCAATCATTTAACAGTATTAAAATGTGTTCAAATCACAAATAAAACTCAGCCAATCGATTAAAGAAAGATGTATAATACATGTATAAATCTTAAAACTCAAGTAGGTAAATTTTTCAATTTGTGCACAATAAAGTACAGCGAATTGATTCAATATAAACTTCACAAAGTTTTTATGAAGCTTCCTTTTAGTTTATTAATTTTGAGGAAGTATGATTATGTAAGTAGCCGCCGTTCCCGCAACGCCCAACAGCAACGTCAGGTCCAGGGGGAATAACCCATGGGCAGTGAACACAAGCTTGTTATTGGCAAGTTGTTGCGCGAAGCTGTTCAACTCGCTGATTACATCATTGTCTAGGTTATCAAGCAAGATGTAATCTTGGACTAACAACGAGGTCCTGTAAGCCTCGTCGGCTGTCACGTGACACACATACGCAATACAGATCAACTCGACTGTAGTAAACAGAAGATTTATGGTGTTACAAATGGCGAACCATGTCTGGGTTTCAAAATCATTCATTGTGGTACCTCGAAGAAATCGGAGAATTTCATGAACATGAAATACAATAGATACCAGCAGGAGAGCGGTTTGAATCAGCATCGCAAGTCCGTAAAGGGAATTGATATCCCTTGAGACATGATGCAGTTGATGTACACTTTGTGTATGACACGAATTCTACACGCAATCATTTTTGGCTTCGTTTTGAGTTCATTACATTTTTATCATCATATAATATACCATTCCAAAATAATAACATAGGAATATATTTTCGAACACGGGGTTCCAGAAACGTCTTCGACTTGAGAATTGCTCTGTTGTGAGGTCAACGTCTTGTCGTCCTAGCTTTGTTGCAAACTTGAAACAAGTTTTGAACCGTTTGTTTAGCACAATATATATCGAGATTGTAGACAATTTACCATGTTCAAAAATTGAAATTCAGTAATCTTACAGTTTAACAATACAATGCATTTTATTACAACATAACATGTCCTAACATATCCCCTTTTACACATAAAATATAATTAATAAATAAAAAACAATACGTAGATCAAACCTATTATCAACAGATGCATAACCACCTTCTTATACTGTATCTTATAAAAACTAAAATCTAACAACATTGACTTGTCAATACTAAATAATGCATGAACAATTTTCTTAAATAAGTACCTTGCATTAACGAAAGCAATAATTACACAAAAAAAGGAAGAGACTCCAGAAACTGCTGGCAACAATACTCTTGAGATCATATATGATTGAATTTGAGAAGAAAGTGTATGTTGTGTAACAAATATTCACAAAAACGCGAAAAATGTCAAGAATAGCGTCATGTTAAGAAATATTGTGTATACAACTGCTGATTTAATGGTTACAAAATCAAAGTTAAATGTATTTAGTCCAGAGATTCTGGACAGAATATGAAGTGGTTTAGATATAGATACAAGATCATTCTGAGGAATTAAAGGCACAAACAAAACCATTCTTGTTTGCAAGGATAAAGATATATATTCGTTTTTTTTGTTATTTTATCTAACAGTACTAAAAGACAGTAAAAATGTATGAATGTCTTAAAAAAACTTCTCAGAACCTATTCGTACAATATGCATAAGAACTCTAAATTAAACATTTCTTAATCTGAACTACGTCTCTATCTATAGTTGTGTATAATCAAAAACAAGATATTAATAATATCGTTAATACATTCTTGTTCAAACTTTACCAAACTGATCTAAGGTGTTACCAAGTCTTCAAAATAATGTGATGTCCTTGTATGATGGTTTTAGTGAGAAAACACACAGATTACAAAAAAAATGTTTGAATTAGCTATTTAAATGGAGCATGTCATAACAGCAAAATATCCAGCTTACTTATTAGCGAATACTATTTTAATGTACCCTACCAAATCCAAAAAGTACTTCAACATCTACACACTCTGGAAGTTACTTGCAAACTAGTTACTTGATATAGTTGGGCGTCAAGTGATGATATCAATACGTAAAACCATTTAGGTAATGGATGATAAGATATTGTATGTTATTTGGTCATGTTACATATGAAAAACACATAAGTTTTGAAATAAACATATCATACGTATATGTAGCAATGAAATTGCAAACTGATATAAAAGACTAAGAATATTAAAAGATGCTTTTAATGTAATTACATATTTTGTTATGCACGTGCTAATATTGCTGATGCTATCCATGGAAGTTATTAAAATATAACGTGTTGTTACTGTATTACCAGGAAATTCATGGCCACAGACTGCATATATCCTAGATATTGACAAATTATTTTGCTGTGTGCAATATGAAGGTAATAAGATACCCATTTCAAAAAACAAAAACAATTCCATGTGAATTGAAAGTTCAAGTTGAAGAATGCATGATAGCAAAAACAAAGGGGAAAAAAATATTATTGTATTTTTTAACAATATAGCACAAACTTTTAGTACAGATCTAAATTGTATTTAATATAATAGGCTCATGTTCTTAAGACGGTTCTCAAATCACTATTTTCATTATTATAAAAAGGATAACATATCAAATTGGTTTATACATGACTGTAAACATTAAATTCCAAAAGACTTGGATGCAACATGAAAATTGTTTCCATAGACTCCAGTGTAACATCAATAGCGTACATCATCAACAACAAGTAAATCAAGGGGTCTAGTTGAATCTACTATACTCAGCCCTTAATTTACTTCTAGTCGAGGATGTTGATGATATAATCGTCAATGCGTTCGTGTCCCAAACATTGTTTAAAACCTAGTTACGTTAACATGAAAACGACAAAATCACCATACTTATGTATTACTAGGAGAAAAATTAAGTACTATACCTAATATTGTAGCTATTTAATAATCGAAAAAAAAGTGGAAAAAGTAATTAATTGTACTAATTATAGTGAAAATTTCAATAACAGAAAACTACGAGATAAAATAGCAATACAACTTTTGAATGCTTTAATAACATCATGATAAATTATATAGTTGCTATAGTCGTTGTCACGGTACTCGCGACGGGTACCTGGTTTTGAACTAAAATAATAACGTAAGTAGCCACCGTTCCCGCAACGCCCAACAGCAACGTCATGTCCAGGGGGAATAACCCATGGGCAGTGAACACAAGCTTGTTATTGGCAAGTTGTTGCGCGAAGCTGTTCAACTCGCTGATTACATCATTGTCTAGGTTATCAAGCAAGATGTAATCCTGGACTAACAACGAGGTCCTGTTTGCCTCGTCGGCTGTCACGTGACACACATACGCGATACAGACCAACTCAAAGGTGATATAAAACAACCAAACGACACTTACATAAATGTATATGGTAAAACTCACATCATTTCCTCCTAGACTGGAACTGCCACGAACAACTGTAAGAATCGCGAATAGGTAAATTATGAACGAAGACAGGAGGAATGTAAGCTGCAATAGAAGTTGAAAGCCATAATGAGAATTGACAAGCCTAGCAACATGATGAAGCTCATTGTGGATTTGTCGTAGGGGACGAATCGTAGACGCAAATGTTTCGCGGTGACTATCTACGTGAATTACCCTCCTAGGACTTGGTCGTGTCCTCGACCTTGCGAACAATGAAATTTCTTTCAAGCTGTTTGGAATGGAGATAACGGAAACTGCGGGTCTTTTCCAAGAGTCGAAACAACTCTTTAACTGATTGTTCACTTCAGCATAGCTTGTGTTTAAATAGAACACCAAGTTTATGAATTGGTAAAATACGATCTCGGCTACTAACTGTAAAATATATTTTGAAACGGTGAATTCAGAAAAATTATCAACAAATGATATGATAAACATTTCGTATGTAAAAATTGTTACATAAAATAGTGATATAATACCTATTTCAATTGTTAAGAACCAGCTAACTTTCTTATACCATTTGTCATCTTTCAACAAAGTTTTGTCAATATTCACTAATTTCATAGAAATATCTCTTAAATCAAGTCTAAGATTTAAAAGAGCCAGTGTTGAACAGCTAATGGATGTGGAAACAGACAGAACAGCCATCATTATCCTTGGAACTGTGTAAATATTATTGTGCCTGAGCGAATTCCAATTCATCAGTGTAATAAATTGTCTAATGAATAACACAACAAATAGAATATTAAGAGATAAAGTGAACAATTTAGATGATATAGAAGATGCGAAGTTTAAGTTAAAAGGAGCCAAGCCAAAGAGTCGTGAAATTGTGTACATCGGTCTAATAGCCAACATAAACGAATTCTTTGACATAGAATTTATTTGCTCCATTTTTGTTTTTTATGGTGTGTATCAAGACATTTTTTTCTCCCTGTTTTAGGTAAATTTCTAGCTATCCCATTACCCAAAAACCCATTTTTTAATTTTCGTTTTTGACAGTGTTAGCTTAACTAGTTACGTACTTATCATAATTATATCATTATATTAAGTGTTTATTTTTATTTTATTGACCTAGTTATTGTTTTAAATTGTCAAACTATTGAATGCTTACTTAAGTTTGTATTTAGTTCTGTTTTTGTGATGTTTGTATGTTTTATATGTTTATTAAATCTGTATTAAAACCATCAATGAAAAAATGGCAAAAAAAAGGCAAACGAATAAATAAACAAATAAATAAATGTGTTTTATAGTAATGTTGTCAAATTAAGAGACACCAGTCACCTGTGAATCTATGTTCACATGTTAATGTTGATAACCTCAACTACAACACACAGCGCAAAACATTATACGTGAAACACACCCCATTGTCTGCTTCCATCAGTTACTTTGTTTGGTTCTAACAGTCGCAATGTTTCCACGTGTTGTTTCGCACGATGTTCGGCTGCAAGTGCCGCTCAATAGTGACCATTAGACTAACGAGAAAATATCTAAGGTTCAAATAATCGATCGTGTATACTAATTCACTTAGCAGATGTATGTTCAAAAACACTTACGTTAATAAAACAACATATAATAACTACATTTATTTGATTAATTATTAATAAAAAGTTTGTTGCTCTATACAATAAATTAATATAACACAAATGAAATATTGCTAACTACAACTTGTCTTTTAAGATATCTGTTCATACCATCGTAATGATACATGTATATTTTCGTCAAGAAGATTGACCGAAAACGAATAATAATTATAATAAAAAATTAAAAAAACAGTTTGGACAGAGATCGATATAGAGCTTCACAGCGCCCCAGAATAAAGAAAACATTCTGCATAAAAACTTGGATTGTCCAAACTCCAAGGCTCCTTTTCTTTAGACCTGCATATTATTATTTTAATATGGATAACATAAAATTGGTTTATACATGATTTATACATCTAAATTACAAAGACTTTGGATGTACTTCAGCTTTCACAATCACAAAATAAGATTGGTTAGTGTGAGGATGGCCCTTTTCAGTGGTTACATGAATATTCAGCGCATCACCTCATTGGGACAAAAAAATGTAATGTAAGGGGTTTCTTTGGTAACAAGGATAAAAAAGTTTTGGTAAAATGCCGTAATTTACTGCTAGTGAAGGGTGTATTTTGGATAATTAATCGTCAAACTCCGTCGCTATTAACTAAATACCTATGCTTAATATACTGTAAAAAGGTTTTAGTAGCACTTAATTATTTTAAAAATAGTAAAATATAATAAATTGTAATATAATTGTAGAAGGCTTCCTTTCCAGTATCGGAAACACATGTGAAAAAACGAGCCAACAAAAGAATTTTAAATGCTTTGAACTACATCTTGATAAATTAAATTGTTGCCAAGGTCGTTGTCACGGTACTCGGGACGGGAACCTGGTTTTGAACTAAAATTATAACGTAAGTAGCAGTCGTACCAACGATGCCTAGGAGTAATGTTAAGTCAATTGGGAATAGTCCATACGCAGTGAATACAAGCTTGTTATTGGCAAGTTGTTGCGCGAAGCTGTTCAACTCGCTGATTACATCATTGTCTAGGTTATCAAGCAAGATGTAATCTTGGACTAACAACGAGGTCCTGTTAGCCTCGTCGGCTGTCACGTGACACACATACGCGATCAAAACCAGTTCAAAGGTGCTGTAAAACAACCAAAGAACATTTACATATACGTATATAGTAAAAGTATCATCATTATCTCCTGAAGTGGAACTGCCACGAACAACTGTAAGAATCGCGAATAGGTAAATTATGAACGAAGACAGGAGGAATGTAAGCTGCAATAGAAGTTGAAAGCCATAATGAGAATTGACAAGCCTAGCAACATGATGAAGCTCATTGTGGATTTGTCGTAGGGGACGAATCGTAGACGCAAGAGTTTCGCGGTGACTATCTACGTGAATTACCCTCCTAGGACTTGGTCGTGTCCTCGACCTTGCGAACAATGAAGTTTCTTTCAAGCTGCTTGGAATGGAGGTTATGGAGAATGCAGTTTTTTTCCAAGAGTCGAAACAACTCTTTAACTGATCGTTTACTTCAGCATAGCTTGTTTTTAAATACAACACCAAGTTTATGAATTGGTAAAATACGACCTCGGCTACTAACGTTAAAATATATTTTGAAATGGTGAATTCAAAAAACATAGCAATAAATGATATGATATACATCTCGTATGTAAAAATTATTGCATAAAATAGTAAAATAATACCGATTTCAATTGTTAAGAACTTACTTACTTTCGTATACCACTTGCCATCTTTAATCAAACGTTTGTCAATATTCACTAATTTGATAGAAAAATTTCTTAAATCAAGTCTAAGGTTTAAAAGAGCCAGTGTTGAACAGCTAATGGAAGTTGAAACAGACAGAACTGCCATCATTGTCCTTGGAACTGTGTAAATATTATTGTGCCTGAGCGAATTCCAATTCATCAGTGTAATAACTTGTCTAATGAATAACACAACAAATAGAAAATTAAGAGATATAGTGAACAATATAGATGATTTAGAAGATGTGAAGTCTAAGTTAAACGGAGCCAAGCCAAAAAGTCGTGAAATTGTGTACATTGGCCTTATAGCCAGCATAAACGAATTCTTTGACATTGAATATATTTTGTCCATTTTCGTATTTTATTGTGTGTATCGAGAAATTTTTTTCTCCATGATTGGTGTGAATTTCTTGCTATAAGATTGCTCAGCGTTTCTGTTCGAATTCAGATTGTAAAAAAAATCATCTATTTAAACATTTCGAAAATTTCTGAGAAACATAATTTTTTAATGTTGTGGTGGAACGAATATCTATACACACTTGTACAATTTAACGTAAATTTCCGTTTTTGACAATCTATCGGTTTGGTTTTTCGCGCATTTTAATATAAAATCTCTTTAGAGCAAGTCTAAACTATTGTTTTTAGACCTACTAATAATTGTGTTAACTGTAATTTGTATGTAGTGCTGTTTTTTACTGTCCTATTTGTCCTTATTTTTTCAAATATGAATTAGAAACCCCAAAGTGAAATGGCAGCCATGCTGTATTTGTGTGTTAAACCAATAAATAAACAAACAAACAAAAATACATACTGTGTGCTTTTTAGCTATTTTGTCAAATTTAAAGACACCAGTGACCTGTAGATATACTTTGTGTTCACATTTTAACCGCAACACAGCGCAAAACAACATACTTGAAACTTATCCCATTATTTGCTTATACCAGTTACTTTGTTTGGTTCTAATAGTAGCAATGTTTTCACTTGTTGTCCCGACAGTTTCGTGCAACGTTCGTCTGCAACTGGCGCTCAATAGTGACTATTAGACACGAGAATATGACTAGTGCTCAAATAATCGATTGTGTAAACTAATTTACTAAGAAGACGAATGCTAAAAAGACTTACGTATAGATCAAACACATAATTTTATAAATATGTTTATTTAATTTATTAATAAAAAAGGGTGTTATCATCTAAATTTATCTAACACAAATGAAATATTTGCTAACTATAGCTTGTCTTTTTAGATGTCTGTTCATACTTTCGTTATAATACATGTATATTTTCGTTAAGAAGATGGACTGAGACTGAATAATAAATATGAAAAATAACGAAACCTCTTTGGGCGTTTGATTGAGCTTCACAACATTTCAGAATAAAACAAAAAGCAATCTTCATAAAAACTTGGCTTGTCCCAACTCATTTAACAGACTAACGGATGTTTTCGAATACCACCAAATGGAAAATAACGATTATTGTTGTTCTTGGTTTCAATTTTATGTAAATCGTCAGTGCAAAAGTCTGAATAGTTGCGCGTCCTCCTTTGTAAATCAGTTTTTATAACTGAATAGGATAGACGTTAAATAAATAAATAAATAAATAAATAACACTTAACTATAGACAATCAAATAGAAAGTGTCCTCTAATTGAAGGTCTAGATTCTAGAACGCAGCGACTTTGAAGACAAACTGACAAATCTTGTGAAACACTATCAAGTAAGTTTATAAGAAATCTACAATCTGGTATCTAGACCCAGACCAAGAACTAAAAGAAGAATAAGAATATCATTTAGATACGTTCTATAGGAGCGATGTTCAGAGTTTACATAGTGAAAAATTAGAAGGTAAATAAATGTTAGTTTTCTATTTTCAAAAGTTCGGTAGACTGAGACAAAATCAACCGGGTTAAAATCCTCAAATACAGTTTTTACTTTGCTTAAGGTAACAGTTTAGTGGCATAACAATACAAAACAATAGTACAGATTTATTTCCATGGTTCAGTGTCATACATAATATTATATGAAACATGACAATTTGCTTTGACCCTTGTTATACATAGATATGTGGAAAGAGTAGACTTAACGAGATTATTTTAAAACAAAAATAACACTATTGTATTAAATTGTAAATAAAAACTAAATAACAAACAGTGTGTAATAAGTGCATCATTTTTATGTACATTAAAAGTTTCTTACGAGATTTTTGTTTCAATTCCATACGGAACGTGACCGTCTTCCAATTGCCAGTAAAATCAGACGGCAATTTATTGGATGAGCGTAGCGAGCGAAGCGAAGATTCCATTTCACTACACTGGAGAAAAAAATCCGGAATGTTTTTTTTTTTTTTTTCTTTCTTTCTTTCTTTCTGTATTTTTGTCTGTTTGTTAACACGATTCCGGCTAAACCGATACTCCGATTGCGATGAAATTTTATGGAGACCTTCGAAATCTCTGAACTTAGAACTGCCACGTTTTTGAGCGCAATCGGAAAATTATTTCTCATGAAAATCGCCATTTTACGAATTTTTTCAATTTTTAAAATATTTCTTCGACTTATAACACCTACATGCTTCATTCGATTTTAATGATTTTTTCACAAAACCTTTATTTTATGAATTAAGATATTCGTGTGAAATTTGAGCGCAATCGAAAAATTATTTCTCATGAAAATCTAAATTTTACATGTTTTTTCTTTTTTTAAACAAGTCTTTGACTTATAACACCTACATGCTTTATCCTATTGTAATGAATTTTTCACAGAACCTTAATTTTATGAATTAATATATTCTTGTAAAATTTGAGCGCAATCGAATAATTATTTCTTATGAAAATCGCAATTTTACGATTTTTTTCCTTTTTTAAAATTACGATTCATAAAAAAAAATTAAAAAATAAAGTCACTTTTTCATTTAATTTAATTTAATTTAAAAAAAATATTCGACTTTGTAATAATTTTGTCACAGAACAACAGAAAATCCTCATAACACATGGCAGCTCAATGCACCAATTACGCTCATCCAACAACGCGGCGGGACTTAAGCGTTTTCCTAGTTTAAGATGTATTATCAGTATAAATGTACATTTAGTTATGTAGTGTTTGGTTTGTCGTATACTGCAGTGTGTTAATTTTGGCCTTGTGCACGTGTGACTTCGGATTTGGATATTTTAAACTGGTATTTTTCAGACAGATAAATTATTTGCTAAAAGGTCAACATGTTCTGTAAAGACTTGTGGGCACAAAAACACGTGTTCTAAAATAACCACAAAACAGTTGTTTTGGAGAAATAACATCATAAAAAGTCTTTTGAGAAGATCAAGACTATTATTGAAAACATTTCGCGTCCATGCAAACTCCCAATATTGCGGGGTTTTTTAAAGCATTTTAGTGGGTTGTTTTGTTTAAAAAAAAGTATAGTAGCTGGATGGTTGATATTTTTAACCATAACTAACACTTAACCGTGACAAGGGCATGTGTTATTTTGAAAGGTGTATCTCTAATATCTTGCGTACATTGATTTTTTGCGTTTTCCTGTACGCTCAGAGTATATGTACCGAAAAATACAAAAAATCATACACACAAGACAAACATTTCAAAATATCACATGTTATGGTCACGGGTAAGTGTAAATTATGGTCAAAATATCAACTTTTATACTTTTTGAGATAAAACGATCCACAGAAATGCTTCAACAAGGCCCCATTTTTGGGAGTACGCATAAACGAAAAAAAAATAGTTTTGGTTTTCTCAAAAGACTATTTACGATGTTATTCCTCAAAATCTACTGTTTTATGGTTGTTTTAGAAAACATATTTTCGTGCCCAAACATCCTTAAATTAAAGAATTTACTGCAATAAGGCATTTGCTTATTTTTCTGGTATCACGGTATTGATTTAGCCTTGACAGTTTTGAAAATCATAATGAGATCACAGATTACAATCTTCTTGATCAAATCACAAACACCTATTCTAACTGTCATGTCCACACGTAATGATTATTTGAAATAATGATTAAATTGGAAGCCAAAATAACTATACACACTATATTTATAGTATTTTATATTTTGTAACTGTCTTATAACATGTAGTAAAAAATAAGTGCATTACCTTCGCTTTGATATTAATGATATTTTTCACTTTCCGTTAATTTTGTAGCACGGCAATAAATAGCACGTGCATTTTAAAATATACATACAGCACATGCATTAGGATGTTTCTTCAGTTCACATTGATTGTAACGATTACAGAATGAACCGCCATAACATGGAATTTCGTTAATAAACATAGTCCATACACATTATGTAAAAACATTATTCATTGAACGCAAAACACAATTATCTAATTAAGCCAACATTTGAAAGTGGTACAAACTTCACTTTTAAATCTTCAGCCATTACGAGTTCTAAGATTTTATTCGTTTTCGAAATTTTTAGAACACTATGCATTATCATCAGTGATTTTCGATGTGCAAAATTAATTGAAGGCAAAATACTAAGATGCTTTCTTGAACAGAACTATGACATTTACTTGCATTCTCAACGGCCACTATCAGATCTAGAAAAGGTTAACATAATTTTTACATACATTCAAGTAAGCACTCAATGCACTCAAAATTATGATCAAGACGAATCCATCATCGATTATCTATTTACCAAAACAAGGAATCATCGATTTTCTATTTATCTAAGCAATTGTATATGCCGTCCGCGGTAGCAGTAGCACACATGATTAGGGCGCTGGTCCAAAGCATATGGCTCGCTAGGACGTGGGTTCGAATCCTGCATAAAGAATCTTTTTGTAATCGTCCTTCATCATATCACTACTCATCGTCTCAATAGCAAGTGCATTACTATAACATAAAATATCATCGAAACGAGGTATAACCAGTAATCAAAATCGTTCCACTTTTATCAATATTAATGCACAGAAGCATTTTAAGACCCTGGACTAAACAGTGGCATTTGTCGTTTCGTTGGTAGTTGCGATAGGATCTGGTTTTGAACTAAAATTATAACATAGGTAGCAGTTGTCCCAACGATGCCGAGCAGTAATGTCAAGTCGATTGGAAATAATCCATATGCAGAGAATACAAGCTTGTTATTGGCAAGTTGTTGCGCGAAGCTGTTCAACTCGCTGATTACATCATTGTCTAGGTTATCAAGCAAGATGTAATCTTGGACTAACAACGAGGTCCTGTTAGCCTCGTCGGCTGTCACGTGACACACATACGCGATCAAAATCAGTTCATATGTACTATAAAACAAATAAACAATCTTTGTATAAACGTGTGAGGTTAAATCTTCTTCTGTGCTGCCACTAAGTACTGTAAAAATAGCAAATGTGAGTATTATGAACGAAGTCAGCAAAAATGTTATCTGCAATAGAATTTGAAAGCCATAATGGGAATTGACTAGTGTAGAAACATTATGGAGTTCATAATGGACTTGTCGTAGGGAGCGAATCGTAGTCGCAAGAGTTTCTCGCCGACCTTCAACCTGGATTATCCCTCTTTGACTAGGCCGTGTCTTCGACCTAGAAGACATTGATGTCTCTTTCAAGGAATCAGAAATTGAGGTTACAAAAACTTCAGTTTTTTTCCAACAGTTGAAAGAATTCTTTAGCTGATTGTTAACAGCGGAATAGCTTGTTTTTAAATAGAATACCAAGTTTACAAATTGATAAAATACAATCTCGGTAGGCAACCGCGTATTATATTTTGTTACTGTAAGTTCACGAACAAATGTATCCTCAAATGCTAAGACATACATTTCATATGTAAAAACACATGCGTAAAATAGAAAAATTATACATATTTCGATTATTAAAGACCATCGTACTTTCTTATACCAATTGTCATCTTTCATGATACGTTTGTCAATATTAACTATTTTAAAACATATATGTTTAAAATCACGTCTAAGGCTTAGAATAGCTATAGCAGAACAGCAGAGAGAGGATAACACAGATAAAATCCCCATCATTATTCTTGGAATTGCGTAGAGGCTATTTCTTACGATCGAACTCCAATACATCATGATACTAATATGCCTGATGTATAAGACAACAAATACAATATTTATAAATATAGTGTATAATATAGAAGATATTGAAGATGCGAAGTCTGAAGTAAAAGGAGCCAAGCCAAAGAGTCGTGAAATTGTGTATAATGGCCTTGTAGCCCACATAAACGAAATCTTTGACTTTGAAGCTGTAGCCTCCATTTTTGGTATGTGTTTTTAACGTCAAAACATATTTTTATCCCTCTGTTTAGTGTCAACTTACTGCCCTCTTAGATTGCAAATTGGGGCTTTTAAAAAATAGCACCTTATAGTTTGTAGGCCTACTATTGGTAAATATTAACACATCAAACTAATCACGTTATTAATTTGGATTTTAAAAGTTTTTCTTTGCTGATATGCAACGAAGAATAGAACATACTAATTTAACAGAATGTAAAAATTTCCATTTCCTATTCATGTAGGACCACTAAGTTTTAGACGATATTTCGGTTTAATAAACCATGCAATAACAATTTTTGCTCATTAGAAACGTTGTACATTTTACAGATACGTCATGACTTGAATACCCAGTTTTTGTTAACATTTTATCTTTAGTGCTACACACAATACAAAACACCATACGTGAAACATATACAATGATTAACTGACAACTTCGTAGGCTTCTAATAATCGTAAAGTCTCCACGCGTTGTGTCGTAGAAGGTTAGACTTCAACTCACACAACTTCACACAAAGTAGCCACTTTTACAACGAGGAAATGTTTATTGTTCAGAAAATCGATAGTGAAATCTAATTTACTTAAGAGACGTCTTTGCAAAATAAACATCACTCGTGTGCATTGAATTAAAGTAATTTCACTTTGCAAATATTTTATATACGTATGTTTTTAATAGCGTGATGCATTGAAAAACAGTTCATACTTCACCTTGTAAATGTTGAAACAATATTTCCTTAATAGAATGTGTCTCGGTTTTGAGATAATAAATGTTAATAGTTAAGCCACACAGCGTAAAACACTAAACATACATTGAAAATATCCACTTATTTGGCTGTTTAAAAAACAATATTAATCGCAATATTAATCTTTTGTAAAACATGCGGGCATCAACTTGCGCTCAATAACTTATAGACTATTAGTCACCATGTTTCTAGCAAAAAATCCTGTGTTAAATCATCGATATTAAGGCTAAACATTTCACATTATAAATTATTTAGGTGGACGAAGCTAATTGTTTGACAAATGTTTTCAATTGCTTAAAACTAGTGATTTTATTACAAACATGAATTCTTATTACTATATACTTAATAGTCTTTGCTCACTAGTTGATAAGATTATAATATTCCTATATATAGTCTCGTTTAAAATACATAAAATCACACTGATATAAGATGCAAATGCCTGTAATATTAATGTGCACTTTGTGAGTATTACAAGATCGTATCAGATTTTACTTTAAATTAAATGTAAAAATTCTCTCATTGTTACCGATTGTTGCTAAACATTTTGCTTTACATTGAATTAAACAGTTGCTATAGTCGTTACCTGGGCAGTTGCGATAGGGCTCTGATTTTGAACTAGAATTATTACATAAGTAGCGGTTGTCCCAACGATGCCAAGTAATAATGTCAAGTCAATTGGGAATAACCCAAAAGCAGTGAATACAAGCTTGTTATTAGCAATTTGTTGCGCGAAGCTGTTCAACTCGCTGATTACATCATTGTCTAGGTTATCAAGCAAGATGTAATCTTGGACTAACAACGAGGCCCTGTTAGACTCGTCTGTTGCCAAGTAACACACATACGCGATCAAAACCAGTTGGAAGGTGCTGTAAAACAACCAAACAACACTTACATATATGTAGGCGTTGAAATCTTTATCATCTCCTCCTGGACTGCCACGTACTACTGTAAGAATCGCAAAGAGATGAATTATGAACGAAGACAGCAAGAATGTTATCTGCAATAGAAGTTGAAAGCCATAATGGGAATTTACTAGCCTAGCGACGTGATGTAACTCATTATGGATTTGTCGTAGGGAGCGAATCGTAGACGCAAGAGTTTCGCTGCGACCAACAACCTGGATTATCCCTCTAGGACTTGGCCCCGTCTTCGACTTAGAGGACAAAGTGGTACCTTTCCAGGAACCTGAAATGGAGGTTACATAAACCACCGGTTCTCTCCAAGAGTCGAAACAATTCTTTAACTGAATGTTAATGGCAACATACCTTGTTCTTAAATAGAATACCAAGTTTACAAATTGGTAAAACACTATTTCGGCAACTAACAGCAAAATATATTTAGCAAATGTGAATTCTTCAAAATTTATACCCCTGAACGATACGACATACATCTCGTAGGTAAAAATACTTACGTAATAAAGTGACATGATACTTATTGCACTAATAACGAACATACGTACTTTCTTATACCACTTGTCATCTTTCATAATACGTTTATCAATATTCACTATTTTGAAAGAAATATCTCTGAAATCACGTCGAAGGTTAAAAAGAGCAAGTGCGGAACAGCAGATGGAAGTTGAAACAGATAGAACCGCCATCATTATCCTTGGAATTGCGTAGAGCTGATCATGTCTGAACGAATTCCAAAACATCAGCGTAATGATTTGCCTGATGAATAATACAACAAATACAATATTAAGAGATACTGTGTACACCATAGATGCATTAGAAAATGTGAAATCTAAGGTAAACGGAGCCAAGCCGAATATTCGTGAGATGGTGTACATTGGCCTTATAGCCCACATAAAGGATATCTTTGACATTGCAACTGTAGGCTCCATTTTTTGTATATTATTGTATGGTATGTGATGTTAACATCAAACTATTTTTTCCGTCTGTTATTGTCAGTTGACTTTTGTCAAAGATTTAAACTAAAGCTGTAAAAATTAAAACCTTATAGTTTGTAAATATGCACTAAAAAGTCCACAATGAATTAATTATTAGACAGTAATAGGAATACAAAAATACAATTAATGTTCTGTTCAGACTTAAGATTAGTTTATAAATTATAGCAACACAGCTATTTAAGCTGTCTAAACATTTGCACGTTTTACAGGGAAGTAATTTTGTAGCGATGCGATGCACGAAAAACACTCAAATTAAAACTTTTGTAATATAACATAAAACTCAATCTGTCATGTTCATGGTTTTCCGTTTTTATGATGTCTAACTTTTATTGCACCCGTACACTAATTAGATCTTTTTAGTATCCGTTATGTTGTCAAATATAAAGACACCCAATGACCTGAGTATCTAGTTTGCGGTCACATTTAATGCCGACAATAACACACAACGTATAACATCACGTGAAACATAGTTCCTAATGATTGATGTAACTTTGCTTGGCTCTTATAGAATATAGACTCAAAAAGTTTCCACGTGTTTCGATTAACGTTCGGCTTCAACTGGCGCTCAATACGGACTTTTAGTCGCCACATTTCCAAAGAATAATGTGTCTTTTGTGTTCAAAAGTCGATTGTGTAAACTAATTCACTTACACACTTATGTGGAAAACACTTAATTTAAACACTATCTATTTGATAAATTAAAGAGTTTTATCCCCAAAGACTAATGTGTTTTAGTAAAAATATGAACTCTGCTAACTACCACTTCGTTAAGAAGAGTATACAAATACCAATTGAGAATGCGAGTAATAATAACATTTCTGACAATGCTTTGAAATAAAATGTAATCAATAAATGAAATTGGAATTAGTAACGATTGTTCAAGATATATTATATTAATTCTAAGGGGGCAATATGATTCTGGTTAAGATGCTCTAACGGTTAAAAATTAAAAACTACTTTTTAGTCAGTGAAAACTCGTTTTTGGTACGAAAGTTGGTGATCAAAGGATATGTTTAAACTTTGACTTTGAGTATTGTTAAAAATATGTTAGGAATGTAGTTTTGTGTATCCAAATATTTATATATAATTTATATTTCTGAAATTGCATCATTTGGGCGCATGTACTGTGGGAGAGTCCTTAAAAATATTAATATAAAAACCAATCAAATTATTCATTAATTTTATTTCATTTTACTTAATATACATAATATACAAATGTAATATATTATCAAAAAAACTGATTTCTTATTATGATTGTAATATAAATATTTGTGCCACACGTCTAGGTTTAGAGAACACAGTGAATAAAAGACAAACTGAGACAATTATCTTGTTTTAAACTTCAAGAATCTAAAAACGGCAATGTAGTTATTAGAACCAAGATACTTTCTAAGTGTTTTTCAAGTTGTGAGAGATTAAATTGTTAGGCAAATGTCTTCTTTCCTCTCAACAGATAAGTGAACAGAGACAAAACGCCTACGTTGATCAGGCTTACACACCATAAAATTTAGGATTTGTCTTCTTCTTAGCTAACAGTACAGTGTCACTTGTATAACGTTATAGATTGTGCCTCGTCGACTACACAAAAACATTCAAATACTAACAAACGTACTGTCAAATTGTCCCAATTATTTTATTATAAAGATTATTAACCATGAAAAGCTTGCATTCCTATTCGTTCATTAGGTAACATTTTTTTTTTTTTAAATTAACTATATTATAATTAATTAAAATTAACTAGTACTATTTGACCTGAGATGAAGTACTGTGATGGGAAACACGAAGTCTTTTTTAATTAAAAAAAAAATCGTGAAATCTCCGTAATTTGCGCGCAGATAAGGGTAAGGTATTTGGTAAATCCTAAAATAAACGGTTTGATGGGAATTTTCATAAATTGAAATCCATGTTTTGGATTTCCCCATTTTTTTTTTTACGTTTTGGACTTATGTCTTGCAATGGATCTTGAAGGCTCATTGTTTGCAACCAAGAGTAGATAACAATAGAAAAGTACTTTTTTTCATTAATGCAAAATTCGATAACGACATTACCAACCGACCAACAGAAATCATCGACACCTGAGTGCGCGCATTTTAGTTGGATCAAGCTCAGCGCGCCCCTCTTTTAGCATTCGAGCATTTCATCAACATCGAATTAATCAGTTTTTACGGTCGTTGCTACGGAAGTTGAGGTAGGGCTTTGGTTTTGAACTAAAATTATAACGTAAGTAGCGGTTGTTCCAACAATGCCAAGCAGTAATGTTAAGTCAATTGGGAATAACCCATGGGCAGTGAACACAAGCTTGTTATTGGCAAGTTGTTGCGCGAAGCTGTTCAACTCGCTGATTACATCATTGTCTAGGTTATCAAGCAAGGTGTAATCTTGGACTAACAACGAGGTCCTGTTAGCCTCGTCGGCTGTCACGTGACACACATACGCGATCAAAACCAGTTGAAAGGTGCAATAAATAAACCAAACAACTTTTATATTTACGTGTAAGTTTAAATCTTCTTCTGACCGGTTACAAACTACTGTAAGAATAGCAAATACGTTAATTATGAACGAAGACAGCAAAAATGTTATCTGCATTAAAATTTGAAAGCCATAATGGGAATTAACAAGTCCAGCGACCGAATGAAGTTCATTATGGACTTGTCTTATGGAGCGAATCGTAGACGCAAGAGTTCCGCGACCACCAATAACTTGGATTACCCCTCTAAGACTTGGCCGTCTCTTCGACTTAGAGGACATATAAGTTTCTTTCAGATTCACGTAACCAGATAATGAGGAAACATAAACCGAAGGTTCTTTCCAAGAAACAAAACAATTCTTAAACTGATTGTTAACTGTAGCATAGCTTGTTTTTAAATAAAGTACTAAGTTTAAAAATTGGTAAGATACGATCTCGCTCACTAATTGCACAACATATTTTGTAATTATCAATTCATACAAATCATCCATTAATGATTTTATATACATCTCGTAGATGAACATGCTTACATAAAATAGTGATAAGATGCCGATTTCAATTGTTAAGAATCTACATACTTTCTTATACCATTGGTCATCTTTCATGACACGCTTGTCAATATTTACTATTTTCAAAGAAATCTCTTTTAAATCACCCCGAAGGTTAAAAAGGGCAAGTCCCAAACAGCAAACGGAGGTTGAAACTGAGAAGATTCCCATTATTGTTCTTGGAATTGCGTAGAGGTGATTGTGCATGAGCGAACCCCAGGATACCAGAGTAAGAATTTGCCTGATGAATAAGACAATAAGTACAATATAAATAAATAAAGTGTATAGCATAGGTGATTTTGAAGGTGCAAGGTCTAACGTAAAGGGAGCCAAGCCAAAGAGTCGTGAGATTGTGTAAAGTGGCCTTATAGCCAACAGAAACGAATTCGTAAGCATTGAATGCGTAGAGTCCATTTTTGTATTTTATTGTATGTAATGCTAGCTTGAAGACATTTTTTCTTCGTGTTTCGTGTGAATTTTCTGCTGTTTAAGATCGAAATCCACAACTTATTTGAAAAAAGGTCGTGTGTATAGTGTTCTTCAAAGATTTAAATTGCTGAATGTCTCTTTCATATTGTTTCTAGTTGGATATAGGGCTCGATATTATTATTGTTTAAAAGCATCACCTGTTTAACATTCGGAACATGTCTGATAACATCTTCCAATGCTGCGATGACAAGAAGAACAGTTTTCATACATATTTATGAAATATAATATAAAACACAATTTTATATTTGTGTATTTACGTGTAAGACATCGGTTTTGCTACCCACGCACGTTTTAGTGCTTTATAGTTATGTCGTCAAATTTAAATACACTCATGATATTTTGTACCCAGTTAGTGTTCACATTCTGATGATGATGATAATCTTAACTGCAAAACATAGCGCAAAACATCATACGTGATACATATCTCGTTATTTGCTTACTACTTTGTTTGATTCTCAGAATCGCAAAGTTTCTACTTGTTTCGTACATCTTCCGGTTTCAACTGGCACTCAATGCTGACTAGCAGACGCCACGAGAAAATATGTACTATTCAATAAATCAATAGTGTAAACTAATTCACTTAACGGCTCTTGTTTTGCATGGAAAAAACAAACAGTTGTGTCAATAAAACATGTAATTTGAAATATTTATTTTTTCTTAATAAAGAGTTTTAACACAATTATTAACTCTGCTTACTATAACATTCGTTTTAGATGTCTGATAATATTATCGTAACATGTCTACATTTTCGTTAAGAAACATAATACTGATATGCAATAATTGTGTGTAATATGAGTGAGCACTTAGTGAGTAATATCATTTAGTACACGGTAATATAGGCACACAAACATTTTTAATAATTCTTCACAATTACATTTTTAATCAGATTAAATTTAAAATAAACGATTTTTTGAGGCATTGTCGTTTAAAAAATGTTAGGAATGTAGTTTTATGTTTCCAAATGTTTATATTTTAATTTCCTTTTTTTATTATTGTTTGCATTCCCATTAACATTTGAACGTGTGTAATATATATTTGTGAATCGCTTTTGTGACACCATTTATTTTCACCCCAAAACTCAAATCTTTCAAACCTTGTTTACAAACAATAAGGCATGTCGCCGTTATTGGACATTACAGCATTGCACAAAATTGTCGTCTACACAACTCTTTAAAAAATAAAAAAAACTCTGTTGGCCTATTTACAGCCAGCTTATAAAATACCAAGCAAAATGTTGAAAATTAAACAAATTTTTATTTGACACTAAGGTGCAACCACAACCACGTTGTACAATAAATGGAGCTTTGAAGCTTTAAAACTCTGCATTTTGCATCCAAAAGTCTGGTGAATGTTTCCAAATACTACAAAATAAATAATAATTGTTCTACGTATCAATTTGATGGAAATCGTCTTTGGCTTAACAGAAAATGTCGGAATAATTATGTGCTCGATCAAGAGTAAGTAATGCTATCAAGAAATCCAACAATGAGATTGAAAGTGAAGAGTAGTTAATGAAGTTAAGTCTTGGTCTGGAATATAAATGATTATGAAGACAAACAGAGATAAATCTTGGTATAAACTGTAGTATATCCGATTAATGGAACATGAAAGTAAAATTAAAGGTTGATGCTATCTATAAGGGAAAAAAATACCTTTGTTTTAATTTCAAGGGAAGAAGCTGCCAGAAGAACAAATAAGTGCTGGAATTGTTTGATCGTTTCAATGTCTTGTTGAAGACTTCCAAGATTAGGTTTCATTAGATTTGTATAAATTGTCATAAATAAATGTATAACATGTAAATGCATTAAACTAAAGACAAATTCTCTTAAACATTTTACTAATCATAATTCATTGGTTAGTGAACCCAAAAATAAAGCGAATACTTGAATCTTAATTACAAAACATTTAACTGCAACTATTACAAGTTTTATGATTGTGTTATTTTTGTTCATTTAGTACGTAAACGTGAATAAAACAGTTCAATAAAAAAGTAATTAATGAAAGCAAAGGGTTTAAAATTTTTTTTTTTCATAGAACTCATGAAGTTTACAAGCAGCCACAGCAAATAAATTTTTCATTAGCACCCAATCGACCAAGACGAAGGTATCATCGATTATGTTTATGTATATAAACAAAGAATATAACTAATGATTGAATAAGGTAAGTTTTAAAAATAATAATGATTACGAGCATTATAACAAATTGAATTAAGTTGTTGTTGGGGTTGTTGCAGCAGAATTTGTAATAGGGCTCTGGTTACTTTGAATTAAAATTATAGCGTAAGTAGCGGTTGTCCCAACGATGCCAAGCAGTAATGTTAAGTCAATTTGAAACAGACCACATGCAGTGAATACAAGCTTGTTATTGGCAAGTTGTTGCGAGAAGCTGTTCAACTCGCTGATTACATCATTGTCTAGGTTATCAAGCAAGATGTAATCTTGGACTAACAACGAGGTCCTGTTAGCCTCGTCGGCTGTCACGTGACACACATACGCGATCAAAACCAGTTCAAAGGTGCAAAAAATAAACCACAGAAACTTTATATTAAAGTGTAAGTTTAAATCTTTTTCTGAGCTGCCACTAATTACTGTAAGAATCGCGAATACGGTAATAATGAAAAAATAAAGCAAACATGTTATCTGCAATAAAATTTGAAAGCCGTAATGGGAATTGACTAGTGTAGAAACATTATAGAGTTCATTATGGATCTGTCGTAGGGAGCGAATCGTAGTCGCAAGAGTTTCTCGACGACCTTCAACCTGGATTATCCCTCTTGGACTAGGCCGTGTCTTCGACCTAGAAGACATTGATGTCTCTTTCAAGGAATCAGAAATTGAGCTTACATAAACTTCAGATTTTTCCCAATTGCTGACAGAATTCTTTAACTGATTGTTAACAGTAGAATAGCTTGTTTTGATATAGAATACCAAATTTATATACTGATAAAATACTATCTCAAAAAGGAACTGCATAATATATTTTGTAACTGTGGTTTCATAAAAACCAATATCGGTAAGTACTATGGCATGCATCTCATGTGTAAACACGCTTATGTAAAATAGTGATAAGACACTAATTTCAATTGTTAAGAACCAACATACTTTCTTATACCAACGGTCATCTTTCATGATACTTTTGTCAATATTAACTATTTTTAAAGAGATTTCTCTTAAATCACGTCTAAGGTTTAGAATAGAAAGAGATGAACAGCAGATGGAGGTAAAAAAAGAGAAAATACCCATAATTGTTCTAGGAATAGTGTAGAGGCGATTGCTGATGAGCGAACTCCAATAAATATGGATAATAATATACTTGATGAATAAGACAACAAATACAATATTTATAAATATAGTGTAGAATATAGAAGATATTGAAGATGTGAAGTCTGAAGTAAAAGGAGCCAAGCCAAAGAGTTGTGACACTGTGTACATTGGCCGTATAGCCCACATAAACGAATTCTTTGGCCTTGAAACTATAGGCTCCATTTTTGTGTCTGATTGTGTTTGATGTCTTGTGATAGTCGAAACAGACTTTTCTTCTCTCTGTTTGATGTTGTATTAATGTAATAAAGTATTCACAAAATTATTTAGAATTATTTTTATTAACTTTAGATGAGAAAGAGATATGTCCTTATGCTTTGATGCAATGAAAGTAAATAATAACTTAAAACTCAATATTTTCTGTCATTTAGTTCCGTTTAAGATGGTGTCTTGTTAGCCTTGCATTATAAGAAATACATAGTTATGTTGCCAAATTTAAAGACAACTATGAGCTGAGTACCCAGTTTTATTTATATATCAATGTTGATAATGTTCCCTGGAACACAGCGTAAAATATCGTACGAGAAACATATCCAATGATTTACTGATGACTCTGTTTAGTTGGATGAGCGTAGCGAGCGTAGCGAGCGAAGCGAAGATTCCATTTCACTACACTGGAGAAAAAAATCCGGAATGTTTTTTTTTTTTTCTTTCTTTCTTTTTTTTTTTGTATTTTTGTCTGTTTGTCCACACGATTCCGGCTAAACCGATAATCCGATTGCGATGAAATTTTATGGAGGCCTTCGAAATCTCTGAACTTAGAACTGCCACGTTTTTGAGCGCAATCGGAAAATTTTTTCTCATGAAAATCGCAATTTTACGATTTTTTTCAATTTTTAAAAAATTTCTTCGACTTATAACACCTACATGCTTTATCCGATTTTAATGATTTTTGCAGAGAACCTTTATTTTATGAATTTAGATATGTTTGTGAAATTTGAGCGCAATTGAAAAAATATTTATCATAAAAATCGAAATTTTACAGGTTTTTTCTTTTTTTAAACAACTCTTTGACTTATAACACCTACATGCTTTCTCCGATCGTAATAATTTTTTCGCAGAACCTTTATTTAATGAATTAATATATTAGTGTAAAATTTGAGCGCAATCGAGAAATTATTTCTTATGAAAATCGCAATTTTACGATTTTTTTTAACAATTACGACTAATTAAAAAAAATTAAAAAATTAAGTTAATTTTTAATTTAATTTAATTTAATTTAAAAAAATTTCAACTTAGTAATGATTTTGCCACAGAACAACAGAAAATTCGCATAACACATGGCTGCTCAATGCACCAATTACGCTCATCCAACAACGCGGCGGGACTTAAGCGTTTTCCTAGTTATAATAATCGCAAGGTTTTAACTCACTTTCGTAAAACGATCGCTTTCAACTCGCGCTCAATAGTGACTATAATCCACATCGTTCATGATAATAAACTGTTAAGTGATTAAATAATCGAGTGTGTATCTAAACACCTAAAACTACATTATTGAGTAAAACACGAAATTTAATCATTTTTTTAAAAAGATTATTGTTTTATCCTTTTAATATTGTAATATGTTTATGAACTCTTCAAACGTATTTTTTTAGATGTATGATAACACCGTCGTAATATGTCTACATATTAATTTAGAAAATTAAACATAATACCAATATGTGAAGGTGTTTAATATTCGTGAGCACTTCGTCATATTGCATGTGCGCATGTATTTCTGACAACTTTTTAAAATTAAAAGTTTATAATTAAATTAAATTTTAATTAACTTATATTGTTTAAGATTTTTTAGGGTGCAATACAATGAATTAGGTTTAGATGCGTATTTGTGGTAGAAAATGATGGCAATAATAGTGTTTTATTATTTACTAAAATGTACAAAAAATAGTATAAAAATCGTTGACCAACATAAGACATTCGTATTGGATGAGCGTAGCGAGCGTAGCGAGCGAAGCGAAGATTCCATTTCACTACACTGGAGAAAAAAATCCGGAATTTTTTTTTTTTTTTCTTTCTTTTTCTTTTTTTGTATTTTTGTCTGTTTGTCCACACGATTCCGGCTAAACCGATAATCCGATTGCGATGAAATTTTATGGAGGCCTTCGAAATCTCTGAACTTAGAACTGCCACGTTTTTGAGCGCAATCGGAAAATTTTTTCTCATGAAAATCGCAATTTTACGATTTTTTTTCAATTTAAAAAAATTTCTTCGACTTATAACACCTACATGCTTTATCCGATTTTAATGATTTTTGCACAGAACCTTTATTTTATGAATTTAGATATTTTTGTGAAATTTGGGCGCAATTGAAAAAATATTTATCATAAAAATCGAAATTTTACAGGTTTTTTCTTTTTTAAACAACTCTTTGACTTATAACACCTACATGCTTATCCGATCGTAATCATTTTTTCGCAGAACCTTTATTTATGAATTAATATATTAGTGTAAAATTTGAGCGCAATCGAGAAATTATTTCTTATGAAATCGCAATTTTACGATTTTTTTAACAATTACGATTAATTAAAAAAAATTCAAAAAATTAAGTTAATTTTAATTTAATTTAATTTAATTTAAAAAAAAAATTTCAACTAAGTAATGATTTTGCCGCAGAACAACAGAAAATTCGCATAAACACATGGCAGCTCAATGCACCAATTACGCTCATCCAACAACGCGGCGGGACTTAACGTTTTCGTAGTTTAATTTGATTCTTAAATACAAACAAGATACAATTTTAAACTCAAATATTATCAATTAGGATAGCAATAATTTTTATGAACTTGAATGTGTCAACTTATTGCTTTCTCGTTGAAGTGCAGTTTTGCCACTTAATTAATTTATCCATACATTCAAAAGTGTGTATTATTTAAAACAACAATGCAAATGGTCACAAAAATTATTATACACTACTTATGAACCATAAAATAGTGTTTTATTTTGTAATTATATATAATTATTGTTTAAGAAATAAAAATTAAGTTTCTCGTAGGAAACCTGCCTAGGGTGCAGGTCTGCAGGTGTCTAACAAGGAATTGTGGAGTTAGTTTAGATTGTGAAGGGAATGTCCGGGGCTGTTTCAGAGGACTGCTCCCTAGTGGACCTGTCAACAGATAACAGTCAGCAACGTTCAAAGCGCCACGTGATCTATGTTCTGACCATCGATTAATGAATCTGATTTCAGTGGGAAATTCTTTTCTCTTGAGAAGATTTATTTCTGGATGTGTTGTGCGCCATTTAAACACACGTATTCAACTTTCTGAAAATAATTCTCAGAGGAGAATTTAAAAAGAGAACTCTTCCAAGTGTCAGACGCTTTGAGGATGTTTGTTGTAAAATGTAGCCTATCCAGGTTGTAAAGGCAGGCGTTTTTCAGATGACTTTGTATTTTACAAGATAATTAGACATTGCAGATGTATCTTAATAAAGCAGTGTGGATATTTGGATGGAGGTAAATATTATTGGACCAGATATTAAAAAATGTAAACAAAGAAGAATAAAGGTTAAGAAGAAGGTAAATAAATTCACACAGTGTATTAGAGTATCAGGGATACTAAAATGTATCTTAGGAAGAAGTACTAGGCGAGTGACTCTAAATAAAAAACACGTTTGGGCTGATCAGATACAAGCAGTATGCAAAAAAGGGATTAAAACGCCAAAATTTGTTGTACTGAACAATCTAATGGGGAAAGGAGGGAGTTGAAAGAAAAGACAAATAAGGTGTTAGTCTGGCCAATAATAAACAATGGTGGTTCAATATGGGATCAATAAAACTGTACAGTAAACAAGATATACTAGCAGTGATAAAAGTACAGAGAAAGGCAGATTTAATCAAGAATAAGAAATGGAGAAATGAAACTGATGAGACGTAGTTAAGAAAGTGTGTTAAAGTGGTGACTGGAATGATTCAGGATTAAGATAAGAATCGTTGAGGTTCACGGAATTTTGTAATGTGGGTTGTGAAAGGAATGCAAGGGTGGAGGGAAGATTGTGGTAAAATTGAAGATGGGTGCTAAGGAAAGAAAAAACATCCTTACTTTCTTCAAGCGAAGAATCTGACGGAAAAAATAATGAGTGCAGGAAGTGTTGGGTTGTTTCGAGTTTATTTAAAGACATAAACAGATTCTTTGACCTTTAATTTATTGGTTCCATTTTTAAACAGGTTCAACACTTTACGTGGGACAACTTTTAATAGTATGCAATATTACGTCAAATTTAATATTTTTTATTTATGTTTTTCAGTTTAATATGGTTTCTTGGATAAGTAGGTAGTACACACAATGGCCTGAGAGTCCAGCTTACGTTCACATTTAATATTAAAGATCTTAACCTCAACACACAGTGTAAAACATCATTAGTGAAAAACAGTGAAAAATATCCAATAAGATGCTGATTGTTGACAACTCTTTTTGCTTATAATAGAAGCACACTTTTAACTCGATCTTTCGTAAAACGTTCACCATCAATTGGCTTACAAAGTTGACATGATCCTAAGATAAAATGTCATAGTGTTCATACATTGATTGTGTTTTATTTAATCTATTTTGTGGGAAATGCTTTGTTTTACAAAATATGTTGATTTAATAAACAAAGTTGTATCTTCAATAGTGCTTCAATTACAAACAAGAAAAATGCTAACGACAACTCTATCTTAACTCTGCCTGAGAATATCACTATTCCCATATTTTTGTAGAAACAAAACATGCTAATAATATAATGCAAATGCGTGTATTATTCAGCTGCACTTTGTGAGTAACGCAAGATTTTATATAAAATTATTGAAAGGAAATGTTATGTTTAATCTTTGTTTAAAGACAGTTGTTTGAGAACTTGTTTTGGCCTTACTTAAACAGTTGCTATTGTCGTTGCGTTGGTAGTTACGACAAGGCTCTGATTTTGAACTAAAATTATAACATAGGTAGCAGTTATACCAACGATGCCGAGCAGTAACGTCAAGTCGATTGGAAAAAGACCACACGCAGTGAATACAAGCTTGTTATTGGCAAGTTGTTGCGCGAAGCTGTTCAACTCGCTGATTACATCATTGTCTAGGTTATCAAGCAAGATGTAATCTTGGACTAACAACGAGGTCCTGTTAGCCTCGTCGGCTGTCACGTGGCACACATACGCGATTAAAATCAGTTCAAAGGTGCAATTGATAAACCAAAAAACCTTTATGTATAGGTGCAAAGTTACATTTTCTTCTGAGCTGCCACTAAAAACTGTAAATATTGCGAATATATTAATTATGAAAAAAGACAGCGAAAATGTTATCTGCAATAGAATTTGAAAGCCGTAATGAGAGTTGACTATTCTAACGACCGAATGAAGTTCGTTATGGATTTGACGCAAGGAGTGAATCGTAGACGCAAGAGTTTCGCGAGGACATACAACTTGGATTATTCCTCTTGGACTAGGCCGTGTCTTCGACCTAGAAGACATTGATGTCTCTTTCAAGGACTCAGAAATTGTGGTTACAAAAACTGCAGTTTTTTCCCAAGTGTCAAAACAATTATGTAACTGTTTGTTTACAGTAGAATAAATTGTTTTTATATAGAACACTAAATTTATGTACTGATAAAATACTATCGCGGCAAGTAACTGCAAAATATATTTTGTAACTGTGGATTCATAAGAAAATTTATCCACAAATGATAAGACAAACGTCTCATAAGTAAAAACGCTCATGTAAAATAGTGATAAGACACTTATTTCGATTGTTAAGAACCAACATACTTTCTTATACCAATGGTCATCTTTCATGATACGTTTGTCAATATTAACTATTTTGAAAGAGATTTCTCTTAAATTACGTCTTAGGTTTAGAAGAGAAAGAGATGAACAGCAGATGGAGGTAAAAACAGAGAAAATCCCCATAATTGTTCTTGGAATTGCGTAGAGATGATTGTGCATGACCGACCTCCAATATATAAGGGTAATAATGTACCTGATGAATAAGACAATACATACAATATTTAAAGAAAGAGCGTACAAAATAGATGCTTTAGAAAATGCGAAGTCTAAGGTAAAAGGAGCCAAGCCAAAGAGTTGTGACACTGTGTACATTGGTTGTATAGCCCACATAAACGAATTCTTTGGCCTTGAAACTACAGGCTCCATTTTTGTGCTGTGTAATTTGTTGATACAAGCGAAACAGATTTTATCTTTATGTTTGATGTACTAAAATATTCACGATGTTATTAAGAAAAATTTAAGAACTTGAAGTTTGTTTAAGAACTTGAAGTTTGGTGTGTTATTTTGTAACCCTGTATTTATCAGGGATTCATTATCATGTGGCCAAATTGATGGACAACCAGGAGCTGAGAACCCAGTTTTATTCACATATTAATGTTGATATTGTTCCCTGAAACACAGCGTAAAACATCGCACGAGAAACATATCCAATGATTTGCTGATGACTCTGTTTAGTTATAATAATCGCAAGGTTTTCACTCACTTTCGTAAAACGTTCGCTTTCAACTCGCGCTCAATAGTGACTATAAGCCGCATCATTCATGATAATAAACTGTTAAGTGATCAAATAATCGATTGTGTAAACTAATATACTCAACGGACGTATGTAAACATTTACAAAAAATACTAGTGAGTAAAACGCGTAATTTAATAAAGATATTTTTTAAGCAAATATTTTCAAATTCTAAAATATTTTGATACAATTAACTTTTCTAATGTACTTATTTTTTAGATGTATGACAAATTTAGAAAATTAAACAAAATACCAATGTGTGAATGCGTTTAATATTCAACACCTCTTCTTCAATAATATACAAGCGCGCATAAATTTCTGACCATTTTAAATTATATTTTATTATTAAATTGAATTGTAATTAATTACGATTGTTTGAGTAACTTTTCAAAGGGGACGATACAATATAGGTTTAGATGTGGTATAGATTTGTGTGACAAAATGATGGCAATA
The DNA here is from genome assembly GCA_024449915.1 of Sweltsa coloradensis. Taxonomy (NCBI): domain Eukaryota; kingdom Metazoa; phylum Arthropoda; class Insecta; order Plecoptera; family Chloroperlidae; genus Sweltsa; species Sweltsa coloradensis. Next base: position 19,924 of record JAMZAV010000108.1, on the reverse strand, counting down.
ACAGTTGTATTATTACGAAAATGTAAAAAACGGTACAGAAATCGGTGACCCTGGGATTTTAAACAAACTTAAATCTGTTATCACTTTAAACTCAAATATTATCATTAAAGATAGCAATACTTTTTATGATCTGAATGTGTCAACTTGTTGCTTTCTCGTTAAAAATATTTAAGAAATGTTGTTTTGCCACATTTTGTTATGTGCGTTATATTGAGAGCAACATTACATATCGTCGCCGAAATGACTACACTTGATTGCAACTTTTAAAGGAACCAAACCGGACGCAGATGTCGAAGTTAAGGGCATAATAAGGGCATATAGAAGGGGGCATATTTGAGCACGGGCTGTTTGAAATATAGCCCCAGTGCTGCCATATATTGCCAGATGTGTTTGTGCTTGAAAAGAAGGCAGCTGAGAAATATGGCAACATTACCAATGTGGTTTCTTTTACAGAGTTGTTAGTCTCTGGAACACATTACCAGCGCCTGTAAGAGCCTCATCAGTCCCAAAATTCAAAACTTTAGTCAAAGCACGTTTTAAATAACCGATGCTCTCCTATCATGGTGATTACTGTTTGAGATTGTTGCATCTACGTAAATCAAATCTTTTAATACCTTAGCTTCATTTTCAAGACATTCACTCACAATAATTGCGCACAATAATTAATATACTCTGTTTCACATTCTCAGTTCTGTCAATGTATATACTCTGTCTTCAATCAATTTAGTTTTTCTTTCAACTCTTGAGTATTTGCAACTATCTTACAATTTGGCTTATGACCTGGCATTCTCTTGGTTCTGACTGGACATGATTGGATTCTCACAATGTGCACATCCATTCATCAAAAATTAAATGTGGTTTTGTTTTTATTGTGTCTTAAATTTCCATACTTATTCATTTAGATGTAAACCTAGTATATTATTGTAGTTTTATTGTATAGAAAGCAAGCTAAGCAATTCTGTTCTGCCATGGAGCTAACTAGCTCTTTTTAGCTTGCTTAATAAATATCTGTACTCAGCTAATATAGGTGTGTATATGTCATCTACCACGTTATGTGCTCTTGGTTTACCTGTGCTGTATATGGTGTGTTACATATATGTATGTGTATTTGTAAAGTTTGGAATTTGTTGAATAAATAATAATAATAATAATAATAATTGCTATTCAGGTCAGAATCTATTAAAATTGTTGTGGAAAAAGGTCGTTAACGAGTGTGTAGCCGTGCAGGGATCTGCTTCCCTCTCCCCCCCTCGCCGCTACCCGCCAGGTCCCACAGTTTACCACGTGCTACACGAATTTTTCCCATGTGCTCGCTCTTTTCAAATAAACCGGCCAGATAAACCACACAATTAAGTAATTTCCGGTTTGGTTCCTTCTAGATGTGCCTCGAACTTACACCACTTAACAACTATATAATATAGTATTTTATTTTGTAATTATATAATATAATTATTGGTTATTATATAAAATTCAATTTCTCGTGGGAAAACTGCCTATACAGTGCAGGTCTGCAGGTGTCTAACGATAGGAATTGTGAAGTTTGGATTGTGAAAATAATTTCTGAGGGCTGTTTAAGAGGACTGCTCCCTAGTGGACCAGTCAACAGATAAAAGTCAGCAACGTTCAAATCGCCACGTGACCATTGTTCTGATCAACGATTAATGAATCTGATTTAAGAGGAAAATACTTTTCCCTTGAAAAGATTTCTTTCTTGGTGTGTTGCACGCCGTATTTAACTTTTTGAAAATTTTACGAAGATAACTCTTTCGTGTGTCAGACGCTAAAGGTACCACAAAATAATTCGGTTGATGATGTTTGTTGTAAAATGTAGCCTCTAGGTTGTAAAGGCAGCCGTTTTGCAGATGGCTTTGTATTGTACAAGATGATCAGACATTGCAGATGGATCTTATTACAGTAGCATGGATAATTAAATGGAGGTAAATATTATTGTTCCAGATATTTAGAAATGTAAGGTTATTAAATTCACACAGTGTATAGGAGTAACAGGGATACTAAAATGTATCTAAGGAAGAAGTACTTAGGAGTGACTACAAATAAAAAACATATTTGGGCTCACCAGATACAAGCTGTATGCAAAAAGGGATTAAAACGTTAAAATTTGTTGTAATGAACAATCAAAATGGGGAAATGAGGGAGTTGAAAGAAAAGACGTACAAGGTGTTAGTCTTGCCAATGAACTACGGTGTTTCAATACGGAATCCGTACAACTTTACAGGAAACACGAAACACTTGCCGTTAAAAAGGAAAAGGAACTGAGCCAGGCGGCCATGAGTAGGGATTTAAAAGGTACCAATTTTTCCGGAAATTTTGGAAAAAAACCGTGTTTTTTTCCGTTTTTTTCCGGGCACGTCGGAAAAATAGGAAAAATTGGAAAAAATTGGTTTTAAGGTGCATAGGATAAATAAAATTGATATGAATGTAGTAATGATTATTTTTATCAATAAGGTAGCCCAATTACATATCTCACAGTTTTTAATTCATTATTTTAATAGTAAAATGAAAGGTAAATGCCTTAGTTGTTCTTGTTAGGTTAGACTAAAATTATGATTGGAATTCTCATTTCAAAGACAGTTTTGTGACCATATTGTAAAGTAATAGGGCATGCCGTGGGAGGGACTAAAGCTTAACATAGTATATCTATAAACAGGAGTCAAATTAATGCTCGCCCGAGGCTAGTGAAACTTTGCTCGCGCTAGTAAAAATCTAATTACTCTAGTCCGACAGGCGAGTACTTTTTCCAGAGTTCCCAATTGCCGTTCAAAAAATCTCAATATTTCGCAACAATAACTTAACGAGTTTCCAGTAGTAGTGCACTACCTAGTATGGAAATCGTTGTAAATATGCAAACAAAATAAAAAATCGCTTAATTTAGGATTATTAATATTACGGTTAAAATTCGTTTCCGGTCGCTCCCTAGTCCCCCCTACACATAAGTCAAACCCGGCAAATATTGTGACTTGAAACATTCACATATACCCTATTATTGTTTTACATCAATATAAACCTATTTGATTGCCGACTGTAAAAATGCTCTTGGGCTAGAGGACTATTTGTTGCCATTAGACCGAAGTGCTAGTTGCAAAAAAAAGTTAATTTCGACCCCTGGCTATAAATAGTAATAATTGCAAGGGATTTTGGAAAATGCTAGATGTAGTATTGCTGCCATTTTGCTGTCATTTATAAACATCAATAGTAAACACACGTACGTAAACACATGAAAATAAACTAACAATAATAATCTTAATTTATAATTTACCGTACCATAAAGATGCCATTAATCTAAAATGAACTACGAGGAAGTATAAACTTTATGAAAAGTAAAGAAAATTCAATTTTTCCCAATTTTTCCGGAAAAAAACGGGAAAATATCCGTTTTTTTCCTCGACTTCAATTTTTCCGGAAAATTTTGAACCCTATTGAACCCCATGAGCGAGGTTATTTAATGGAGAAATGAAACTGATTAATATGATTGAGCTAAGAAAGAATCTGAAAGTGATGACTGGAATGGTGCAGGGTCCAGGTAGGATCGTTTGAGGTATGGCCAAACTGGACAAAGAGTTTTTTTTTTAAATCTGGCTTGTGAAAGGATTGCGAGGATGGAGGGAAGTCCGTGGTAACATTTAAAGCGGGTGCTATCAGGGATGTAAAAACCATTCTTACTTACTTCATGTAAAGAAGCTGATAGAAGAAGAAATTAGTGCTGGAAGTGTTGAACAGTTTCGAGGTCTTTATAGACATAAACAGATTCTTTGACCTATAATCTATTGGCTCCATTTTTAAACAGCTTAAACTCTAAGTTGGACAACTTTTAATAGTATGTAATATTACGTCAAATTTAATATTTTCCTTTATGTTTTTTTTTTAGTTTTATATAGTTTCTTGAATTTATTAGGTAGTACACACAATGGCCTGGGTGTCCAGCTTACGTTCACATTTAATATAAAAATCTTAATCTCAACACACAGTGTACAACATTATTTTTGAAACATATTCAATTAGATGCTGATTGCTGATAACTCTTTTTGTTTATAATAATCGCACACTTTTCACTCATTGTTTTGTTAAACGATCAGCATTAATTGGCGCACAATATTATTGAATATAAGTTGACATCTTTCTACATCATAGTCATAGTCATAGTGTCATAGTGTTATAGTGTTTATTCATTGATTGTGTTTTATTCAATATATTTTGTGGCATTATTTTTACAATATAAAACACTTAAATGGATAAAAAGATTTGTTTCACAATAAAATGTTAATTTAATAAACAAAGTTTTATCTTCAAAATATGCTTTATTAACAAACAGGTAAAAAAGGTAACGACAACTGTAGCTTCTTAACTCTTCCTGAGAATATTCCCAATATTTTTGTTGATACAAAACATGCTAATAATATGCAAATGCGTATATTATTCTGCTGCACTTTGTGAGTAATGCAAGATTCTATATAAAATTATTGAAAAGTAACGTTATGTTTAATTTAATAAATTATGTTTTATTAAATTAATTTATGTTTTAGATTTTTTGGCCTGACTTAAACAGTTGCTATTGTCGTTGCGTTGCGTTGAGACGTTGCGATAGGGCTCTGGTTTTGAAGTAAAATTATAACATAGGTAACAGTTGTTCCAACGATGCCGAGCAGTAATGTCAAGTCGATTGGAAATAATCCATATGCAGAGAATACAAGCTTGTTATTGGCAAGTTGTTGCGCAAAGCTGTTCAACTCGCTGATTACATCATTGTCTAGGTTATCAAGCAAGATGTAATCTTGGACTAACAACGAGGTCCTGTTAGCCTCGTCGGCTGTCACGTGACACACATACGCGATCAAAACTAGTTGAAAGGTGCAATTAATAAACCAAAAAACCTTTATGTATAGGTGCAAAGTTACATGTTCTTCTGAGCTGCCACTAATAACTGTAAGAATTGCGAATATATTACCTATGAAAAAAGACAGCGAAAACGTTATCTGCAGTAGAATTTGAAAGCCGTAATGCGAATTGACAAGCATAGCTACGTGATGTAACTCATGATGGATTTGACGCAAGGAGCGAATCGTAGTCGCAAGAGTTTCTCGACGACCTTCAACCTGGATTATCCCTCTTTGACTAGGCCGTGTCTTCGACCTAGAAGATATTGATGTCTCTTTCAAGGAATCAGAAATTGTGGGAACATAAACTGCAATTTTTTTCCAAGTGTCAAAACAATTATGTAACTGGTTGTTTACAGTTGAATAAATTGTTTTTATATAGAATACTAAATTGATGTACTGATAAATTACTATCGCGGCAAGTAACTGCAAAATATATTTTGTAACTGTGGATTCATAAGAAAATTTATCCTCAAATGATACAACAAACGTCTCATACGTAAAAACGCTCATGTAAAATAGTGATAAGACACTTATTTCGATTGTTAAGAACCAACATACTTTCTTATACCAATGGTAATCTTTCATGATACGTTTGTCAATATTAACTATTTTGAAAGAGATTTCTCTTAAATTATGTCTAAGGTACAGAAGAGAAAGAGATGAACAGTAGATGGAGGTAAAAACAGAGAAAATCCCCATTATTGTTTTTGGAATTGCGTAAAGGTGATTGTGCATGACCGAACTCCAATATATAAGGGTAATAATGTACCTGATGAATAAGACAATGCATACAATATTTAAAGATAGAGCGTACAAAATAGATGCTTTAGAAATTGCGAAGTCTAAGTTAAAAGGAGCCAAGCCAAAGAGTTTTGACACTGTGTACATTGGTTGTATAGCCCACATAAACGAATTCTTTGGCCTTGATACTACAGACTCCATTTTTGTGCTGTGGTATTTTTTTATACAAGCGAAACAGATTTTATCTTTCTGTTTGATGTACTAAAATATTCACGATGTTATTTAGAAAAATGTTTAAGAACTTGAAGTTTCTTGTGGTGTGTTATTTTGTAACCCTGTATTTATTAGGGATAAGTATCATGTGGCCTAATTTATAGACAACTATGAGCTGAGTACCCAGTTTTATTCAAAGATTTATGTTGATAATGTTCCCTGGATCACAGCGTAAAACATCGTACGAGAAACATATCCAATGATTTGCTGATGACTCTGTTTAGTTATAATAATCGCAAGGTTTTCACGCACTTTCGTAAAACGTTCGCTTTCAACTGGCGCTCAATAGTGACTATAAGCCGCATCATTCATGATAATAAACTGTTAAGTGATCAAATAATCGATTGTGTAAACTAATATACTCAACGGACGTATGTAAACATTTACAAAAGATGCTAGTGAGTAAAACGCGTAATTTAATAAAGATATGTTTAAAACAAATATTTTTATATTCTAAAATATTTTGATACAATTAACTTTTCTAATGTTCTTATTTTTTTAGATGCATAAGAATTTTAGAAAATAAACAAAATACCAAGATGTGAATGCGTTTAATATTCGTGACCTCTTCGTCAGTAATATACAAGCGCGCATTCATTTCTGACCATTTTAAATTATATTTTATTATTAAATTGAATTGTAATTAATTACGAAAGTTTGAGAAATTTTTCAAAGGGGACGATACAATATAGGTTTAGATGTGGTTTAGGTTTGTGTGAGAAAATGATAGCAATAACTGTTGTATTATTACGAAAATGTACAAAACGGCACATAAATCGGTGACCATGGGATTTTAAACAATCTTAAATCTGATATCAATATAAACTTAAATATTATCAATAAAGATAGCAATACTTTTTATGATCGTGAATGTGTCAACGTGTTGCTTTCTCGTTAAACACATTTAAGAAATGTTGTTTTGACACATTTTATAATGTGCGATATATTGAAAGCAATATTACATATCGTCGCCAAAATGACTATACTTGATTGCAACTTTTAAAGGAACCAAACCGGACGCAGAAGTCGGAAGTTTTGAGGGGGCATATTTGAGCGCGGGCAGTTTGAAATATAGCCCCAGTGTTGCCATATATTGCCAGATGTGTGTGTGTGTGTGAAGATGTGTTTATGTTTGAAAAGAAGACCGCTGAAAAATATGGCAACATGCACATGCTATTCAGGTCAGAAACTATTAAAATTGGGGTGGAAAAAAGGTAGTTAACGAGGCTGAAGCAGTGCTGGGATTGGCTCCCCCCCCACCGGCTACCTGTCAGGGCAAACATTTACCACGTGCTACACTGTTTTTCCCATGTGCTTTTCAAATAAACGGGGCAGATAAACCCCACCCACACAGTTAAGTGATTTCCAGTTTGGTTCCTTCTAAAAGTGCCTCGAACTTATAAACACCACTTAACAAATTCTTCCTTAGTGGACCAGTCAACAGATCACAGTCAACATGGTCAACAACGTTCAAAGCGCCACGACACATGCATTCAACTCTCTGAAAATAATTCTCCGAGGAGAAACGAAGACAACCACATAAGCATGTTATTTGTAACATGTAGCCTGTCTAGGTTGTAAAGGCAAGCGTTTTTCAAATGACTTTGTATTGTACAAGATAATCAGACATTGCAGATGGATCTTAGTGGAACAGAGCCAGGCGGCCATGAGGCCATGAGCGAGGTTATTTAACGGAGAAATGAAACTGATTAATATGATTGAGTTAAGAAAAAATATGAAAGTGGTGACTGAAATGATACTTGGTCTAGGTAGGAATTGTTTGAGGCACGGACAATTGGGGACCATTTTGTAATGGGCTTGTGAAAGGATTGCGAGGGTGGAAGGAAGTCCGTGTTAAATTAAAGGTGTGCGCTATAATGGAAGGACTTACTTCAAGTAAAGAAGATGACGGAAGAAGTCATGAGTGCTGTAAGTGTTAGGTTGCAATTAAGAGCAGTACATAATGTAATTGTGTTATAATGTGTAAATTAATTGACACAATCTTCACTGATTGTCTTTGATAAACATTTACTTGTTTTATAGTATAATGTGCCTGAATAAAAATGAAAAAATTTAAATAAAAATTCAATACTACCTTAATAATATTCCATTATTTTTGTTCAGAAGTTCTTCAATCAATTCATGTATACTTAGAATAATTTAGTAAGACAAGATTGTATCTAATATTACCTTAAAATTAAGTGTTATAATTTAATTTTTGTGAGCAATTTGTTTGAGCAAAAATGTTTTTTAGATTGAATTATACACTTGATATAGTTGTTACTCTGGTAGTGGCGGTAAGGCTCTGGTTTTGAAGTAAAATTATAACGTAAGTTGCGGTTGTACCAACGATGCCGAGCAGTAATGTCAAGTCGATTGGAAAAAGACCATATGCAGTGAATACAAGCTTGTTATTGGCAAGTTGTTGCGCGAAGCTGTTCAACTCGCTGATTACATCATTGTCTAGGTTATCAAGCAAGATGTAATCTTGTACTAACAACGAGGTCCTGTTAGCCTCGCCGGCTGTCACGTGACACACATACGCGATCAAAATCAGTTCAAAGGTGCAATTAATGAACCAAACAACCTTGATATATAGGTGCAAAGTTAAATCTTCTTCTGCTCTGCCATTAACTACTGTAATTATCGCGAATATGTGAATTATGAAAAAAGTCAACAAGTATGTTATCTGCAATAAAATTTGAAAGCCATAATGGGAATTAGTAAGTCCAGCGACCGAATGAAGTTCATTATGGACTTGTCGTAGGGAGCGAATCGTAGACGCAAGAGTTTCGCGACCACCAATAACCTGGATTACCCCTCTTGGACCAGGACGTCTCTTCGACTCAGAGGACATAGGGGTTTCTTTCACGTAACCAGATAATGAGGAAACATAAACCGAAGGTTCTTTCCAAGGAACGAAACAATTCTTAAACTGATTGTTTACTGCAGCATAGCGTGTTTTTAAATATAGTACCAAGTTTACGTACTGATAAAATACTATTTTGGCAAGAAACTGCAAAATATATTTTGTAACTGTTGATTCGTAATGAAATAAATCCTTAAATGCTATAAAATTCATCTCATAAATGAAAATGCTTAAACAAAATGTAGATAAGATACATATTTCGATAGTTAAGAACCTACATACTTTTTCATACCAAACGTCATCTTTCATGATACGTTTATCAATAATAACTAGTTTTAAAGAGATCTTTGTTAAATCACGTCTAAGGTTTATAAAAGCAAGAGCTGAACAGCAGAGAGAGGTAAAAACTGAAAAAAATCCCATCATTGTTCTAGGAATTGCGTAGATATATTTGTGCATGAGCGAACTCCAATATATCATATTATTAATGTACCTGATAAATAACACAAAATGTACAATATTAATAGATAAAGTGTACAACATAGATGATTGAGAAAATGCAACGTCCAAGGTAAAAGGAGCTAAGCCAAAGAGTCGTGAAATTGTGTACATTGGCTTTATAGCCCAAATAAATGGATTCTTTTGCCTTAAAACTGGCTTCATTTTCGTATTTTATTTTGTGTAGGCCTAGTGTGTTGCTTGCTTTGATAACTTTTATCTACTTTTGTTGTGAATTATCTACCATCATCGTTTGAAAAGCACTGCTTTAAAACAATTAAAACCCTATATTATTTTCACAATGTCTATGTAAATTGAAAAATTATAATTGTTCACGCCTTTCAATTATTTATTTTTTGTTAATATTGTTGATAAAAATTGCAAACCTTGCTGTACGAATTCACGTCATTAAAGAAAATAATCTGTCGAAACATGTGGAACATTATGAGTTAAGGAATTCTCTAATGATGTGGTGCATCGAATAACAGAACACACTTATGTAAAATAACGCAAAACTATTTTCTTGTTTTTTTTCCGTTTAGATAAAAGTCTGTTTGTTGCACGTTCGCTTATTAGTGCTTTAAAGTTAAGTTATCACATTTAAAAACGCCCATGGTCTGAGCATGGGGAACAGCACATCCACGATCGTGTACTTCCGGTTTGTGCCTGTTCGTCCATTTTGATTGTTATGAACAAGCTAGGCCACTACCATCAGGCTCATCTTTGCTACCATAAACTGTGGTTGGTCCTAGATTACCTTGGTTACCATTCGAAATGAATGAAAGTAAACAATCAAAATGTCTGCCGATCTGAAGTGCTAACTTGTAAACCGCCGACCACAGAGCTACTCCTCCAGTACCAACGGTACTATTATTTTATAACTCCATGTCTGAGCATGGAGTTAGATGACAGTACTATTTATAACTCCATGGTCTGAGCGTCTGGTTTTTGTTTACATTTAAATATTCATAATCTTAACAGTAACATACAGCGCAAAACATCATACGTGAAACATCCAATTTCTTTGTTTCCAACATTCACTTGTTTCGTACAATGTGCGGCAACTTCTGGCAACTACTGGCACTCATAGTCAATAGTGACTATCATACGCAACGTAACAGACTCGTGTACAGAAGATCGATTGTGTAAACTAATTAACTTAACTGGCTTCTGTTTATATTGAAAACATGTGTGGATAAACCACTTCATAGAATATATATTATGTTTATTGTATGCGTTATAATAAAGTGTAACCCCCTGAAGTATTATAATACAGTTATGAACTCTGTTTACTCAAACTAATAATTTTAGATGTCTGATATTATCATAGAAATAATTTCCTTCTTTACATTTAGATGAATATGTCATCAATATATGCATTATATTTCATTGCTGCATATTTATTTAATAACGTATTTTTATATGGTTGATAGGGATCGTCAAAGTTTGCCCCGTTATAAGCGATCCCCATCGTCATAACTGGAAAATTATGTTTAACAGCAATTGTGATGTTATGAATAATAAATAAAAACAATAAAAAAAAATCCAATATAAAAACATGTGTAATATTTGTGTGCACTTTGTGAGTAAAGCAAGAGTGCATATTATTGCGTTGACCTTCGTTAAAATTCTATTCAATAATTTAATTGGATGCTAATATTCACTGACTGATCATTGAAGTAAGTAATTGTTGCTGATGACTAAAAGTGTACGTTTAATATTCCCAAATGTATACGCTTGGTGTCCGAAAGTGTTCGGCTTCAACTGGTGCTCCATATAATTTCAATTTCAATAAGTGACTATTAGACGCAACGATTCTGTATATTGTTCAATTCATTGATTGTGAGAACTCATGTACTTTGATGCACCTTCATTTCACATCAAAAACGTAAGTGGTAAAACTCCTTATTTTATAATTATTTTCATTTATAAAATGTAGGTTTATCACGTACGTGCTTTTGTTAATTTCTCAATTCAGTCTAATAATATCATTTTAATATGTCCATATATTTGTTTAAAACCTTAAACGATACACAAATATTTAAATGCGAGTACTATGAGTGTGGATTTTGTGCGTGATGCAATAATTGTGCGCATACATGTATGCTCTTTCTACTTTTAAATTATATAAAGTTTGCTCTTTGTAAACGATTGTTTGACAAACATTTTATTAAGTTGAGGATTTAAAATAAATGTTATGATACAATTTTTGGTAATGGCATTAGCAGTTAATTAACTATCACCAGTTCTCAATGATAAAAACTTGTTTTATATTTATTCTGACCTGTATATGATTTTCAATAAAACGATATAAATACTTGGGGTGCCAAAATGACAACACATTATTTAAAATGTTTTATTTTGTATTGTGTGAAGAGTGCTATTCATAAAGATTTATTATATAGAGTATAGAAACTAAATATATTGCTTCATTGTTGGTTGATGAATGTTACTTCCGTTATCCTTAAACTTTGTAACATTGTAATGGCCAAATAAAACCAGCAACTGGTTTGTAAAAGATACATCAATCTATCAATCTGCTTTCATTTTATTTCGTTTCATTACCAATACTTTATGGACACGATTGCGTTCTGGTTTAATATATTTACTTGGCATGTAGCCATACAAGACTTGAAATAAGAATACCACTATAACCGTCTTAATAACATTTTAAACAAAATATATTCCTAATATATTACACAAATACAACACATAAAATAACATTTTAATGATTTATTTATTAAACTTGACATGGGTCATATCATAGTAAAAGCCCACCGATAAAAGTGAGTTGCAGGTTTAAAACTTGTATGGTTTAAACCAACTAGTTAAACAGTTGCTAACGTAGTTAACGTTTAAGTTGAGGTGGGTTTCTGATTTTGAACTAAAATTATTACATAAGTAGCGGTTGTCCCAACGATGCCGAGCAGTAATGTTAAGTCAATTGGGAATAACCCAAATGCGTGAACACAAGCTTGTTATTGGCAAGTTGTTGCGCGAAGCTGTTCAACTCGCTGATTACATCATTGTCTAGGTTATCAAGCAAGATGTAATCTTGGACTAACAACGAGGTCCTGTTAGCCTCGTCGGCTGTCACGTGACACACATACGCGATACAGATCAACTCCCAGGTGCAATAAATTAACCAGACACCGCTCATGAAGACGAATTGGTCAAAACCACCTTCACTTCCTCCTAAGCTGCCAAGAAGAATCGAGAATACATGAATTATGAATGATATCAGCAAGAATGTTATCTGCAGTAAAAGTTGAAAGCCATAATGGGAATTTACTAGCCTAGCGACGTGATGAAGCTCATTGTGGATTTGTCGTAGGGAGCGAATCGTAGACGAAATAGTTTTGTTGCGACCAACAACCTGGATTATCCCTCTAGGACTTGGCCCCGTCTTCGACTTGGAGGACAAAGTGGTACCTTTCCAGTAACCAGAAATGGAGGTTACATAAACCACCGGTTCTCTCCAAGAGTTGGAACAATTCTTTAACTGATTGTTAATGGCAACATACCTTGATTTTAAATAGAATACCAAATTAATGAATTGATAAAATCCTATATCAGTAACTAATTGTAAAACATATTTCGTAACTGTGAATTCAATAAAATTATTATTAATTTTTGTGACGATGTACATCTCGTAGCAAAATGCACTTAGGTAAAATAGTGATATGATACCAATTTCAGATATTAAGAAACAATATACTTTCTTATGCCATTGATCATCTTTCACAATACGTTTGTCAATATCAACTATTTTTAAAGAAATGTTGCTTAAATTACGTCTTAGTTTAAAAAATGCCAGTGCAAAACAGCAGAATAAGGTTGCAAAAGACAGTACTGCCATCATTGTTCTTGGAACTCCGAATATATGATTGTCTGTTGTGGCATTTAAAGAAAGTAGGAGAAGAAATTGTCTGGTAAACAAGACAACACATACAATATTAACAGATATTGCATACACCATGGATGATTTTGAATATGTGAAGTCTAAATTGAAAGGGGCCAAACCAAAGGGTCGTGAGATTGTGTACATTGCCCTTATAGCCCATAAAAACGAGTGTTTTGACCTTTGAAATATCGGGTCCATTTTGTGAATATTATATACCTGCTATTAAGCAGCTATGAATGATTATTTCCGGTTGTTAGTTTGTTTTCATGTCTATCCATGTTCATGCTACTTTCCTCTTTTACTTTTTCACACGTGTAGACTATAACACATACTTTTACAGCAAACCTTTTCTGTTTGGCTTCCATACTTATTTTTAAAATCACAAATTTAAATGACAGAACGTTTTAAACAAAGAGTTGATTGTTTCTGAGAAACAGAACTTCTTTACTTCGAAAACTCAATTTAAGAACTTGAATATAAATGTAACATGTAAAATGTGTTGTTCTTCATTCTTCAGATCTTCTTCTGCAAAGTTGGGCTTCATATTATGAATGAATCATAATGCATTAAATAAAGGTTTGAGTGGTTAAGTAGAACTTAAGTGTTATTAAATGTTAAATGCTCGCAAATATACGAGTATCTACAAGTTATTAACATCTAATGTTGAAATCTTATCTTAAACACACAGCAAAATTATTTGCTGCTAACTTAATACTAGGCTGTTTTCAAGTCCCAAACTTTTCCGCGTTTTGTCTCGTAAAGCGTTCGGCCACAACTAGCGCTTAAAAGTGAGTATTAGAATTCACGATTCTAGTGAGAGAAAAATTAGTATTCAAAGGTCGATTGTGTAAACTACTTTGCGGACGTCTTTGACATATAGTTAAATATGATTAATAGTGTCCTAATTCCCAACATCTCCATTAGATCAGTAGAGTGGCGCATTATTCCCGTTAACAATGCTGTGACAGTTGTGTTTTACGTAATTGATGGGGTTTTATTATAGTGTCCTTGAACTTTGAACAATGTTTTAAAAATATCCTTACACAACTAACAAGCATATATTTTATATGACTTGGGCATAGGTCGTGTATTATTCTACAAGCTAGGTTAGCAACAATGTTTTGTTTTATATCAAGGTGACTTCCAGACGTTAGGTGTAAATGTAGATAATTCTTTCGTTTTTACCATTATTAGGCAAACAAAACACAATTATACCGTCCGCACTTTCAAGAAGCAGTATGCAAGTAAAGTCGCGTAACAGTAACATTGAATCTGTTAGAGTTAAGGAATGTGTGGTCGGTTTATGCGCGCTTTTGTCAACGATAAGTTCCCAATGCCAGCTTGTAATTCCAGAACTAAGTCGTTTAAAGAAGGCTGCTTAGAAACGTACAATACCAACCAAATCCAAGGCGTGTACACACCATTAATTTGTACACCAACAATCAGGTATTGAGAAATAGATGGAGTTCCGTTGACAAAAAGCGCCTAAACCGACTGCGCATTCCACAATTCTACGTCAGCAAATTCATAGTTACAGTAACGCGCCTATAACACTATCCGTGCGTAAAAAACTCAATACCGTGAAGTTAAGTAATTCACCACATTTAAAAAAATTAAAAATTACGAATCAATATTTAAACACATTTACGTGGATAAAAACTCATTAATATTTCGATTGAAACAATTTCCGTCATCAAAGTTTATATCCACCAGATGGTTGTGTTTTAATGTAATATGTTTAATTGTTTATCCAATGAAGAAAATTTCTATTTTTCAATGTTATCCCATACAAATTTACATATCAAAATGAAGCAGAGAATAATATAGAAAACTGAATAAAAGAAACGAACCATTCTTTTTGGTATGCTTCACATGTAGTCGCAAGCACATTGTCAATTATCTTGGGTATGACAACAATTGTATTTAAAGAAACGTTTAGGTTGTTCAAAAGCGGTCTTGAACAAGTAGACAAAGTAGCGTAAAATAATGCAAACTTCATCATTCTGTGTATATAGTGCGTAGGTGTTAAGAGGGGGCGCGGAGATTGGCCGAACTAAAATGCTCGCCCTCAGGTGTTGACGATTGCAGCTGAAAGGTTGGAAATGTCCCTGCCAAATTTTTTAAGGATAGCAAAAGAGTATCTTTTATTGGATGAGCGAAGCGAAGACTTCAATTTCACCGACCCCCCAAAAAATTTAGCTCGGGTGTTTTTTTTTTTTTGTTTTTTTGTTTTTTTGTTTTTTTGTTTTTTTTTTTTTTTTTTTTTTTTGTTTGTATTTTTGTCTGTTTGTTCGCTCTCTACCGGGCAAACGGCATATGCGATCTTGATGAAAATTTGACAGGACCTTCGAAATCTCTGAACTTAGACTTGCTACGTTTTTGGGTACAATCGAAGAAATATTTCTCATGAATATCGTACTTTTACGATTTTTTTCGATTTTTAGTGCGATATTTTCGTGACATTTGGGCCGATTCTGACCAAACGGGTGGGGCTACAATGTTCATATTTCACATGGACATTAAGGTAATGGTGATGTATTGCTTTTTAAAAGAAAAAGTTGAAAAAGTTAGCCAGAATCTATAGAAATAAAGCTTTTAATATAAGTTTTTTGATTTTTTGTGCGATATTTTCGTGCCATTTGGGCCAATTCTGACCAAACGGGTGGGGCTACAACGTTCATATTATACATGGACATGGTGATGTAGTACCTTTTGAAAGAAAAAGTTGAAAAAGTTAGCCAGAATCCATAGAAATAAAGCTTTTAATATAAGTTTTTTACGGTAAATAATACCAATTATTGACAAGAAACAAAAGAAACTTGACAACATTCACCTACAATGCGTAGGCAGCAAAACAAAGCACTTGCAAAAGTAAAGATATCCCACGCAAACTAAAAACTTTAAAAAGCTCATCCATCAACGCGGCGGGACTTTAGCGTTTTCCTAGTTGATATCCACATTTGATTGCCAAGAATAAGCCTTTACAAATCATTGTGAGAGATATGTACAAAACATAGAAAAATGGAAAATCAAAAACAGATTTCAATTCAGGAAATTCCCATCAAACAGTTTAACTTACAACTTCGAAAATTAAGAGCTCGTTCACATTGATTTAAATGATGATATCTAGTATGAAAATTTGCGTTAAAAAAATCTGTTCACTTGGAATAAATTCCCGAAGTTCACCAAAATCGAGTAAATTACGGAGATTTCACGACTTTTTTAATTCAAAACCAACGAATAAATTTAGAATATCGTGTACTGGATCTCATGAATGATCCTTTAATAACGTAATATATCGTAATAACCTGAAAGCTGAGCGCCTTTCCTCGTAACCGCGTCACCCGGCGTCAGAAGTAAAAAAATCAAGTGCTGGGTATTGTAGATACAACGATACAACGATTTTCAGAAAAATCACTTATTATTTAAACTCACTAAAAACAAAATGTAAACCAACGAAGGCAATTGTTAAAAAGGACACTAAAGAAACGGTGGTATGCTGAGTTGAAACGATTGTATTAATGTACAGTGTGATGGAAGTGCAATTATTATACTTTTGTCTTCATTTGTCTTCCATTTGTTATTTGAGTTTGCATAAAGCGTTTAATACCAACTAAAGCACTGAATGTGGTCAAACCAGGAGATCTATTTACTTATTGTGACAACAGTCGATCGCATGCGACAACTTTAATGAGAAGAGCAAGTGAGCTGCCACCTTGAATTTTCATCATACAAAATAAAATAGTTATAACTTACTTTTTCTGTATGTAGTTGTTTATTAAGTCGTAGAAACATTGGCAGACGGCTTTAAAAGTGAAAAAAAAACTTCATCCGGAATTTGAACTAAACGTATAACATAGAAATAATAATAAATCAAGAAGTGAGGACCCGGCACCTCCACCAACAATGCTATTCATATGGAGTTAAAACTTTTCTCGCTCGACCCGGCACCTCCACCAAAGGCATAAAACAATTGTTATTTAAAGGGGTATTTAACCGCTAAACTCAAAAAATATATTTCATTCAGGCTAACTAGTAATGAATTTAGCAATTAACAGAAAAATATTGGGCACCTGCTCCCAAAAAATGTCAAACATGACATTTTTAGAGCTAGGTCCCATCGCAAAATCTCCTAGATATGAACATGTTAATTCTTTATACCTGGTGAACCTGAGGATTTGACCCAAAAAAATATTTGGCTATTTGAACGTACTCAGACAGCCTTTCTTAAATTCCTAAAATTACGCATTGTGTAATTTAAAGGACAAGAAGTGGTATCTAGGTAAACGATTGTATTATTCAAATGTGGAAGTGCAACTATTTTGTTCAATTTCTTCATTGTTTTTGATTTGAAAGGTTTAATAGCCACATATCAGAAGATGTCATAAGGAGATCATTTTATGATCATGTCGATCATGCATCTTATAGTATACAATGTGAGCCAATGAAGTCTAACAGAATACAATAGATAATACTTTTTCTGTATTATGTTTTAAGAAATTTCCGAGAAAATTGCAATTTTCAATTAAAAACTTCATAAAAATTAAAAAAACGTTAATAAAATCAACTATTACAAGAGTATACTCTACAACAATGCTATTATAATGAGTTAAACTTTGCTATGACCGGCGTCCAAAAGGATAAACTATGTTTATTTTATTTTCCTTTTACAGATATTATTTATTCAATTTGGTAATAGAATCTGCATTAATTTAGTTCAAATAACAATAAATGTGACTGTTAATTGAACAAAAATATTACGATGGAAAATTCCTTTTAAAAGAAAGTTATGGTGATCACTATTACGGATAATCGGTTAGGTGGTTCTAACAGCGATTTATTTTAGGTTTATATTTCGTGGTACTGTAACACAATTATTTTTAGATTTTGACATTTCCAACCTCACCTAAGACATGGCATTCTAAAAGTTGCTTCCTTCCAACCTACCTACCCCAAACAATGGTATTTTAGAAGGAGTCGAAGTTGCTCTAACGGTAACTACCATGTATGTTTTTGAAAGGAGGAACAAATAGTAATAAGGTAAACCTTTTGTGTAGTTAAATGTAAACAAAAATGGGAAATCGCGTGAACCTTTCTATGTAGTAAGGCTCTAAAAACCATTATAGGGAAATTCGATCTTTATATTTTAACCAAAAACCATTATAGAATTATATTAATAAATCGAGTTATTTATCCAATAACGTATAAATATTATATGATTGGTATAATTCAAATTTCCTAGTGGAATTGTAATAATTTATCGATTTAGAGGGAAAAATCCATCCCGAGTGTATTTTTTAATATTTTAACATATAATTAAAAAATTTGCCATGCAGTATGAATAATTTTAGACACAAATGGTTTAAATAAAATTGTGTGACAAGGTAGGTAATTGGTAAGATAACTTTACCGCAAAATTTTATACAATATATTTTATGAATCAAATTGAACTTACAACAATATTGAAATACAATAAGATCTTACAAAATAAATTGATTTTATAAACACAACCAAATAAATGCTTCAATACATTCCATGAACGCATTTGACATTTTCCAAAACAAGTTATGTGAAAAATTATTGCTTTGTTACTACTATTGAAGTTTTACAAGAACATTAACATTTATGTTCGATTTTATTTATTTTAAATGTTCAATGAAAATGTTGAGTTCCTCACATAATTCACTACGGTAATTCTGGTATAATATCCTTGGTATGTTATGCGTGGATATGGTTCATTTGAGCACAAATCTTACAATTAACTTTTTATGTTGCTTGCTTAACTGATATTGTTTAATTTATATGTGCAATATGGAGGGAGATGCAATATTATAAGTATTAATAAAAATAAAAGGCAGTTTACTGGCATGAAATTCTTTAAAAAAACATGAGTGTAATGGCAACAGTCATGTACAAGAATTAAACCGTGCGTTGTTTACAATGGATTAGCTTTGTAACAATATAATAATATACGTAGCCGCCGTTCCCGCAACGCCCAACAGCAACGTCAGGTCCAGGGGGAATAACCCATGGGCAGTGAACACAAGCTTGTTATTGGCAAGTTGTTGCGCGAAGCTGTTCAACTCGCTGATTACATCATTGTCTAGGTTATCAAGCAAGATGTAATCTTGGACTAACAACGAGGTCCTGTTACCCTCTTCGGTTGTCACGTGGCATAAATACGCAATACAGATCAACTCAATTGTAGTAAACAGTAGCCAGTAATTATGTGAATGTAATAACATCGGGGATTTTCCTTTCTGAATGGACGAATAGCTACGAAATTCTTCCAGAATGGCATGGACAAAGGTTGTGAAGGATGCCAAAAGATAGGTGATTTGTAAAAGTATTTGTAAACCGAAATTTGAGTTGACGAGCCCGGACACTTGATGCAGCTGATTGTGGACTCGACGTAAGAGACGAATCTGACATGCGAGTTTCGACAAGGAAATGTTTTCCTTTTCCTTTTCGTTTTGTTTATTGGGCTTTACTACTACAATTCGGTTTCTTTTAGGTAAAGAAATAACAGATAACGGAGCGACCCCCGAAATTTCTGCTATTTGCCTGGTCAGAAAAAAACTTTGTCGCACATATTTTCCCTGCATGTCGTCAATAACAAAATTAATCTCACTATCGCTTGGCTTAAAACATGTATCTAATTGTTGATTCAGAACTTGGTACCTAGTTTTCAGATACATAACAAAATTAAGAAATTGAATTACTGTTATTTCACAAACAAAGAAC